>OX359279.1:5295000-5955000 GCA_947179155.2 Hedera helix
GGTAGTTTAGTCCTTTATATGCTAGTATTTGATTGGTTTATTAATGATTTGTTTAATTAATCAAACTTACTTAGTTTAGCCCTAATCTTGATTAAATATTCTAATTTGTATAGTTGACTTTTTTGTATTTATACCGTATAATTATCATATTATTTTTTTATTATATCCATATAAGTTTCGTATTTATACGCATATTTATGAATGGTACCTTTCTAAGATTTAGGGTTTGAATCTTAGGGTTTTCAAATTAGGGTTTAGATTTTAACTTATTTTTCACTTTAGGGTTTTCTAAAAATAACTTTTATTTTGCTAATAATTATTTAAGTTGGATTCTTGAAATGAAATAAAAAAATAAACACCTATGAAAATTCCATAGCACATTAAAAGTGTAATTCAATCTCTATTTATTCATATAAAATTATATTACAATATTCTTCGAAATTCAGAACATTACAAATGTTGCGTATTATTTGATTTAGTTACTACCGGCATCTTTAGGTCTAATGAATTTACTAAACTTTTAAACTTACCCAAGAAAAATTAAAAACATAGAAGTTATGAATAAAGGAATTGATGATACAACTTTAAGAGTTACTAGATAAAAAGTAATTTCAACTAAGTTTGTTAACACCTATTTTAATTATGACGAAAAAGATTGAAATTCTTATATGCGAAGGAAGAGCGTGCGGGAACACAACAGAGGCTAAGCATTGCGTATCATCCTCAGACGAACGGACGAAGTAAAAGAACGATTTAAACGTTAGAAGAAATGTTGTAAGCATGTGTTAGTTTTACAGTCCTATAATTAGGATTTTAAATATTTAATGGAAGAATGAACCTAATCAGGTTGAATAAAGAATAATGTGTAAAGAGGTCCATGTTCAAATAATTGACAGGAATTAACAAGTTTAGAGAAACAATGATTTATACCTTTTGTAAAGGTAGTGTAGAGGAACCACAATGCAGTAAAAGCAAAGTGGGAACTCGAATGAAATATATAGGAAAATTACCCTAATCTTTTTTTAATTAACCTTTTAATAGTGATTCCGGGGATGGAATCCTTATAAGGGGAAAGAATGTAATGACCGAGAAATTTCGTAATAATTTTTTTCTTAATAAAATGATATTAATTAAAATTTTGATGTGAATATATATATATATATATATATATATATATGTGTGTGTGTGTGTGTGTGTGTGTGTGTGTGTGTGTGTGTGTGTGTGTGTGTGTGTGTGTATGTGATTATTCTTTTAACTAGAATAAAAAGGGAAGCCTTGTGATTTAATTTTTATTTAATTACATGGTTATATGATTTATAGTTATGTTATTAAATTAAATAATTTGAAGGAATGGCCTTGAATGGCAATGTTGAGTTTTATGGTTAATTAAATTTTTAACTTAATTAATACGTGATGGAATGAGATTCAATAATTAATTTATTATAAACCAAGTCATTATTTTACAAAAGGAAAGGAGACAATTTAATTATTTTACAAAGGTTTGAGATTCAAGTTGTAAAGCCCAAGCAATTAGTCAAGCAATCTCAAAATTTTATTATCTTGTATTTCATTAAGCCTAAGTCCCTTTTGAGTGATACATGAATTGTGCTTGATTTAGGTATGTACTATATTCAAGGTGTAGATAATATATATATATATATATATATATATATATATATATATATATATATATATACACATATATACAGGTTACGTTATTGTAGTCGAGTGGAGTTCTAAATGCTTAAGTTATATGTATAAATATGAGCATTGGTAGTAGACATGTTGCGCTTGTGGGACATTGCAGCAACCAAGGATTTGTAATGGTAAGGAAGCATTAATTAATAAGTGTATAAAACTAGTATAATAACCCAAGTAATGGTCATTGTCAACAGCCAAGGGGTGAAGCCAATAATTGAACCTTTATTGCATTAATTGCATGAGCAATATATATGTATATAGATTATAAAAGCCAACAAGTGGGCATGAGAGGCATAATTTTTAGCAGCCTAGTTAGTGGTAGGGGAGCATTAAATTACTGTTGTATATATAATTGTTATGTGTACGATAGCAGTCAAGTGGGGGAGAGAAAGTGCTCAGCTCAATAGTTGTGAAGTGAGGTTCGGCAACCCCAATGGGGGAAACTGAGATGTGATATGCTGGCCATTATAGAACTTAAGCTAGGCTAGTATAGGTTGAAGTTAGATGTATATATATCTATGTATAGAAGCTCAAATAAGGGACAAGAGGGCAACAGCTATACAAATTTTCGGCAGCCCCAAAAGGGGCTGAGATGGGACCTTTTGGGGACTTTGAGCGGCTGGTGTGAGGGCTAGCCTAGGAGCCATTATAAAGGTTAAAGAGTAGGCCAAGAGAGCTGGTGGAGATGGTCATCTATGCTTACATACATGATTAATGAATTGTAGCACATCCCTCCTATAAATACCAAAGCATGTAGCATTCTAAGCCTTTGCATTTTCTGCTGAGAGTAAGAAAGAAAAACTCAAGTAAGCTTTATAAAGAGTGTTATATATGTAACGCACCGAGATCCCACATTCCTTTAATTAAGTCCAATTAAGTCTGGATAAGATAATCATTAACTTTAACCATGTTAACTGGAATCTCGTGCATTAAAATTTAATCTTCATCCTTTAAAAACATTATTTGACCATAATGCAATCCATTTTTTTTTATATTTATCCTACATTCCTTACATGTCTCAGGATCACAACGCTCACTTAACATTCATTAGCCCTTAGGTTAAACATTTATTATTTGTGACCTAGTTTATTACCATTCATAATCATATAATATATATTTCACATAACTTGTACATAAAAATTTTGCCATGATTTATCCATACATGGCCTTGTTTACTTATGCCCTTACTGTACCTGGTCCTGATCACAAATACCTATATACAAATATTTATAACATATATGCAAGTTTCATTATATATACACTCGCCTTATAACAATACAGTCACGTTAACCTTTTACCACATTTCTCTGACTAATACAAACAAGCATTTTCAATCCCTACGGATTTACAAAATATTAATTCCCTTGTTAACGACTAAGTTTATAATTAAAACCTAGACGTTATATACATATACCATTATAGGTTTACAATTATCTGGCTTGCTTGCACATTACACAATTTGCATACAACAAATTTCTTCATATGTATCAATGCATTCACCCTGCTTTACCTTTGGCTTCACCGGAACTTCCGGTCTTCTCGTACTTTACCTGAAAATGTTAGTCCATAGCAAGAGTGAGCACAAAGGCTCAGCAAGTCAATCAGTTAACACATTTCATGCTTGCAATTTATATTCATGCGTTATGCATCTTTTACTTTACTATGCAATGCATAAATGCCACATATTTCGTCTAACAGTTAAAACAAATAGTTGAACGAAGTGCACATCTGAACATTTAATGTCATATAGTTCACGTAGAACAATTATCATAAGTCTAAAAAACTTGCATGTACACTTTTATACTTAACCTTTACTTCCTTTCTTGACTATTATATCATTCCTTGCATCGGGTTGCTAGTCTGAACTTTATCTGTAAACATTGAATCTCTATACATCATTTTGGGATCATAAATCTTTACATAATTCCTTTCACTTAAACCATAATTAATAGACCATTAGTCTCTAATCATTTCACATTTGATGTTTTATACCTTACATAGGTTAATAATACATCCTAACTCGTTCCTGACCTTTTTCATAACCCTTAACATGGTTTGACTTAACTTTAGGCATGTTATATTATTCCATTCATTATCTCATTATACATTAACACCTTTTACATTGACCATTATTATCAATTCTAGGGTTTATATAACTTATTTCTATCATCCCACATCAAAATATAGCTTTTTGAAACTTAAATTTTTTTTAAATGCAGAGCAATTTCGCCCCGGCGCCATCAGAGCTCGTCGGCCGCGAAATCTCCTCAGCCATGAGCAGTACATTGCGCCCCGGCGCAATGTTCAGAATCAGCATTTTTGATTTATGCACTACCTTTGCCGATTTTTAACTCTTTCATCTTACATCCAATTAAGCTCAAATTTGGACCACATCTAGACCTTACTACCTAGTATTTTACAAAAATACTACTTGGCTCATTTGTCTTCTTGAAATCATCGAAGCAATACCCCTTAAGAGGGCGTTTCAAAATATTTCAACACTTAGAAAAAAAATTTACTTTAAAACTCAATTTTTCCAACTTTGTGATTTTTGGTCAATTACTTCCAAACTTCATTCCAACACTTGACATAGTTTACTTGAGTCATTTATGACATGTTCAACCTTTTAAAACCATAAAACTTCGCATGAGGGGAGATTTGTCCATTAAAATTCATTTCGAGTCGAAACGGTCGATTTCGATCATTCGAAACTCATTTTCATTCTAATTATCATCCGTTGATTACCACCTTTGATAATATATTGACCACAAATAAATATTATTAACTATTTAATAATATTTTAATCATTTATGAATATTATTGACTATTTAATAATATTTTAATCAATTACCAATATTATTAATTATTTGATAACATCTTAATCATTTTAAACACTTACTAACATTATTAATCATTTAATAATGTCTTATTGTTTTTCTAATAATATTAATTATTAAATAATATCTTAATCCTTTATAAATATTATTAACAATTTAATAATATTTTACCCTCTTAATAATATTATTAATCCTTTAATAATATTTTATTCACTTACTAATATTATTAATTATTTAATAATATTTTAATCATTTATTAACATTATTAATTATTTAATAATATTATATTCACTTATTAATATTATTAACCATTTAATAATATTTTAATCATTTATTAATATTATTAATCATTTAATAATATGTTATTCACTTATTAATATTATTAAGCATTTAATAATATTATTAACTATTTAATAATATTTTATTTCTTTACTAATATTATTATCCATTTAATAATATTTTAACTATTTACAAATATTATTAATCATTTATTAATATTTTAATTTAGTCTAATATTGTTATTATTTAATTTACATCTTTCTCACCCATCTTGATTTTAAAGGATCCAACCCGACCCATTTGGACCTACCCGATTTAATTAAATTAATTTTTTTTAAATTCAGGACCACATCTATAGCAGTCCTGACCAGCACCATGGCAATCCCCAACAAAATGTTTCACTACTGTAGCTGTAGTTAATTTTCAGAAACCAAAATGTTACTTTTTTAATGACTTCAATCCTTCATAACATATGCAACACATGATCAAATAATCTCAAATTTGTTTTGTTATGTTCATAACTTAGTATTCTTCAAATTTTCAATAATCAATTAACTTCGAAAAATATTTTTAACAATAAAAATCAAGATCAATCATTTAGGGTTTCAAAATGACCATTTTTACTAAAAGTCACATAACTTCTTCGTTTTAACTTAGTTTTCATTGATTTAAGTTGTGTTACAATCGAAGCTCACCCATCTAACATACAAGACACAAAAATCACATAAACAACTTACATGTCATAAAAAACGCATAACCAATCTAGACATCCAACTAGGGTTTTAAAACCAAAACATGTTCATACGACCTTTTCTTCCATCATTTTACATACAAAACATGTTATACCACATGTCTAGCATATTCAACCATAGATATTCATAAATCATCTAGATTTACCTTCAAAGAGTTTTAAAATAGGTTTTGAACCATCAAAAATATATTTTGACCATAAGAATCACACTTCATACATATATACACATATATATACCTATAACACACATAACTCCATCAAATTCCATCCTTATATCTTCGGATCTCACCATAGATTCTCTCACAACCAAGCATGCTAAAACTCATACATAAAGAAAATAACAAGCTAGGGTTTGAAAAACTTTTAAACCTTCTATGAAAATTTTCTTTTTGCTAGGGCTAGAACTCCTCATTGTTCTTCTTTTCTACCCGAAAATGACTAACACATTAACTGTTTAACTTTCAAAAGCTCTCAAGAACTCTTTCTCTTTTCTCTCTACAAGTGTTCTCTCTTTTAACTTAATGGAGAGAAACAAATGAACAACAAACTTTAACAAGTCTTGTTACCCTTCTATTTATAGAATTTAGGTAAGCTCACTTAACTTACTTAATCATCTAATGTTGGTCAATTAACTCTCTAAACCATGCTTATTATACAAGTGAAAGACAACTTGAATGAAATTTAAGATTGACACATTTGATTAACCAATTTGAATGACATCCATCAAAAATCAAAACAAGCAGCCAATGGAATATGTGTGTGTGTGTGTGTGTGTGTGTGTGTGTGTGTGTGTGTGTGTGTGTGTGTGTATAATTTCTTATTGGACTTCATTTAGGGCTCCCAACAATTAAATCAATTGGGTTAACCGTACAACTTACAAGACTTGAATTTATAATAGGTGTTGGGCTAGTATTTAAATATATTGGACTCATCATTTAATTATCACTTGGGCTACTAGTTAAATTTATTTAAGTTATTAACACTTGGCTAGTAATTAAATCTCATAAGACTTACCTTATTAGGCTTATTTAATTACAATATGGACTCATTATATGGACTACCTATTAATTAACTTCATGGCCTACTAGTTTAATTCATTTAGACTTTAATTAATAAATTCATTAGGTTTAGCACATAATCCAATTAGACTTACTATTTAAAAGTCAATTGGGCTACCAAATTAAGTTAGTTTACAAAACACTAACACTTTATAATTCTTGGGCTTGTTTTAATAAAACAATAATACATATTCATACAAGTACTTTTACTTGATTAAATTTAATTCATTAATTATCTCTTATCATCACTTTGGGTTTATAATATAGCTACCCATATACATACAAGTATTCTCACATTGGGTTATCTTTAATAATTCATTTATTTCTTCTTCCTCATTAATCATACAAGTAATTCACTTTTTCATTATTACTCTTCTTATTTGTCATACAAAGTCAACATTTAAGTTTTGTGATCTCATCACATAAGCTCTTCTTGTATTTTTTTTTTCCTTCTTTAGTTAATTCAAATAAATTAAATTAACTAACTTACTACACCTTACCACACAAAATATATGTATACATAGCCTAATTTCACACAGCATATTTTCTCATGAAAATAAATAATAATAATAATAATAATAATAATAATAATAATAATAATAATAATAATAATAATAATAATAAATAAATAAATAAACTTGTAATTTTTCAGGTTATTACAGGCATTACTGTAATTAATATGAAACTAGGCAGCTAGGCGCATGGCGCATGGTTCTTAAAAGGGATGCAACTGAATGACGATGTATAGTGTGCACGAAGCAGCAGGTGAAGACCTCTCGCACAATGTACGAAGAGTTAAATATTCAGGAGGAGCATTGACGACGTTGTGGAAGACCAAATCCACCTACCCGATTGGTTGATGATGGTTTTATTCACTTGGATTAGGGTTTTGATTGGTTGATTTTTTTGCACATGGATTGCTATCCTTCTCTTTTCTTCCCATTGGCTCGATTTGGTTTTGCTTAAGGAATCATTGGTTGTGTTGGTTAATTTCCACTTCACATGGATTGCTCGATTAGTTTAATTAGCTTAAGCTTTAATTTTGGTTTATCAAGTAGGTTGATTTAGGAATTTATCAAGTAGCTTAATTAATACTTTTCAAGTATCTTGATTAATACTTTTCACAAAATGTTCAAGCAACTTAGGAATTATTTTCAATTAGTTTTAAATACTAACTTGTTGATTTATTCCTCCCACTTCCTAGTTACCTTAATAATTAAATTAAACAGCTAGTTCACTCCCTTAATTTGATACCAAGAAGCTTGATTAGGGTTTTTAAGTTACTCAATTAACATTTTCAAGTAGCTTGATTAAGGATTATCAAGTAGCTTGATTAGGGAGTAGCTTGTTTATGGATTATCAAGTAGCTTGATTAGGGTTTTAAGTCACTTTGCATTTTCATAAATTTGAATAGAAATTATGTAACTACATCCCATATAAATACTATGGGGGAATGTAAAAAAAATCGTATTTTTTCTATATAATCCTCATATTCTTCTCGTATTATCCTCATATTTTGTGAATAATAATTTTGTATTTATATTTCGTATAAATACTTAAGACATAATACAACCCAATGAATGATCTTTTAATCATTACTCATAACTTGACTCTTTATTTTAGTTTATTTTAACCAGATTTAAACATGCTTCTAACCTTGTTAGATTTACCATGTTTGGCTAAAAAACTGCTTCAAAGTTAAAACAGATAGATAACCACTGCTAGCTAGACAACCTTACCTACATGTTTCAACCCAATGTATGATCTTTTAATCATTTCTAAGTTTAAACAAGTATATAAATACAATACTTGTGCAAAACATATCACATATAGTTAACACGTATGTTAGGTTATAAATTTAACCTTTAATCACATAACACATATAACTTAACCTTTATTGATTATCTACGATCGCATTTTTGAGTCCTATTAAATCTTCAAAATATACCCGAGTAATTAATTCTTATGTATTTTTAATCACCAAACTAGGTTTTTAACCTTTAATTAAATCATTCAAGATCATTTTCATTAGCCTCACAAATATTCGGGATATTACAAAATCGATATGGGCATGTGCCTTAATTGTTGTCTGAGGATGAAATTCCAAGATGAATTAGTTGAGTTATACCGCCCATGTAGCCAACCCACCAGACAGATCCAGGGATATAGAACCTTCTTGAGGGGTTGGTCCGTGAGGACTGTGATTGTTATTCCTTGGATATAGTGCCAAATTTTTGACTTAATATCACTATAGCGTAATTCAACTTATCTAAATTTGGGTACCTCATCTCTGCATCCTGAAGAGCATGGCTTATATAATAGACCGATTTATGTCCTTTGGCATCTTCTTTGATCAGGGCTGAACCAATAGCTAGGGGGTTGCAAACAAGTATAAATATAGATCTTCTTCAGGCAAGGCCTTAGTTAGTATGGGGGGAGAAAATATGTATTTCATGATTTGCTCGTAGGCCTCTTAACATTCTTCAGTCCAATGAAATGTCTTTTGATTTTAAACTCCATTGAGAGTGCTAAAGAATGGGAGACACTTCTCTACTGATCTGGCCACGAACCGACGAAGAGTTGTTAATCTCTCTGTTAGTCGTTGTACATCTTTGAAGCTCTTCGGTGGCTACATATTGAGTATAGCCTATATCTTTTTTGAATTTGTCTCTATCCCTCTATGGCTAACCATGTATCCCAAAAATTTGCCTGATCGAGGCCAAATGTGCACTTAGTTGGATTAAGCCTCATATTGTAGTGGCATATGTTCTGAAAGCACTCATTGAGGTTAGATAAATGGTCTTTCATCTCTATACTTCTGACTATCATATCGTCAATGTAGACCTCCATATTTTTGCTAATATAATCTCTGAACACTTTATCCATCATACGTTGATAGGTGGCTCAGGCATTGATGAGGTTGAAAAACATAACTTTGTAGGCATAAATGTATCTATGGGTAATGAAAGTCATATTTGGGATATCGTCGTGGTATATAGCAATATGATTATACCTAGAAAAGGCATTGAGAAAGCTAAGCATTTTATGTCCCAAAGTGGAGTCGATGAGATGATCTATGCTCAGAAGTGGGTAATAATCCTTCACACATGCCTTTTTCAAATTTCAAATCTATATAGTCAATGCACATTCTCCATTTGTTGTTGTGCTTTTTAACTAACACCATATTGGCGAGCCATTCAGGTTAATCAATTTCAAATGAAGCCTGCAGCTAAGAGTTTGCCAATCTCTTCATCGATCATTGTCTGTCGCTCGGGAGCTATGTTTCGACGCTTTTACTTAACAGGTTTAGCGTTAGGATTTACACTGAGCTTATGAACGACTAAACTTTTGTGTATCCCGAGCATATTTGCTGGAGTCCAAGCAAAGATGTCTGAATATTCCCTTAAGAGGTTAATTAGCTGAACTCTAAAATCTGTCTACAAAACTCATTCGATTTGTACAGTTTTCTAGTCATTCCTAGGAAATAACTCTACTTCCTCAGTTTCTTCAACAGGCGTTGCTATCGGCTCTGTGCCTCCTTCAGCAAAGGGTCTAGCTTGATCTTCAGAGTTATTTTTTGCTTACCGACTCCTATGGAAGTTGCCTGAATAGTCTAAAGATAACATCTTTAGGAGAGGTCCTAATCTCCAATTATCTCGCCGATCCCGTATTTAGTAGGGAACTTCATCTTCAAATGAGGTATGGATGTAACTATTCCTAGTGCTGATAGGGGGTCCTTTCCAAGATGGCATTATAATTGCTTTCCACCTAAACTGCATAGAATTTTATCATGATGGAAGCTCGCTTTGGGGCTGAGCCGAAGGTCACCAGCAACTCAATTGTCCCTGCAATATGGACAGGGTTGTTGCTGAAGCCATAAAAAAGAGACTTGTTACAAATCTGTAACTTCTTCCCCCCCCCCCCCCAAGTCCAGTCTATTGTACGCATGGCTGTAAAGTACATCGACTGAACTTCTGTTATCTACAAGGATTCACTTTAAGTCCATGGTGCCCACCTGTGCAATTATAACCAAAGCATTATGATGAGGTGACACCAACCCTGTAGGAGAGTCCTCATCTAAAAAAGTGATGGGATCAGTCTTAAGATCTCGAGGTTGTCCAGACACATGATGAACTGCTCTGATGAACGCCTTCCGCTTCCTATTATACATGGTTAATTTTGATCCGCTGAAGATGACATCCATAACTCTTCTCATTTCTAAAGAGGGGAGTGGTGGTGTTATCCGATCGAAGGCTGATTGCCTATATCTCTCAGTCACGTAGCAGTCTAAATTACCATTTTGTACTTATTTCTCCACAAAAAAAAATTAGCTGGTAACAGTCTTCGGTGTCATGGCCTTTCGCCTCGTGGTAAATACAGTATTTGTCACCATTTTTTATATGGAAAAAACCCTAATCTTTGGGGATTTTGGTAAAAAGGTTGATTTTTGATATCATCAACAATGTTAGCTCTACTAGTATTCAGGGGAGTGTAGTATTTGTTGTTATTCTTGTTGTCCTGATCTTTGGAGCCATCATTTTTCTGTTTTTGATCTCCATTTGAATCTTTTTTGCCATTTCCCTTCTTGTTATCTTCTTTTCTATCGACTTCATTGCCTCTGGGTCTCTTTAGTGATAATCACCTATACTTTTCTAAGTACCCCAAAGATTGGCGAGAGCTTCTTCCAACTCAACGTATTTATCGACCTTATCATACGCCTCAGATAGAGTCTGAGAACCTTTAAGATGATATCTTCGATCAATCTACTAGATTTGTTCACATTTAATCCCATGGTTAAGAACTGGATAACCTGTTTTGAATTAATAGTAGGGATTTCGAACATTACATCTCTAAATCTCTTGATGTATTGCCGAATAGTCTCGTTTGGCCTCTACTTGACCTAAAGTAATAATGTAATCATCCTGGCACGCCTCTTGTTACTGCTGAAGTGTGCGTGGAACTAATCTTATAGTTTCTCCCAGGAATTAATAGATTGAGAAGGGAGGGAGATAAACCACTCTCTCACGTTTTCTTCAAAGTAGAGATAAATAAGTGCTACATAGTCGATGGGTCGTGACCGTGGAAGTGCATGGCCTGCTCAAAAGAGGAAGTGTGTTCGTTGGGGTCGCCCGTCCAATCGTACATCTCCAAGATAGAGACTTTCAGACTTCGGTCAATCTTGGCCTTTTCCAACTCTTTCGTGAATACTGACTCCCGTGGTTTTCTGGATCTATGCCTTTTTGTCCTAAGTCTTCTTTAGGGATGATTCTCTAGTGTGATTCCCCTCCCGATCCCTTCTATCTTGATCTTCTTTGTTTTGCCATGTGAGAGACCTCGATCATTTTTGGCGATCTTTAGTATGGACTGATAAGGAACTCACATTTATTTGATCTTGCTGGCGGTCACAATGTCTCCTTGGGTGGTGATCACGATGATCTGAGTGGGAGGCCAAGCCTCTCTAGCTCAATAGGGCTTTTTCATCTTTCTCCAGTTGTTCATACTACTTATCAAGCTCCTCTTGTTGGAGGTCTAGAGCTTTTTTTCAGTCAAGAATTTTCTGGAGACAACATTGCTTTTCAGTTTCGATTGTATGACGAGTCTGTGATCGGGCTTGTCCCTGGGAGTTGTTTTGGCTTTTTGGGGGTGGTGGGTTCGCCATATTAGTTATTTATGGTTGAAAAGATGAATCTACTAAATACTAGAAGGTCCTCCTTCTAGCGTCAATGTTAACACTCGAATTTGTCTGCACGTTCAACCACTGGCTTGGATGTGAACCTGCACAAGAAAAATCACCAAAAGTGCTTGACGGCTTGAGCCGCCGGGGGATACCTCCGGTGTGAGAGTAAGTACAGGCTTCGATATATGTTAACAATAGAGGCAAAAAGTATTTAGTAGGGTAAACTAGAGCAATATCAGATGATCCTACCTCAATTGTTAACTAGGTATTTATAGTACTCAGGTACCTATGCATTGACTCAATATCTCATATATTTATGATCAATGAGTTTTGGTCATCAGTCAATCCTCATACTAGTCTCAATGCATCATTGTTGTCCCATTAACAATGATACTCGACTAGAGACATTTAATGATACTAAGTGTAATTATATGATCTCATACTTCAAGTCACGTACTTGAAGCTATATAATTTGTATCACTATTCTAAAGACTTTTATTATGCTAATATTTATATAATGCAGTAAATAAAATCATAATAAAATAATTCATTTATTCAATCAAATATAATATCAAAAATGTTAAGCAATTACATCAAATAATTGGTCTCTAATGCATGAACTCTAGCACTTGGTTCCTTTGGACTATGACTCCTATTAGGAATTGTATCTCCAAGGTATAGTTGGAGAATATAATTGTCATCCTAGTCCCTGTTGAATAGGTAACTCACATACCAATTAGGATTGGATATGACAACTAATTAACTATCCGAAAGTGATAAGGAATCTAGCCCAAACCTATAAGACCCAAAAAAATCCTCATACGCGCACTTTAGGCCCCATGGACTGCAATGCCAAGCCTAACTTTGGTAGCCCCAGTCTATTTATGCTAATAAAATACATAGTCCAACAGATAGGTTATGTTAAAAACGTAAAACACTTCACATGTACATTTTCGTGTTGTTCTTGAGGTAAATGGACTTGTTAAAATTGAAAACATTTTCAATTTCATAAAATTAAAATTTAGCTCTCAAGTCTAAATTCAGTACATAATTTTTAATATATTAAAAATATTATATGTTATTTATCTAAAAAGATTATCATATGAATTCTTTCTATCATTGTAGTCTTTTCATCACCATATTAGTATATTACACTGTTCAAGCTGTTTTTTTTATAACAAAAAACATAATTTTCAACCGATTCTTTTCATCAACATATTATGTTGACCGAGTTCCTAGCTCAATCAACATAATTCTTCCCCCTTATTCTAAACAATAAAAAAAGAAAAAAAAAGTGACGGGATGGTATATATAGTTACATGAGTTATCAACGTAATTTTATGTAATTAAATATATATAAAAAAAATTCCTACAATACAATATACAAAAATATATTTTAAATATTTTTAAAAGAGTGTTTTTATAAGAAATTTTATGTAACATCTTGCGCCCTCATTAAAAAAGATAAGTTTATGAACATAAAATTCAAATACTATATCTATTTTCATTATTAAAAAATATATTTATACATTAAAATCCGTATATATACATAATTTTAATTAAAATAAATATAATATATGGTTTTTTCCTATACTTATTCCATTAAAATCAATATTATTTTCATGACTTAATACATTCATGTCATATACTATAATTTTATATTATGAAAAAGTGTAAGGGCTGATAAGATCAAGAATCTCATATTCATCTTCAGTTTTGATATTTCTTGTAAAATTCAAAAAAGAGCAAAAATATTTTTTGACGCCTGAAAACCGTGGAAGGGCGGAACAACTCTCTTTCCTTCAACCCGAAGGCAACCATCGAAGAAGAAAACGAACGCTTATGCCCTGATTTCAAAATCAATGCAGAGCCCCCATTTTTGATCCTTTTGGATTTTATCAAACTTTGATGAACTTGATCATACACAGAGAATCCATGCCGTCTGATCTGATATTTTTCCGGCGGTAGACACCAAATACCCTAATCCCAACGGTCAGATTTCTGTTGCTTTCTCATTTGATATTTCTTTTTGATTTCTTGCACACCAAAAAAAAAAAAAAAAAATTCAATGAACTCATGGAATTCAAATTATGGAACTTCTTCTGGGTTTCCAAGCTCGAATGAAATGAATTCGAAACCCGGATTCAATTCCCCGGCATTGGGTTCGGGTCTTTCAAGGCGACGGTTTGTGAAGGTGAGAAAGCAAACATCTTCTCATCATCCCTGGTCCACACCAGGTAATAAGAAAGCTGATATGGGATTTAATCCGTTTGGACAAATTTCGGATAATTCTATCCCATTTCCATCTGGGTCAGAAATTGGTAGTTTAATTCGGGGTACTTTGAATTCGGGAAATGTTGATAAGGAACCATTTTTATTTGGAGCTAATAAAAGTAACTCTAGCTCTAGTGGAATAATGGAAGGTGGAATTGTTGATAATTTGAGGAATTTGAATATTGCCGGTGATAAGGAGTATGTAAATGCTGATAAGGGGGCTTTTGTGTTTGAAAGTGGCAATAAAAAGAGTGGTATTAATGATGAAAATGTGTTTTCTAAGCTCCCGGATGAAATGAGGAAGTTGAATATTGAGAGTTTGAAGAACGCTGATGGTGCTCATAACAAGACCCAATTTAGTTTTGGAAGTGGCGAAATTGTCGCCCAATCATTTGGTAGCCGTTTGGTGACAGAGCTCCTGAATGAGATAAATAAACTGAATATTAAAGATGGTTCAGATGCTGGTGGAGAAAGTGTTAATTTCAATGCCAGTAAGTCGAAGAAGTCTGCATTTGGAAAAGTTGACGGGAGGGTTGATTCTTTGTTTGAAAATTCACAGAATATACTTGATGATAAGTTGAAGAATCTGAACATAAAAGACTCTATGATGAAAACGAATGCAGGTGGTGATAAAATAGATGGTAATGCCAGTTTCAGTGACAAAAGCAGCTCTTTTTTTGGTGCAACAGAAATGGATTTGCCTTCTAAGATAATCAGAGATGAGATGAGGCCCCAGTGTTTGAGTGATCAGATATTTTGTGATTCAGGTCACTCCGAATTCACTTTTCAGGCAGGAATACCGGGTAAGAGTTGCATGGAAGATCTGCCATATCATCGTGATAATGATATCAAAGTGCCTGGCACTGCTGTGCCATCATCTTTATTCTCATCTGGTGGCATCCATTTCCAACCAGCTATGGATGCTTTGGATTCTTCATCTGTGAACAAACCTGAAAAGATGAATAATTTTAATGTTTTTAGTAAATTGGAAGGAATGAAGACACCTTATGTGGAGTTCAAAACACCAAACCCTAAAGAAAACTTGGTGTCCGGATTAAATAGGAAACTAGAAGCGAAGAGGGAATCTGCTAAAGATACTAGATCAAAGAAGAAGAAAGGAAACTTGAGGAAGCCCACTGCAGGTCAATTGAGGCGTGATAACGAATCTGTTTTTGGAGAAACAGGTTCACATGAAATTCACGACTCTTCCAAATCATACTCACTGATGGATGTTTATCCATATCAGGAAACATTAGCTGTTAACAATTACTCAAGAGAAACTTCTGTAACATCAGATGAGGCCCTCCATGTTGACGATAATTATTCCTCAAGTGAATCACATCCAACAGTTTCAAATGATGCAATAGATGAAGATCTGGTTGCTACAACACATCAGATGGATATTAACAAAGGTGATGCAAAATTCACAGGAATAAAAGATGAAGCTCCTGTATTTTTTTTTTATAAAGGTGTTGGTGCTGAAGGTCCCTCAGAAGATTACATTTCAGGGACTGAGGCTGAGAGTTTTATATCTGCAGCTGAACAGTTTGGTTATAGCAGTGATACCTTTGTTACTGCAGCTGATAGTGAAGTCACTTCAAGCTCAACAATTGAGAGGCAGGAAAGTGATAGAAGAACACAATTTGCTGCTGCTTCAAGTACAGATGATAGTGGCTGTAGTAGCTTCACCTTTGCTGCATCTTCCTCTAATCAAGGTCAATCACCTGCAGACACATGCCACTACAAAAAGAAAAATCTACTGAAAGTGGGTCATGATACTTATAGTTCTATGCTAAATGAAACTGCTCTCTCTGAATTATCCGCTGCACAGTTTTTTCCACTTTCTGGAACATCTTCGCTTTTGCCCCCGAGTCAGGGTCAAAAACGTGATGCATCTAGCAAAAGAGGGAATTGGTCTGAACAAGTTAAAGAACAAGAGGTCAAGCAAGTAACTACGCCTACTTCTGCTGCGAGCATTGTTGTTCAAGAAGCCTGTGAAAAGTGGCGATTAAGGTGTGTATTTATATCTAAGAGCTGCTTAAAACTTCTCTGCACACATTCAAACTTCAGATCTTTTGTGATTCTATTTCCTTCCACTAATTGTCAGAGTCTGATTGTTGGTGACTTTGTAACTGTTTATGGTAAATGCACGTTGTATTTTCATTTTTTATGACAATGTATTTTTGGTCTTGACTTGAAGTGCTAATGTTGATTCACGTTAGGGGAACTCAAGCATATGCAAATGGGGATCTGTCCAAGGCGGAGGAATATTACACAAAGGGGGTGAACTGTGTTTCACAAAGTGAGACATCTAAAAGTTGTCTTCGGGCTTTGATGCTTTGCTATAGCAACCGTGCAGCAACACTTATGTCTCTTGGAAGAATGAGAGAAGCACTGCAGGACTGTATGATGGCTGCTGAATTAGATCCCAGCTTTCTTCGGGTGCAAGTTCGAGCTGCAAAGTAAGGCTTCCATTCTATTATTTATGTCTTACGTTGAGTTTCTGGTGATATTGCCTGAATGCATTTTTGACTTATGACATGTTAAATCGATGGTAATTTAGTCAATAGCATTCTCTGTTTCCTTCGAAGTTGTGGTGAGGGAACAAGGATAACATACTACTTTTTGGTCACATAGTACAGTGTGCTCTTTCTGATTATATGAGTTGTATAAAGGATGACATCCGATGTGACCATGATTTTAAAGTGTCGTTTAGCAGTGATAGTGATTGCTGTGGTGTCGCAGTAGTGCGTTGCGAAGAATGAAGTGTGCAGTGGAGTGTGATTATTGGAGAAAAACATGTCAAATTTAATCTATGAATGTTTTAACTTCCTACAGTTACCTTCAAAATAATGTTCTGAATGATTTTATTTTTCTCTTAATGTTGAGCACTGTTTACATATCAATAAGTCCATTACAAGACATTTAAACTTGAATTTGTATGACTATGGAAAATTACTATTTTTCAAGTCATTGTCAAACGATAAGACTAGCTCTTTTTTGTTTCTTCATATATCTATGACTATAATTTTGCATGCTATAATAAATGAGAATCTATTAAAAGCCAATATTGTAGTCAACGGGACATATTTAAATGAGATAATGAGACAAATAGAAATGGAATTTGAAAACTATAGCAATGTCAATTTAACTGAATATCTCTTCAACAGTTATACTTGAATAGTTAAACTCAAATTTTAAGAACAAAGTGAAGAATAAAACACAACACGCCAACTTCCTTTTATTTATTACTTTTATTTTATGCATTTATACTTAAAAATCAAATTTCTAGAGCAAGTTGAAAATAGAAAGCTCTGAGCATATTTAGTATTTATAGATGGTAAGTACTATCTTTTACTGTAAACAGTGGTAAATGCATTGCAGTATTTAATTTGACTAACCACCACTAAACAATCCTAGAAAGTAGAAACTCCAATCTTCCCCCTTCTAACTAACAATTAAAAAAAGAAGAATCCACATAAAGGCAAAGTGATGCGGTGGAAAATATCAATGAAAAATAGGATTTTCATATATTTTATAATTTATAGAGTTTTAGTTTATTTGATGTATTTTTATTTCTTGTTTAGGAAAATCCAGTAGTTTTAGATTTGGTATTATTTTTAATTTGGCAGTTTCTTTTTTTCAAGTAACTCTAGTTAGGAAAGTTTCCAACTAGTCGTAGGAAAGCTAATTACTAGTTATTTATTATCCTTTTCATAGTAGATGTAGGAAAGCACATAGGACTAATGGCGTATAAATATAGGTTGTGTTGAGACTTTTTAAAAATTTAATTCAATTCATAATAATATTACTACTTGTTTTCTCTTATAGAATTCTTTATCTTCCTTGTTAATTCAAGGTTTATTGAGATTTATACCTTCTTCGGCATTAGAACATTATCTAAATCTTCACATTTGTGTTAGTACGTTAAACTAACCAAGTTACAGCTGTGTCAATTGATAAAATATATGAAAATCCTAATTTTCATTGATATTTTCCACCGCATCACAAAGTGTCAACGAGAGTGTAATTAAATTTTGGGGTGATATGAGATTTTAACTGAAGTTTTACTATCAAATCTAAATTTTAGGATGCTATAGTTGTCACAGTGTCATGGCGAGACACGACGATAATTGACTGCCAGGATGCCTAAGCAATAAGGCGCCTGTCATGGCGTCCGTATGACAACAAGTTATTAATAATGTGTAATTTATACATTATTTATTTTACTTAAAAAGTATATTGAACAATAAAATTTTATATACATTAAAACTCATTACATAATAACTAACACTATGGAAGACACTTAAAAACACAATTATATGAATACTTCACAATCAAAATTCATAAATAAAACACTTGACATTAAAAATTAATAAAAGAAGTCAACAAACACTATGTAAAAAATAAAGAATCAACCACGTCAACACCCATCACACATTACAAATCTAATAAGTAATAAAATTGCAACACATAGCAAGTTCATGGGTTATGATGATGAGTCATGGGTAAAAAATAATTTAATCACTTAACTTGGGCCAACTACTAAGGCGTGTGAGCCCTGGCAGCTTGGTGTCCAAGACGTCACATTGTCTTTCTCTAGCGTAAGGACGGGTAGTTGTTGCCTAGGCGATGCCATGACAACTGTGTATAAGATATTTAACTAAGGTCTTACTATCAAAATTGAAATAGAGAATCTAACGCTCAGATTTTTCTAATTGCAAGATATACTTTATATAGCTAATGCCTTTTTCTTTTTCAAATTTAATTGTAGCTTTTGATTATACTACATGCTTCAATTGGTCTCATTGTATGTCTGTGTAGTATCATTGTTACAGCTATACATCATGCAGCTTAAGTTGCATTTAAATTTTTTATGACCTTTATTTGACCTTCCCAATTTTTTTTTTTGTTTTCCTTTGAGTTTCCATGAATAATCTTTAGATGAAATAATATAACTATAGCAATAATTGCTTCTTAATGAAGGTAAGCGTTTTAAACAAATGATAGAATTCCATGATGCAACACTTGCTTAAGAAATTTTCCCTTAACAATGTGTATAGAGCTCTCATGCATATTTTATGTTTTCTTTGCCTTTGTTTTATTTTTCCTTAACTAATATGCTAATGAAAATAAATATTTTAGATAAGGTTATTCTAAGTTACTGCAATCAACAATCATTTATATAAAGGTTATATAAAGGTACTGCAATTAACAATCTCTTAAATAAATGTTATCCTAAGGTACAACAATCAAATTTCCGATTTAACAGATTGCGCTTTCCCTCTACTTGTCATGAAATACCTGACAGGTTTTGAAATTATACTCCCTATTAATTTTTATGGTAATTGCTGTCAATAAGGATATAAAACTTTGTAATACTTTGGTTGGTCCTATAGTCATTGCATTTACTTTTTATTATTTTCCCAGTTTGTGGCAAAGAATCAAGTGCCTTTATGGTGGGTTTTGTCAAATAGTAACCCAAATCACGCTACTAACTTCTTGAACTTTCTCTCTTTCTTTCTAGTTGTTACCTTGTACTAGGGGAATTAGATAATGCATCAATTCATTTCATGAAGTGCTTGCAACCAGAAAATGATGTCTGCCTGGACCATAAACTTTTAGTAGAAGCCTCCAAGGGCCTGGAAAAGGCAAAGGTATAGTAATCTATATTTTTTTCTAGCTACCCTGTCATTGTTTTTTTTCCCAATCAATTTTCTTTCTCCTGCATTTTGTTACATAATATCAATTATAAATTTGTAATTTCTCTAGGTGATAATATCAAGATAAAATTAATGTGATAAACTAAAGGTTTTTCACAATAAGATATGGTGAAATGCTGTGCTCTCTGGAATGCAAAATGACGTAGTTGAGGATATCATTTATGTTAAAGCAAAAGCTCAAATTGTTTTTCCTGTAGAGAAACTGGTGGTTGTTGATGTCATGAAGCTTAAACATTTGGCTTTATGGAGCGAGTAACCCTTTTTTAACTGACATTACTGATTTGGAGATGGCACCGTCAGTAAGGGAGGAAAAAAAATTGTAGTTAGAAAAATATGTTTTCATATTGGTGGTAATTTTTTAAGAAACATGTCTGACCAGCCAGAATGTCCTAGAAGCTGTATGATATTATGGTTGAGGTATACTGAACCAGTGGGGTGGTAGCCTCATGAGCAGAATTGACTACAGGTTCTCTGAGAATTAGTGCATGTGATCATTTTATTACTAACTTTTGATCAATTGTAGTGTACTGGTGGGTCACGTGAGGACATTGTGATGAAATCCCTTGTGCTACATAGAGTTAGCACTACGAGTAGAGACATTAGCTTCTATCTAAAAGAAATTAGTAGTTAGGTTAGCAACTGATATATGTTATGGGGTAGAATTTAATAGGGGGTAGGCTTTTAGGAAGTACATCTTTTGTAATCCAAAAGTACAGGGAGTTGGTACATCTACTGGCTTGTGTTTTTCTGCCACCTTTACATTTATTTGTTTAATCAGAGACAGAAGATGAAAAAATTGAGGAAGAATTCAAACTGAATAATTAGGATTAGGTTGTTGGGCCAAGAAGAAAAGTAGATGTGAAAATTAGCGTAAAATTGCAGTCATTTGCGTGCAATTATAGCTTATAATTTAAGTATGGCATATTGATGTAGGACAACGTGAGAAGAAGGAATAAAAATACCTATTTCCGCAGAGAATCGGTAAAGGAACACACAAAAACCCACAACTTTGATCTAAAATCAATTCATTCAATAATCTGTCTACAATAATGAGTTTATAATCATATTTATAATACTCCTAAACACTCTCATAATCCAATTTGAACTCTAAAAGATAAATACAAATTAACGAGATAATTACAAATTATAAAAATTAACTTAAACTTAACTTCTAATTGAAATATAACTCCTAATTAAAATCTACTAATATAATAAAACTATCCTAATTAAAATAAAACTCTCATAAAATATCCTACTAAATAATTACATTTATTCCTAACTAACAATACAAAATTAATAATAAAGAATTTCTTTTTTCTTTCGTCATCATTCTCTTCTCTTTTGAAAAAAACTCGTCATCGAGTTTTAAAGTATCAAAGAATAATAAACAATAGCTCGGGAGATACAGTCTGATAAAACTCAGTTGTGTCTTTCTTTTTGTGTTCAGCTTTTTGGTCAACATATTCACTTCTTGCATTGCACTTCCTTTAACGCAAACTGCATTTGAATTTTCAATTAATATAACATCTTCTACGTCAAGCACACTAAAATCCTCTCGAGTCTCAACATGTTGAAGTTCTTGTGCCGGAAGAATTGCTCTGACATCTTGTATTTGATTCAACAACATCGTTTTAACATTTGTGTTGATTCCTTGACCACGTGTTGGAATTGTGGCGATGTTTTTTGAAATATTTTCTTGATTTGTTACAATTATGTCAATGGATTCTTCAATTTTACCAAGACAATCCCTCCAATTATAAGTCTTCATAATTGCTACAATATATATATGAACAGGGACTAAACTGAAAAGTAATGAAATTATAGGGGCTGAAACTGCAGAAAATAAAAGTGCAGGGATTGATTTGAACTTTTCTGAAACTTTAGGGGCTGAATTGAAAATTTCAAAATTTTAGGGAGCTAAAATGTAAAAACTAAAAGTACAAGGGCTAATATGCAAAAAGCTAAAAGTTCAGGGGGTATTTGAAAATTTTAGAAACTTCAAGGACTAAAGGAAAAAACTGTAGAAAGTATGGGGTGCCAAACTATAATTTTCCACTAGCAGAATATTGTAGCAGTTTTTTTTTGGATAAATGTAGACTATGGCGACGACGATTCCTGCTGCAGATTGTGCTTTCGTCTTGGAAAATTGTTATCGATTCTCTAGCGAACTTCGACAATTTGATGGAGGCCAGAAAAATAGGATAAGAAGGAATTGGGTTAAATCAAAATATATCAGGAATTTTGGCTATTGATACCAATGATGTAGGATAAGGTGGAAAAAAAGAATAAGAGTACCTATCTCCAGAGAAAATCGGTAAAGAAACACACAAAAGCACACAGTTTTGATCTAAAATCAATTCATTCAATAATCTGTCTGCAATAATGAGTTTATAACCCTATTTATAATGCTCCTAAACAATCTCCTAATCTAATTTGGACTCTAAATGATAAATACAAATTAATGAGATAATTATAAATTATAAAAGCTAACTTAAACACAACTTCTAATTGAAATATAACTCCTAATTAAAATCTACTACTATAATAAAACTATCATAATTAAAATAAAACTCTCATAAAATATTTTACCAAATAATTATATTTATTTATAAGTAACAATACAATATTAATAATAAAGAATTTCTTTTTTCTTTCTTCATCACATATGGTTATGGCAGAATCAGCATAAAGGGTGTATATAGATACTTTTTTTTAATGAGGGGGAGTGAGGATTATGTAAGTACGTCTTTTTGTTATTGGTGGATGAGGGTTTTGCATTTGAAGAATAATCAACTTGCTAATTCAATTAGAAATCCTTTGTGAAGCTTAAATTTATTGCATTTAGATTATAATATAATTCCTAACTATAAGCACTCATATAAAGCTACTCTAGCATACCACGATTTAACCTATGTAGCGTACCGCGATTTAACCTATGTATCATATTTGGTGCGCGATTTAACCTATGTATCATATCTGGAACCAAAATGAATTGAGTTCTAGGTAAAATTGATCCAGCTTGCCCTTTGTGTGACTGAGAAAGACAGTAGTTAAGGCAGGAAAATCAAGGATAGAAATTGCCTAGCATTGCTACTGGGTGAAAATTAAGCTGTAGATACAGATAATATTTCCGTAATGATATACAAAATTGTTTCCCTAAAGGCCTCTATTGAGTTTATATTTCTGCTATGAGTACAGGAAAATCCCTTAATTTAACTACTTATAAATCAAAGAAACTACTTAGCTACGCCAATCAAATCTTTAATAATTTTAGACAAAATTATTACATAATAATACATCATGAAGACTAAAGGACACCTCTCCGGTTTGTCTAAGTAATTGCATTTTGGAATGTTTCCCAATGTTTCTGAAACTTGCTACACTTCTATCTTTAGGATGATAATTTTTTTCTGAGCTATTGGGGATTGGTGCAGTTACTTTGTAGTTGATTGCACCAAGTTTTGGGTCTTCCTCTCTCCCTTTAGGATGATGAGGTTCTATGAGCTATTGGGCATAGGTCCAGAGTTTCATTGTTGTAGATGAGGACACTGCTCAGGGGTAACACTTTTAGTGGGAAAGGCTGGAGGTGAGGTTGGGTATAGAGATTCCAGCAAGACAGTGGCGTTGTTAGGAGATTGGGGCTGGAAGTATGTTGTGCTTATTTGGGAGGAAGGACAAGCATGGTGTTTACAAAGGAGGTTGGGTTAATAGACACCACGGCTGTCAGGCTGTGTTGTAGTCTTGAAATGACTGATGTGCACAAGCAGAGTGCGCATGAAAACATTTTGTTTTTCTAATGATTTTTTAACTTTGTTTTTATGCTTATTCAGAAAGTGTTGGATTGCATCAAGCAATCTGCTGAGCTTTTGCAACAAAGGATTCCCACTGACGCTGAGTGTGCCTTGATAGAAATTGAAGAAGCTTTGATGATAAGTTCTTTCTCGGAAAACTTACAGGAGTTGAAAGCAGATGTTCTTTTCATGGTTTGTGTTCATGTGTTGATGCTTTTGAACTTTACTCAAATTATCGTCAAAGCTTATATGTAAGCTACCATGTATACAAGCAAATTACATCACCTAAAGTTTGTTACTGCAATGATTTTTGTCCCCTTACAGCTACGAAGATATGAGGAGGTGATTCAGTTTTGTGAGCAGACTATGGGTTCTGCTGAGATGAACTCTTCTATACTTGGTGTCTATAGCAAATCAAAAAATGTGGATGGTCATGAACTACAGAAGAGCTTTTCCTTTAGGCTTTGGCGCTGGAACCTAATCACCAAGTCTTACTTCTATTTAGGAAGGCTGGATGAAGCTCTTGAATTTGTTAAGAAACAAGAAGATTCGGTGCCTAGCACAGAAAGGCAACACATAATATTTTACTTTAAAGTTATTTACAATTTTCAAAGATTTTAAGTTAAACTTAATTGGTCATGCGACTTGAATTTGATGAATACTAAATCAACATTCCAGGAAAGGAAACAAGACTTCGGAATCAGTGATACCATTGGCTTGCACTATACGTGAGCTGTTACGCCTTAAGGTGTGTTCCGGAATTTATCTTGAAATATTCTTTAGTACGGCTTATCCATTGTTATTTAATAGTTAATACGCGCTCGCGCACACACACACACCCAAACATGTATATCTGCATGCAAAGCACATGTATATATTTGTAAAATCCAGTCATATTTGCTTGCATATTCAACAAATATATGACAATAGGTCCCATAAACTAGAAAAACGTTTTAAGGTGAATGATCTGAGACTGAGACACTTAGAAGACAAATTGGCTATTCTGGGGTGCACCATAGTTTTGTAAATATTGACCCAAAAAAACAAAGAAAAAGAGGAGAATTAGGGCTGCGTCGGCTGCTTTGGAAAATAGGGGTGAGCAGAGACTTCCTTTTAGGGCTGTTTTGGAGTCGCGATGGAGACCAGAAATTACATGCTGCTTTTGAGTCGTGATGGAGGCCAGAGATTACGTAGATGGACAAGAAGTGATTAAATCTAGTGAGATTGCATTTGTTGGATCTAGTGACATGAAGTGGGCTGCTTTGGACTCACAAATGAAATGAAATGGTCCCTGCTATTATGGTGGGAGAGAAACAATTGAGCCAGTATTTATATTATATTTTTTATAAATTATTATGTCCAAATTATAGATAAGGACCTCAATTGATAAAGTCTATAAGGTGAACATTGCCCGGATCGTTTTCTAGCTAAGTTGTAAGGTGAAACACTCACAACACCTCAATCCAACGTCTATATAGAGAAGCGAACCTTGATACAATTGCTCGTGCAAGAAATTTGTGTTGAATGGATACCAACGACACCTAAACCCGTTATCTATAAAGAGACAAAAACCTCGGTACAATCAACGATTGATGCAATAGAAGTCGCCACACACAACTATAAATTATTGTATGATAAGACAAATTGAATCTCAAGAATACTAAGAACAGCTTAGAAATTATCATAGAACCAAAAGATGAAGAATAAATCCTCTCAAGAATATGTTGAATAAAATAATGATAATGTATCAATTACAATCCTTGCATGTCTATTTATACTCATCTATAAAAACTCAATCCTTCTATTGAAAGGAAACATCAATACATAAGTAATCTAAACTAATTAGATAACAAAATCCTAATTGGAATCATAAAATTTGCTAAAACTGCTTTAAAACGCGTGGTCAACGTGTTGCCTTTTACTTCTCGCCGAAGACCTGCGCCGGGGCATAGTATCCCGCTGGGGCGCGCTCTGAACTCGCCTCCCAGCTAGTTCTTCTCAGTCAAATCGCGCCAGGCCGCAATGTTCCTTTGTAAAACCTGCGCCAGGGCACAGTGACAGTATATCCCAGGTTGACTTTTTTTGACTTTTTCCATCTAGGCTTGTGCAAACAAACAAATGAATTAATTTTAAATCTTCATTCCTAGTTAAATATTTTACAATTTGATTAGTCCATTCTTCATAAATTAATCCAACAAAAGCCCTTCATTGAATCGTTTAGCTCGTGCTCGCGTAACATGTCCAATAGAAACTTGAACTGGATCTCCCTACGCTTTGACTCCTTGAATCTCATCCAAGCCAAGCATGCCCTCATCATTAATGGTACTTGACAATTTTGTTGGTAAGTCCTACAATTTGCTACATTTTCAATTCCACCCTTATAGTTTCACTAATATGAAGTTTTTCTTATTAAAAGAACCACTCTAATTTATTTGTTGGATTCGCATGAAATATTTAGTTTTATAATTTTATATATATATATATATATATATATATATATATATATATATATATATATATAATAATTATATGTGTTGTATCTCCACTGCACCTAAATCCCCCAAAATTTAGGATGCTGTCGCAAGTAACCAAAAATAAAATCTTACTTTGAAAAATATTAATGTAGTAGTGAAAGTAAGAGTCGAACCCACAGAGAGTGAATTGTTTTAATAAATCTAATGTTTTCAAAAATATCTAATTAAATGGGGGGTTTGAAATTAATTATTAACTAATTAAAATTCAAACAAACAAATAAAACTAATAAATAAATATGAGAAAAAATCAATTAAAACAAACTTCAGTTCCTTAGTTCAGTATCCCCTTCTTTTAATCAACAAATTAATCAAGTTATTATTATCTTTTCCTTCAATTGAAAGTAATAATCTTAGATAACCGACAATCGCCAAGCTACCCGAAATCCTCCTTAAATTATAAATCTAATGTAGCAATCGCTCACAAAAGACTCTAACTATCATACAACCTAAAACTATCAGTCTAAATTTAATATAACAGTTGCATTAAAAATTAGAGAATTAGATTATTCCAAGCAACAATCTCAACATCGCGGACCATTTAAGTTGTCATCTTGATAATCATAATTATATTCAAAAGTTTGTCCACAATCAAATATTATTAATTGCTACTTATGATAAGATAAAATATCGTTTGCTTAATATCAAACCTTAATCTAGCATATGACAAAAACTTAATTAATTCAACTGGCCAAATCAAATTAATCAAATAAATATCATCTAATCAATTAAAACAGATCATCAAGAATAAATCTCATGCATGAAGGAATAAATTATAAAACTCAATTAAAACATTAATTAAAAATAAGGTTCAACATCCCTTTGGAACTGAAAAATAAAATTAGCCAAACATAATAAAAATAATACCTACTAGTTGAAAAGCTCTCTCCAAGAAATTAAGAGAAAGAACTCCCAAAAGCTTACTTTCAATAATGAGAGGTTGACCCTCTATTTATAGGCCTTTAACTTGTCCAAACCCTAATAGGATTTACAATTAAAAATAAAAGAAAAAGAAAAAGAATCATTATCCTAACCCTAGTTGGAATTAAAATCCAATTTGGAATCAAAAAGTAGCAAAAATCTCAAATTAATCTCGTTTTGCTCCAATTCTGCCCAGCCAAACGCGTCCTTGACCGGCAGTTGACCAAGTCAACGCGGTTCCGCGTTGCTGACGTCACCGCTCGCCCGCGCATTGCGCGGTTTTTTATTATTTTTCCGTAACCTTCAACAAAACGACGTCGTTTCTTTAATGCTTTTATGCGCGCGCATTGCGCGCGGCCCAAGTTTCGGTTTAATTACGATTCTGCCACCGGTCTTTTGCGGAATTTACACTTTTGCCCTCCGCGTCTTTTTTTCCTTAATTACCATAATGCCATCAGTGTTGGTTAATTACAGTTTTGCCATCAGACTTTTGCGAATTTTTCAGATTTGCCCCCAAGCTTTATTTTCCTACAAAATAAAATATAAAAATAATATAAAAATACTAAAAATCCTAAAAACACATAATAATAAATAAAAATCCTAAAATACTAAAAATAAATAAAAACACATAAATAAAAAGAAATATAAAAATACTATAAAATTACCCAAATTAACATAAATTAATTAAAATCCTATAAAACCTATTAAAACCAAAACATGATAAATAATTAAACATTTAAGCACACAATAAATATAAAAACTAAGTATTAGGAAATAAAAATATCGTATAATTTAGCCCTATCAATCCCCATTTTTAAATATTTGATGAACTCCCTATTCCCGCATCATGCACCCATATGGGGGGGGGGGGGGGGGGGGGGGGGGTCCATACAACAGGAGGTAAATCCTATATCTATCCATTATGTCTATGATTGGGTCGATCACTATTCTTGGGGCCCCTATCCAAAAAATATTTTGGGCCAGCTTCTATCTTGTAGCATCAGTCTTTGTGCTATCCCTCCATTAGATGAGATACTGCTGGTATAATACATGCTAAGAAGCATGAAAGAAAAAGAGAGGAATATAACTACCTCCCTCCGCCCCAAAATAAGTGATTGGGTTTCCATTTTGAAATGTCACAAAATTACTGAATGAGTTTTAGATATTTATTTGCATCTGACTATTTTACCTGTCCAGATGTTGATCCCACAATATCTTTTGATTTGAAACTTTTTTTTTTTTTTTGGCTTCAGTGGGTACTGGGTAGTATAATAGGAACTGAAGCTTTAATTTTGGTCTTATGTGCTTTTTATTAAAGTATGTGAAGACCAAACCCAATCACTTAATTTAGGATAGGGTGAGTTTTCATTGTGCTTATGCTGAGCTGCTCAGTTGGTGGCAAAACTTGGACTGGAGTTGGGGGAAGGGAGTGAGAGTCTAACTAGCCTGAGGCAATATGGGAGACCGGCTGACTTTGTGGAGAGCTTGTAGCTGCCTCATTATGGGAACCACCAATTGAAAAGAGACATGCCTTAAATAAAAAGGCAACAGAGGAGCTTAACAATCATTTTGGCGAATTTATCAAGGTCAAATCCGTGTGCTTTTATTGCTGCATTTAATCCTATAAAATGGATAAGGCTTGCTAAACTTTATCCGAATGAGTTTCCCGACACACAGCTTATGCAGCTTGAGAATCAAATTGAAACATTTATCGTAGATATGCAATCAGAGAAAGAGTTTCCAAAACTTTGAGGTCAAGCCGTCAAGGACAACTTGGTAAAAGGTTGGAACTAAAAAGAGTGTAGTCATCTATTCAATAGTTTATGTGATCGATTCTACAAGCTGCATTAGCTATAGTTGAGAGCGTTATTAGCAGTAAATTGTTGAAAACGGATTGTGCAGCTGAATAGGAGATTGGTCGATGAATGACAACGTGGTTACATATATAGAGAAAGATATTATTTTGTTAAGGATATCGAGAACAAAGTCATAATGCAAAGACTTCAAAATATAAAGCCACGACAATTGAATGGAATAATAGACGATTGAAATCCTGGCTCCGCTTCTGCCTACAAATAAAAACAAAATGTAAACTTTTTTAATAGTTTCCTTTTTAACCTGGTTTTGGTGAATAGTACTCCCTCCATTCTATAATAATAGTCGTTTTACCTTCATGCACATCGATTAAGAAAGTCATTTAATACTATCACTTGATAATTAATGTGTAAATTCCATCACTACCCTTTTATGGGAAGTTGAGAACTACTAATAGAAGAGAGAATTTATTGGAAAAATGAGAGAATCTAGGGCTAATATAGGAAATTAAATAATTTATACTCCTAGAAAGTTACAAACGACAAGTAAATTGGAACAAATGTTTCTTTCTAAAAAGTCTATTGATGTGGAATGGAGGGAGTAAACTGCAAAGACGTTTACAGGACACTGTCCACTGCTATTTATGTAATGGTTAATTATTAATGCTGCTACTGTTAAAAGTTTATAGCAATCTTGAACTATTTCAACTTGAACATGCCAGGACCATTTAAAAAGTGTATGTCTTAATCTAGTCTAACTCTTCCCCACCCTAGACCAGTTCCAAGTACTTCATTCTTTTTCTGAAGTATGGGTTCGACAGGTCGATTTGGACTACTGTCCATTTAAAGTCCATTTGCCATAACTTATTTTATCCTTTTTGGACAAAAATGAAAAGAAGTTGGATCATTTCTGGGAACTCATTGAACCAACTTAAAGCATTAAAGTGAAATAAGTTTAGAAATTGGTTAAGGCCAGCTTCAAGATTTTTTCCTTTCAACTTAGTCAATCTAAGCCTTATGTTACATTTTTGGTTTCTGCTATCTCAAACATTTGCACAGTTTCATTTTCAGTCATATAAACTTCTTAGTCCCTCCAATTGACCAACTTTATATTACATTCTTCACTGTTACACATCTAATTATCATTGAATAAAATGTGATGTTTTGTTTCTTCTTCCTTCACAACTTTGTTTTGTCTCATCCTTTATCTCAAATTTTATATATTTTTTTTATTGATGATTCAGTAATCAACTAAATTCTGAACTGTATAGTAGATATGCTTATAATTGCTCTGAGTGCAGGTTTCTGGAAATGAAGCATTTCAATCAGGAAGGCATGGAGAAGCTGTTGAGCATTACACTGCAGCTTTATCATGCAATGTGGAGTCACGCCCTTTCGCAGCAATTTGTTTCTGCAATCGTGCTGCCGCGTATCAAGCTATGGGTCAAATTGCATATGCCATTGCAGATTGCAACCTAGCTATAGCCCTGGATGGAAATTATGTGAAGGTTTGGTTTTAAACAATGTTATACAATGTAGAACTCCCATATTATTTTACTGATTGAAAATTATAGGGCTTTTCTGGATACACAAGGGAGATATTATGAAATTTTTATGGTTTGCATGTCTTGTTACATGCTCAATTTGATAATCTTGTGTGAACATATTCCAGAAATGAAAAATGGTAGTCCTCTACATATATGTCACAAGCATGTCCAAACAAATAATATAATTATGCATACATGTAGCAATAGCCATATTAGTTACTATATTGAAATTCTAAAGTATTATATATTCTAATACTCCCTCCGTTCCAAATTATGTGATCTATACTGACTTTCTAAGAGTCAATTTCAAACCATTCATGTTATTTGAAATTGACTTTTATAAAGTCGATATTGATCTTATAATTTGGAACGGAAGGAGTATTAGATTTTGTCCCAGAGAAAACGTACATTCTTAAAATTTCAAATAAACCTAATTGAATTGAAGGTATACATTATCTTATCCTTTTTCAGATGAACTTTTTTTTTAGGTTTCCAATCTTCAGAACAGATACTTCTAAATCCATTTGAATGATAGAACAATATTCAAAAGAGAAAGACAACTTTTGTGGGAACTGCTTTAAAGGGTTTTTCTTCCTAATTTTTCACCTTCACAACACACATGACGCTGCGCCCAGAGATTCTGGATGAAACCCCTCTAATACGAGTTATAATACATCCATAAATTGCATCAACTAAAACTGAGTTGTAGTAGAGGACAAGCCCACCTTCAAAGTGAGAGGACCCCCCTGTGTGCAAGTCTTTTACTTTTAAGGATTCTGATTACTTCTTTTTTTGTTTGGGGGGGTGAAAATTATTGTTATTTAATATGGATATACTTTTGCAGGCAATTTCTAGGCGAGCCACTTTGTTTGAGATGATTGGAGATTTTGGACAAGTAGGTATAGATCTTCATAGACTCGTCTCTGTTCTTAAGAAGCAAGTGGAGGAGAAGGGAAATCACTATGGAGGGTCTGATAGAATGAGCCGCGTGAATGAGCTAAAACAAACTCAACAACGGCTTTCTGTTATGGAAGAAGAAGCAAGAAAGGAAATCCCATTGAATATGTACCTGATTCTGTAAGTTATTCTTTTTAATTGTGATAATTCGTTCAAATCTCTTGGCGTCTACATTTCAACATTGTCATCTGAAGGTTATAAGTATTTCTAATGTTGTGCATTTCCTTAATCTTCTTGAACATTTACCTTGAGCACTTTAAGTCATATTATTGACTTCCATACTATGAGTTTGTCTCATAGGATTTAAAGGATTTTAGCTAATACTTAAAGGAAGAAATAATTGCTACCTTTGTCCAAAGAACAAACTTGCAGCTGTTGGTAGAATTGAATAATTAGAGGATGTCTAAATTTCAATTTTGCACCATTGATATTTTTTTTATTAAATAGCTGTATTTCTTGAAGTAATCAAAATAAAAAACTGTATTTCTTGTCATTTGACAATTATTTTGTCAAATCATAATGTCAACAAAGTGAGACACAGCTTCCTTTTCCAACAATGGTTTACTAAATATTACATGTATTATTTCACATTTTCCTTTCTTTTTTTTTTTTAAGAGGAGAGAAAAGGGGGGGGGGGGGGGGGGGGGGGGGGTGGGTGAGAGAGATGATTATACATGATTTTTTTCTATTAAAATGTCGCATCTTTTAGTATTTGAAGCTTTATGATTTTAATGTCTCAGAGCTTTATATATATATACATATATACACACACATTAACATTAAAAAAAAATTGGCATTCTACTGGTGCTATAGATATAAATAACATACAAGCTCATCTCAATTGTCTGCCTTTGAAGAAAAAATAAAACAGAAAATGGAGCATTCCCTGACTAAAAGAAAAAAGAAAAAGCTCGCAATCTTGTATTCCATGCATTCAAAGTTGTACCAAATGTAAAGCAGTACAACAGTGTTTGCACAAAATACAAGCTCCAAAGCAAAACTGCTGATCATTTTTTGTTGAGGGACTGCTGAACTCGGCCGTATCCAAAAGTAAAATAGTTAGAATTTTTTTTCATCTTTTAAGGTTAAGAGATGCTCTTTTAGGGTCTTTTTTGGTGACCTAGCAGCATTTGTGAATTTGCGTATGCAACTAGCATTTAAAACAAATGCAATCTGCTCTTTTCATGATAGATGTGATTTGTGGTAGCAAAGGATGTGACTAAGTGGTACTTTCTTCTAACAAGAATTACTGTGCGTTTTAACTTCAGGGGCGTTGAATCATCTGCTGCGGCATCTGAAATCAAGAAGGCATATAGGAAAGCTGCACTAAAGCATCATCCTGACAAGGTTGTTAGCTTCTATATATGCTGTTACAGTAATATGACTACTATATTCCAGCCTTTGTAAAAGTATGATTTACGGATGTAGGCTGGTCAATCCTTGACTAGAAGTGAGAATGGAGATGATGGGCTCTGGAAGGAAATAGCAGAAGAGGTCCACAAAGATACTGATCGGCTTTTCAAAATGATTGGAGAGGCATATGCAGTACTATCGGACTCTGTCAAGGTCTAACTACGTTATTTCTCTCTCTCCGCTCTCTCTCTAATTGTTAAAGGGCTGTATGCGCAATAGGATGACAAGTTGTCGTCTTTTCTGACAGTCATCCCTATATATTGAAGTACCTACAACAGGATGATCGGCTTTTCAAAAATATTTTAGCTTCTATGTATGCAGCTACAATCTAACACTAGATTCCCACTTTTCCATCTGTAACACACATGATCACACTTCTGACAAAGATGGCTCACTACTAGTGTAGTCTTCATACTGGCTTTTATGTTTCCTTGTTTCCAAATTATTCATATCTTGATATTCCTTTGAACTCTGTGTTGATTTGGCATGCTACTATCAATTTTATAGAGGTTACGGTATGATCAAGAAGAAGAGATGAGAAATGCTCATAAAAGAGGCAGTGGAAGCAGCACATCAAGAACAAATGCAGATGTCCATAATTATCCATTTGACAGAAGTGGCAGCAGGCGACAATGGCAAGAAGTGTGGAGATCATATGGAAACTCCCAGCCTAGAGGATCAGAAAGAACTCGATCAAACAGGTACCCGTGATGACACGTTCATGTTAGTAGGAAGTGATAATTTTTAAACAATCATAATGGCACGGACTTTATGGAATGATGGTTTTGTTCAAGAAGCTCAAGAGTAGCACTATAACTCGAATGACTTGGAACATTTGCCATACAGATAGATGTTGGTTTTGAGCTGATTCCGAGCTTGAGTTAGATTTCTGGTTGAAGGACTTGAAAGCATGATTTTGGTGAGCTAAGAAAAGACTGCTTTGGGATTTAAGGACGCCAAAAAATAGGTTGCCTATGCTTGTATGAGGTGTGAAAATGTAGTGGCAAATGTGTGGAGAGGCGATGAATGTGTTCCACAACTGAGAAAGGAAGGTGCTTAATGTACAGGCAACATGTATTTAGACTGTATTTATCAATAGATAGATATTGATTGATGTGCTTGGGTACTTTGCCGGAGTGCCTGTGGTAATATTTAATGATACAGAAGCCAGATAAGCTCCATCAACTCAAACTCGTGACATATAAGTTTGGCGTTTGGTTGAAGATTTTTGTTTGTACAGTGAGCTGTTTGTCGTGTTTATTCAAAAATATAGCAATGAGGAAACATGCGAGGTACATTCAAATGAAATGTTTGTTTGTCCCTCTATCTCTATACAAACAATTTTCACAGATTTTCTTTACTTCATACGATGCTAGTACAAAACAATTTTCACAGATTTGAGAGAATTGGTTCTTTACATTTTGCTTGAGTGTGCTATTTGTTGCTTTAAATTGAACTTGAGATTGATTATGCAGAATCAAACCTGGACAAAGTTGTTCTCATTTGGTAAAGCTATAAAGTTACCACTAATATCAGTCAAATTTAACCTTCATATATTTGATGGAGATGAAATTTAGCATTGATCTGATAGTTATATTTTTAGCTGTCAACACTTTTTGACAGATTTTCAAAAAGTTCAAATCATAATTGATCCTCTTTTATAGGGAAATATAATGGGAGGCTATAATTTTTATAAATTTGAACTCTTTGGAACCTTATATATTGCGATAAATACATGTGTACACACTTGTTTCGATTAGACACTGACAAAGTGTACATTAATATAAATATATGGATAATTGATTGATATATTTGTTGTTTAATTGCATCAAAAGTCTGTCATGTTTTTGTCGCAACATAAATTTCTTTGACAAAAAGGGGTAGAACCCATGTGTGATTGTCACATTTTCAATATTTGATCGTTAATTTTTAAAAATATGCAATTAATTAATTTATTTTATTAAAATTTTAAAATTAAACCATTCCTTTAGAAAAAAAAAAGATGAATGTTCGTCAAATTAACATTTGTAATTTTATTGTAAGCACTAAAACAAAAGTTAAAAACAAAAAAATAAAGTTGCAAATCCTAATAGGATACTAATTCCTAAAATCATTAATTTCAAAAATCAAAATCCACCACTAGATCTGTGATGCCCCCAAATTCGGTTTTTCTAACCACGGGTTTGGTGCTCACGATCCAACAACAACATAAGCATTCTATCAATTATTGCGGAAAATAAATATACATTGTTCATTTAAATAACATTCTAGAACATACCCCAGTTCTCTTTAACCTTAACTAAACATTCCCTCAAATATTACAAAAGGTTTACATACAATTTATATATTAAAGTATATCACTTAAATAGTTATATTAAACTATTCATAGCCATCTAGTCTTGAACCTTGCCCTTGCCCTTGTCGTTCTCGTTCAAACTTTTGGGCTTAACTGAAATAAATGTTATGATATGACAAGAGTAAGCAACTAATTTGCTTAGCAAGTTTAATTACAAAAGAGATATATCATGATTAGAAAGAATTTATCTATGGATGTTCAACAATGAAATTCAATTGAAAGAACATTTAACAAGATTCAATAATTGAATAATAGATACTGAGTGGTCATAAATGACCATGAACATATGCGAAGGTTGTCAGTATTTAAACTGGCCATTTTAATAAGTTTTGGTAATTCAAGGGGATCAGCCTTTCATACCCGGTGATTTATGCATAAACACTTAATAATCGAGCAATAATTGTTTCCCAATTAATGCTTTAGTAAAATTATTCTTTACTCAGTCGAAGGATCCATACCAATCAACTGGTTGGATTAGCTTTTTTTTTATTTTTTAAAGTTATTTGAGTTTATCAAATTTACACGTATGATCTAGCTGACAGAATTAGCATAGATCCAACTCATAATTAGTTCATCAATGAAAGAACTTTAAATAATTCACAACTCAATAATAATAGAACAGGAATTTTAATAGCACAAAGTGCGAGTCTCAATAATCATTTCAGATGTGAATAATCATCAATAACTATTCACTAACATGCTTTGAAAAATAATAACTCAAGTTGAGTTAGGGAACTTGCCTGTTCGACGAGTTATAATAATTTAGCTTTAATTAATATTCTTCGATGGACCTAACACCAATAATGTCGGTTTATCAATTAGGATAGCATACAGGTGAATATATAGGTTCTAGCATATACTAGCAATTTATTCGACACACATCGCTTGTTAGTATTTATACTATTATTAAGTCCATTAGATACTTAATAGACTTTAGAATAGCAATTTAATTAGATAACACCATTTTCTTAAGTGCTAAACACTTATAGAATTTTTACACAATTATCAATGATTAATTAGTGTGTTAATTAACTTTGTTAGCATTGAATCACAATTTAATGTTAGTTAGATAGTAATTAGGTAACTAATTATAGTTACTTAATATTTACAACTTTGTCTCCTTTTAATTACTATTTAGTAATAGTTAAATAGTAACTAATTACTCACCTTTAGTTATCAAAAATAATAACTAATTACATCTACTTATTATTTAAGGTTAATTAAATGATAAGTAATCAAATTATAAACCTTATTTGTCTTTAATAACTCTTTATTATTAAAGAATAGTAAATTAGCATTTGAGCTTATTTATTACTTAACATTAAATAATAAATAATTAATCAATTATTTATACTTGAAAAATAAATAATTTATTTACTTCATGAATCTTTCATAAATTAAATAACTAATTAGCATTTATACTAACTTATTATTAAATTAAATAGTAGACAATTATTTTATTAATGTAATTAAGTAATTACATTTTTATTACATAATATCACTTAGTTACTCATTAAAAATTTTCATTATGAATGAAAATAATAATCATTCATTTACTTCCTTTTTAATTCCTATTAGTTAACAATTTTCGCAAATTTCCAATTTTTGGGTCCTTTACGGAAACGCTTGCAAAACGAAATCTACAACTCGAATTTTGGATCCGTCGGAGGCGTTGGATTCGTCTTTTCTTGAACTACAATTTTCATTTATCACACACTTCATTTAGAACTGCTAAGGTCCCGGAAATCAGTGTTAAAGTGGCTGACCAGAAAATAATTTTCTGAATTTTTTCCAACTAAAATGTGTTTTGTTCAAAACTCCATATCTTGTTCATTTTAACATGTTTTAGGGTCATTCAAAAGGGCTTTTACTCATGACTTAGAGATCTAGCACACCCAACAAGCAAATCACAAATATCAAGCATAGATCTCAAAATGAGCAACATGGATCATAACTACCAACTAAAATATTCCATGAAAACTCATTAACCCAACACTTGCAACATAATCTAACATATATAAACATGATTCACCATAATAATATATGATCTAACCTTTTCTTAAGGTTCTAGCCAAATAAAACAATAAACTCCATAAATCAAAATAAGAGTAACTAAACTTAATGAAAACAAAACTTGAAATCTTTTATACCTCTTCTTTGTTGCAAATCTTCTATTTCTTCCAAAGTAATTTATAAACTTTGAGTGCATCCAAGCTTTGATCACTTCTCTCTTTTTGATTTTCTTTCTAGCTCACTAGGAAATATGGAAATGAAATGAAGTAAATTAATGGGTTTCTTAGTATTATTTTAGATATATATCATATATCTATCTTAATATCCTAATATATCTCTCTCTCTTCCTCTCATGCTTATCTTTTTACTAACTAATTTAGCATGTGAGAATTTTATTAATGACACCTAGCTTAGATGGATAAGGATCAAGAAAATGCATTCATTTTTTTATTTTTATTTTTTTCCTCTCTATGGCCGGATATCCCATGGGATTTTGTCCCATTTTTTTTTTTTTTTTTTTTTTTTACTAAATGAATAAAAGTCCATCTTTAAGTGGGTCAAAAGTTGGGCCATTAATTTAGTTAGTTTAGGCTTGAACTTACCAACTTGGGTTACTTGAAACCAAATATAATTTCCATCATTCTTGGGCCACTTAATTTATTAGCTTATTGGGCTCTCAATATATGATTTAATTAAATGTTAATGGCTAGTTTAATCCATTAACTTAATAATTCTTCAATTCCACAATTAATTAACTAAATGGGCTTGATTAAATAACTACATGAATTAGTCCATATATTAGTAATAAATCATGTTCCACATAATTTCTCATATTAATAAAAAAAAAAAAAAATCACTTTACTTACTATATTCAATGGAATTAAATATTTAATTAGTTCATTATCTTGTCAATTTTCCTTGATATTAATTTACTTAGGTTAGTCCACAAATTTAAATATCTATTAGTGGGGTCTCCTATTAAAATAATAATTAGCCACATATTCATTCATATATATCAGAAGACTTTCAACATTACCAATATTGAATTAATATATTTATTTACAATGACTTAGAAATTCTTGGTTATTACAAGATCTACCAAAATTCCAATCACCACTAACTTCAGTTAAAATTCACCACTCAGCCGCTACCAGTCCAATCAAGCAGTCGAAGCACTTGCGATCGCTTCCATCGAACAACCAACATCTTAATGTACGAATTTTATAATTACTGTAGATCAAATGTAAAATTAAAAACCCTAAACATTACTCACAATCCCTAATTCTGCAATCCTCCACGATCTCCGATGAAACTAGTGCTTATACTACAAACCCACTCGCATATATATATATATATATATATATATATATATATATATATATATATATATATATATGGCAAATGTTTGTTATGGATACTATTCCAGTCAACAAATCTCTCACCGTTCATAGTAGAATTTAATGGCTAGGAAGGGGCTCGACAACATGTCCTACAAGCGGCCAATGAAACTCCTATATTAGGCTAGGGGAACTCCTATATAAGGCCAAGAGACTGACGAGAAATGACTAGGTTACCCTATAGTTTGGTTTTGCGACCAGTCTAAACTTCGAATTGCAACTCCTACATGCAATCAGGTCAAAATTAAAACGATATATTTTTCATGAGTTCAAATTTGAAGAAGAAACCCACATCTTACTTCTAATTTGTCATTATATTTACCCATTCTAAAACTGTTTTTAACTTTTAAAAAATATTTAAATTAATTTAATTAAAATATAAAATTCTATTTTAATAAAGCATGTATAACATAAAAAAGTCTATTTTAACATCCTATCAATATAATTTAAGTAATTATAACATGTGAATTCTACTTGTGTGTACAAAATAATTAAGTCGCAAAATTAATAAATCAAAGAAATCAATAGAACGTTTAGAAATAATAAATTTTCATTCTATTTTTTAAGACATCAAATTTTTAATTTTATATCTACATTCTAATATTATAGATATATTTATATTACCGCAGTTTTTTGTTGATTACAATTGTGAAACACGCTAATATATAAGACTATATAAAATTACAAGAGTGACCAAGTATATAATATATATTTTTATCAACATTACCACTAATACTTGTTCATATAATTGACAAAAATAAAATCTATTCATAATTGAAGTGTAGCTGTGAGTTTCTTTTTCAAATTTGAACTCATGAAAAATATGTCTTTTTTATGTTATATATGCCTTATTAAAACAAAATTTTAGATTTTAATTAAATTAATTTAAATGTTTTAAAAAGTTAAAAACAGTTTTAGAAGGTGTAAATATAATGTAAAATTGGAAGTACTATAATCTTGTCGTTGTAAGTTTCTTCTTCAATTTTGAATTCATGAAAAATATGTTATTTTTGGTCAACTATTATATACGGTCAGGTCAAAACTAAATTAGACTAACCGCAACTCTTATATGCGGTCAAGTAAAAAGTAAAAACCAAATTAGAGGGCAACCTATTATTTCTCGTCAGTCTCCTAACTGCATGTAGGAGTTTCATTGGCCGTATGTAGGACATGTGGCCGAGCCCCCCTAGAGATTTATTTGTTGGAATAATGTATGAGAAAAGAAGAAGGAATCCAAGATGAAGAACAAACAAAACCCATATGAAGACCTACTGACTAGAGATGAAGAAGAAACTAGAGGAAGAATGAAGGCGTAACATAAAAGAAAAAGGAATCCAAATGGATAAATTTGTATTTTTTTTTTATTGTTTTTGTATTTTTTTTTTTAATTCAACCTTTTTTCAGTCAAATAAGTAATGTTTTTGTTTATTTTAATTTTATTTTTTTCCTAGTATTTTTTAACCTTTTTTTATGTAAGAAATGTTTTAATTTTTTATTTTATTTGTATAGACAGTAGATAAAAATTAAACAGCCGTCCAATTAATTTGACAAAATGTGTAATTTAATTTGTTTTTAATAAGTTCTATTGACTAATTAGATATTTTAAAATTTAGTGTCCAAATACTAAAAAGGCGACGACCACAATTAGCAATTGGGTAAAACCCTTTTTTTCTAAATTTCATTCCATAGATATACCTCTACCTATAGATGAAAAAAAAAAATCAGATCAAATCCAGTTGCTGAAAATAGAGATAGATCCGTAACCAAGTTCTGTCAAACATATTCTTCTCTTTCAATGCAGAGACTGAAAATTACACTTCTAAAATTACACTTAATACTGAAAATTACACTTTTAAAGTAATGTCACTCAACTTAATAATATTGTAATTTTTCCCACTCCTCAAATGGTGGTTTGTAAATCATAACAATGTGCAGCTCGCTTTAGTAAGATTCAAATTTTGGTACCTGAAATATAAAAACAAAGTTATATAACCAGTTTATTCAAAATGAATTTAAACCTGTGGTTAAATCAAAGATATCAACAGCGACATTGCAGTTTTACCCGTCTGTAGTGTATAAGATGGCGAATCGAAACATGGTACATTCGACTGTTTTAAGTTTTGTTACACGTATATTCCTAGTATAACCTCTTTAGGGTCCGTCTCCACCATCCATGGAGCCCTGTCGAAAAAATATACATTTTAATGAAAAAACTATATACTCTATCTGTCCTACAATTATTAAAACACTTTTTTTAACATGTGTGGCATCGATTTAAGACATGTCAAAATTATATTGAACTATTATGTTATTAAAAAAATTGTAATATAAATAAAAATATAACATATTAATATACATAAAAATATAATATCTAAATATATTTTTGATTCATCTTAAACATACACCATAAAAAATATTTCAATAATTTTGGGACGGAGAAAGTGTAACAAAAGAAAAGGCGGAACAAGGGCTATCATGAGTAGCAAAGATTTTACTTGTTCATTATAAAATTGACCGTTCCCTGTGATGCACGGTTGAGAAGAACTTCCCTCGCCTCAACAGCAATTCCTTCAGGCTACATAGAGAATGTAAAATATGTCAAAAGCATGGAAACTGAAGTTCGCGTTGCTGGATCATGTTATTGCTTTATCTACCTCTTCCGGAAACCAAACCCCAGGTTGCGTGCTTCCCTCAAGAATAGCAAGTATGAATGCAGCTATGGAAACTCCTACTGACCTGTAAAACATGAAACAAATGTTTGTGGGCCTATAACATACCGCAAGCATGATATGAGGGTCACTAAAACTACGCTTTACAAAGTAATGGTTCCATTTTGAAATGGTCCAATAACTGGAAAAACTAGTCCAAAATGATTGAAAATTGAACCAAAATACCCATAAAAATGATGTACATATTATCAAGTACTCCCTCCATCCTATAAAAGATGGCTGAAGTACAAAAAATTATTGTCCCATCAAAGATGGCTCAAGTACAATAAATGTTATACAAAGACTATTTTGCCCTCAAAACAACTTAGGTGGGGACCACTAAATTAAAGAAGGAAAGAATTCCTTCGCATACTATATGTAGGGTCCACCATGGGCAAAAATGTAACTTAAAGAATACTCCCATACTCTAAGCTTCTTAATTTGCATGAAAAGTGTACCTAATTTTTTTAGGACAAATTAGGACGGAGGGAGTACATTTTAGATGGAACAGTCAAACTAACATTATAGGCATTTTATGTTTCTTCTTGCAACAAAACTTTGAATACCTAGACTTACACAGATAATCTTCTGTGACTAAATAAGCCTAGTGTATGGCGTCCATCTGAACACTCCAAATCAACCTGCCAGAAAAAAGAATCGATAAGATTACAAGTACACCTTCATCTAAGAAAACAAAATCTCACACGAACAATAATCTGGAATATTAATTCTGCATCGTTAGCATAGCTTACCCTAATCGAGACACATTCTCCAGCAATTTTGTCTATTGCACGGACTGCGGGGTCAAATAATTTAACCAACTGTTGAACTTTGCTTCTGTCCCTTAGGAATTCCTGAAAGATGAAGAAAGTGTATCAAGCAACAAGGAGCTAGAAGCATAATACTTTTAAATGATTAATGTTTAACAAACAAAATATATAACTTTCTAAAACCTCTTAATTATTTATTGCTGTTAGTGTAGAGAGAAGCATAAAACCTAACATCAAATTGTACAAGGAATTCAGGTCAGATCGGCTATAAGAAATAGTAAATAGTTCCAAATTTATGGTTTTGCTGGACTAGTCCACTAAAAATTGGCAAGAACTTCTCAGAAACCTAAAATAATGTTATTGTTGTTTGAAGTATTGTATAACCAAGATAAACAAATAAAAATCAATATCTAGGTATCAATATCTTCACCAGAAATGAGGAGCTTTTAGAATGAAGAACATACAGGAGGAAAAAGATTTGTCATAGCAACCATTCCCCAGTTCCAGAAAAATGGTGCAGTCCCAAATCGAGCACTGACAGTTGGTACTCCTAGGACCTCATGAGTACTACTTACTTCTGGCAAGTTCCTGTACAGCAGTAGAAATGTTAAATTAAAGAAAGACAATAACAAGCTTAGACACTTAAAAGGCATCCATTGTACATTATATCATGAACGTGGAGCTCTAATTGTTGCCCAAATTATACCCAGTGTCTCAATAGTTTGGTCCTACATTGCATCCAATGTTACCTAGATCGTGGTTCGACCAATACCTACATTAAACGAAATCAGGAACGAAAAACATCACTTTTTGTGGTACGGAGTAGGTTTCTTCAAATCACTTAATCTTTTGTCGTAGTGTGCTCTTTCCATTTTAACTTTTTCATATTTATTTTCACTTATAGCCAATCCCATTGAGTTGTTACAACACTTTACTGTGGCTTTACACCCATACAATATATCCTACATAAAAAGAAAAAGAGAATCATGCTCATCTAATTGTCATCACAGCTTCAAATATAATGTCGGGATATGGTAATTATGGGAGTGTAATATTATTTAATAAGTTTGAAGTAGCAAATTATAGTCTTGGTTGCACATGGAAGGATTTTTCGAAGCGCTCTATGCAACATTAATACACAGTAGAAATTGGGAGTTGGGGAAATTATCCAAAGCATTATGAGGACACTAAGAATATTCAAACTTCACCCATAAAACATACTTGAGATGTATGAAACATGTGATAACCTTTCAATTCCATCTATATAACAAAGAACTATGGCTTGAAGCCAAGATTTAGGCGACAATTTCAAGATTGGGAATTGGAGGCTGTGGAATCCTTTTTAGGTATGCTTTATGGAATTCTTTTTACAAGGGCGGGGGGATTCAAACATTATGAAAAGCAAAAGACAGTGGTAAGTTTTCAGTTGAAGACTTTTATGGGATCATAAAAGGCATCCAGCCGTTGGCTTTCCGTGGAAGGCAATTTAAGGCATTCGGAAATCTTTGGCCATAGTTTTTTGGAAGAGATGGAAGATTATGATGGGGTGGGGGTGCCTTTGCAAAGAGGGGACGGTTTTGATAATTTTCTTATACATCATTGCTCTTCCGTGAGCAAGTTATGGAATGCTGTATTGCCTCTTTTGGATTACTTGTGTATTTTGGCAATCTATAGATGGGAAATGGTGCCTCGTAGGATTATTTGGTCAATTGTAGATGCTGAGGGGATAAAAGATACACTTTGTAAAGTTCGATCATTGATGCTTTATATACTTTTATTTTGGTCAAATGCAAGACAACCAGGGCATTATATTCCTTTTATTGAGTTGATGTGCTAGGGTAGTTTTATTACTTTCTACACTTCGACTGCATAGTCTTTTTTCGTCCCCTTGGCGGGCATTTTGTACAGTTGGGAGTTGATTTTATTTTTGTATAGGCCCTCTGACAGCTACTTATAATGGCATATACTTGTCAAAAGAAAAAAATAAATTATGCTACAGTAAGACTAATTTCTATCTTCAACGTACAATAGATAAACGTCTTTCTTTCCAATCCCCTTTCCAAAGTCAATGTTGAGCTTTCCAGTATACGCCTTTAGTTTGATCTTTTCTCCTGGTAAAATTATTAGTTGTTTTGGTTAGCGTAATGAAAGAATTGGCATTACATAATACAAGCATGAGATACAGTATAAATGTCTTTAAATCAGACCTTTATTAAATGCAACAACCTCCTCTCCGAGAAGTAAGAAACTGGTGGCTAATATTGTTGGGCCAGCACCACCAGAACCTGCTGTATAATAGTAGAATCTAAACGAGCAACTATATTAGAATCTGAGCTGCTATACATTTCTTGAGGAGGATGGAAGGGAGAAAATAGTCACAGCTTTGATGGGCTAAATTTAATTAAGGGAACAAATAATTATGCGCGCAACCATGCCAGACTTTTGGTTAATGCTAAGCTTTTATAGCGGTAACAAAGTATTTAGCGGACTGATAACCAAGATTACAATCATAGTTTCGCCCAAATTGTGGTCTTTAGCAGACTAAAATACAGGAGGAGAATGATAACGATTTTCAACAGTGGACTTACAGAATTATTAATAACAGGCTTTCAATATAATATATATATATATATATATAAAATAACCATCAAGAATGAATTATGCTTGAAGGAGGTTAACAAAATAAAAGGGCAATTTATGGGCATCATCCTTGGCAACCACATAGTTGAGGTGTAATGGCTATGGTCATATTGTAATACACGCAGCAGAAACACCGAGCCAAAATATATTGAATTTTATACATTTATATTTGAAGCATAGTAGTTGAACTAGTAAACATCCAAATATTTCCTAATAATTACAACACATCTCAGCAAGAAAAAAGATCTAGAAACTTGTTCAGGGGAATACCTCAGCCTCTTAGGATCTCCCTTGCTTTCACTTCTTGCAGCACGAATTAGCTCTGCTGCCATCACTGTCACATTAAGGTAGCACAAAATATAATTGAGGTTTATGAGATGTGAAAAAGAAGTTTGCTAGATATTCACTCCCACATCTTTGAATTAAAGCACATTCATAGTGACAAAACAGTTATGGTCTGAAATTGACTCAAGGGAAAAAAGTTAGTCCAATCTAACAGATTTGGAAGACCACAAAACCAAAAGGGCCACACAAATCAAAGAGAATGCTAAAGCGTGCAGAAACTCATACAGACAATGTAGCTAATCACATAATAGAGGGTATACCTATGAAGCATCTATATAAATACGTGATATGGATACAATACAAAACGTGATTTGTAATTCGGCATTTAAAGAAAATGAAGGATACGATAAATTGGGGATACATTAGAATATTTTATGTATTGTATATAGATATATGTAATAAATAAATTATATTACATAATGATAAGCAAGTTGTTAAATTCAAAGTTTAAGGTCATTTACAATTCTAGCAGTTATTATAACATAATCAAATAAGTAGGAACTCAACATTTGCATCAAATATCATCATTTTCTCCTAGTCCTAAGACTTATTTACTAGCTTCAGATTTATCATTATATAGTGAAAAGATGGAGTCAAAATTACATCAAAAAGACCGTAATCATCTCCAAGTCATAAGACATAAAACAGTTTGTAAACTAAAAACAAGCTGAAGCAAAGCTAGTCCTATACAAGCCATAGTATACATCTAAGTCCCCTTGTGTAAAAGGGTTAGTATCCCTTGAGTATCCAGAAGTATCCAAAATCAAAAAGATCAAAAAATAATATAGTTAAAGTATCCGAGAGTATCAGTATGTATCCAGAAGTATTCGTGGAGCATCGGTGTCCGACAAGTATCCTACATGGATAATTGACCTCAGAGCAGTGTTTGTGCTTCATAGGGGTATACTGACTGAAATGAGCATAATTTGGATCTTCTTAAAATACCAGAATTTGCATACCATTGGTTGAGATAGTAGTACAAGTAGAGGCGAGAGAAATGTATGAAGCAGTTCAAAACCAAAAACTAGACTTGTGGCTGTGAATCTGTGACATGGTCTGCTAAATCAGAAATAATGTACAATAATCAACAGGGGATGTTGTATCTAAAACCTAAGTGGTTTGCTTCATGCATAGGTTAAATTCGGTTTTCGAATCAAAAATTATTTCCATCATTACTTGGTTCTTGCCTTCAGTCTATAACTCTATGTACACGCAGATCCTTAAATGTGTAAATTACTCGACTAAGGATTATAATTATAATAGCACCATTGCTCACTCCTGGATAGATTCCCCCAGTTGTTATGGCTGGAATATTTGCAGCCACTGCTTTATCCATATAGGATTTCGCACGCCATGCATAGCTTGTATCATCACACACATCAATATATGCTGTCTGTTAGGAAGCAAAGAAAAGTTCAAGTTAAGGTTACATTCTTGGATGGGAATACAAGCCACATTTTTCCTAGAATAGATAGCACGGGTCAAAAGAATTATGTAAACTGAAATTTTCTTATTACCTTGTTCTCACCTTGGTCTGTATGGCAGCCTCCAGCACACTGCACTTCTCTGTCTGTTGGAATGGCCCTGCAGCGTGTACTACAAGATCCACATCTGCAGAAGAACTACTATAGTCTGAATTTCCAAATGTTCAGGCTACTAAAAGTTTGATATTGATTTTTTTCCTAGCGATATTAAACTTTTTATTTGTTATGATTATCTACACCAGGAGTTATAAATAGGACTCTTTCTGCACAGAGGTGGTATTTCGTAACTGATGCGCGGAAAGTATGAATTTAGTTATATCATGTGCCAAATCAAGAACGTTGTCAAATCATGGTTCTTAGTAAAATCTTAATGCAGGATGACATTGCAGTTTTGCTAGCTTTTGACAAGTTCAATAACAAAGCAAAATACATATAGTCCAATACAATTGATTGCAATTGAGATCACCACCAGAAAAAATAATTATGGGTTCTTAATATTTGACACATGTACATCATCTCTATGGAAAGACAATATTTCTTCTCATGTATAATAGCCAAACAGTAAGTGTTGAGGCTTCATATTTCTGTACGCAAGAATCTTAAGAAAAATTATACAAAGTCCTTTACTACAAATGTGATGCTGCTTTTAAATTCTGCATCCAGTGAGACGATTTGTAGGCTTTCTTTACACAGTTATAAAATCATACTGAAATCACCCACTTTAAAATCATTTGAGTGTAAAAACAGTGCCGGAATATAGGACATTATTCGAAAGTAAGCAGCTAATGTGCTGAATTTTTAATTGACTGGTATTGTTTAATCTTTCCATTATTGGTCCTCGTCTTTCTTCAGTGAAATACGAATTCAGAATATTTTTCAAGTACAACTTGGACAAAATCAAGAACCTACCTTACTATATAGCTATATCTTCAAATTATCAGAAAATAAGAGAAGCATTAGAAAATATCCTAAAAGAACACAATTTTTCAAGAATAAAATTTATGATCTACAAATATCTCATGAAAAAGAAAAACAAAGGAAGAAAATAACGTTACTAAACCAACAATGTAGTTAATAACCCTAATTTTACCGGTAAGCAATTGAATTCTTTAAATTTACTCCAACATTTTTAAAAAATCTTAAAACTCAAACTGATTTGAAGAATCAATGCACCTCTTAAAGTTGCTTCAAGTGATTTAGTATCATCAATGTTCACTTCAGCAAATTCTGAGTTCATTCCTAGTGTAGTCACCATAGAGTCCCCTTTCTCCCTGCATGGAACACCATTCAGAAAATTCAACATGGTTAATTTTCGAGCAAAACAAAATATTGACAGGATAGTTTAGAAATAACACCGAAAGTAGATAAATTATTTAGATATTACAATGAAAAAGTAAAGTAAAGGAAAAGGAAAACTCATAGCATAGTCATAACCAAATTAGAGACTGATTAAGCTTGTATAGAGGAGAAACTGTATTTAGGTAACCATGTTAGCAACTTGGTGTGAGCTGATATAGGCTTATGACTCCCTCTTGGGTAGCTAGCTTTTAAGGATTAGAAAAGGTTCAGGTATACATCATTTTGTGTTGCCATTGGCTTGCGAGTAAAAGCATGTACTGGGCAACCTGGAGCAGGATGAAACCTGGTAGGGAAAATGTGTCGGCTTTGCAAGGGAGTCTACTGATGCGGTTTTAAACTAAACCTTTTAGGGGACAGTCACACATTAATAGCCTAAGTAACTTAGCAATAGTGTTTCTGGTGACTGGAAAATGGATACTAGAAGGGCATACAAAATGATGTGTATGGGTGTGGTGGATTATAACCATTAGGCCCACCTACGTATGGTGAATCGTCAACTAATCACATTTTAACACGTGATTCTGTAAGTTACTTTTTGTAAGATTTTTTCATGTTTGTATCACAATTATTGTTGGGTTTTACTGTAGTGGAACAAATTTACAAAGCCTTGAAATAACTGAATCCCTACATATATCCATGAGTCTATCACCATGATTTTAGGACTGAAAATTGATCATTAACCAAAACTCCATAACAACTTATACTGTATGACCAACTGCATTGCACTTCCTCCTTTTCTCTCACATTTTTTACCAAACAGCTAAAAGGGGGGAAAAGAAAAGTAACAGGAAGTCAGCTTGAATTTCATATCAGAGTTACCATATACTCTCATTGATCTAACAAACCGTGTATCGGTACTTATGTACCCAAACATGGTAATCTCATGTACTAATACTTTAAATTTAGCATATCTTAAAATTTCTTTGTCGTTTTACCTATAATTGCTCAAATATCAATATTCTACCTTACTATTGGATGCTAAAACATCACATTTGTACTCAATTAGTTATAAAACAATTGAATTGTTGATTCAACTAAAAATCTTGTACAAGTTAGTACATTTAGATTATTAGAGAATTCTACGCATATTGATTTCACGAACCAAAACCAGTGTTCCAGGTAACACAAGTTCAGAATTCTTACAAAAATTTATTTTTTTTTTCTCATCAAGATTTTTAACAATTGTCCCAGCAATCAAAAAGAGGTCCAATAGAATATGAAGGAAAGTTAACTAAAAAATTCAGAATTACACAAAAAGACAATTAATTATACAACCACTTGGGATAAACTAAACATATAGGACAACATTCAACATTAAACTTTAATTCTAAACTTAATACCCATTTGGGTTATCATCAATTTATCTATTAAAAAACTGTTGAAATTTAATGGGAATGAATGAATTACCTGTTCCTACCACCAACAATCAGCCTTAGATTAGGACACAACTTGGAAAGAGCAATGGCAGTTGAACCCCCAACTCTTCCAGTTCCTCCAAGAATCAAAACTCTTGAATTTTGAACCTTTTCAGGGAGCTGAACTGTGTTGCTAGTAATTTCAGTAGTACCAACTGTTTTCCCATTGGGGATTGTAAGACTATTTTTTATGCTGTTCAAATTCATATATAGCTGAGCCATTTCTCTCCCCTTCTCTCTCCTCTACTGCTGAACGTTCCTGCCCATTGTTTGTTATATTAGTATATCGGGTTGCTTTATCAGTTTATTTCAGAGGTGATACATTTGACAACACGAAAGGTTTATTTTGGAGAAGGGTTAAATACAAATTAGTACCCATAAAGCTTTACCGTTTTGCACTTCGGTCATCATCTTTAAATTTTTTGGATTAAATAATCATACTCTTTATTTTGCGGTTTTTTTTTATTGAGTTTCAATTATACTTGCATGTCATAAGTTGATGGCCGGACTATGTGTGCGGCAAATCAATGCTTACCTGAATTATCTAGATTTTGAAATGAAAAAAAATCTAATTTAACTAAAATTTAGGAAATAAGCCACCTTATCCAATTAAAAATTATTTTAAATGACAAAGTAAATATATTAATTAAGTAGTCACGAAAGGGAATCAGGATCCCTCTATTATACGTCTCATCTAATTCCATTCAATATGCTTAATGACATAAAAATTACATTGAGAGACATAATAAATTGGTCACAAATAATTGTGTTATTTATTTTGTCGCTAAAAAAAAATATCACTATATGTGTATTGGAGAAAATTGAGTGAAAGTTTGGATTCATACCATTACACCTTTAACCCAATTTTCTTCAATTTAAAGATGAAAGTATTATATCAAGCAACACAATAATAATCGTCCCATAATTGTATCATTAGTACAATGGTTATGAAAATCGGACCGGATCGCCGGTCCGACTGAAAAGAATCGGAACCGGTCGGTCTTTTGATCCGGTTTAATCCAAAAAATTGGATTTGGCCAAAAATCAGTAAAAATCGGTGACTCGGGGGTCGGACCGGTTGACCCAATGACTCGATCACCAGGTCACCGGTTTTACCGGTTCTCTACCTATGTTTTTTTTTTTTTTTTTTTTTAATTTAAGCATTTGAACTTGATTAAATATATCATTGATTGAGTTTTGAGTTATGATTATAATTTAATATATTTCTTTTCATATAGATTTAGTATTTATTTGAATTGTATTAAATAAATATTGTACAAATAAATTTATTTATTTTACCGAATTTGATTGAATGTATCTTAGAGATGTTTATGTTCATTTGTATTTGATTTTATCACTCTTGAGTCTTGAATTTTGAGTTATGATCATAATTTAATATCTTTTTTTTTTATTTATATAAATTTAGTATTTTTTTGAATTGTATGAAGTAAATATTATACAAATAGGTTTAATTTTTCTTTTGTGTGTAGATAATTGATTAATTTTACATATTTACTAAATATTATATATAATATATAATAATAATTAATATATTTAATTATTTATTATTTATTACATATTAATGACGTTACCGGTTTAATAACAGTCCGACCACTGGTTGGACCAGTGACCCGTCCACCCGGTAACTTTTCCGGTTCGATGACCGGTCCGGATCTGAAAACACTGGTTAGTACTATCATTAAAAATAATATTTATGTTGATAAATATATATATTAAAAAAAAATAGTTAAATAAGGGGAATCATAGTCCAAGTGTTAATAGTCCATGTATTCTTTCTCTTTCTCTGTCTTTCTCACTCACATTAATATTGAGAAGAAAAGAAAATAAGGAGTAAAAGACTAAAAAGGAAATAAATAAATAAAGGAGGTACTATATAAACGGGCACAATGACAATATAATTTTCTCCTTATCTACAAAAAATCAGTTATGACAATACCTATATACTACTATCTGACTCTACTGTAAATTTGCCCTCAATCGTTTTTCCGTTGCAATTAGATTTGGGGATGTTTTGTATCTAATTTTTTGTAGGGTATCCCCCGTTACAACTTTCATCTAATTTATATACACATTTAAAAACCCAAATATTATTTTTAACAATAATACAAATAATACAATTATTTATAAAAAAAAAATATTATTATATTGCTAAATATAATATTTTTGCCATTAAATATATATTAGAGGAAATTGGATTAAAAAAGTTTAATAGAAGAGATTCTCGACTAAGATCTCTCCACTATACATGTCAATCAGTCTCCCCTAATACACATATAACAACGTAAAAATTATTTTTAATAACGATATCTTTACTAATACAATTATTTATGACGAATATTATTTGTGTCTCTAGATCAAAACAATATTGATATTGTTGTATACTCTTATGTATTATAAAAATTGATGAAAAATCAATGGAGGAGATCCTCATCCTATTTTATGGTATATAAAAGTTCAATAAAGAAACGTTAAACTTTAGAATGCAGATTATAAACTTATTCAACTATTCTAAGTCTTTATTAAATTTACCACAACACTATTACTTTTATGAATAATACTATATGTATAAATTATACAAAAAAAAAGTTGTGAACAAAAAGTAAAACTCATGTATTATTTATAAAAAAAATGTATAAAATTTTTAATAACAGGTCCCAGTTTCTATTTTCTCTCTCATTCTTATATTGTGTGTGCACAATTTTATATATAATTTGTGTTCATAGTATTACTCAACTTTTATTTTGCAAGAAACATTAGCCATGAGGGGACTTTCTCCTATCATTTTAAACTTTACCATCTAGCATGCATGAACCTTAAATTCAGTTAATCATATTCTCTTTCATTCCAAATAAATTACTTCTTTTACATATAACCCTATGTTATACCATACATGGATCATAACTTAACATATATATTATTAACCATAGACTAATAAACATAGTTTTTCTTAACACTTCTAAAACTTAATATGAGTAGATGCACCAACATAATCACTCAAGCTATCAAACACATAGAATTAACTCAACACATCCATGAATACCATCTTTATATATTCGGATCCACCATGATCCTCAGTACATTGAACTCCCACAACCAAGTATGCATGAACTATAAAACATTAGACATAACAACTAAAGCTTAAATTAGAAATACTTTTAAACCTTAATAATCTTGATAATGATCTTCTGCTACACCTTGGCGAATAATTCATTTCTATGATTGATCTTAACTTCCTCTTCTATGTTTCTCTCTTGAGAAAGAATGAAGAACTCTTTCTGTTTGAAATATGCATGTGAATGTTATTCCTCTTTTATAAGATTTGATGATGTGCTTAATTAAAAGATAAATAAATCAATATGCAAATATGTCTGCATTGATGAAAGCTGTAAAGTCCTTAATAGATTTTAGACATTATGTTCAAATGACTTAAATTGGAAAAGATCAAGATTGTTAAGTTGATCCAATATGAATGAGTAGCTTTGTAAAGTCCTTTAAAAGATCACAATGTACAAGGACTATAAATAAAAAGATCAAACTTGTTAGGTTGATCTTAAGCTGTAAATAGATAGGCCTGAACGATAAAAAAGAACAACATCAAAGAACAAGAAATCTGGCAAGAAAGTCAAAGCAAGGATCGTAGACTACACTCAGGATCGTAGTGTTTGAAAATCATCAACATAATCATTCATGCGCTTACATTTCTAAAGGAAGAATCATAGAGCAGTCTATCTGAAGATTATCAGAATAAATTCCCTGAATGGTCTGCAAGCAAGTTGAACATCCAAGCACCAACTTCATCAACAAGACTGATAGAGGAAATGAAGAGCCATTCAGGAAGATGTCTCATGTAAACACTCAGAGGAAGATCATAGAGTCTTCCGGGAAGTTCGTAGAATCTGACAGGCATATGCAGAATAAGGCTCGACAGATCAAAAAGTCCTCTCGACAGTTCGTAGAGTTATCTCAGCATCATAAAGCTAACTATCGGGTTCATAGAGTCAGTATAGTCGGTCACTATATGATTTCCATAAGACAGTCTACGAACCAAACAGACTCAAAAAACAACCTCTACATGAGCATTCAGAATCAAGACAACAATCCTCATGAAGATTATCAAGAAGACTATCATAAGAGCTGTCAAACAAAATAAACGAATATCTCTGAATACATCTAAAGCATCCACTCATAACAGAGATTGCAGAGTAGTTCAAACTGTCACTCTACGATAGCTCTACGACCTACATCATAAGCAAAGTCGTAAAGTGGCTAAGCAAGCGAAGAAATACAACATTCAAACAATCGTAGAGTTAAGCCAAAGATGTTCAAACGCTACCAGACATAAACGACCTTTAAATATGCAACAGAGAAAGCAACAGAATTTCGTAGAGCAATCCTCTGCGATAGAAGAGCTAGCATCTGAAGATCATAGAGCAGTCATTTATGACATATAAGCCAAGCAGAGCTAGCACCTGAAGTTCATAGAGCAGTCCTTTACAATAAGAAAGCATATACAAAAGCTTAACCAGATCATAAACCTATGCTCTAAAAGCATAAAGCTCAATGAAGATCACAGAGCATGAGAAACATATCTTCAGGACAGCAAGGCTTAAATAAGATCATAGAGTTAGTACAGTAAAATCACTCTACGATCTCCAGAGTAGTCTACGTCAAGCAAGATCCTAGAGCTACATAGTAGAGCCAGCATATGACTCTACAATCAGAAGTAAAAGGCTACAACTGAATTGACCGCATAGTACTTAAATGCCAACAAGGATTAAAGACATCAAAGCACTTAAGTTAGTAATCCAAAGATAAGCGGCTGATTACTTCAGAAACATCTACATCAACCCATCTAAAAGCCTCTGCTAAAGTAGAAGTCAGAAATGTCAGTTTACTGACTTATGTGTGCTGAGTGTCAGGGCAAAAACTTCAAGTATCACGCATCAGGCTCAAGAAAACAGGAGACTGTGTCCAAACAGTCATATTCTTTGAAAGACCTCTCTCCTCTATAAAGGTTGGTAAGAACCCAAGACTGACATGTCCCTTCCTAGAGAAAAAGAAAGCAACTCAAGTCAGAGTCAGCAGAGCATTAAATACTCTGATTTAAATGAATAAAATATTCATAAAGAAGTCTGCAACATAACAGGTTCCAACGAAAAGATTTGCAACGGGAAGATTATTCAAAACCTACAAAAGAGCAAATCTGAAAAGAAAGAAGAAGAGGAGAAAAAGAAAGAAGAATGTACAACCTAACGGTTAAAAAGCTCCACAAAAAACATAAGAAGATATGCCGAAATGCTGGCATATGAGCTAGGAGTCGAATGACTAAAGAAGCAAAGATCAAGAGTGATAAAAGAGCTGAAGGCAAATCTAGAAGAAAAACTCCTTGACCTACCAAGAACACTCTGAGCTGAAATAAGAAAAGAACATACTGAGAGTCTGCATTTAGGACAGTCAAGTGTTCGAAGGGATTGCTGAGCACAAAGACTATGTAAAGGACTCAGCAGTACATAAGGGTGATCATGAACAGCTGTTGAATATCTGAAGGAGAAGAGCATCAACTATTAACATCAGCAACATCCATAGATTGATCACAAGCAGTTGCTAAGTATTTGAAGATGAAGGAGATCAAAGTTCATCTTAGTAGCATAACCCAACAAACAAACAACTCATGTCTGCTGGACTTGAGGAGGGTCAAAGGATCCTTGCCTAAGTGGCTAAAAACAACTCATGTCTGCTGAACTTGAGGAGGGTCAAAGGATCCTTGCCTAAGTGGCTAAAAATAACCTAAGTCTGTTGGACTTGTCGAGGGCGAAGTATCCTTGTCTTAGTGACTAAATTAGTGAATTTTCTACTTGTCAAAGTAGAAGAGTGGAGTAGGAGTTGTTCAGTCTCCGAACCACTTAAACCTCTTTTGTCATTTACTTTACGTCTTTTACATAACCAACTATAACTGCTATATCTGCTTCTATCCATACCCTAGTTTAAATCACTCAACTGAGATTATGCATAACTCTTTGAAGGGGTTCTGAAAGTATATTCCGTTGTGCTTGAATTAATTCTATTAATCATAATCAGTATACTTTCTTAATAAAAGAAAAAAGTTTTTAAATAATCTATTCAACCCCCCATTCTAGATCATTATTGTGTCAACAGGAACTAACACTTTCTATTAACCCTCTATAGACTTGGTGAATACTAAAGATGAAACGTGTAGATATTTTTCACTAACTTTCTAATTACTTGCATGCACCTATACATATACACATGTAAGTATAGATTTCCTCCACCATCCCATGGCTCACTAATCATATTCCAACAAATCTAGCTAGGTGGCAATTAGAATACATGCAAGACCAACACCTAGCATTCCACTACCTAGCTTATATATATATATATATATATATATATATTACACCAATACTTGCATAATTAATACCTTTAGTATATTTTGTATTAACAATTGGGCTAATTTAAATTAATTACTTGGGCTTGGCACCAATAAAGCTATATAAATAGATTGGGTCTTCCATCTTAGTTCCATACTTGCAAGTATCCTTAAGAACTTGGGCTAGTATTTCAATTAAATTATATATCACACTTGGGCTACCTACTAAATCCTACATGTACTCCTTTACATAAGACTTAATATAATTCATTGGGCCATGTTACACAATATATATTACATTTAATACATGTAATACATACAATGTTGGGCTTAGTTAACTTCCTCATTTGTTTATTAGTTAAATAAAATACTTATGTTAATCCACTAATTAAATAAGTGAATTATTTATACATTTCATAAATCTTTAATTCAAACATTAATACTTTGTCACACAAGGCGGCTCATCATTCAAGTTATTTTAACTCATAATATAAGTTTTAACTTTGATCTAAATTAATTAATCCACCTTGCTTTCCTTTTCCATCTTTTAGTTAATTCAACTACTTAAATTTATTAGCTTGATTAACTATTAATTCTTCATTTCTCAAACAAATATATATATATATATATATATATATATATATATATATATATATATATATATATATATATATTCAATCTCATTATGTGCACATATAAATTTTTAAATAAAATTCATTTCATTAAAGATAATTTTATTTACAATGCAATGTAATATTTCTCGGATATTATAGAATTTCACAACAAAGAACCACATACAAGACTGGATATGCTCGTAGAGATTGAGCCATACTCCAAAGAAGTTTCTACATTACTTGAAGTTGAAAAAGACACCCCTCACGCCTTAATAACCAAAGGCCCATCTCCTGATAATAGCCCCGAGGTAAACTCCCCGACTATACCTCCAAATTCTAGTAATATGGTTACCTTTGGTGGCTATACTTTACCTTTCAGGTATAATCGTGGCAAACCACCAAATCAATATTCCCCATATGTTGGAGAACGAAGCTCAAAATATCCAATTGCCAACTATGTGTCCACTAAGAGGCTATCTGAATCACTTAAGACATTTGTACATGGTGTACTGTCGCAGACACCAAAAAATAAAATCTTACTTTAAAAAATATTTATGTAATAGTGCAAATAAGAGTCGATCCCACAGAGAATGATTAATTTAATTTTATATTTTGTAAACTAGAATTAGGCGTTTTTTAATTGAAAGAAATAATTTAAATAAAATTAACTAGAATAAATAAGTAATTTAATGAAATAAATAAGAAGAATAAGTCTTGGTTTAAGTTAACATCCACCATAAAAAATTTACAACTGATCATTGATGCAAGAATAAATCAATTAATATTTAGAATATTCATTGAAGAAATAACTACTTACAAATAGAATAATTTTTCTCATCTCTCTTTAATTTTAGTTAAGTAGACACACGCGTTCTAAATTACCCTTACTACTAAATAATTTTCAGGACGTGCTAAAGATTTAATTTAATAGGAACTTTACGAATTAGAGAAATAATTGAACTAAACAACACAAGTCACGCGTTTGCATTTAATTTAAATGAACATTCCTCCTAAGATACAGTAATCTTTTAATCTGTAAAATAATTATTAATCTTAGTTGCTTTACAAATAGCAATAGATTAATACGAATAATAAACTAGTAGACCTTCTTAGCAATTAAACAAATCAATCATAAAATTAAGCACATAAGAATATCTAATACTCAAAATATAAACTGAACAATTAAAATAAATTAACTCTCACAGTGTATAAATCTTGATGGCTTTTGTCACTTAACTCAAGAAAAATAATCTAGCCGCACATTGTCATGAAAAGAACCAAATAATATTAAAGAGAATTTTCTAGCAAAAGATGTGTCCTCTCAATTGTGTACTACATCCTCTATTTATAAATTAAATAATCCTCTTAACCCTAATAGGAATTATAATTTTCAAACCCTAATAGAATTTAAAATACAAAAATATTAAAATAATTAATTAATGTTCCTTCTCCAAATTGTAATTAGAATTTATTTATTTGCTTTTAATGCACTACAAATAGAACCCACGCTGCAAACAAGCTGCCATCACACCCCTAGGACCCACGCTAAAAAAGAAAGGAAGATTATGGTAGCTGCCTCCTTAATTACCGTTGGCGCATGGTATTCACGCGCCTGTTGCCGAGTTCCAAGCCTCGCGTATTGCGCGCTGCTAATGCTAACTACTGATGATCACGCATTGCACGAGTGTCCGTTCTGCTCCTATCGCAGTCGCCAAACGGCATCGTCGCTCAAGTTTGCTGACAAATAATTTTTCACACATGGCGCGCCATCTTGCGTGTTTCAGCTTATTTACGGTTATGCCATCAGCTCCAATTTTCCTATAAAAATAAATATAAATTGAATAAAAATAATATAAAAATACTAAAAATAATAATAATACATAAAATTAAATAAATTAATTAAAATACTAAAAAAATACTTAAAAACTTACAAATAATTAAGCATAAAAATATCTAATAAATAGCTATAAAATCTACTTATTAGTACATGACCTTTTCTCATACCGTATCCCTAAAGAAATCCATGAAGCACTGGCATACCCTAAATGGACTCAGGTTGTGAAGGAAGAAATGGAGGCATTGCTGAAAAATGAAATATGGAATCTGGTCCTTTAACCAAATGGAAAGAAGATGGTAGGCTGTAAATGTGTGTTCTCCATCAAACATAAAGCAGATGGCTTAATAGACCGATACAAAGCTCGACTAGTAGCCAAAGGCTACATTTAGACATAGGCGTGGATATTCAAGAGACTTATGGTTTAAAACAATCACCAAAAGTATGGCTTGGGTGATTTAGCTTGGCAATGAAGAATTATGGTTACAACCAGAGCAACTTAGACCATAAACTATTCTTAAAACGTCAACTGGGCAAGGTCATGGCTTTAATAATCTATGTAGATGACATGATTATTATAGGCAATGACTCGAAAAAAATATCAAGACTCCAAAAGCATTTGGCGACGGAATTCAAAATGAAGGACCTAGGAAGACTTAAATATTTTCTAGTAATTGAGGTTGCTAGATCAAAATAACGTATATTTCTTTCCCAACGGAAATATATCTTAGACCTACTATCGGAGGTGGAACTACTAGAGTGTAAGCCTGCAGACACACCAATCGTTCAAAACCATAAACTTGGAGAATATCCAGACCAAGTACCCACAAACAAAGAGAGATACAAAAGATTAATAGGAAAACGTATATATATCTCTCATACTCGCCCAAATATTTCCTATGTTGTGATCATTGTAAGTTAATTTATGCATTGCCCTAGTGAGGATCATATGGATGTATTGATCAAAATTCTTCGATACTTAAAGTCATCTCCAAAAAAATGACTCATGTTCTCCAAGAATGATCATCTTAGAGTTAAGGGATACACAAATGCGGGTTGGAAAAAAAACATATAAGACAGAAGATCCACCTCAGGGTACTTCATGTTTGTTAGTGGGAACCTGGTTACGTGGAGAAGCTAGAAGCCGATCGTGGTGATTTTGTCAAGTGCTGAAGTTGAATTCAGAGGGATGGCTAAGGGTCTTAATGAGCTTCTCTTACTTAAAAGACCATTAACAGAAATGGGCTTTGCTCCAAACAATGGGATAGACCTATTTTGTGACAACAAGGCCACAATTACTATTTCACACAATCATGTCCAACGTGATTGAACTAAACACATGAAAGTAGATCGACATTTCATTAAACATAATCTTAAGAACAAGAGAATCTGATTCCCATTTATAAAGTCCGAGACTCAATTGGCAAATGTGTTGAAGGTTGTTTTGATTTGATGATGATTGTTGTGCAAAAATGATTGTGGTAAATGTGCTTACATGGTTGATTGTCAATGTGTATCTGACAAAGTGCTTATGTGTTAATGTGCTTAAGTGATTATGTGCGTAGATACTCTGAAAGTGCTTATGTGCTTAAGTGACAAAGTGATTATATGTTAATCAAATTATGTGTCTGCATGATCATGTGTGTATGATATTTTACCTATGTCTAAACACTGTAAATCCAGACACTTGTTTAACACAAATATGATCTTGCTGAAAACTATCTTGTCTTATAAAAGAAAATGAAAGTTATCCGGTTTAAATGTTGTAAAGTCCTTTTAAAAGATATTTGTGTACAAAGGACTTAGATTTTAAAGAACAGAAATGTTAGGTTGATCTTTCAGTAGGAGTCACTCTGTATAAAAGATGTATGATATAAGCAAAGTAGCATAAGAATGAATCATTGCTGTATTTATGTATGACAGAGTCTGTAAAGTCCTTTCAATATATAATGATGTAATAATGTAAGAAAGGACTTGGTTAGAAAAGATCAAATCTGTTAGGTTGATCTTATGTTAGATCTGATCAGTCTACATGATCGTAGAACGGACTCTACGATTCCAAGCAAAGAAGACTCAACGATTCAGTATAAATCGTAGAGTGAACTATACGACTCCTTACCAGAATAACTCTACGATCATCAAAGAGAGTCAGATGTGCAAGAGGTCTACTGAATATACAAGCTAAATTAAAGAACTGATCAAGTACAAATCGTAGAGCTGAACTCTACGATCGTTGAACAGTCAGCTAAGCTAGCCAGCAGTTAACGCAGAACCAGAAGTGAAATGTACTCTACGATATACACAATCTAGCATGATCATAGAGTAAGCTTGAAGAGCAAGCACATACGAGAACTACACGATTTGTACAGTTAAAAGAAATCATAGAGTGAAACCGGATGTCAAAGACAATACAGAAGACTGTTTAACGCATAGAACAATCGTTGAGTAGAAATAAAGGATGTGCCAACTGAGATAACAACTCAACGATTCCACTAAAAACAATGCAGTCAGCAACTTCACGACTAACGCAGAAGGACAAGTTAAGTAGAACGGAATCATAACGCAAAGCACTGCAGACAAACTCTACGATCTGAACACAACAACAAGATCGCAGAGTAAAAGAGAAGATCGCTCCAACTCAACCATTTATCCGACATACTTCAAGTAACGAGTGGAGCTGAATTCGTAGAGTACAAATGAGCAGACAATCACTCTACGAATTCAATAAACAGCAAAGAATCATAACTGCAATATGGTGCGAGAGGAGAGAATGTATTTCTCTTCCAGATTCGAAAGAGATTAAGTGCTTTTAAGATACAGATGCATGTCAGAGTCACAGAAGACTTTGTGCCTAAACAACTATAAGTCAGGACCCACTGCTAAGGAAAATGGTGAATAAAGTCAGACTAATGGGACATCTCTGAATGCATCAGAACAGTTGGTTCTACAAATCAAGGAAGGTATTTATTGATGAATCAGAAGATTAATTAGCAAAGGATATAATAATCTTTACTGAACAACTCTGGGAGTGCAACAACTATAAATTAAGAGAAAGCTAAGCTACAGTTTGATATCTCAGAACATGTCAGTAAAGGGAAGAAGAACTGACACAAGCAGCAAGAAAGTCAACATCGAAGAAATCAAGGATCTGCTCAAAGCCAAAGTAACCTAACGGATCTTTCAACGGTAAAATATGAACAAAGATATAAAGGCTTTGCTAATTAACAAAGAGACTCGGTTGTTGAAAAACAAAAAGAGAAGATGCTGGACAACAACAGATCGTAGAGCAAAACAAAGAAGAATATGCTGAAGAACACTCTACGATCCACCAGAACATTAATACTGAATTGAGAAAGACATAGAGTGAAATAACTCTATTACAAGAGAAGTGTTCAGAGCTGCTAGGCACATAGTAGAGAGAAGTTTAAACGCCAACTTGATACAGATATGGAAGCGACTGAGTACCAAAAAGGAAGGAGCATTACAGTCATCTCAGAAGCCCATCTCGAGAAGCTATAGACAGTCTATGATAAGAAGGAACAACTGAGTACCTAAAGGAAGGAGCTTCACAGTCATCTCAAGAGTTCATCTCGAGAAGTTATCAAGTACAAAAGGAGCTGAAGTTCAAAAAGCCTAGCAGCACAATAGGTGATCACAAGAAGATATTGAGCATATAAAGAAGTCAAGCATCATTGCCGAACTCAATATCATTTTAGGAATGATCACATCCTGCTACTGAGTATTTAAAGACAATGGAACTTAAAGTACAACTCAGTAGCAACTCCAACATCTATCAACATGCAAGGAGCCAAGTCTGTTGGACTTGAAGAGGGCAGTTATGTCCTTGTCTTAGTGACTAAATGAGCCAAGTCTGCTGGACTTGAAGAGGGCAGTTGTGTCTTTGTCCTAGTGACTAAACTAGCCAAACCTGCTGGGTTTGAAGGGTTCTTGGTGAACCAGAGTTTCCAAGCGTGATGAGCTTAAAGGGTTCTGTATGAACCATTCTTAGTGGATTACCTACTCGTTGTAGTAGAAGAGTGGAGTAGGAGTTATTCATCTCCGAAGCACTTAAAACTCTCTGGTGTCATTTACATTAAGTCATTTACATTCTGTTATATATATATATATATATATATATATATATATATATATATATATATATATATATATATATATATATATATATATATAACTGCTAAAATTAGTTTACTTGACAAGTGGCTATCTTCAATACAGTCTTAATTCAGCGGAGAAGCTTTACAAATCTTTAAGGGGAGTTTTCAAACTAATATTCCGCTGTGCAAACAAATCTTGATTAAATGAATTAATTGGTAATAAACTTTTGAAGTTAACAAAATTAAAAAGTTTTTAAGAGACCTATTCAACCCCCCCTTCTAGATCACTTGTGTGCCTCTGGGAACTAACAATTGGTATCAGAGCAGGTTCTCATTAACATAAAAGCTCACGTTTTGAGTAGATCCTATGGCACTAGTATAACTCTATTTGTGAATTTAAGAGTTGAAGTGAACCATTAGTTATGAACAAGCTTACAAATTAATGTGTCTTTTCATGCAGGTACAAATACGAATGTTGATTGTTGATTCTCTGTCTGATGCTGCATATTCATTGACAATAATCCTTTCTAAGACAAATTCAGATGATTTCAGCAAAGAAGCTATCGAGTGAACTTTCAAATTTAAACTGGTGTTGCAAGATGAAGAAATCAAAAGGATGTTCTGTTGCTAAGAATTGATTCACTCGAAGAAGTACAATAACGTGTATTTCTACCTTTAAACAAATTGGGAAGTTTAAATCTTGATGCCAAAGGACACCGGTTCCTGTTCTTCTCAAAGGAAGCATCACTGTGCCAAGCACTAGCGAAACTATTTCTCACCGGTTAGAAAGTTTATAGCAGAAGCAAGCCCAACAGAAATCTATGCTTAAAGTGTTAAATGATTTTCTTTATACCAAATGTCAGCAGCTGAAATCAGTCTCGAATCTAAGTATTCACTCATTGGGCTCAGCATTAAACTTTACGATAAGCTTAAAGACTTATATTCTAAGGGTCTTATCTGAAGATGTGTATCAAAGGAAGTGTTTCATTTTTTTTAACAACAGCATCAGGAGTTCTGTCAAGCTACAACATATGGTAATCAATGATGAAATCCACAAGCAGCATTTCTCATTTCTTCTAGTGGATGATCTCTAGCTTGACTGGTTTTAAAGGAATCTAATTCAAAAAGTCTTCAATGGTCTTCTAAATCTACTTCTCTGAAATAGGGAGGTAGATCAAATTACAGTTGTATACCTCACTGTAATGTCCTTGGTGATGAATATCAAAGATAGTTTCCTAAATCACAGATACCAGGCCCGAGACCTGAAAATCAACTCAGCACAGATGAATGGACACACACACACACACACACACACACACACACACACACACACACACACACACACACACACACACACACACACACACATATATATATATGTATATCTATGATCACCGGATCTAAGATTCATTCTGCAGATCATTAAAGTTCAGGAAGAGTTGAATAAACTCATTCATATATAAAGCAGCACATTCAATGAATAAGTTCATACAAGGTACACCCTGTGTACGTACTCAGATGCTCTCAAATGTCAAATTTCTTCATAACCATCTATGAATGAGAAGGGTGAGAAGATCAAGGCAATAAGGAGTAATCATGAATGACTTACTCTAAGTTTAAGAAATCACCTTCCAATCTGTGAGAAAAGGAAAAGTTCATCTCAAGAAAATTTCATGGTCATAGCCATTGGCAGTAGGTTCTCCAACATCATTGCATCAGAAGAAGCTCTTAGCTTGAAATGATTGAAGAAATATCCGCTTGACATTCTATGGAAAAGTCAGATCTATTAAATACTGAACAAAAAGTCTTTTGATAGTATATATCCACAAATCATTCTAGATGGAGATGACCAAAGGAGAACAACAGGAAGGAAACAATGTTGTAGTCTCAAGAGAAAATTGTACTGACTCAACGATAAATATCGTAGAGATCCTTACTCAACAAAATTTGTTGGACTCCTCAAGGAAGTCAATCTATGAAAGATTGAATGAAGTCTGAATACTGATGCAAGAAGAAGATTTGATTCTTAAAATTCTCTAGAAGAGAAATAAGTTGGTTACTAAGGAAGGCATCTATTAATCTTTCACCTCACCTATTGATTTAGTGAATCATGTTGGATCTGTTGTCACTAATATCATGGTAAAGTAAACGATCTCTCAAGACAGAAGAAAATTCATCTCTCAAAGAATGATCATAGAGTCTGTCAGGTGATTGCAGAATAAGGCTTGGCAGATTGGAGTGTTCTCTCGGAAGATCGTAGAGTTGTCTCCGAATCAAAAGGCTAATTTCTCGATATCTTAAAGTCGACACAGTCAGTCACTCTACGACTCTCTAAAATCAGTCTTCAAGCCACCTCTACATGAGCAGTCAGAGCCATGACAACAATCCTTACAAAGTCCATTCAGAAAGCTGTTCTTGAGCTGCCAAAACAAGTTGAACAAAGATCTCTGAGTTCATCTAAAGCTTCAGACTTAACAGAGATCGTAGAGCAGTTCAAATCTTAACTCTACGATTGCACTTCAGGAAAGATCGTAAATTAGCAAAGCCAAGTCGTAGAGTAAGAAAGCAAGCTTAGAAGTACAAAACTCTTCAGAAGATAAATTTTGAGGAAAATTATTGGTGTATGATCGCTACAGTCAACTCTGTATCTTCAGAAGGCAGATCAAGGTAAATGTTATTCTTCAATAAGCTACTTTTCTAGTTCCAGTCACAAAGTCCCAAAATAATGTGATTGATGAACAAATGCACTTATCTCTCTTGTCATAATCTCTGTATTCTACGACTGATAACCAAGCAAGTCTTATCATCTCAAATCGTAGAGTCACTTCCTGATCGTAGAGTATATTGAGTCTACGAGTGCACTTCATACAAATTTCTTGCTCATAAACTACTTCATAGCTACTTACCAGCCTACAACTCATGACTTCAGTAATCAAGGTCATCTATTGAAAGGATGATGGTTGAGTGGCTGGCAGCCAGCTCTACGAACTGTTCAAGCTTACTCTAACAAGGAAGGCGAACCTCACGCCCTCTAAACTCAAGTGGGCTAGAATACTTGATGTTCTACAGTTATGAAAAATGCAAAAGTTAAGGCCACGTTCTACAAATGAGTATCTGACACGTGTCCTCTGCAAAAATAAGAGGAAACTAACATAAGTCAATTTTTAAAATTGACGGTGGTCATTTCCCATCAGTTGTCAATATCCATTCTCCCAAAACTCATCAAAACCCTAGAAATCGAAAATTCTTCATAAGCGAAATCAGATCTATTAAATGATTGAAATGATTGAAGAAATATCCGCTTGACATTCTATGGAAAAGTCAGATCTATTAAATGCTGAACAAAAAGTCTTTTGATAGTATATATCCTCACAAATCATTCTGGATGGAGATGACCAAAGGAGAACAACAGGAAGGAAACAATGTTGTAGTCTCAAGAGAAAATTGTACTGACTCAACGATAAATATCGTAGAGATCCTTACTCAACAAAATTTGTTGGACTCCTCAAGGAAGTCAATCTATGAAAGATTGAATGAAGTCTGAATACTGATGCAAGAAGAAGATTTGATTCTTAATGGTGTGATGTCGCAAGCACCCAAAAATAAAATCTTACTTTGGAAAAATAAATATGTAGTAGTGCAAGTAAGAGTCGATTCCACAGAGAATGATTAATTTAATTTTATGTTTTTGCAAACAAGAATTGGGGGGTTTTTAATCAAAGAAATAATAAAATTAAAATTAACTAAAATAATTAAGCAAATAATTTAATAAAGTAAATGAGAAGAAAAAGCATTGGTTTAAGTTAATATCCACCATCAAGAATTTACAACTGATCACTGATGCAAAAATAAATCAATTAATATTTTGAAGATTCACCGTAGAAAGAACTACTCGCAGGTGGAATAATTTTTCTCCTCTCTCCTTAATTTTAGATAAGTAGAGCCACGTGGTCTAAATACCCTTACTATTAAACAACCTCCGGCACGTGCTAAAGATTTAATTTAATAGCAGCATAAAGAATTAGAGAGATCGTTGAACTAAACAACACACGCCACGTGTTTGCATTTAATTTAGATGAATATTCTTCCTAAGATAAAATAATCTTTTGATCTGCAAAACAATTATTAAACTTAGTTGCTTCAAAAATAGCAGTAGATTAATATGAATAATAAACTAGTAGTACTCCTAGCAATTAAACAAATCAATCATAAAATTAAGCATAGAAGAATATTCAATAATCAAAATATAAATTGAATAATTAAAATAAATTAGATCTCACAGTGGATAAATCTTGATGGCTTCAATTACTTAAACCAAGAAAAATAATTTAGCTACTCATAATTGTAGAGAACACTAAAGAATAGAAGAGAGAATTTTATTCTAAGAAAAGTTGTCTATTACAATGTGTCTCAAGCCCTCTATTTATAGGCTCCAAAATCCTCCTAACCCCAGTAGGATTTACAATTAAAAATAAAAGAAAAAGAAAATAATTATTTTCTAACCCTAGTTGGAATTAAAATCCAATTTGGAATCAAAAAGTAGCAAATTCGCGAAATAATCTGATTTGGGAGAATTAACGCGCCAAACAAACGAGGCGCTCGCTACAGTGACCAACCGGCAGCCCGCGCATTGCGCGGTCCTTCGCTACAAAACGACGCCGTTTCTCTTCTGTTCCTGCTACTGTTCGCTCACCGCGCGCATTGCGCGGTCACTCTGACGAAACGACACCGTTTCAATTGTCGGGTAATCCGTCCGCGCGCATTGCGCGATCGTCACTTTTCCCTGAAATTACCGAAATGCCACCGCCTGGATATTTACAATTAGGACCCCCAAGAATCTGCTTTATTACGATTTTGCCACCGGCTTCTTGCAGAATTACACTTTTGCCCCCAAGCTTATTTTTTTCTACAAAATAAAATATAAAATAATTAAAAATAAATAAAAATAATATAAAAATACTAAAAATCCTAAAAACACATAATAATAAATAAAACACCTAAAACACTAAAAATAAATAAAAACACATAAATAAAAATAAATATAAAAACACTATAAAATTACCTAAATTAACATAAATTAACTAAAACCCTATAAAACCTATTAAAACCAAAATAAACTAAATAATTAAACATTTAAGCACACAATAAATATAAAAACTAAGTATTAGGGAATAAAAATATCATATAATTTAACCCTATCACTTAAAATTCTCTAGAAGAGAAAGAAGTTGGTTATTAAGGAAGGCATCTATTAATCTTTCACCTCACCTATTGATTTAGTGAATCATGTTGGATCTGTTGTCACTAATATCATGGTAAAGTAAAAGATCTCTCAAGACAGAAGAAAATTCATCTCTCAAAGAATGATCGTAGAGTCTGTCAGGTGATTGCAGAATAAGGTTTGGCAGATTGGAGTGTTCTCTCGGAAGATCGTAGAGTTGTCTCCGAATCAAAAGGCTAATTTCTCGATATCTTAAAGTCGACACAGTCAGTCACTCTACGACTCTCTAAAATCAGTCTTCAAGCCACCTCTACATGAGCAGTCAGAGCCATGACAACAATCCTTACAAAGTCCGTTCAGAAAGCTGTTCTTGAGCTGCCAAAACAAGTTGAACAACGATCTCTGAGTTCATCTAAAGCTTCAGACTTAACAGAGATCGTAGAGCAGTTCAAATCTTAACTCTACGATTGCACTTCAGGAAAGATCGTAAATTAGCAAAGCCAAGTCGTAGAGTAAGAAAGCAAGCTTAGAAGTACAAAACTCTTCAGAAGATAAATTTTGAGGAAAATTATTGGTGTATGATCGCTACAGTCAACTCTGTATCTTCAGAAGGCAGATCAAGGTAAATGTTATTCTTCAATAAGCTACTTTTCTAGTTCCAGTCACAAAGTCCCAAAACAATGTGATTGATGAACAAATGCACTTGTCTCTCTTGTCATAATCTCTGTATTCTACGACCGATAACCAAGCAAGTCTTATCATCTCAAATCGTAGAGTCACTTCCTGATCGTAGAGTATATTGAGTCTACGAGTGCACTTCATACAAATTTCTTGCTCATAAACTACTTCATAGCTACTTACCAGCCTACAACTCATGACTTCAGTAATCAAGGTCATCTATTGAAAGGATGATGGTTGAGTGGCTGACAGTCAGCTCTACGAACTGTTCAAGCTTACTCTAACAAGGAAGGTGAACCTCACGCCCTCTAAACTCAAGTGGGTTAGAATACTTGATGTTCTACAGTTATGAAAAATGCAAAAGTTAAGGCCACGTTCTACAAATGAGTATCTGACACGTGTCCTCTGCAAAAATAAGAGGAAACTAACATAAGTCAATTTTTAAAATTGACGGTGGTCATTTCCCATCAGTTGTCAATATCCATTCTCCCAAAACTCATCAAAACCCTAGAAATCGAAAATTCTTCATAAGCGAAATCAGATCTATTAAATGATTGAAATGATTGAAGAAATATCCGCTTGACATTCTATGGAAAAGTCAGATCTATTAAATGCTGAACAAAAAGTCTTTTGATAGTATATATCCTCACAAATCATTCTGGATGGAGATGACCAAAGGAGAACAACAGGAAGGAAACAATGTTGTAGTCTCAAGAGAAAATTGTACTGACTCAACGATAAATATCGTAGAGATCCTTACTCAACAAAATTTGTTGGACTCCTCAAGGAAGTCAATCTATGAAAGATTGAATGAAGTCTGAATACTGATGCAAGAAGAAGATTTGATTCTTAATGGTGTGATGTCGCAAGCACCCAAAAATAAAATCTTACTTTGGAAAAATAAATATGTAGTAGTGCAAGTAAGAGTCGATTCCACAGAGAATGATTAATTTAATTTTATGTTTTTGCAAACAAGAATTGGGGGGTTTTTAATCAAAGAAATAATAAAATTAAAATTAACTAAAATAATTAAGCAAATAATTTAATAAAGTAAATGAGAAGAAAAAGCATTGGTTTAAGTTAATATCCACCATCAAGAATTTACAACTGATCACTGATGCAAAAATAAATCAATTAATATTTTGAAGATTCACCGTAGAAAGAACTACTCGCAGGTGGAATAATTTTTCTCCTCTCTCCTTAATTTTAGATAAGTAGAGCCACGTGGTCTAAATACCCTTACTATTAAACAACCTCCGGCACGTGCTAAAGATTTAATTTAATAGCAGCATAAAGAATTAGAGAGATCGTTGAACTAAACAACACACGCCACGTGTTTGCATTTAATTTAGATGAATATTCTTCCTAAGATAAAATAATCTTTTGATCTGCAAAACAATTATTAAACTTAGTTGCTTCAAAAATAGCAGTAGATTAATATGAATAATAAACTAGTAGTACTCCTAGCAATTAAACAAATCAATCATAAAATTAAGCATAGAAGAATATTCAATAATCAAAATATAAATTGAACAATTAAAATAAATTAGATCTCACAGTGGATAAATCTTGATGGCTTCAATTACTTAAACCAAGAAAAATAATTTAGCTACTCATAATTGTAGAGAACACTAAAGAATAGAAGAGAGAATTTTATTCTAAGAAAAGTTGTCTATTACAATGTGTCTCAAGCCCTCTATTTATAGGCTCCAAAATCCTCCTAACCCTAGTAGGATTTACAATTAAAAATAAAAGAAAAAGAAAATAATTATTTTCTAACCCTAGTTGGAATTAAAATCCAATTTGGAATCAAAAAGTAACAAATTCGCGAAATAATCTGATTTGGGAGAATTAACGCGCCAAACAAACGAGGCGCTCGCTACAGTGACCAACCGGCAGCCCGCGCATTGCGTGGTCCTTCGCTACAAAACGACGTCGTTTCTCTTCTGTTCCTGCTACTGTTCGCTCACCGCGCGCATTGCGCGGTCACTCTGACGAAACGACACCGTTTCAATTGTCGGGTAATCCGTCCGCGCGCATTGCGCGATCGTCACTTTTCCCTGAAATTACCGAAATGCCACCGCCTGGATATTTACAATTAGGACCCCCAAGAATCTGCTTTATTATGATTTTGCCACCGGCTTCTTGCAGAATTACACTTTTGCCCCCAAGCTTATTTTTTTCTACAAAATAAAATATAAAATAATTAAAAATAAATAAAAATAATATAAAAATACTAAAAATCCTAAAAACACATAATAATAAATAAAACACCTAAAACACTAAAAATAAATAAAAACACATAAATAAAAATAAATATAAAAACACTATAAAATTACCTAAATTAACATAAATTAACTAAAACCCTATAAAACCTATTAAAACCAAAATAAACTAAATAATTAAACATTTAAGCACACAATAAATATAAAAACTAAGTATTAGGGAATAAAAATATCATATAATTTAACCCTATCAAATACCCCCACACTTAGCTTTTTGCTCGTCCTCGGGCAAAACAAAAATAAAAACTATAAAAATAAAACCAATAACCAAACAACTTACTTGAGCAACAGATCAATATAAATTTCAACATCAGCCTCAAAGATTTTTTAAATGATAACTCAAAGAAAATTTTAAAATCATGCAAAATCTAGAAATTTAACATATTTATTAATTTTACTTTACTCAAGACCTTTTGTGTGTGTGTGAATCCAAATGTATCAAACTAATTAAAACTCAGATAGGTCTAGGTTATTAATTACCTTATAAAAGACATACAACAAAACTCAATATACTTATTTTTCACATCACTTTCAGCTAATACAGACAAAATAATAAGAAGATCAAAAGGTTTTTAATTAATGAAGCACACTAGGATTATCAATATCAATTTTTTTCTTCAAATATTTCTTTCATGTTTTTTTTTTCTTTTAATGGGTGCATTTTATGCTCCATCCCATTTTTTTCCTTTCTTTTTTTTTTCTTTCTTTCACGGTGAGTGCGTTTTACGCTCCATCTCACCAACGAGTGCGTTTTACGCTCCATCTCGATTTTTCATGTGTTTATGAGTGAATGCGTTTTACGCTCCATCTCAACCCACCACAAGATTTTTCTTTTTCCTTCTTCAATAATAATCCTAGAAAAATTACCTAAATCATCTCCTCCAAATTATATTTTGCCTTATATTTCACTTTAAATAATGATCAAATAAGATATAGAGTTCAAAAATATCTTCCATAAGCGTTTTAACCATATAAACTTTCTCTTAATTAAAATTAGCTCAAACAATTGGAAATAAGTGCATAAAAAAATTAAAAGATCTCAAATAAAGTCATAATCAATAAAAAGTCAAAATTCAGACTAAGCAAAAATTTATCATTTTTCCAAGAGTTATTAAATCAAAATCAAAATTTTTATCATTGGCTAAAAATTTAAAATTCAATTAATTCATTGTTCAAGTGACTCATCCTAAAAATAAAATAAAAACTAACCCATTTTCGTAGGAAACACGGTTACACTTAGCATGTGCAACAAAGCTTTAAACCCCAAGGTTACCCAAGTGGACGAGTTTTGTCTCGTGAGGGTTTGCAGTGAATTTACCCACAAAATTCAAAAATTTTAAAATTCCCTAAAATTATCAAAAAAATATGACCTAAAAATAACAAAAATCCTAAATCCTTTCCCCCACACTTAAAATTTACATTGTCCCCAATGTAAAATAAAATGCAAAGAAAAAGCAAAAATAACTATAAAAAGAAAAAGGGAAAGAAATGCAAATCTGTTTTCTTGGGTTGCCTCCCAAGCAGCGCCTTTATTTATTGTCCTTGGCTCGACAACAGGCCAAACCACTACGTTACTCCTATTTCATGAATTTTGAGTACCCCATCCATCACGTTAGTTTTCATTGGTAGATTCAGTCTCCCTTGCACGTGACATGAACGTTTTACTCCCTCTTCAATGAATAGACATTTAAGATGATGGGAGAGAGTCTTTATATTCGGAATGAGATCCTGCAAAACAAAAGATGAAAATTTGGTAGGCGTAACAGGCAATGGAACAAAAATTATTGAATTATTATCAATAATCATTGGCAACGAATTTAATGGAGCTTCATCCTCCTTCAAATTTTGTTTCAGCTCAATTATTTCTTCTTCCTCTAACTGCAACTTGTTGGTAATTGCCATATCTAACTTTTCCTTGTTTATTTCCTCAACAACTTCCGCCACCTTAGGTATGTCATCTTCAAACATAACATCATCGTCGATATGAACACTGTCTGCTTCATTGATGGCGTTTGCTTTCTCTTGTTTCGGTGATGAAGGCACTGTCTTTTCTGGATCTTCACTTCTTAACACTTGTGCATTTGTATTCTCCGTTGGATTATTCACTATTTGAGAAGGTAATTCTTCAGAATCTAGTTCCTCCAAGTGACTGATTGCAATTGCCATTTGGCCCATTTGTTTTTCCAAATTCTGTATATTTTTCTTCGTTTCCTGTTGAAATTGCAAAGTGTTAGTTTCAATTAATTTAATCATATCCTCTAAAGACATATCAGAATTAAATGATTGGCCCTGTTGTTGTTGGGGATATGGCTGCATGGATTGTTGATAGCTTGAAAAATTCTGATGTGCGGGCAGAGTCATTTGTGGATTCTCATAGCCAAAATTAGGATGATCCCTCAATCCTGAATTATACGCGTTTAAATAGGGATCATATCTCCATTGGGGTTGACCAGGGAAACCACTTGCTACATTGACTTGTTCATAGGACTCCTCGCGAAGAATGGGACACATATTAGTTGGATGTCCTACCACCGCACAAATCCTACAAGCTTCCATTGGTTGTGTACGATCTGCAACCATTTGATAAACAAGAGAAGTTAGATCATTAATTTGTTGCGTAAGAGAAGAAATTTCTACCTCCTCAATATAATTAGAGGCTGCCATGACTTCCTTCCTTAACCTGCACAACTAAATTAAATTATGAAAATCTAAAAAAAAAATAAAAATAAAAAATTACTAAATTAAATACATATTTACAAAAGCACAAAATTAAATTAAAATCATTCCCCGGCAACGGCGCCAAAATTTGGTGTGATGTCGCAAGCACCCAAAAATAAAATCTTACTTTGGAAAAATAAATATGTAGTAGTGCAAGTAAGAGTCGATTCCACAGAGAATGATTAATTTAATTTTATGTTTTTGCAAACAAGAATTGGGGGGTTTTTAATCAAAGAAATAATAAAATTAAAATTAACTAAAATAATTAAGCAAATAATTTAATAAAGTAAATGAGAAGAAAAAGCCTTGGTTTAAGTTAATATCCACCATCAAGAATTTACAACTGATCACTGATGCAAAAATAAATCAATTAATATTTTGAAGATTCACCGTAGAAAGAACTACTCGCAGGTGGAATAATTTTTCTCCTCTCTCCTTAATTTTAGATAAGTAGAGCCACGTGGTCTAAATACCCTTACTATTAAACAACCTCCGGCACGTGCTAAAGATTTAATTTAATAGCAGCATAAAGAATTAGAGAGATCGTTGAACTAAACAACACACGCCAGGTGTTTGCATTTAATTTAGATGAATATTCTTCCTAAGATAAAATAATCTTTTGATCTGCAAAACAATTATTAAACTTAGTTGCTTCAAAAATAGCAGTAGATTAATATGAATAATAAACTAGTAGTACTCCTAGCAATTAAACAAATCAATCATAAAATTAAGCATAGAAGAATATTCAATAATCAAAATATAAATTGAACAATTAAAATAAATTAGATCTCACAGTGGATAAATCTTGATGGCTTCAATTACTTAAACCAAGAAAAATAATTTAGCTACTCATAATTGTAAAGAACACTAAAGAATAGAAGAGAGAATTTTATTCTAAGAAAAGTTGTCTATTACAATGTGTCTCAAGCCCTCTATTTATAGGCTCCAAAATCCTCCTAACCCTAGTAGGATTTACAATTAAAAATAAAAGAAAAAGAAAATAATTATTTTCTAACCCTAGTTGGAATTAAAATCCAATTTGGAATCAAAAAGTAGCAAATTCGCGAAATAATCTGATTTGGGAGAATTAACGCGCCAAACAAACGAGGCGCTCGCTACAGTGACCAACCGGCAGCCCGCGCATTGCGCGGTCCTTCGCTACAAAACGACGCCGTTTCTCTTCTGTTCCTGCTACTGTTCGCTCACCGCGCGCATTGCGCGGTCACTCTGACGAAACGACACCGTTTCAATTGTCGGGTAATCCGTCCGCGCGCATTGCGCGATCGTCACTTTTCCCTGAAATTACCGAAATGCCACCGCCTGGATATTTACAATTAGGACCCCCAAGAATCTGCTTTATTACGATTTTGCCACCGGCTTCTTGCAGAATTACACTTTTGCCCCCAAGCTTATTTTTTTCTACAAAATAAAATATAAAATAATTAAAAATAAATAAAAATAATATAAAAATACTAAAAATCCTAAAAACACATAATAATAAATAAAACACCTAAAACACTAAAAATAAATAAAAACACATAAATAAAAATAAATATAAAAACACTATAAAATTACCTAAATTAACATAAATTAACTAAAACCCTATAAAACCTATTAAAACCAAAATAAACTAAATAATTAAACATTTAAGCACACAATAAATATAAAAACTAAGTATTAGGGAATAAAAATATCATATAATTTAACCCTATCAAATACCCCCACACTTAGCTTTTTGCTCGTCCTCGGGCAAAACAAAAATAAAAACTATAAAAATAAAACCAATAACCAAACAACTTACTTGAGCAACAGATCAATATAAATTTCAACATCAGCCTCAAAGATTTTTTAAATGATAACTCAAAGAAAATTTTAAAATCATGCAAAATCTAGAAATTTAACATATTTATTAATTTTACTTTACTCAAGACCTTTTGTGTGTGTGTGAATCCAAATGTATCAAACTAATTAAAACTCAGATAGGTCTAGGTTATTAATTACCTTATAAAAGACATACAACAAAACTCAATATACTTATTTTTCACATCACTTTCAGCTAATACAGACAAAATAATCAGAAGATCAAAAGGTTTTTAATTAATGAAGCACACTAGGATTATCAATATCAATTTTTTTCTTCAAATATTTCTTTCATGTTTTTTTTTTCTTTTAATGGGTGCATTTTATGCTCCATCCCATTTTTTTCCTTTCTTTTTTTTTTCTTTCTTTCACGGTGAGTGCGTTTTACGCTCCATCTCACCAACGAGTGCGTTTTACGCTCCATCTCGCTTTTTCATGTGTTTATGAGTGAATGCGTTTTACGCTCCATCTCAACCCACCACAAGATTTTTCTTTTTCCTTCTTCAATAATAATCCTAGAAAAATTACCTAAATCATCTCCTCCAAATTATATTTTGCCTTATATTTCACTTTAAATAATGATCAAATAAGATATAGAGTTCAAAAATATCTTCCATAAGCGTTTTAACCATATAAACTTTCTCTTAATTAAAATTAGCTCAAACAATTGGAAATAAGTGCATAAAAAAATTAAAAGATCTCAAATAAAGTCATAATCAATAAAAAGTCAAAATTCAGACTAAGCAAAAATTTATCATTTTTCCAAGAGTTATTAAATCAAAATCAAAATTTTTATCATTGGCTAAAAATTTAAAATTCAATTAATTCATTGTTCAAGTGACTCATCCTAAAAATAAAATAAAAACTAACCCATTTTCGTAGGAAACACGGTTACACTTAGCATGTGCAACAAAGCTTTAAACCCCAAGGTTACCCAAGTGGACGAGTTTTGTCTCGTGAGGGTTTGCAGTGAATTTACCCACAAAATTCAAAAATTTTAAAATTCCCTAAAATTATCAAAAAAATATGACCTAAAAATAACAAAAATCCTAAATCCTTTCCCCCACACTTAAAATTTACATTGTCCCCAATGTAAAATAAAATGCAAAGAAAAAGCAAAAATAACTATAAAAAGAAAAAGGGAAAGAAATGCAAATCTGTTTTCTTGGGTTGCCTCCCAAGCAGCGCCTTTATTTATTGTCCTTGGCTCGACAACAGGCCAAACCACTACGTTACTCCTATTTCATGAATTTTGAGTACCCCATCCATCACGTTAGTTTTCATTGGTAGATTCAGTCTCCCTTGCACGTGACATGAACGTTTTACTCCCTCTTCAATGAATAGACATTTAAGATGATGGGAGAGAGTCTTTATATTCGGAATGAGATCCTGCAAAACAAAAGATGAAAATTTGGTAGGCGTAACAGGCAATGGAACAAAAATTATTGAATTATTATCAATAATCATTGGCAACGAATTTAATGGAGCTTCATCCTCCTTCAAATTTTGTTTCAGCTCAATTATTTCTTCTTCCTCTAACTGCAACTTGTTGGTAATTGCCATCTCTAACTTTTCCTTGTTTATTTCCTCAACAACTTCCGCCACCTTAGGTATGTCATCTTCAAACATAACATCATCGTCGATATGAACACTGTCTGCTTCATTGATGGCGTTTGCTTTCTCTTGTTTCGGTGATGAAGGCACTGTCTTTTCTGGATCTTCACTTCTTAACACTTGTGCATTTGTATTCTCCGTTGGATTATTCACTATTTGAGAAGGTAATTCTTCAGAATCTAGTTCCTCCAAGTGACTGATTGCAATTGCCATTTGGCCCATTTGTTTTTCCAAATTCTGTATATTTTCCTTCGTTTCCTGTTGAAATTGCAAAGTGTTAGTTTCAATTAATTTAATCATATCCTCTAAAGACATATCAGAATTAAATGATTGGCTCTGTTGTTGTTGGGGATATGGCTGCATGGATTGTTGATAGCTTGAAAAATTCTGATGTGCGGGCAGAGTCATTTGTGGATTCTCATAGCCAAAATTAGGATGATCCCTCAATCCTGAATTATACGCGTTTAAATAGGGATCATATCTCCATTGGGGTTGACCAGGGAAACCACTTGCTACATTGACTTGTTCATAGGACTCCTCGCGAAGAATGGGACACATATTAGTTGGATGTCCTACCACCGCACAAATCCTACAAGCTTCCATTGGTTGTGTACGATCTGCAACCATTTGATAAACAAGAGAAGTTAGATCATTAATTTGTTGCGTAAGAGAAGAAATTTCTACCTCCTCAATATAATTAGAGGCTGCCATGACTTCCTTCCTTAACCTGCACAACTAAATTAAATTATGAAAATCTAAAAAAAAAATAAAAATAAAAAATTACTAAATTAAATACATATTTACAAAAGCACAAAATTAAATTAAAATCATTCCCCGGCAACGGCGCCAAAATTTGGTGTGATGTCGCAAGCACCCAAAAATAAAATCTTACTTTGGAAAAATAAATATGTAGTAGTGCAAGTAAGAGTCGATTCCACAGAGAATGATTAATTTAATTTTATGTTTTTGCAAACAAGAATTGGGGGGTTTTTAATCAAAGAAATAATAAAATTAAAATTAACTAAAATAATTAAGCAAATAATTTAATAAAGTAAATGAGAAGAAAAAGCATTGGTTTAAGTTAATATCCACCATCAAGAATTTACAACTGATCACTGATGCAAAAATAAATTAATTAATATTTTGAAGATTCACCGTAGAAAGAACTACTCGCAGGTGGAATAATTTTTCTCCTCTCTCCTTAATTTTAGATAAGTAGAGCCACGTGGTCTAAATACCCTTACTATTAAACAACCTCCGGCACGTGCTAAAGATTTAATTTAATAGCAGCATAAAGAATTAGAGTGATCGTTGAACTAAACAACACACGCCACGTGTTTGCATTTAATTTAGATGAATATTCTTCCTAAGATAAAATAATCTTTTGATCTGCAAAACAATTATTAAACTTAGTTGCTTCAAAAATAGCAGTAGATTAATATGAATAATAAACTAGTAGTACTCCTAGCAATTAAACAAATCAATCATAAAATTAAGCATAGAAGAATATTCAATAATCAAAATATAAATTGAACAATTAAAATAAATTAGATCTCACAGTGGATAAATCTTGATGGCTTCAATTACTTAAACCAAGAAAAATAATTTAGCTACTCATAATTGTAGAGAACACTAAAGAATAGAAGAGAGAATTTTATTCTAAGAAAAGTTGTCTATTACAATGTGTCTCAAGCCCTCTATTTATAGGCTCCAAAATCCTCCTAACCCCAGTAGGATTTACAATTAAAAATAAAAGAAAAAGAAAATAATTATTTTCTAACCCTAGTTGGAATTAAAATCCAATTTGGAATCAAAAAGTAGCAAATACGCGAAATAATCTGATTTGGGAGAATTAACGCGCCAAACAAACGAGGCGCTCGCTACAGTGACCAACCGGCAGCCCGCGCATTGCGCGGTCCTTCGCTACAAAACGACGCCGTTTCTCTTCTGTTCCTGCTACTGTTCGCTCACCGCGCGCATTGCGCGGTCACTCTGACGAAACGGCACCGTTTCAATTGTCGGGTAATCCGTCCGCGCGCATTGCGCGATCGTCACTTTTTCCTGAAATTACCGAAATGCCACCGCCTGGATATTTACAATTAGGACCCCCAAGAATCTGCTTTATTACGATTTTGCCACCGGCTTCTTGCAGAATTACACTTTTGCCCCCAAGCTTATTTTTTTCTACAAAATAAAATATAAAATAATTAAAAATAAATAAAAATAATATAAAAATACTAAAAATCCTAAAAACACATAATAATAAATAAAACACCTAAAACACTAAAAATAAATAAAAACACATAAATAAAAATAAATATAAAAACACTATAAAATTACCTAAATTAACATAAATTAACTAAAACCCTATAAAACCTATTAAAACCAAAATAAATTAAATAATTAAACATTTAAGCACACAATAAATATAAAAACTAAGTATTAGGGAATAAAAATATCATATAATTTAACCCTATCACTTAAAATTCTCTAGAAGAGAAAGAAGTTGGTTATTAAGGAAGGCATCTATTAATCTTTCACCTCACCTATTGATTTAGTGAATCATGTTAGATCTGTTGTCACTAATATCATGGTAAAGTAAAAGATCTCTCAAGACAGAAGAAAATTCATCTCTCAAAGAATGATCGTAGAGTCTGTCAGGTGATTGCAGAATAAGGTTTGGCAGATTGGAGTGTTCTCTCGGAAGATCGTAGAGTTGTCTCCGAATCAAAAGGCTAATTTCTCGATATCTTAAAGTCGACACAGTCAGTCACTCTACGACTCTCTAAAATCAGTCTTCAAGCCACCTCTACATGAGCAGTCAGAGCCATGACAACAATCCTTACAAAGTCCATTCAGAAAGCTGTTCTTGAGCTGCCAAAACAAGTTGAACAAAGATCTCTGAGTTCATCTAAAGCTTCAGACTTAACAGAGATCGTAGAGCAGTTCAAATCTTAACTCTACGATTGCACTTCAGGAAAGATCGTAAATTAGCAAAGCCAAGTCGTAGAGTAAGAAAGCAAGCTTAGAAGTACAAAACTCTTCAGAAGATAAATTTTGAGGAAAATTATTGGTGTATGATCGCTACAGTCAACTCTGTATCTTCAGAAGGCAGATCAAGGTAAATGTTATTCTTCAATAAGCTACTTTTCTAGTTCCAGTCACAAAGTCCCAAAACAATGTGATTGATGAACAAATGCACTTATCTCTCTTGTCATAATCTCTGTATTCTACGACTGATAACCAAGCAAGTCTTATCATCTCAAATCGTAGAGTCACTTCCTGATCGTAGAGTATATTGAGTTTGTTAGTTCCCGTGGGCACAATGGAGATCTAGAAGGGGGGGGGGGTTGAATAGATCTCTTAAAAACTTTTTATTTTTGTAACGACAGCATATTAGTTTTTAAGTGATAGAATCAATTCGAGCACAGCGGATTTTACTTTTAATAAACCCCTTAAAGAAATATGAGTCATTTCATTTTAGTGTGTTAATCTAGTATGGGTGAAAGCAGATGTTGTGCAGAATATAAAAGACATAAAGTAAATGACACAAGAGAGTTATAGTGGTTCGGAGACTGAATAACTCCTACTCCACTCTTCTACTTGACAGTAGGAAATCCACTAAGATTTAGTCCTCTGGACTAGGACACTCTCGCCCTCATCAAAGTTAGCAGCTTTGGTTCCTTTAGTCACATTAAGACTAAGACACTCTTGCCCTCATCAAAGCTAGCAGCTTTGGATTGTAGACTAAGTCCAGCAGACTTAGAATCTCTTGTACCCTTCGGTACTCAACAAGTCCAGCAGACTTGATTTCTTTTTAGCCATTAGGGCAAGGATCCTTTGACCCTCTTTTGTGTGTTGGATGTTCGTTGGGTTGTGCTGCTAAGATGAACTTTGATCTTCTTTATCTTCTGGTACTTAGCAGCTGCTTATGATCCACCATTGAATGCTGCTGATGTTTGTCGTTTACATTCTCCTTCTTTCTGATATTCAGCAACTACTCAAGATCACCAATTTGTGCTACTAGACTTTTGCACTTTAGCTCATTTGATACTTGATAACTTCTTGAGATGAACTCCTGAGATGACTGTGATGCTTCTTCTTTTTGGTACTCAGTTGTTCCTTCTTATCATAGAGAGTTTATTGCTTCTCGAGATGGGCTTCTGAGTTGACTGTGATGCTCCTTCCTTTTGGCACTCAGTTGCTACCATGTATGTATCAAGTTTGTGTTTAAGCTTCTTACTTCCATGTGCCTAGCAGCTTGGAACACTTCTCTTGTAATAGAGTTATTCATCTCTATGTCTCTCTCAATTTAGTGTTAGTGTTCTGATGGATCGTAGAGTCCTTCCGTATCTTCATTTTCTGTTTCACTCTACGATAGGTTGCCTTCTACCATCATCTCTCTCGTGGATTTTTTTAATAATTGCAACAACCTCACTCATTTTCTGTTTGTTATGTATGCCTTTATATCTCTGAGCATATTTTACCGTTGAGATAAATCCCGTTGGTTTCATTTGGCCTTGTGCAGATCTTCAATATCTTCAATGTTGACTTTCTTGCCGCTTGTGTCAGTGCTTTTCTGACGTGTTCTGATATGTTAACCTGTAGCTCTGCTTTTTCTGAATTTATAGTCGTTGCTTTCTCAGAGTTGTTCAGCAAAGATTATTATATTCTTTGCTAGTTAATTTACTGATTCATCAATAAATGTTTTCCTTGACTTTAAGAATCAGTTGTTCTGCTGCACTCAGAGATGTCCCATTAGTCTGACTTTATTCACCATCTTCCTGAGTAGTGGGTTCCTGACTTATAATCGTTTGAGCACAACGTCTACTATGTCTCTGACATGTATCTGTATCTTGACAACACTTAATCTTTCTATAGTCTGGGCGAGGAGTATACTCTTCTTTCTTTCATCATATAGCCATTCTGATAGCATACTAGCTCTGTCCTGCTTGATGAATTCGTTGAGTGATAGACTGACCACTTTGATCCTGCGAACTCAACCCCATGAATGACTGTCAAGTGAAACGTTGAGTTAGAATGATCTTTTCTCTTACTCTGTGACCTTGCTGTTCTGGTCAGGTCACAGAGTTTGTGCTTGCAGTGTTTTGCTTTGGTTTCGTTCTGTGAGCTTGTCTTCCTGTGCAAGTCATGAAGCTGCTGATCTCGTTCTTCGATGGGTCTGATCAAATCGTAGAGTTCGTTGACTGTAGTGCTTCTTATTGGAATCGTTGAGTTGCAGTCTGTTGGCACATCCTTTGATTCAACTCAACGATTGTTCCATATCTAGATCAATATACTGCATTGCCTCATAATGCTGTTCCACTTAATGACTTCTTCTATCTGTGCATATTCCAGTCTTTGAAAACTTGCTCAGCAAGTTTACTCTACGATTTTGCTAGAGAGTATGTATCGTAGAGTATACTTCTTCTCTGGCTTAGTGTTATCTGCAGGCTTGCTTCGCTGTCTGTTTGACGATCGTAGAGTCCGGCTCTACGATTAGTGCCTTTTACTCTACGAACTTCAACTTAACATAACGATTGCTTGAACGTTGTACTTCTGCGTTTGCCCTTTTTTTCACTCTATGACTTAGCTTTGCTACTTTACGATCTTTGCCTATGGTGTAAGTCGTAGTGCAATCGTAGAGTTATGATTTAAACTGCTCTACGATCTTAGTTCAGACCAGATGCTGTAGATGTAGGAGATCTTCATTCAGTTTGTTTAACAGCCCAAGGACAACCTACTGAATAATCTTTATGATGATTGCTGTCGCGACTTTGAATACACATGTAAAAGTTGCTCTTTGATTCTGCTAGGTTTGTAGATAAGATTAGGAGAATCGTAGAGTGACTGTTAATATGAACTCTACGATCCCGAGAGTTAGCTCAACGATGCTGAGATAACTCTACGATCTGCCGAGAAGACTCTTTAATTTCCTGAGCCTTGTTCTGCGTTTATGTGGCAGACTCTACTATCTTTCTGGAAGACTCTACGATTTTTCTTTGAGTGATTTCATAAGACTTCTATCTGAATGACTCTTCACTTCTCAATCAGTCTTTGCTGATGGAGTTGGTGCTTGGATCTTCTGTTTGTTTGTCTGTCATTCAGGGTCTTCATACTGATGATTTTTTAAGCAAACACTCTATGATTCTGCTTTGTAAACGTGAGTGTATGACTGGCTATGCTGATGGCTTGCAGACCCTACGATCGAGTGTAGTCAACGATTCTTGTTTTAACTCTCTTGCCAGACTGCTGTTCTTTTGATCAATCAGGCATATCTATTACATTTTAAGATCAGACTAACAAGTTTGATCTTTCTATCTATAGTCCTTGTACATAGTGATCTTTTGAAGGACTGTACAAAGCTATTAACTCATATGAGATCAACTTAACAGTTTTGATCTTGTCAATCTAAGTCCTTAGAACATAATGTCTATTAACTATTAAGGACTTTACATCTTTCATCAATGCAGACATATTTGCATATTAATTCATTTATCTTTTAAAAACACATCATCAAATCTTATAATTGAGAAATATCATTCACATGCATATTCCAAACAATCTCCCCCTATTTGATGATGACAAAACAATAATACAAGATACTTATGCAAATGATGAATGAATCTTACTATACAGTGAGCTACTGTATTACTAGAGCAGAAAATATGAATGTCATTGATTGAATACTTAAATACAGATTACACAACATCCTAACCACTGGATTCAGATCATACTATTTCAGTTTGAGATGTACCTTCCTTTGTATTTGTATGCCTTCTGAATGATCTACATGTTGCTGCTTATCTGTTAGTTCTGCTCCCCCTCAGCTGATGACTTCATGTCTTCGTCTGGCTCCCCCTCAGTTCTTGCCTTCAAGGTTTCCTTTGCCTGTTTTCTTTTCTGCTTCTTCTTGCTCTTCTCCTTTAGCTTCATTCGTTTCATCCTGATCCTCTTTCTCTTTTTCTCCCCCTTTTTGTCATCAATAGTCTGAGAGAGCTGCTGAAAATTTACCATGAGCTGCTCGACCAGGTAGGATGTGTTTCCAATTTCAATCTTTAGATCCTGCTGAGTGAGCTCAATGGTCTGAGACAGAGATTGATTTAAATTCTCTATCTTTTCTGAAAGAGATGCAATAGATTCTTCATTGTTCTTCCGAAGTTTCAGAATTTCTTTCTGCTGATTTTCTGATGACTTCTGATTTGTCCGATCTTGTTGAAGAAGCTTGTGAGATATGTTTGAAAAAGATGCTTGCACTTCTTTGTAGAATTCTTCTGCTCCAGATATAGCCTCTGTTGTGGTAGAATTCTTGAAGATGTTTTCAAGAGCGGTGATTGTATCAAAAAAATCATTGTTTGATGATGAAGGAATATCAGAGGGTGATTTGCTGGGAATATTTGGCTGAGATTGGTTTGTTGCAGTCGTCGAGTCAGGATGCTTTACAGCCCTTGACTCTACGATTCTATCTTTCTTCTGACTATCCTCTTGATTGATCAACAGTGAATAAGGAATGAATATACTTTCTGCATGACGGTAGGTTTTGAAGTGTTGGACATTTTTGATCAGCAGAGTTGGAAATGATTGAACTCTTGGGAAGTTCTGAGAAACCATCTTTAGATTAGGAAAGTAAGTATAGCACCAACTGAAGAAGCTCGTATCTCTAAAACATATAGCTTTTAACCAGGGCATCCAAGGGTAGAACCTCCTTAACTCCTGACCCTTATGATCATATAAAACTGTGGTTCGATCGAATTCGATGTCTTCAAACTTGCTTAGTAAGTCTTCCATGGTTATTGAAGCCACTCTGAGTTGACCATTGCCGTGATCAATCCATTTGTTTGGCAACATGGCTCCTGGCTTTTCAACTGCTTCCAATATAATCCTTCTTCGAATACTTGATGGTGAGGCTGCTGGAACATGATGATTAAGACTTTCTGACTCAGCATTTTCAGAGCTCGAGTCTTCTTGATCTTTATCTCCGAATGTTGTTTCCTTTCCTTTCCCTTTGTCAGAGTCTTTAGCTTTAGGAATTGATTCCTTTGAAGCTTTGACAGGTTCAGCAGTTGTTTCTTCTAACTGTTCTTTATTTCTCAAGGTTCCACTAACATCGTCTTCTCTTGCTTCTTCAACTGCTTCTGCATTAAACATTTCTTCACTTCCAAATTTTGACTCACTTGGAGTCACATTTTCTTCAACAGGTACCTTCTTACTTTCATCACTGAGATCAATGAAGTTAGGTGAACCATCTCCTGCCTTTTTATTCCCCAGAGATTTCATCATTTGTTGAAGACGAGCACTTTGTCTTTTTGCAGGCTCGATCTGTTCAGTTTTCAACTTCTTGAGGGATGATTTTGGTGAGATGAATCCAAATGATAGAGACTCATCAGATGAATCATCTTTACTTGAACATGCTTTCCTTTTTCCTTTGCTTTCCTTTGAATCTTTCTTGCTGCTGCTAGTCATCCTTAACCTCTTATTATCCATGGGATTCTTCTTCCAGTTGACAAACAGTTTTGGAGACATAACTTTGTGGACATTCAAAGTCTCCCCCTCATCATCCCTAATCTTATCTTGCAATTTCCGCTTTAGTATGATACTTAAGAATCGTCCATAGAATACTTTTGAAATTGGCTTACCAGGAGCCTTTATTTTCTCAACCTCCTTGACTAACAAGTCAAATAGTATGGCACCAAAGTTTATGTTCTTCCTCATGACAATAGCAGACATGATTCTTAGTTGAGGATCACTTACAGTGTCATGAGCGGTGTCTTTGCATAGGATACATTTGCCCACTATCTCTGCCAGGAACTCGAACTCTTCTGGAAACTCCTTTTTCTTCATACCCTTTAGTTGAGTTTTCTTTACATAACCCATCCTCCTCATTCCTTCAACTGTATCTATGTCTTCAAGTGATGATAGATCTCCAACAGTAATTCCCAGACACTTGTTGATTTCGGTATCATCTATTTTGAGTTTTTCTCCTCTAACTCTTGAAACTAACTCATCTTTGTTTACAACTGCGTTCCGATAGAATTCTTTTACCAGAACAGAGTAGACCTTGGTGTTTGCCCCCAAACAATCTGAGAAACCAGCTTCCTGCACTATTGTAAGAATATCCTTGAATTTCTTTTCAGAGGACTCAAACTTATCAAAGCCGAGTTGGATGCCAGAAACAACTTGACAGTTTTCCATATCAAATGGTTTTGAAAAAAAATGTTAGGACAAATGACGATTTCAGAGAATGACAAGGGTGTGATCGAGATGTATAAATATCAGGAGTCTTTTGTGTTTTGGGTTTAAAGATTTTCTGGGTTTCAACAATGGTTTTGGTACAGGATGAGTTTTCACGGTTTTGAGAAATGGAAACTGATAACTGATGGGAAAGGACAATCGTCAGTTTGAAAATTTTGGCTTATGTCAGTTCCCTCGTAAGTTTTGTAGAAGACACGTGTAGGATATTCATTTGCAGGACGTGGCCTTCACTTTTGCATTTATTGTAACTGATGCATAACTGACTCACTTGAGTTTGGAGAGCGTGAACCTTACTTCCTTGTTTGACAAACACCTTGGTCAGTTCGTAGAGTGACTTGCTCTTTACTCTACGATTAACCTTAGAAAAGACTTTTGGCCACTAATGCAGAATGCTTGAGATTCTTTTGCACAGTTTTCTTCTTTTGTACAAACAGCAGGTGGATCATTCCTTGACGAATAACGACTTTGGTTGGAGAAAATTCCTTTTTCACTTTATACCTGGAGCTCAGAAGGAATACAGGTGATGAAAAAAAAATCTCAGTCTTTTGGCAGAGTTCAGGAAGCTCAGAGAGGGCATGCCTCTTAGTATGAAACTTAGGACTTGGTTTGTCTCTGAGGTGCTTTATCTGAGAAAAGACTTGTTAGACTTTGCCCTGTGCATTGCTAAGCTTGACAGAATGTTGCTTCTCCATACTTGATACTGCCTCCTTATGATTTGATTCTCCATCAATGGATTTATAAAGAGTTATCCTTAGATATGGCTTTGCTAAAATCCCTTTTTCTGACACTATGATCGTAGGCTTTGTATGCTCAGCTTTCTGAGATAGTAGAGTTGACTCGCACTTAGATGAGACTCTTGTTCTTGTATTTCTCTTTAATTTAGTTCCTCTTTGAGTGGTCTTTGGATCAGTCAAGACACCTGCAGGTTAAATTTTCTAACTTGGTACCCACACTTATTTGGATCCTGAGAAGTTAGTAATTTTAAGTATCTAACATTATCATACATTGAATCCTCAAAGTGCATAGAAGTGAGTTAATGATGACAGTTCTATTATGCTATTTGAGTATGTGTGAGAGAGGTTCAAGATTGATAAACCAATTTCATGACATACTGAGTTTTTGAACTTTAGTAGAGTGATAATCAGTTCTATGTATTGTGCTTCAATGGCTCATAGAGTTGATCAGTCTCTACGATCCTTCAGAGTACAATAATAGATATAACCATACTCTACGATTTATCAAGAACTCAGATTATTGACAAAGGAGTCGAAAGCAAAATTCGAAAGAGGATTAAGGTAGGATAAATACCACACATTTCTGCCTCTTTAGATTTTGATAAAAACAATTTGAATTTTGCTAATTATAATTCTTTGAGATTTCCTCAGCCATAGAGAAGGTTAAAATCAATCTTAAAACTAATTTTACTTTATCAATTGAAAGAGTTCTTACACAAGTACAAGTAATATACAATAAATGATATGACATGGTTTAACAAGAGTATATTAGAAGAAGGATGATTCCTTTACAGGATCCTGAGAAATGAAAGTAAACAATATAAACAACTTGTCATGCAATACAATCTTTACAATCTATAATTTTAATACATAGAAGAGATAGGATAAAATACCTCACTGTTGTCAATCACTTGACAAACAGTGGTTCTGATTTTGATGAATCATGTTGCTGTTGTTGAAATGATTTGCAGTCCTTCCGGTTTTCAATTTTGGCATCATTAATTTCTTCATGCAGTTGCATAGACTGATGCACCAATCAAAACTTTTGTGATGTGGACAAAATCCCTTGTTCCTAGATAATCTTTTGATTATGGATTCCTTTTGATTTGAAAGATTCATAACTCTTGCTGCATCAGTGTTCTTCCTCCATTTTCCTACTGATTTCCCTTGGCTCAATTTATCTGAAGAAGATAATTCTTTTAAGCACATGGTTAAGCATGGATGGCCTTAGGCAGCTTCTCCGTCGGATTTCCCCTTCACAAACAAGTTTCAACTTGTGAGATTAAATTCATTTAGTCTTTTATACCCAATACCGAGATTTAACACTAATTTATATTTGTGTCATGGATCAACTCAAAGCGTAGGCTTTAACATATTTGTGAGAACCTGCTCTGATACCAATTGTTAGTTCCCGTGGACACAATGGAGATCTAGAAGGGGGGGGGGGGGGGGTTGAATAGATCTCTTAAAAACTTTTTATTTTTGTAACGACAGCATATTAGTTTTTAAGTGATAGAATCAATTCGAGCACAACGGATTTTACTTTTAATAAACCCCTTAAAGAAATATGAGCCATTTCATTTTAGTGTGTTAATCTAGTATGGGTGAAAGCAGATGTTGTGCAGAATATAAAAGACATAAAGTAAATGACACAAGAGAGTTATAGTGGTTCGGAGACTGAATAACTCCTACTCCACTCTTCTACTTGACAATAGGAAATCCACTAAGATTTAGTCCTCTGGACTAGGACACTCTTGCCCTCATCAAAGCTAGCAGCTTTGGATTGTAGACTAAGTCCAGCAGACTTAGAATCTCTTGTACCCTTCGGTACTCAACAAGTCCAGCAGACTTGATTTCTTTTTAGCCATTAGGGCAAGGATCCTTTGACCCTCTTTTGTGTGTTGGATGTTCGTTGGGTTGTGCTGCTAAGATGAACTTTGATCTTCTTTATCTTCTGGTACTTAGCAGCTGCTTATGATCCATCATTGAATGCTGCTGATGTTTGTCGTTTACATTCTCCTTCTTTCTGATATTCAGCAACTACTCAAGATCACCAATTTGTGCTACTAGGCTTTTGCACTTTAGCTCATTTGATACTTGATAACTTCTTGAGATGAACTCCTGAGATGACTGTGATGCTTCTTCTTTTTGGTACTCAGTTGTTCCTTCTTATCATAGAGAGTTTATTGCTTCTCGAGATGGGCTTCTGAGTTGACTGTGATGCTCCTTCCTTTTGGTACTCAGTTGCTACCATGTATGTATCAAGTTTGTGTTTAAGCTTCTTACTTCCATGTGCCTAGCAGCTTGGAACACTTCTCTTGTAATAGAGTTATTCATCTCTATGTCTCTCTCAATTTAGTGTTAGTGTTCTGATGGATCGTAGAGTCCTTCCGTATCTTCATTTTCTGTTTCACTCTACGATAGGTTGCCTTCTACCATCATCTCTCTCGTGGATTTTTTTAATAATTGCAATAACCTCACTCATTTTCTGTTTGTTATGTATGCCTTTATATCTCTGAGCATATTTTACCGTTGAGATAAATCCCGTTGGTTTCATTTGGCCTTGTGCAGATCTTCAATATCTTCAATGTTGACTTTCTTGCCGCTTGTGTCAGTGCTTTTCTGACGTGTTCTGATATGTTAACCTGTAGCTCTGCTTTTTCTGAATTTATAGTCGTTGCTTTCTCAGAGTTGTTCAGCAAAGATTATTATATTCTTTGCTAGTTAATTTACTGATTCATCAATAAATGTTTTCCTTGACTTTAAGAATCAGCTGTTCTGCTGCACTCAGAGATGTCCCATTAGTCTGACTTTATTCACCATCTTCCTGAGTAGTGGGTTCCTGACTTATAATCGTTTGAGCACAACGTCTACTATGTCTCTGACATGTATCTGTATCTTGACAACACTTAATCTTTCTATAGTCTGGGCGAGGAGTATACTCTTCTTTCTTTCATCATATAGCCATTCTGATAGCATACTAGCTCTGTCCTGCTTGATGAATTCGTTGAGTGATAGACTGACCACTTTGATCCTGCGAACTCAACCCCATGAATGACTGTCAAGTGAAACGTTGAGTTAGAATGATCTTTTCTCTTACTCTGTGACCTTGCTGTTCTGGTCAGGTCACAGAGTTTGTGCTTGCAGTGTTTTGCTTTGGTTTCGTTCTGTGAGCTTGTCTTCCTGTGCAAGTCATGAAGCTGTTGATCTCGTTCTTCGATGGGTCTGATCAAATCGTAGAGTTCGTTGACTGTAGTGCTTCTTATTGGAATCGTTGAGTTGCAGTCTGTTGGCACATCCTTTGATTCAACTCAACGATTGTTCCATATCTAGATCAATATACTGCATTGCCTCATAATGCTGTTCCACTTAATGACTTCTTCTATCTGTGCATATTCCAGTCTTTGAAAACTTGCTCAGCAAGTTTACTCTATGATTTTGCTAGAGAGTATGTATCGTAGAGTATACTTCTTCTCTGGCTTAGTGTTATCTGCAGGCTTGCTTCGCTGTCTGTTTGACGATCGTAGAGTTCGGCTCTACGATTAGTGCCTTTTACTCTACGAACTTCAACTTAACATAACGATTACTTGAACGTTGTACTTCTGCGTTTGCCCTTTTTTTCACTCTATGACTTAGCTTTGCTACTTTACGATCTTTGCCTATGGTGTAAGTCGTAGTGCAATCGTAGAGTTATGATTTAAACTGCTCTACGATCTTAGTTCAGACCAGATGCTGTAGATGTAGGAGATCTTCATTCAGTTTGTTTAACAGCCCAAGGACAGCCTACTGAATAATCTTTATGATGATTGCTGTCGCGACTTTGAATACACATGTAAAAGTTGCTCTTTGATTCTGCTAGGTTTGTAGATAAGATTAGGAGAATCGTAGAGTGACTGTTAATATGAACTCTACGATCCCGAGAGTTAGCTCAACGATGCTGAGATAACTCTACGATCTGCCGAGAAGACTCTTTAATTTCCTGAGCCTTGTTCTGCGTTTATGTGGCAGACTCTACTATCTTTCTGGAAGACTCTACGATTTTCCTTTGAGTGATTTCATAAGACTTCTATCTGAATGACTCTTCACTTCTCAATCAGTCTTTGCTGATGGAGTTGGTGCTTGGATCTTCTGCTTGCTTGTCTGTCATTCAGGGTCTTCATACTGATGATTTTTTAAGCAAACACTCTATGATTCTGCTTTGTAAACGTGAGTGTATGACTGGCTATGCTGATGGCTTGCAGACCCTACGATCGAGTGTAGTCAACGATTCTTGTTTTAACTCTCTTGCCAGACTGCTGTTCTTTTGATCAATCAGGCCTATCTATTACATTTTAAGATCAGACTAACAAGTTTGATCTTTCTATCTATAGTCCTTGTACATAGTGATCTTTTGAAGGACTGTACAAAGCTATTAACTCATATGAGATCAACTTAACAGTTTTGATCTTGTCAATCTAAGTCCTTAGAACATAATGTCTATTAACTATTAAGGACTTTACATCTTTCATCAATGCAGACATATTTGCATATTAATTCATTTATCTTTTAAAAACACATCATCAAATCTTATAATTGAGAAATATCATTCACATGCATATTCCAAACAGAGTCTACGAGTGCACTTCATACAAATTTCTTGCACATAAACTACTTCATAGCTACTTACCAGCCTACAACTCATGACTTCAGTAATCAAGGTCATCTATTGAAAGGATGATGGTTGAGTGGCTGGCAGTCAGCTCTACCAACTGTTCAAGCTTACTCTAACAAGGAAGGCGAACCTCACGCCCTCTAAACTCAAGTGGGCTAGAATACTTGATGTTCTACAAATGAGTATCTGACACGTGTCCTCTGCAAAAATAAGAGGAAACTAACATAAGTCAATTTTTAAAATTGACGGTGGTCATTTCCCATCAGTTGTCAATATCCATTCTCCCAAAACTCATCAAAACCCTAGAAATCGAAAATTCTTCATAAGCGAAATCAGATCTATTAAATGATTGAAATGATTGAAGAAATATCCGCTTGACATTCTATGGAAAAGTCAGATCTATTAAATGCTGAACAAAAAGTCTTTTGATAGTATATATCCTCACAAATCATTCTGGATGGAGATGACCAAAGGAGAACAACAGGAAGGAAACAATGTTGTAGTCTCAAGAGAAAATTGTACTGACTCAACGATAAATATCGTAGAGATCCTTACTCAACAAAATTTGTTGGACTCCTCAAGGAAGTCAATCTATGAAAGATTGAATGAAGTCTGAATACTGATGCAAGAAGAAGATTTGATTCTTAAAATTCTCTAGAAGAGAAAGAAGTTGGTTATTAAGGAAGGCATCTATTAATCTTTCACCTCACCTATTGATTTAGTGAATCATGTTGGATCTGTTGTCACTAATATCATGGTAAAGTAAACGATCTCTCAAGACAGAAGAAAATTCATCTCTCAAAGAATGATCGTAGAGTCTGTCAGGTGATTGCAGAATAAGGCTTGGCAGATTGGAGTGTTCTCTCGGAAGATCGTAGAGTTGTCTCCGAATCAAAAGGCTAATTTCTCGATATCTTAAAGTCGACACAGTCAGTCACTCTACGACTCTCTAAAATCAGTCTTCAAGCCACCTCTACATGAGCAGTCAGAGCCATTACAACAATCCTTACAAAGTCCATTCAGAAAGCTGTTCTTGAGCTGCCAAAACAAGTTGAACAAAGATCTCTGAGTTCATCTAAAGCTTCAGACTTAACAGAGATCGTAGAGCAGTTCAAATCTTAACTCTACGATTGCACTTCAGGAAAGATCGTAAATTAGCAAAGCCAAGTCGTAGAGTAAGAAAGCAAGCTTAGAAGTACAAAACTCTTCAGAAGATAAATTTTGAGGAAAATTATTGGTGTATGATCGCTACAGTCAACTCTGTATCTTCAGAAGGCAGATCAAGGTAAATGTTATTCTTCAATAAGCTACTTTTCTAGTTCCAGTCACAAAGTCCCAAAACAATGTGATTGATGAGCAAATGCACTTATCTCTCTTGTCATAATCTCTGTATTCTACGACTGATAACCAAGCAAGTCTTATCATCTCAAATCGTAGAGTCACTTCCTGATCGTAGAGTATATTGAGTCTACGAGTGCACTTCATACAAATTTCTTGCTCATAAACTACTTCATAGCTACTTACCAGCCTACAACTCATGACTTCAGTAATCAAGGTCATCTATTGAAAGGATGATGGTTGAGTGGCTGGCAGTCAGCTCTACGAACTGTTCAAGCTTACTCTAACAAGGAAGGTGAACCTCACGCCCTCTAAAGTCAAGTGGGTTAGAATACTTGACGTTCTACAGTTATGAAAAATGGAAAAGTTAAGGCCACGTTCTACAAATGAGTATCTGACACGTGTCCTCTGCAAAAATAAGAGGAAACTAACATAAGTCAATTTTTAAAATTGACGGTGGTCATTTCCCATCAGTTGTCAATATCCATTCTCCCAAAACTCATCAAAACCCTAGAAATCGAAAATTCTTCATAAGCGAAATCAGATCTATTAAATGATTGAAATGATTGAAGAAATATCCGCTTGACATTCTATGGAAAAGTCAGATCTATTAAATGCTGAACAAAAAGTCTTTTGATAGTATATATCCTCACAAATCATTCTGGATGGAGATGACCAAAGGAGAACAACAGGAAGGAAACAATGTTGTAGTCTCAAGAGAAAATTGTACTGACTCAACGATAAATATCGTAGAGATCCTTACTCAACAAAATTTGTTGGACTCCTCAAGGAAGTCAATCTATGAAAGATTGAATGAAGTCTGAATACTGATGCAAGAAGAAGATTTGATTCTTAAAATTCTCTAGAAGAGAAAGAAGTTGGTTATTAAGGAAGGCATCTATTAATCTTTCACCTCACCTATTGATTTAGTGAATCATGTTGGATCTGTTGTCACTAATATCATGGTAAAGTAAACGATCTCTCAAGACAGAAGAAAATTCATCTCTCAAAGAATGATCGTAGAGTCTGTCAGGTGATTGCAGAATAAGGCTTGGCAGATTGGAGTGTTCTCTCGGAAGATCGTAGAGTTGTCTCCGAATCAAAAGGCTAATTTCTCGATATCTTAAAGTCGACACAGTCAGTCACTCTACGACTCTCTAAAATCAGTCTTCAAGCCACCTCTACATGAGCAGTCAGAGCCATGACAACAATCCTTACAAAGTCCATTCAGAAAGCTGTTCTTGAGCTGCCAAAACAAGTTGAACAAAGATCTCTGAGTTCATCTAAAGCTTCAGACTTAACAGAGATCGTAGAGCAGTTCAAATCTTAACTCTACGATTGCACTTCAGGAAAGATCGTAAATTAGCAAAGCCAAGTCGTAGAGTAAGAAAGCAAGCTTAGAAGTACAAAACTCTTCAGAAGATAAATTTTGAGGAAAATTATTGGTGTATGATCGCTACAGTCAACTCTGTATCTTCAGAAGGCAGATCAAGGTAAATGTTATTCTTCAATAAGCTACTTTTCTAGTTCCAGTCACAAAGTCCCAAAACAATGTGATTGATGAACAAATGCACTTATCTCTCTTGTCATAATCTCTGTATTCTACGACTGATAACCAAGCAAGTCTTATCATCTCAAATCGTAGAGTCACTTCCTGATCGTAGAGTATATTGAGTCTACGAGTGCACTTCATACAAATTTCTTGCTCATAAACTACTTCATAGCTACTTACCAGCCTACAACTCATGACTTCAGTAATCAAGGTCATCTATTGAAAGGATGATGGTTGAGTGGCTGGCAGTCAGCTCTACGAACTGTTCAAGCTTACTCTAACAAGGAAGGTGAACCTCACGCCCTCTAAACTCAAGTGGGTTAGAATACTTGACGTTCTACAGTTATGAAAAATGGAAAAGTTAAGGCCACGTTCTACAAATGAGTATCTGACACGTGTCCTCTGCAAAAATAAGAGGAAACTAACATAAGTCAATTTTTAAAATTGACGGTGGTCATTTCCCATCAGTTGTCAATATCCATTCTCCCAAAACTCATCAAAACCCTAGAAATCGAAAATTCTTCATAAGCGAAATCAGATCTATTAAATGATTGAAATGATTGAAGAAATATCCGCTTGACATTCTATGGAAAAGTCAGATCTATTAAATGCTGAACAAAAAGTCTTTTGATAGTATATATCCTCACAAATCATTCTGGATGGAGATGACCAAAGGAGAACAACAGGAAGGAAACAATGTTGTAGTCTCAAGAGAAAATTGTACTGACTCAACGATAAATATCGTAGAGATCCTTACTCAACAAAATTTGTTGGACTCCTCAAGGAAGTCAATCTATGAAAGATTGAATGAAGTCTGAATACTGATGCAAGAAGAAGATTTGATTCTTAAAATTCTCTAGAAGAGAAAGAAGTTGGTTATTAAGGAAGGCATCTATTAATCTTTCACCTCACCTATTGATTTAGTGAATCATGTTGGATCTGTTGTCACTAATATCATGGTAAAGTAAACGATCTCTCAAGACAGAAGAAAATTCATCTCTCAAAGAATGATCGTAGAGTCTGTCAGGTGATTGCAGAATAAGGCTTGGCAGATTGGAGTGTTCTCTCGGAAGATCGTAGAGTTGTCTCCGAATCAAAAGGCTAATTTCTCGATATCTTAAAGTCGACACAGTCAGTCACTCTACGACTCTCTAAAATCAGTCTTCAAGCCACCTCTACATGAGCAGTCAGAGCCATTACAACAATCCTTACAAAGTCCATTCAGAAAGCTGTTCTTGAGCTGCCAAAACAAGTTGAACAAAGATCTCTGAGTTCATCTAAAGCTTCAGACTTAACAGAGATCGTAGAGCAGTTCAAATCTTAACTCTACGATTGCACTTCAGGAAAGATCGTAAATTAGCAAAGCCAAGTCGTAGAGTAAGAAAGCAAGCTTAGAAGTACAAAACTCTTCAGAAGATAAATTTTGAGGAAAATTATTGGTGTATGATCGCTACAGTCAACTCTGTATCTTCAGAAGGCAGATCAAGGTAAATGTTATTCTTCAATAAGCTACTTTTCTAGTTCCAGTCACAAAGTCCCAAAACAATGTGATTGATGAGCAAATGCACTTATCTCTCTTGTCATAATCTCTGTATTCTACGACTGATAACCAAGCAAGTCTTATCATCTCAAATCGTAGAGTCACTTCCTGATCGTAGAGTATATTGAGTCTACGAGTGCACTTCATACAAATTTCTTGCTCATAAACTACTTCATAGCTACTTACCAGCCTACAACTCATGACTTCAGTAATCAAGGTCATCTATTGAAAGGATGATGGTTGAGTGGCTGGCAGTCAGCTCTACGAACTGTTCAAGCTTACTCTAACAAGGAAGGTGAACCTCACGCCCTCTAAAGTCAAGTGGGTTAGAATACTTGACGTTCTACAGTTATGAAAAATGGAAAAGTTAAGGCCACGTTCTACAAATGAGTATCTGACACGTGTCCTCTGCAAAAATAAGAGGAAACTAACATAAGTCAATTTTTAAAATTGACGGTGGTCATTTCCCATCAGTTGTCAATATCCATTCTCCCAAAACTCATCAAAACCCTAGAAATCGAAAATTCTTCATAAGCGAAATCAGATCTATTAAATGATTGAAATGATTGAAGAAATATCCGCTTGACATTCTATGGAAAAGTCAGATCTATTAAATGCTGAACAAAAAGTCTTTTGATAGTATATATCCTCACAAATCATTCTGGATGGAGATGACCAAAGGAGAACAACAGGAAGGAAACAATGTTGTAGTCTCAAGAGAAAATTGTACTGACTCAACGATAAATATCGTAGAGATCCTTACTCAACAAAATTTGTTGGACTCCTCAAGGAAGTCAATCTATGAAAGATTGAATGAAGTCTGAATACTGATGCAAGAAGAAGATTTGATTCTTAAAATTCTCTAGAAGAGAAAGAAGTTGGTTATTAAGGAAGGCATCTATTAATCTTTCACCTCACCTATTGATTTAGTGAATCATGTTGGATCTGTTGTCACTAATATCATGGTAAAGTAAACGATCTCTCAAGACAGAAGAAAATTCATCTCTCAAAGAATGATCGTAGAGTCTGTCAGGTGATTGCAGAATAAGGCTTGGCAGATTGGAGTGTTCTCTCGGAAGATCGTAGAGTTGTCTCCGAATCAAAAGGCTAATTTCTCGATATCTTAAAGTCGACACAGTCAGTCACTCTACGACTCTCTAAAATCAGTCTTCAAGCCACCTCTACATGAGCAGTCAGAGCCATGACAACAATCCTTACAAAGTCCATTCAGAAAGCTGTTCTTGAGCTGCCAAAACAAGTTGAACAAAGATCTCTGAGTTCATCTAAAGCTTCAGACTTAACAGAGATCGTAGAGCAGTTCAAATCTTAACTCTACGATTGCACTTCAGGAAAGATCGTAAATTAGCAAAGCCAAGTCGTAGAGTAAGAAAGCAAGCTTAGAAGTACAAAACTCTTCAGAAGATAAATTTTGAGGAAAATTATTGGTGTATGATCGCTACAGTCAACTCTGTATCTTCAGAAGGCAGATCAAGGTAAATGTTATTCTTCAATAAGCTACTTTTCTAGTTCCAGTCACAAAGTCCCAAAACAATGTGATTGATGAACAAATGCACTTATCTCTCTTGTCATAATCTCTGTATTCTACGACTGATAACCAAGCAAGTCTTATCATCTCAAATCGTAGAGTCACTTCCTGATCGTAGAGTATATTGAGTCTACGAGTGCACTTCATACAAATTTCTTGCTCATAAACTACTTCATAGCTACTTACCAGCCTACAACTCATGACTTCAGTAATCAAGGTCATCTATTGAAAGGATGATGGTTGAGTGGCTGGCAGTCAGCTCTACGAACTGTTCAAGCTTACTCTAACAAGGAAGGTGAACCTCACGCCCTCTAAACTCAAGTGGGTTAGAATACTTGACGTTCTACAGTTATGAAAAATGGAAAAGTTAAGGCCACGTTCTACAAATGAGTATCTGACACGTGTCCTCTGCAAAAATAAGAGGAAACTAACATAAGTCAATTTTTAAAATTGACGGTGGTCATTTCCCATCAGTTGTCAATATCCATTCTCCCAAAACTCATCAAAACCCTAGAAATCGAAAATTCTTCATAAGCGAAATCAGATCTATTAAATGATTGAAATGATTGAAGAAATATCCGCTTGACATTCTATGGAAAAGTCAGATCTATTAAATGCTGAACAAAAAGTCTTTTGATAGTATATATCCTCACAAATCATTCTGGATGGAGATGACCAAAGGAGAACAACAGGAAGGAAACAATGTTGTAGTCTCAAGAGAAAATTGTACTGACTCAACGATAAATATCGTAGAGATCCTTACTCAACAAAATTTGTTGGACTCCTCAAGGAAGTCAATCTATGAAAGATTGAATGAAGTCTGAATACTGATGCAAGAAGAAGATTTGATTCTTAAAATTCTCTAGAAGAGAAAGAAGTTGGTTATTAAGGAAGGCATCTATTAATCTTTCACCTCACCTATTGATTTAGTGAATCATGTTGGATCTGTTGTCACTAATATCATGGTAAAGTAAACGATCTCTCAAGACAGAAGAAAATTCATCTCTCAAAGAATGATCGTAGAGTCTGTCAGGTGATTGCAGAATAAGGCTTGGCAGATTGGAGTGTTCTCTCGGAAGATCGTAGAGTTGTCTCCGAATCAAAAGGCTAATTTCTCGATATCTTAAAGTCGACACAGTCAGTCACTCTACGACTCTCTAAAATCAGTCTTCAAGCCACCTCTACATGAGCAGTCAGAGCCATTACAACAATCCTTACAAAGTCCATTCAGAAAGCTGTTCTTGAGCTGCCAAAACAAGTTGAACAAAGATCTCTGAGTTCATCTAAAGCTTCAGACTTAACAGAGATCGTAGAGCAGTTCAAATCTTAACTCTACGATTGCACTTCAGGAAAGATCGTAAATTAGCAAAGCCAAGTCGTAGAGTAAGAAAGCAAGCTTAGAAGTACAAAACTCTTCAGAAGATAAATTTTGAGGAAAATTATTGGTGTATGATCGCTACAGTCAACTCTGTATCTTCAGAAGGCAGATCAAGGTAAATGTTATTCTTCAATAAGCTACTTTTCTAGTTCCAGTCACAAAGTCCCAAAACAATGTGATTGATGAGCAAATGCACTTATCTCTCTTGTCATAATCTCTGTATTCTACGACTGATAACCAAGCAAGTCTTATCATCTCAAATCGTAGAGTCACTTCCTGATCGTAGAGTATATTGAGTCTACGAGTGCACTTCATACAAATTTCTTGCTCATAAACTACTTCATAGCTACTTACCAGCCTACAACTCATGACTTCAGTAATCAAGGTCATCTATTGAAAGGATGATGGTTGAGTGGCTGGCAGTCAGCTCTACGAACTGTTCAAGCTTACTCTAACAAGGAAGGTGAACCTCACGCCCTCTAAAGTCAAGTGGGTTAGAATACTTGACGTTCTACAGTTATGAAAAATGGAAAAGTTAAGGCCACGTTCTACAAATGAGTATCTGACACGTGTCCTCTGCAAAAATAAGAGGAAACTAACATAAGTCAATTTTTAAAATTGACGGTGGTCATTTCCCATCAGTTGTCAATATCCATTCTCCCAAAACTCATCAAAACCCTAGAAATCGAAAATTCTTCATAAGCGAAATCAGATCTATTAAATGATTGAAATGATTGAAGAAATATCCGCTTGACATTCTATGGAAAAGTCAGATCTATTAAATGCTGAACAAAAAGTCTTTTGATAGTATATATCCTCACAAATCATTCTGGATGGAGATGACCAAAGGAGAACAACAGGAAGGAAACAATGTTGTAGTCTCAAGAGAAAATTGTACTGACTCAACGATAAATATCGTAGAGATCCTTACTCAACAAAATTTGTTGGACTCCTCAAGGAAGTCAATCTATGAAAGATTGAATGAAGTCTGAATACTGATGCAAGAAGAAGATTTGATTCTTAAAATTCTCTAGAAGAGAAAGAAGTTGGTTATTAAGGAAGGCATCTATTAATCTTTCACCTCACCTATTGATTTAGTGAATCATGTTGGATCTGTTGTCACTAATATCATGGTAAAGTAAACGATCTCTCAAGACAGAAGAAAATTCATCTCTCAAAGAATGATCGTAGAGTCTGTCAGGTGATTGCAGAATAAGGCTTGGCAGATTGGAGTGTTCTCTCGGAAGATCGTAGAGTTGTCTCCGAATCAAAAGGCTAATTTCTCGATATCTTAAAGTCGACACAGTCAGTCACTCTACGACTCTCTAAAATCAGTCTTCAAGCCACCTCTACATGAGCAGTCAGAGCCATGACAACAATCCTTACAAAGTCCATCCAGAAAGCTGTTCTTGAGCTGCCAAAACAAGTTGAACAAAGATCTCTGAGTTCATCTAAAGCTTCAGACTTAACAGAGATCGTAGAGCAGTTCAAATCTTAACTCTACGATTGCACTTCAGGAAAGATCGTAAATTAGCAAAGCCAAGTCGTAGAGTAAGAAAGCAAGCTTAGAAGTACAAAACTCTTCAGAAGATAAATTTTGAGGAAAATTATTGGTGTATGATCGCTACAGTCAACTCTGTATCTTCAGAAGGCAGATCAAGGTAAATGTTATTCTTCAATAAGCTACTTTTCTAGTTCCAGTCACAAAGTCCCAAAACAATGTGATTGATGAACAAATGCACTTATCTCTCTTGTCATAATCTCTGTATTCTACGACTGATAACCAAGCAAGTCTTATCATCTCAAATCGTAGAGTCACTTCCTGATCGTAGAGTATATTGAGTCTACGAGTGCACTTCATACAAATTTCTTGCTCATAAACTACTTCATAGCTACTTACCAGCCTACAACTCATGACTTCAGTAATCAAGGTCATCTATTGAAAGGATGATGGTTGAGTGGCTGGCAGTCAGCTCTACGAACTGTTCAAGCTTACTCTAACAAGGAAGGTGAACCTCACGCCCTCTAAACTCAAGTGGGTTAGAATACTTGACGTTCTACAGTTATGAAAAATGGAAAAGTTAAGGCCACGTTCTACAAATGAGTATCTGACACGTGTCCTCTGCAAAAATAAGAGGAAACTAACATAAGTCAATTTTTAAAATTGACGGTGGTCATTTCCCATCAGTTGTCAATATCCATTCTCCCAAAACTCATCAAAACCCTAGAAATCGAAAATTCTTCATAAGCGAAATCAGATCTATTAAATGATTGAAATGATTGAAGAAATATCCGCTTGACATTCTATGGAAAAGTCAGATCTATTAAATGCTGAACAAAAAGTCTTTTGATAGTATATATCCTCACAAATCATTCTGGATGGAGATGACCAAAGGAGAACAACAGGAAGGAAACAATGTTGTAGTCTCAAGAGAAAATTGTACTGACTCAACGATAAATATCGTAGAGATCCTTACTCAACAAAATTTGTTGGACTCCTCAAGGAAGTCAATCTATGAAAGATTGAATGAAGTCTGAATACTGATGCAAGAAGAAGATTTGATTCTTAAAATTCTCTAGAAGAGAAAGAAGTTGGTTATTAAGGAAGGCATCTATTAATCTTTCACCTCACCTATTGATTTAGTGAATCATGTTGGATCTGTTGTCACTAATATCATGGTAAAGTAAACGATCTCTCAAGACAGAAGAAAATTCATCTCTCAAAGAATGATCGTAGAGTCTGTCAGGTGATTGCAGAATAAGGCTTGGCAGATTGGAGTGTTCTCTCGGAAGATCGTAGAGTTGTCTCCGAATCAAAAGGCTAATTTCTCGATATCTTAAAGTCGACACAGTCAGTCACTCTACGACTCTCTAAAATCAGTCTTCAAGCCACCTCTACATGAGCAGTCAGAGCCATTACAACAATCCTTACAAAGTCCATTCAGAAAGCTGTTCTTGAGCTGCCAAAACAAGTTGAACAAAGATCTCTGAGTTCATCTAAAGCTTCAGACTTAACAGAGATCGTAGAGCAGTTCAAATCTTAACTCTACGATTGCACTTCAGGAAAGATCGTAAATTAGCAAAGCCAAGTCGTAGAGTAAGAAAGCAAGCTTAGAAGTACAAAACTCTTCAGAAGATAAATTTTGAGGAAAATTATTGGTGTATGATCGCTACAGTCAACTCTGTATCTTCAGAAGGCAGATCAAGGTAAATGTTATTCTTCAATAAGCTACTTTTCTAGTTCCAGTCACAAAGTCCCAAAACAATGTGATTGATGAGCAAATGCACTTATCTCTCTTGTCATAATCTCTGTATTCTACGACTGATAACCAAGCAAGTCTTATCATCTCAAATCGTAGAGTCACTTCCTGATCGTAGAGTATATTGAGTCTACGAGTGCACTTCATACAAATTTCTTGCTCATAAACTACTTCATAGCTACTTACCAGCCTAGAACTCATGACTTCAGTAATCAAGGTCATCTATTGAAAGGATGATGGTTGAGTGGCTGGCAGCCAGCTCTACGAACTGTTCAAGCTTACTCTAACAAGGAAGGTGAACCTCACGCCCTCTAAACTCAAGTGGGTTAGAATACTTGATGTTCTATAGTTATGAAAAATGCAAAAGTTAAGGCCACGTTCTACAAATGAGTATCTGACACGTGTCCTCTGCAAAAATAAGAGGAAACTAACATAAGTCAATTTTTAAAATTGACGGTGGTCATTTCCCATCAGTTGTCAATATCCATTCTCCCAAAACTCATCAAAACCCTAGAAATCAAAAATTCTTCATAAGCGAAATCTCTCTCCCTGTGCTATTCTCAAATCTGTTTTAATCTCATGGCATCTCTTCAAGTTATTCCTGGAAATATTATTTGTTTTGAAAAATTTGGAGATGCAGAGCAGAAATTTAAAGATATTTTTCATCTGGTCAAGAATGCTGGATTTACCATGTGTTTGGAAACAAGCACCAGGATTTTCTCTTCGTTTGTGAAAGAATTCTATTCAAACGTTGATTATCGAGGAAACACCCTCATCACAAAGGTTAAGGAAATCTCATTGCAAATAGGGGTTTCTGAAATCAATCTCTGTCTAGGTATTCCAACCGGAGGAATTACTTCTCTAGACAAGATTAATTTTGAACTTGGACTGGATTTGATGGGCTATGAGAAGAAGTTTCCTCTAAAAGGAAATAAGAAGAAAGATTTTCCTCAGCAGTACGAGTTTCTGGCTGACATTGTTGGGAAGAACATTCTGTGCAAAGACACTGCATATGATACTATCAGTGAAGATCAATTAAGGCTTATGACTACCATTGCTCAAAGAAAGAAAATCAATTTTGGAGCAGTTCTCTTAGGATGGATAAAGAGATGGATAGATGATGTCAAGACAAAAGCTGAAGCAGGAAAACCCACTCCCAAAATGCTATATGGGAGATTCATAAGTATCATTTTGAAGAAACTGCTGACAAATGCAATTGGGGAAGATGAAGGAGAAATTCTAAACTGCAACAAAAGAATTACTCCAAGATTGTTTCAAGATTGGAAAAAGAATCCTCATGCCAATAAGGGTAAGAAGGCTCAATGATCGAGAAGCATCAGCAAAAAGATGGAGGAAAAATCTAAAGGAAAAGGAAAAAGGGAAATGGAAGAAATGACAGAGGAAAAATTACAGGAGGGTAATGAGCAGTCTAGAAACAAATCTCTTATGATCTATGATTGTCAGGAATCAAAGTAGAAAAGAAAATTCAATGAAGTAGAGAAGACTGCAGAAGAGAAAGATGTCAGTACAGGGAAATCTAAGAAGGTGAAGACAAATCCCAAAGGGTCTGTGATTGAGAAGAAGAAGATGAAGAATAAGACATAAAAGAAAATTACTCACACTGTTCCAAGGAGAAGTTGGAGAATCAGAGAACAGTGAAGAAGTTCAATCACTACAGGACCACCTCAGGTTATAGAAATTGATGATGATGAAGAAAATTCAAATTCTGGAGAAAGAACTTCTGATAATTCAAAAGAAGAAGCTTCTATAGACTCCTCAGAGAAGAAATCAGAATGTCAGAAAAATAGTCTGTCTAAAAAAGAAATCATATTGGATTCTGATCAGGAAATTGAACTAGTTGAAAAAGACTCAACACCTGAGTTCAAAGAAGATGATGATGTAGCTGAAGAAGTTGCTGTACCAGGGGAACAATGCTCGGAAAATTCGGAAGCTGGAAAGACTGAATCAGATGAGAAAGGAGACTGTCAAGAAACTGTGATGAAAGAAGATAGTCACCTTCAAGAAGAGGCCAACACTCATGAAGTAGAAGAATCAAAAGAAAGGTCAAGAAGATCAAAAAGAAGAAGAGGTTTAAGTGGCTCTATGAAGAAAATAGGCAGGAGTTCAAATACAAGTATTAAGGAGAGAAAAATAAGGATGAAAGTTGAAAAGAAGCTGAAGAAAGTGAGACTATTGAGGAAACTGGAAAAGCAGAAATTTGAAGCATATCAACTGAAGCAGATCAAAAGGAGACGTAGAGAAAGAAGGAAGCATACAAGCCAGATGGAAAAATGTTCTATTTCATGGGATCATGATCATCTATTCAGCTTCATTCCCATACTACCACTTTTAAGAGCTATTGTCATGAATGATCAAAGGTCTATCAGTTGGAGCTACTCAACATTTCCAAATCTTTCATTAGTCGCCCAACATTTCTCAAAGGCAATGACCATTGCAACCACACTGATAAGCAATGAGCCTTTCTACCCTCACTACCAAAGCTGCCAAGAAATATCCATCTGGAATCTGTCCAGCTCTTAATCATCCAGCCAGTTTGTGGGGTATCACAATGTAGAAATCTGATAGTCCTCTCTTATGACTCACTAAACTCTCAGTCACCTTGCATCACCTCCCCGGTTGTAAAGTCCCAAAACTTTGCAAACATTTTTTTTTAAAATACCAGCTTTCCAGTCATAGAGTCCCAACATTCTATGGACCATGAAAATGTACTTATTCTCAGTCTCGTAGAGTCTCAAAACTCTGTGTTAGACTTCAAGATATCTTTAGTCAGCTCCATACAATATTGATTATGTCAAAAAGGGGGAGAGAATATAACTAACTAAGGGGGAGAGTCTAAGGGGGAGACAATAAATAGCCAGCAAACTAAGGGGGAGCAACAACATCTATGAAGAAGGAGAATCATCCAACTAAGGGAGAGACAGCAAACAGCCAGCAAACTAAGTAAGAGAAAAGTGAAACATGAAGAGCAGCTGTAAGTATGTATAACCTTTTGTATAATCTTTTTGTAAAAACGCTCATTTAATGAAATCATTACTTTGCACTAGCCATACAGTATTTCACTGTATTGTAAGACATATTTTACCTATCAAGTAGATGCATTATATAAATGTCATATCAATAAGTCTATTAGTTTTTTCATCATCAAATAGGGGGAGATTGTTGAAGGTTGTTTTGATTTGATGATGATTGTTGTGCAAAAATGATTGTGGTAAATGTGCTTACATGGTTGATTGTCAATGTGTATCTGACAAAGTGCTTATGTGTTAATGTGCTTAAGTGATTATGTGCGTAGATACTCTGAAAGTGCTTATGTGCTTAAGTGACAAAGTGATTATATGTTAATCAAATTATGTGTCTGCATGATCATGTGTGTATGATATTTTACCTATGTCTAAACACTGTAAATCCAGACACTTGTTTAACACAAATATGATCTTGCTGAAAACTATCTTGTCTTATAAAAGAAAATGAAAGTTATCCGGTTTAAATGTTGTAAAGTCCTTTTAAAAGATATTTGTGTACAAAGGACTTAGATTTTAAAGATCAGAAATGTTAGGTTGATCTTTCAGTAGGAGTCACTCTGCATAAAAGATGTATGATATAAGCAAAGTAGCATAAGAATGAATCATTGCTGTATTTATGTATGACAGAGTCTGTAAAGTCCTTTCAATGTATAATGATGTAATAATGTAAGAAAGGACTTGGTTAGAAAAGATTAAATCTGTTAGGTTGATCTTATGTTAGATCTGATCAGTCTACATGATCGTAGAACGGACTCTACGATTCCAAGCAAAGAAGACTCAACGATTCAGTATAAATCGTAGAGTGAACTATACGACTCCTTACCAGAATAACTCTACGATCATCAAAGAGAGTCAGATGTGCAAGAGGTCTACTTAATATACAAGCTAAATTAAAGAACTGATCAAGTACAAATCGTAGAGTTGAACTCTACGATCGTTGAACAGTCAGCTAAGCTAGCCAGCAGTTAACGCAGAACCAGAAGTGAAATGTACTCTACGATATACACAATCTAGCAAGATCATAGAGTAAGCTTGAAGAGCAAGCACATACGAGAACTACACGATTTGCACAGTTAAAAGAAATCATAGAGTGAAACCGGATGTCAAAGACAATACAGAAGACTGTTTAACGCATAGAACAATCGTTGAGTAGAAATAAAGGATGTGCCAACTGAGATAACATCTCAACGATTCCACTAAAAACAATGCAGTCAGCAACTTCACGACTAACGCAGAAGGAAAAGCTAAGTAGAACGGAATCATAACGCAAAGCACTGCAGACAAACTCTACGATCTGAACACAACAACAAGATCGCAGAGTAAAAGAGAAAATCGCTCCAACTCAACCATTTATCCGACATACTTCAAGTAACGAGTGGAGCTGAATTCGTAGAGTACAAATGAGCAGACAATCACTCTACGAATTCAATAAGCAGCAAAGAATCATAACTGCAATATGGTGTGAGAGGAGAGAATGTATTTCTCTTCCAGATTCGAAAGAGATTAAGTGCTTTTAAGATACAGATGCATGTCAGAGTCATAGAAGACTTTGTGCCTAAACAACTATAAGTCAGGACCCACTGCTCAGGAAAATGGTGAATAAAGTCAGACTAATGGGACATCTCTGAATGCATCAGAACAGTTGGTTCTACAAGTCAAGGAAGGTATTTATTGATGAATCAGAAGATTAATTAGCAAAGGATATAATAATCTTTACTGAACAACTCTGGGAGTGCAACGGCTATAAATTAAGAGAAAGCTAAGCTACAGTTTGATATCTCAGAACATGTCAGTAAAGGGAAGAAGAACTGACACAAGCAGCAAGAAAGTCAACATCGAAGAAATCAAGGATCTGCTCAAAGCCAAAGTAACCTAACGGATCTTTCAACGGTAAAATATGAACAAAGATATAAAGGCTTTGCTAATTAACAAAGAGACTCGGTTGTTGAAAAACAAAAAGAGAAGATGCTGGACAACAACAGATCGTAGAGCAAAATAAAGAAGAATATGTTGAAGAACACTCTACGATCCACCAGAACACTAATACTGAATTGAGAAAGACATAGAGTGAAATAACTCTATTACAAGAGAAGTGTTCAGAGCTGCTAGGCACATAGTAGAGAGAAGCTTAAACGCCAACTTGATACAGATATGGAAGCGACTGAGTACCAAAAAGGAAGGAGCATTACAGTCATCTCAGAAGCCCATCTCGAGAAGCTATAGACAGTCTATGATAAGAAGGAACAACTGAGTACCTAAAGGAATGAGCTTCACAGTCATCTCAAGAGTTCATCTCGAGAAGTGATCAAGTACAAAAGGAGCTGAAGTTCAAAAAGCCTAGCAGCACAATAGGTGATCACAAGAAGATATTGAGCATATAAAGAAGTCAAGCATCATTGCCGAACTCAATATCATTTCAGGAATGATCACATCCTGCTACTGAGTATTTAAAGATAATGGAACTTAAAGTACAACTCAGTAACAACTCCAACATCTATCAACATGCAAGGAGCCAAGTCTGTTGGACTTGAAGAGGGCAGTTATGTCCTTGTCTTAGTGACTAAATGAGCCAAGTCTGCTGGACTTGAAGAGGGCAGTTGTGTCCTTGTCCTAGTGACTAAACTAGCCAAACCTGCTGGGTTTGAAGGGTTGTTGGTGAACCAGAGTTTTCAAGCGTAATGAGTTTGAAGGGTTCTGTATGAACTATTCTTAGTGGATTACCTACTCGTTATAGTAGAAGAGTGGAGTAGGAGCTATTCATCTTCGAACCACTTAAAACTCTCTGGTGTCATTTACATTCAGTCATTTACATTCTGTTATATATATATATATATATATATATATATATATATATATATATATATAACTGCTAAAATTAGTTTACTTGACAAGTGGCTATCTTCAATACAGTCTTAATTCAACGGAGAAGCTTTACAAATCTTTAGGGGGAGTTTTCAAACTAATATTCCGCTGTGCAAACAAATCTTGATTAAATGAATTAATTGGTAATAAACTTTTGAAGTTAACAAAATTAAAAAGTTTTTAAGAGATCTATTCACCCCCCCTTCCTAGATCACTTGTGTGCCTCTGGGAACTAACAAAATGTACTTACAAAAGCTGTGTGCAGCAAGGTGTTCATAGAACTATTCGAAAAATTAGAATTTTAAGTAAATTTTGCCAGTATAAACATTAATATAGAATTTCATTAAAAACTTAAATAAAATAAAATAATAAATTTTAAAAGATTATAACTAAATAAATTTATACTCCATTCGGATGTTTAACTTGATAATTACCTACATTGTATAATTCAACAATTTATTATTTAAATAAATATTTATTAATTTAATAACAATAACTATCTTCTAAAAATTCTAATTAAATATTTATTCTATATTTAATTGATTATCATAATAATTAAAATAATAAATTATTATTCATGCCGCCTGTACTTTGCACGGGATTGATGAACTTGTTTAGTAGAAAAATAAAATAAAAATTCCAAAATTAGCTTCTCGTTTGGTAAACTGCTATGTTGGATCAAAAGTATTAAAAATATTTTTAAAATTTAAATTAAAAATATTTTAACGTAATTTTGAGTGAAACATGAAACTTGCAATTTTTGTCAAAGGACTTTTGGTAAAATATTAAAGTATAAATTAATCCTTAAATTGTTGGAAAAAATAAAATCCTACAATAAACACTTATAAATTGGTCATTATTTTTTTTTTTTTGTAGAACCAACATTATAATTATGTAACTAAACAATATTTTAACTTTCTCATAATTTTTTTCATCTCACCTTACCTCACTACATTGGAACTGAAACACTGACTATTAGAATTACTAAACTAATTACTAATTACTCAAAGTATTAACCAAGTAAATTTTCTGATTCCGTTTTCTCCAGAATACTAAAACGCAAAATTATCTACTTAATTTATCCACTTATGACATTTTTCCTCTATGAGTTTTAGGTATTAGCCAAGGTATACTTACAAAAACAAAATGTCCCTTTTAAGGTATGATTACTATTTAGATTTGACCTAAAAGGTACATTTTTATAGTACTAATTATTTTTTAGGGAGAGATTTGTTGCTAATAAGTTAAACTGAAGGATGATGTTAGAACAAACATATGTGATATTTATGCATTTTAGTCTTTTCCAAAGCAACAGTAATACGGTTAGGGGTGAGTATTTGATTATAACCGAACCAAATTAACGAATTTTGTACAATTTTTCTATTGAGCAAATTATAAAATTGTCCCCTAGTGTTTACACTCAAATGTAACATAGACGCTAATATTTAAATTTTTGCAATCTCATAGCTAATGTTTCAAAAAAAAATTAAAATTGTCCCCTCTGACCAATATTAGTAAAAATAAATCAATCATGTGCACAACATATGAGTTTTTAAAGGGGTAAAACTGAAAACACAATAATAAAATATGGCAAGTGATATTTTTCGTAAGATAAATTGTTAGTTCCGCAATGGACCCCATATTCTGACTAAAGCTTGTTATTTTGTGCCCAATTTTCCCCTGTTTGTAACAACACCCAAGTGCACTTTCTTCCCTACTTCTACACTTCATTTTATCTCTAACCTCCACTGCTAACCTCCAACATTAACCCAGATCTACCCTCCTAACCACCCAATTTCAATCTTAGTAGAAAAGTAATAGAAATCTTTATTCGAAAGAGAGAAAGACCACTATTGTGGGGAACAGAGAACAAAGAAATTTTGAAATACATGCGCACAAATCAATCTCACCAAGTAATCTATCTCAACCCATCATCTACTCTCATCTTCAATACTCCCCCATACATCCAATAATTCTATTTCTAGATCCACTTTTGTAATGATCACGAATATTAAGCAACATTATAAATAAAAATTAAGAATTTATTTTTTGATAAAATGAATTTTGTGTGAATTAATTTAAATCATTATGTGAATGATTGATTATGTGACTATGTGTTGAAATTAATTATAGAAAAGTCCAATTAATGATTTATTTAATTAATGGACTAACCTAAGGGAATTTAATATTAATAAATTGATAGGTAAATAATTCAATTAACTTTATAATTAGTAAGTCTAATTGAATTATGTGATTTAATTGAGGTGATTATTATATGAGCCCAATGTGCTAAGATATGTGAATTTATTAAATAATCCAAGTATGTAATTTAATTTAATGGACTAGCTTAACAAGTAATTTAAACAAACTCAAACATTATTTATGTAATGGACTTGTAGATAATTAATGTGTGATCATATAATTTATTAGTCTAGCCCATTACTTGAATTAATTATCAAGTATTCTAGTAATCCAATGATTTAATTAGTGCAGCCCAATAGAATTTATTTAGTAGCCCAAATATTAATCCATTTGGTATATTTAGTAAAAGTCAAAGTCTTGGGTCAAGATATCTACAAATTAGACAATAAAAATAAATCAAAATTACAGGTTAATGGGGAGAGGCCCAAGTAGGTCCTATGTAATCTCCATTTAACTCATTTGATTAGTGAAAAATCTTGAAGTTCGGTTTGGCTCGATAAGTTCGAGTTCGGTTCGAGATCGGTTTGAGTAGTTCAATTTCTTACATGTTTAAATTATTTTAAAAATTCTAAATACAAATAATTGGTTATTTCATAGTAAATTATAAAGCTTGTCTTATCAAAATTTGTTAAATTTGTAGTAATTTTCTTTTTTTATTACTTAAACATCTTTTTGTTTTTTTAATAATTGATTATAGTAAACATTTTTATTAAATAATTAATAAATAATAATGTATACTTATTCACCTCTAATTTAATTAAAATAATTTTAATATTTTCATAAAAAATTTAACAATAATTGTTGGATAATTACAATTTACATCACTAATAATTTAATAAATTATAATCCATGTCATAAATCACATATAAAAAAGTCATTAACCATCATGCAATGACAATTTGACATTAAAGAATGATACAATATAGTTGCTTACATTTACATGAGTTATGGAAATTGTCAAATCGAGATAGAAAATAGAGAAATCAAGTCATCAATGTATCGAGACTTTACTAATAGGGTAATAGTTATTGTATTATTACTATTGTATATTACATCAACTATCAACTATATAATTAAAAGTACAAACTTGATTTCACCAATTTTTGAATTTTTTAGTGTTACAGACTTACAGTGTATATGTGAAAGTGAGATAGTGAGAGATAGTGATTGGCTAACTTTGATTTATGCAATTATGTAATCATATTCAATATAAAAATTAGTGTTTAATAATCCAATTAAACAGTATGTCACGGTACTGATTGTAAGAAATTAAAATGAGTTATTAATTTAAATTAGAATAAGCAAAAATATTTTTTTTAAAAAAATGAAACAAAGTCTTTAAATAACCTTGAGTCTTTGATCTTAGAATCGTAGTTAATTTATTTAGTTTTAAATAATATAATTATGAAAATTATAAACTTTTTATAAAGTAATTTTCAAGATTTTTTGTATTCAAAGTTTAATTATCACATCCCTTTTGAATTAAAAATATTTCTTATCGACTTTGAAAATTCATACCCGATTAATTCATCTTATTACTTGTATTTTAGAACGGAAGAAGTATTTGGTACTAAAAAAATTCAAGGTTAACAATATTAGTCTATTAGATATTGAATTAATCTAGATCAATTAAATTCACATTATTTCAAATCTTAGAATTTTACAATTTCATTACAAAAAATCTTAAATAAGACTCTTTATATGAAATAGATGGAGTATTATTCATTTATTTTAGACTAATTATGTAATAAATAATAATATTGACCACCACGTACTACTAATTTAATATATATGATATATATTTATCCTATTCCTAAATAAGTCTTGTATTGTCTGATATAAGACATATATATATATATATATATATATATATATATATATATATATATATATATATATATATATATATATATAAGATTCTAAATTAAATACAAAACTACTCTTATATAGCCTTAGCCCTTGACTCTTGACTCTTAAATTAATATTTGATTTTTGATATTTGTAAATCAAGAATTTTTAAGTACTTGTTAACTTTTAAGTTCTAACTTCTAAGTAATCATTTTTGGTTTTGGACATATTATGCAGCTATCTAGTTAGTTGATACAAATGTTCTCAAACTTGATGACGTTCGTATGTTCATGAGTTATTCGCGAATGAGCTTGTGTTCATAAATGTTCGCGAATTATTTGTGTTCGCGAACTCAATCATGTTCGAACTATTCATGAACTCGATCATACTCGACTATGTTCGCGAAATGTTTATGTTCGTGAACTCGATTATGTTCGACTATGTTTGCGAACTCGATCATGTTCGCGAACACCTAACTATCTGAACTCTCACACAGGTGTTGGTTCGATCAAGTTACTCGAACATGTTCGAGTTCGATTCAAGTTCGACAAAGTTAGGATCAGATCAGATCGGATCATTTGCTTTGCAACCCTACTTTAAATCTTAAGTTTATAGTTAATATATGTTGTTATACACACACACACACACACACACACACACACACACATATATAGATATAGATATATATTTTGTGGCTAGATGTTGAAATATTTGAATTCATGGTTCATAATGGTAGAAAAATGTGTATTTGTGGGTATATATGTGAATCTATGGATAAAAATATTTTTTTCATGGTTAAAAAATATTTTTAAGTACAAAAATGTGTTTTGATAGTTTAAAAATAATTTTGAAGTCTTTAAATATTAGATCAATGAAGTAAATAAATAAATCTTTGAATGTTGAGTAAAATAAAGTTGGTCTCATGTGAAAAATGTTTTATATTGGTAAAGATATGATTTTTCAAGCATAATAGTTGAGTTTTGAAAATTCTAGAGCTTTGATCCAAAATGGTTTGTGTTAAAGGATGTCTAAGTGTTATGTGGTTAATGTTATATAATAGAAAATCAAGTTAGGTGCCGCTACTTCGACTGTTACTGCTTCTAACTTTGGGTCGGGCGGTAATGGGTCGGGTTGATTTTAATTATTTAATTGGGTCGTATAATGTTTTAAATATTAATATAATTAATATGGGACTCAAATAAAATAATTATTTATTGTTTAAATAAATTTAAATAATAAATAAAGTAAAATAAAAATATTTAAGGTAATTAATTATTATTTAATTAATATTAACTAATAATTAAAGTAACTAGAAATAATTAATTATTTATTATTTAATTGTAATTAAATAATAAAAAAAGTAAATAAAAGGAATTAAAAATGATTAAATTAATTATTTTATTTATTATTTAAGTATTAAATAATAAATAAGGGGGAATAAAGTTAATAAAATAATTATTTATTATTTAATTAATATTAAATAATAAATAAGAATAGTTAATTAATTATTATTTAAGGGATGTTAAATAATAATTAAAGAGGAACAAAATTGAATAAAATATTTATTTATTATTTAATTAATATTAAATAATAAATAAAGGTAATTAAAATGATTATTTATTATCTAAACAATGTTAGATAATAAATAAGGTAATTAAACAATTATGATAAGTTATTTAAGGGTCTAAATAAATAAGAAAGTGAATGTTTGAAGCTTTGTAAATGATAATAAAGTAATGAAAATATTTTGTGATGTACTATGTGATAATCATAGGTGGTTAAATGCTAAGTGATTAATGATAGTAAACATTTAAGTGAACAATTATATGTGATACTAATTGGTAGACTAACATTGTTAGTGTTAGGTCGACACAAGAAAGTAATTTAAATTGTATAAGCCGTAGTCAATGATCGAGGTAAGTTTCCTAACTCAAACTCTAGTTATTATTTTTCAATCATGTTAGTGATTTTATTATTGTCAATTAATCCACTTTAATGATAATTATGGATATTCGCACTTGTGCATTTGAATTCATGTTCTATTATTAAATTGTGAAATATTTAAAGTTCTTCATTCGTGAACTGTTTAAGAAATAATCTATGTCATTTGCTTCGACCAGACGTATGTAAGTTAATATTTTTGAAAGTTATCCAAACTAGTAGTTAGTGCGGATTCTTGGACTGAGAGAGTTACTCTTGATAGGGGACTATAAATGTCAGTTATCCGATGCGGTCAGAGTTTAATGTTATGCATACACATAGTGTACAAGAGGTTATCCCCTCAAGTACAAACTGACGGATTAAAATATAAAATGGTCAGTTGAATGATTGATTCCTCAATATTCATGGTCTGTTGGACCACTCAGTAGTAAATAATCAATATTCATTCATTTATTTGAATTTTGATTATATTGTTCAGTTATTTCATTAATTATCTTAAATTGTTGATCTATTCGATTGTCATTCTTATTCATTCATGATATATCTTCATTATTCATTTTAAACTTGCTGAGCAAAGTAGTTATTCACCCTTGTTATATCATGAACTAATTGCAGTTAAATTAGAGAGTTTCAAAAAGGACAAAGGCAAAAGAAAGCTTAAGAAATAGTTGCATGTTAAATGTTTAAATGTTACTACTCTATTATGTAATCATGGAACTTTTTTTGTATTATTAGAGTATTTATGATGTATTTGTTTAAGGTTATAGGCCTTGAGACCGTAGTGAACCTTTTGTAATGAATAACTTATGTTTATTTATTCTGCATTAGTTATTATATGTTGTTTAGAGGTGTTTGATTGTATTTGATCGTTAGCATTAAGTTTGAGGTAGTGGTACTCGAATTTGGGGGCGTCACAACTTCTCTCTAATAAGTTACTCCAATAATAGTTACAGCAACATTAATACATGGTTCTTCTAGCACCACCACTGCCAGCGATGGTCCACGACAACTCATCATACAGAATAACAACTAATATATAGCTGGGCATGGACTTCGGATCAGTGATTTTGTTAAGCCTTTAACATTTATTAAAAACTGAGGAATAACGGTCGTGGTCCAAAGAAATAGTCGATTAATTGTAGAGAAGTTTGTTTAATTGGGTGTTGTAGAAAGGAAGGGCAAAATAAGCATAAAGAAATGAGTTTTATTTTTCCCAGAATTGTGGTCTTTCTCTCTTTCGAAGAAAGATTACTTCTACTTTCTACTTAGATCGAAATTAGGTGGTTAAGAGGATAGATTTGGGTTTGCGATGGAGTTTAGCGGTGGGGTTAAACATAAAATGAAGTGCAAAAGCGGGGAACAAAGTGCACTTGAAATAAGGGCAAATTGGGCACAAAATAATGAGCTTTAGTTATAATATGGGGTTCCCTGCAGAACTAATAATTTATCCTGTGAAAATATCACATCCCTAAAATATTAACTCACGTTTATCTCTCTCACACAATAAAGTGTTTCCCTCTCTATCCATTATCTAATAAAATCTTTTCTCTCTCTATTCCTTATCTATTTGTTGAGAAGCAATTGGATTGTAATTGAATGAACAATTCATGTTCTGTCTGATCCATCACTTATAGTTTTTTGTTGGCACTAAAATTCACTTGTATTGTATTCCAAGTATATATTCATTTATAATAAGTTAGTCACAAATATTCAAAATATATCTAAAATACGCATTGTTTAAACTAAACTGCTATCCAAAATAAATCCCCGACCGAAGTTTATAAACATTGCATACATAAAACTATCAATATTAGTTTTATATTTTACTCCTTAAATGTACTGAAAATAAATACTTAAACAAAGATAATAAATATTTTACCATTTAAAAACTTATATTTTTAGTGCATAAATAGACTATTTTACCCTTTAAAAACTCACATATTGTGCACATGATTCTTTTATTTTGATCAAACTTGGTTAGAGTGGACGGTTTTGTAAAAAATTGAAACATTTAGTTATGAGATTGCAAAAAATTGAACCTTAGCGTACATGTTGTATTTGAAACATGAGGGGACATTTTTTCAATTTGCTATTTACTATTCGAACAAATATTAGAATTTTGAAATACTCAAAATAACCGAATATACTATTAGATTATTTTGATATATAACCGAAATTATAACATTTTTTTATCAAATAAAAATTTTCAATTCAAATTTCAACACTAGAGTTTCTAAGCAATGTTTAACCACAATCCACAAATATAATAATACATAAGTTTAACAATAATAATTCATAAATTTCACAAATTCTAATTTAATGATTTCAAATTAACAATACATAAATACATAACCTATAGTAAAAAAGTCTAACAAAGTCTAATTAACTACATGTAAATCCAGTTTGTTTACCAATTTTATCAAACTTGGATTAATCACCAAACATCAATTATTAATGATGAAGCAAGGATGTAATTAATAATAATTACCATCAACAGTATCGTGTGAAGTTGGTGACTACCTACTTCGGTTAATCCAGAATTATAGTTGTTTCTTGGCTCGTGTGAATTAAAATATAACTATATTTAATTCCTAATTTTTGTTATTTGTATTCGAATAGATTAAAACTCAAAATTGAATACAAAAAACGCAAATGATTATAGCCAAATTGGCCCAAATAACCGAATAATCAAAATAATTTGGTTAAAAAATTTCGATTCGATAATTTAGTTTTACTCACTTTTTTCTCAACCCTAAACACTGTGTTTCTTAATTTTATAATGACCAGAACAAAAAAAGAAAATGAAAGAAAGTTAAATTTTATTGTTTAGTTATTTTGCTATTGTATTTTTAGTGAACTTGCCTACTTTTCTGACCAAAACTTCCTGCTAAAAATTAATAGATTTAGATGAAAATAAAATAACCTAAAAAAACTTTTAGATTCCTATTATACTCTCTACATTACAAGCACAATAAATTAATATAAAAATAAAATAGTAATATAAATCTAAAAGCTTAAATTTTTTAGAAAACAATTTATATATTTACAAATTTTATGTCAATTTTGGATTGTGATTAATAATAATAATAATAATAATAATAATAATAATAATAATAATAATAATAATAATATGCGAGTACATTTAGTTATGTGCACATGCATGCCATAACTTACTATACAAGTTACCATTTAGCTTTACATAGTCTTTAACATATAACACCTTGATCTTTATGCCTTAATGTCTACCACATTGATCATTTTTATCAATGGTTTACATGTATGTTTCTATCATTTAATATCAAAATATTTTATTTTGGATCAAAAATAATTTATTTTTCAAAACTCAATACAAGGCGCACTGGCGCCATCTTTCCTTACTGGAACTACGCTGGCCGTGAGATTGGCTCGCTAGACTGCGCCCCGACTTGCACTGATTTCGCCCCGATGAGCTCTTCACAGCAGCACTGCGCCTCGACGCAATCTCTAGTGCAAAAGAGGGCACCCCAGCTGTGACGCCCCCAAATTCGGATACTGGTACCACGAACTTGTGCTCACGATAATCATACATCTATAACCTAAATACATCCCCAAACAACACATATCTCTAATGCGGAATAATAAACATATGTTGTTTATACAAAAAGATTAACTACTTGTCCCAAGGTATCTAACCTTTAATAATTACATCGAGAACCATTTAATACATCAAAAGGTTTACATATCCAAAAGATAACGTTTAAACTAAACACGTAGCATGCATTACTGCTCTTTCATCTTATCTTTGCCTTTGTCCTTTCTCGAGGTCTCCGGCTTAACTAAAAAGGTTTCATGACATAGCAAGAGTGAACAACTAGCTTGCTCAGCAAGTTTTAAATAAATAAAGAGGAATATGTCATGAATGAATATGAATGCCAATTGAGTATATCAATAAAATGAATCCAAAGTAATAACTGTAAGATATAATCAATGCATAGAATATTAAGCAGCAATTGATTATTTAACACACTGAGTGGTTCAATGAACCATGAACTATATCCAAGATATTAGTATTTCGACTAACTCTTGTTCAACGGTAAACCGCAAATTTGTACTCAAGGGGATCAGCCTCTTGTACTCTGTATATGCATAACATTCAAGTATCTGATCAATTTTATATCATCCACCAATACCCCAATTAAGGGTTGTTCATCTCAGTATAAGAATCCGCACCACTATGGTTTGGATAGCTTTTACAATAATTAACATACAAGGTCTAGCCGATACGAATGGCGCAGACAAATTCTTAAACAGTTCATGAATAAAAGCACTTTAAATGGTTCATAGTTTAATAATAAAACATGAATTCAAATGCACTATGGCAAATGACAATAATATTGATGTGGATTAATTTACAGTAATTAAACCACTTAGCATATATTGAAGAAATATAACCCGAGTTTGAGTTAGGAAACTTGCTCAAATAAATGAGTTTAATGTTAGGAATTTGCCTGATCGTCGATTTACGACTAATTCTCTTAATTACACTGCTCTTGACGACCTAACATGATTAACGTTGGCCTATCAATTAGTATTGATCAAAATCATCTTATTTAAACAATTAAGTTCATCAATCATCAATCATTCAATCACTTATAATTATCATATAACACATTGTCGGTAATATAATATCATTTAACCTTATGAAACATTTAATTGTTTCTTAAGTTTAATGATTTAATAAACAAATATTACCTTTCTTTAAGTAATATTAATCAAATCATTACCTAGATAATTAATTAAACCTTTAAACAATTTATTTAAAATTGTTTAATTAACTCATTTATTAATAAAGGATAACTATCCTTAATTGTTGTTGCACAATAATTAATTATTCATGTGCAATTAATCCCTCTTATTTATCATTAACCTTAGATTAAATGATAAATAATTAACTAACTTATTTTTAATCCTTTTTAATTATTATTTAATGTTAATTAAATAATAATTAATTAATTAGTGATCCTTACTTATTATTTAATCCTTATTAAATAATAAATAATTAATACATCTTTAATTATTACCTAATATTAATTAAATAATTAATTAATTAATTAATTACCCTTATTTATTATTTAATATTAATTAAATAATAAATAATTAGCTTACTATTCTTTAATTATTATTTAATATCAATTAATTAAATAATAATTAATTAATTACTCTTACTCATTATTTAATCTTTATTAAATTAATAAATAATTAATTACTTATTATTTAGAATTAAATAATAATTATTTTTCTTTACTAACATTATTAATCTAATAATGTTTTAGTCCCTTTATAATTTTTATTAATTAAATAATAATATTTTATTATTTAATTAACATTTTAAAACATTTAATAACATTTAAATCATTTAAAAATTATTTTAAATCAATAAAATATTAATTTTATCAAAAAAATCTGCTAATAGACCCAAAATGCTGACCGGGTCGCGCCTGACCCGATCCAGATCCGAACCAGAAAGTTGCCATTAATTACAGAAAAACCAAGCAGTGTGTACCCTAGTTTTCAAATCTGGAGTCCTTTACTAAAACTTCAATATCTTGAGTTCTACAACTCCGATGAAGCTCTACTTTATATCGTTGGATTCGTCTTTTCCTGAACTATAATAAACTGGGGTTGTTTGATATTTTTGGATATGTTTTGGTTCTGTAATGACGGCATAAAGTGGACTGATCTGTTTTAGGTTTTGACAGTGAACTACCTTGCTTCCACAAATCATAGCTAAATCATTTTAAATCATTTTTGAGTGAATCCAAAGCTATTTTTCTCCTTACTTATATGACCAATACCAAAAATTACAAAACCATAAAAATAATTTGTACAACTCAAAATGAAAAGCTACAAACCACAAACAAAGCTAGGATTTCACTTTCTTAATAAACTCAAACACATTTTCTTTAAGTGTTTCTACATACAACACATATTATCACACATATCTAACATATTTAGCTATAAAACTTTGTTTACATCAAATTTTTATCATTCTATGGTTTTAAAATAATTTTCAACCATTTAAATAACATAGTATATCCTCAAGGCATGTTCTAGCCACAAAATAACATAGCTCACATATATAATCACATAACCTTCATCTAATCCTTTATCCTTAAATATTCAAATCCTACATGGTTCCTCAAGCACACAAAGCTACCACACAACTATGGCATCACATAAACTAAACATAAAACAACAAAAATAAAAGCTAGGGTTTCAAGAAAACTTTTCAACCTTTTAGATTTGTGGGCAATCTTTCTCCTCTTTCCAAAATAAGTCACAAAGCTTGAAGACATGCACTCCTTCTCCTTCCTCCTTGTGACCAAAAACTCACTAATGCAAGCCTTGATGATTTTGTTGCTCTATCTCACAAGATCACAAGCTAGCTCATAAGAAACAATTTTTTTCACAATTTTTTTCTTCACTTTCTCTCTCTCTTCAAGCTAGGGTTTTCTTTATTCTCTCTCCTTCTCTCTCTACAAGCTTACTAGATGAAAGATGAAATGAGGATGAAGATGAGTATAAGTTGATAGATAAGGTTGGACTTGAAATGGAATTTAATTCCACTTAAGACTAGGAAACTTATCTCTTCTTTAATCCAATTGGAAGCTCTCCTTAGTTCCACCAATTAGAATGCTAAGAATAAAAAAAATTACATGCTCATTTGACTTCTAAAACTGTCCACTTCCATTCCATATTATACAAAAAATTTTGCCTTTTATTTTAATGACTAAATGGTAGTAAAGTTGACCACCTTTTGACTTTTAATTAAATTAATTTCCATCAAATATTAGTCCACTAAATAATATCCACTTAGGCTTAATTTAATTACATATTGAGCCAAAATAATTTTACTAGCATACATGCAATTTAATGCTTATAGTAGCTAGTTTAATTAATAAAGTAATCTAACATTACATAACAACAAGCCTTTCTCATAATTTAATTATTTGACTTGTTTAATTTAAATAAATAAATTTAGTCTATTAAAATTCATCACATACATGGACTGTTATTTAAAATCACATATGCCTCGCATTTAATAATCACATTAGTTAACTCAATTATTTAATCCAATTAGACTTGTCATATTCAAGAATTTCTTGAATATTTATTTGATTCACTTTATAAATTTCTTGATATTAAAATTCCAAGGTCAGTCCATTAATATATTCATTACTTGGACTTCTCTTTAATTAATTTAACATCTAATCACATAGTCACGTGATCACATAATCGTTTAAAATTAATTCACAAAAGTTCACTTCATTGGAAAATAAATTCTCAATTTAATTTACAAAGTTTGAAATATTTGCAGTTATTACACCAGTGCAATGCTGGTTTATCAGAAAAATTTTCTTTTTAAAATTCCTGTTATCTTTGGTCCTAATTTGATTTTTTGAGTTCCAACACTTCACATAGCACACATAACATGTGTTTGACTTGTGTGGGCCTTCAAAATATTTAAAAATCATAAATTGGACTTATTTTTCCAAAGATTTCGTTTCGGTCGTCGGCGAACGTTTTAAAACGTTTAAAATGGACATTTATTGTCATAGACACCAAACGACTTCCGATTCGATTCTAACATGTGTATTTACATGAAACTTAGTTGTCTAGCCTCATTTTACCATTAATTATCCAAAATGGCCAAAAATTACACATTGGTGACATTTTGTCAACTTTAACAATTTCATACATAAACTTAACTTGAGTTCTTGAACTCCATGCACCACATAGGCAACCACATACATATTTAAAAATTTTGTGTATTCACGTAACTTTTATATGCACCTTCTAATACACTTTACAGATTATGATTTGGTTTACATACAAATCATATGCTAATATTTCAATTTCCTCTTAATAACTCATGTTTTTCACCCCTTAAGGCTTATAATAAGCTATCAAGCAAGAATTAATATATGTATTCAACATGTTCAACACCTTCATCTAGGATTTCATCATTTATAGCAACACATAACACATGATCATCCATAAATCATGCATTCTAGCTTTTAATATATACATGAATAGTGCACCACCTTTGTTCTAGCACATGTGAGCTTACGGTTTCATGTTAAACCAACCAAATAACACATAATACACATATTCAACACATGTACACCAAGATACATGCATGGCTACTCTTATTCTCGTATTTAATCACATAAACACCAACTCATAAGGCTTAATCATCTTGTTACCTTCTTATGGCTCTCTTTCTTCTTGAAATAAAGCTTGCTAATGATGGATGCTCCACTTTGATGTCTCGATATGCTTCTCTTGCACACTTTTTCTTGGAATCTTTCAAGGTTTTAGCAAACCCTAGCCTTTTCTCTTCGTCCTCTCTTATAGACTCTCACTTGAGCAACTTGGAAGTGAAAGTGAAATGAACTAACACACAAATGATTATACTTGCTAAATATATACATACATATGTTGTATGCATTATCCCAACAACTAACCATGCATTGGTTAGCTAACTTATGCATGGTTAGGCCCGTTTATGTCACTTTCCATTGCCAAGTAAGGGTAACTTGGTCATTACACCCTTCTAGGACTCAATTGTCATTTTTTAAAATGTCAAGGGCACTTTAGTCTTTTATCCAAAAATCTTGAGAATTTAATTTCCAAAATCAATACTTGCTTGTTTTTAATCCAATTCAAGCCCTTTTTTTTTATTTATCCAAATTTGTTTCTTTAGACTTGTATTTACTCTAGCATCAAATAGTCCATAATTAACTTGTCACACTTCAAAATATTCATTTCATTAATTAATTATCATAACATTTATAATATTGTAAAAAATGCATATCATTATAGACCTTACCGTTCTGCATAAGCACACAGCCTAGTCCCTTATGCGATGCATCACTATAGACCGTAAAACCTCTCGTACTGTCTATTAAAGTTCACATAGGTGCCTCACTAGGTCTTTTCTTTATCTCCTAAAAACTCCCCTCGTACTTTTTTGTCCATACATACATTACTGTCTTCCTTGTTAAATTCGTTAACGGTGTTACTATCTTTGAAAAATTCTTGATAAATCTCTGATAATAACCTGTTAATCCCAAGAAACTCCTAACCTCCGTTGGTGTCTTTGGTTGTTCCCAATTTATCATTGCTTTCACCTAGACATGATCTACTGAAACTCTTTCCTTGTTAATAACATATCCTAAAAATTGAACTCTCTCTGACCAGAATTCACACTTTGAAAAATTTTCATATAACCGCTCCTTCCTTAATATTTTCAATACCAACCTTAGATGATCGACATGCTCCTCTTCAGTTTTAGAATAAACTAAAATATCGTCAATGAACACGACTACAAATTTATCCAAGTACTGCTTGAACACTCTGTTCATCATGTCCATAAATGCGGGTGACACATTTGTCAGTCCGAATGATATCACCAGAAACTCATAATGGCCATAACGAGTTCTAAATGTTGTCTTTGGTACATCCTCATTCCTTACCTTTAACTAATGATAATCAGTCCTTAAGTCAATCTTCGAGAAGTACTTCGCCCTTTTCAGTTGATCAAATAGATTGACAATCCTAGGTAACAGGTACTTGTTCTTAATCGTTACTTTGTTCAACTCTCTATAGTTCATACAAAGTCTCATCGATCCATCCTTCTTCTTTACAAACTGCACAGGTGCTCCCCGTGGAGAAACACTAGGCTGAATGTACTTTCTATTCAATAATTCCTGTAACTATAACATCAACTCTCTCATTTCTACTGGAGCCATCCTATATGGTGCTTTTGATATCGGTATTGTTTTCGGTACTAGATAAATCACAAACTCTATCTCTCTATTTGGCGGAAGACCTGACAATTCATATGGAAAAACATTCACGAACTCCTTAACAATTGGTATATGTTCCATCTCAGGATTCACCATATTTGTATCCATTACATGGGCTAAATACCTCACACATCCTTTCCTTAACAGCTTTTTAGCCTGCATCATCGTTAGACAACAAGATTGTCTTGATGACTTACTACAATAAAATACCACCTTAGACTTTTTTGGTGTCTTAAGGTATATACTCTTCTTTTGACAATCAATTACTACTCCATAGTTAAATAATCAATCAATTCCAAGTATAACATCAAACTCCCCTAAGCGTATTGGAATTAAATTCACACATAACTTCTAACCCCTTATCTCCGTATAATAATTTCTATGTATATACTCGACAGGAATCACTTCTTTATTTGTAACTTCTATATTCATAAGGATTTCTAACTTTTCTTTAGGCAACTCTAAACGTCTAGCGAAATCATCAGACACAAATGAACAGGTAGTACCCGAATCAAATAATACGTAAGCATTTATATTATTGATCGAAATAATACCTAACACCACGTCTTCCACGGCATCTTACACCGTCATATTGAAAGTCTGTGATGTCAGCTTATTTTGTTGCACCAGTCCTCCAATGGTAAGCCTATTGTTGCTACCCTTATTTCCACTTCCTTTGTCATTCTTCTTTTTGAGACAATCATTGATCTGATGGTCTGTAGCGCCACACGAGAAACAACCTCCTTTCTTTGGTTTGGGACAATTATGAATGATATGCCCTTCTTGCCCACAATTATAGCAAATATTTTTACCTTTCATGCATTCACAGGAATGATTCTTTTCGCACTTACTGCACTTATTTCCTTTCTTCTGTTTACTTCTCTGTGGTGTCCTCGAACTATTGTTGTTCCATTTGCGTTTTTTCAAGTTACTGCCCCCGCTGCTTCCTTCTTTGCTTCCTCCGTCCCCTTTTTCTTATTTTGCTCTTGGTTATATTTTGTTAGGGCTTCACTTCCGCCCTTCACTGTAATACCTTTCTCAACAATGTTGAGAAAGTGTTGATCTGTAGAACCGCAACCCTGCTAAAAACCCAGGGCTTTAATCCCTACTCAAACCTTCTTGCTTTACGTGCCTTGGTGTCCACCTAATGTGGAGCAAATCTTGCCAATTCATTGACCTTGGCTGCATATTCTGCTACTGACATATTTTCTTGCTTGAGTTCTAAGAACTTTACTTCTATCCTTGCTTGAGTACTTTCTGAAAACTAATTTTTGAAGAACAACTCCTTAAACCGAGTCCAGGAAATTACTCCTTCTCCTGCTTTATTATTGTTCGCATTCCACTAATAGTTTGCATCTCCTTTCATCATGAAAGTGGCAAACGCTGTCTTCTGTTCCTTTGCCACCCGTGCAAATTCAAAATCTTCTCCATCTCTTTTACCCATGTTTGGGCTTCTATCGGATTCATCGTTCCTTTGAACTCCGGTGATCCTACCATCTTAAAGTCATTAAAATTAGCCAATGGAGCGACTGGGTTTGGTGCTCCCATGGCATTAGTGTTTTGGTTATGGAATTCTCCCAATGGTAACTCCATAAATTCTTGTACTAGGTTCGATGGTCCCCCTTCTGCATTAACCGACTCCTCTGGTGGTGGTGGTGGTGGTGGTGGTGGTGGCGGCGGTAGTGGTTGATTCCTTCTTCGTGGCGATATTTGCTGTTTAAAAGAAAATTTAAGTTATTATTCTAGTCTTTTATTTTTATTTTGTTTTATCGCTCAAGCAATGGGTTAATATATGTTTTGGTCACTATACTATAGCCCAATTTTCATTGTGGTTACTGTTATGCTTTAATTTTATAAAAATACCCGCAAGCACAAGAATCTATTATAAAATAGTTTAATACAAAGTATGAGGTCGATCCCATAAGGATTATTGAATTATTAATTAAATATAAATTATACTCAATTCTAATCTAGTTAACGAAAGATGATTTTTGAATTAATTAAAACTAAAAAACTAAATATTATGGAAATCAAGACTAATAATTAAACTAACTTTTAATAAATGAGAGAAAAATTCCGAGGTTCGGAAACCATAATATTAACTATGTACGTCTTACAATTCATTATTAATTCGGAGTAGCAATTTGAAAATTAATTCAATACTTTCTCAAGATTTTTTATTTAAGTACATAAAAATATTTCTTTTGTAAAATCTTATTTTCAAGGTTTAAATGTATAAGACCAAAGCATTATATATATCCAATATTTTAAAAAATAAATAATCTCAGTTCTTGTTTAAAACTTTAAATCATAACCCGGATTAAATTAAATTAATTGAAACTATTCAAAATACATGATATTATGAATGAAACGTTTTAATTTAAATCAACCAAATAAATAGAATTATTAACATTAAAACCAATTTGAGAATTTATAATAAATTTTAGAACATTACATAATTAATAATGTTTCATCCTACACCTCAGAAAGTAAATTTAGCAACGCATAATTTTATTAAATACAAAGATTAAGGAATAACTCAACATTAGAATAACACCACGTTGCTGAACTGCTATAGTTTCTGCTGGTGGGTCACGCTGCTGCTTTGTTGCTTTTATGTTATTCTCCCTTCTCGGTTTTCGTGCATTCTTGGTTGATCTTTATGTTGCTTCAGTGTTGTGTTGATATCATATTTGGTTGCCAACGTGATGATGATGCTTTGTTACTTTGGTTGATGTTGGCTACTGTGGTATATTTCTTTTTGGTGATGCGTTGTTGCTCTCCTTTTATAACCCATCCGGATAAAGTATTGTGATTTGTTTGGAAACTTATTTTGACTTATCACTCTCTTTTCTTTGCTTTATCTTCTTTCTCATTTCAAGTTTGTTGAAACTCTTCTTCTTTTAAAATTCCTTAAGTTGTTACTGGATCCAAAAGTGGGTTTTTTATATTCTCGAAACTTGTACACCAAAATGAATCTAATTAGAATAAATTAATATAAAATTTAACTAATAAATCTATTTTTGGAGGAAATAAATATATAATAAAATACTCATCAAATACCCCCAAACTTTGATTTTTGTTAGTCCTCAAGCAAAACAAAAACTAAGAAAACAAAATAAATAAGTAAATTAAAATCCTAACTAAACTTAAGCCATTTTCGTAGGGAACACGATAGTATTTAGCATATACTACAAGTCTTTAAACCCCAAGGTCATCCCAAGTGGACGAGTTTTGTCTTGTGAGGGTTTACAATAAATTTACCGACAAAATTCAAAATTTTAAAAGAAAATCTTTTTGGGTTTAACTAATTATGAAATTAAAAAAAAAAACTTCTAAATATCATGGACATTTCATAAAAGCAAGATCAAATTCAAAATCACTCTTTCTTCTTATCAAAAATACTTCATCTTTATTTTAAGACACCATCCTTCATAAATTTAATTTCATAAAATACATGCATGTGTATGTGATGCAACTCTTAGTAGAGACTTTTACCATGAAAATCAAGCAAACTCATTTTATTATTATTTTTTTTTCATTTTTTCACTCTTGACTCGTGCAATTTCTATTTTTCTTAGGCTTTTCAGAGTTACCCATGTAATGAGCGTTTAACCAATGACTCCCAAACCAGTTGGTTTTAGGGCACTAGGTGTAAAGACACCTCTAAGGACTTACTAACTCGAGTAACAAATGCCACAAAAATAGACTAATCAACTGCTTATATATATCATATTTTTCAGCATGATTTTTTTATTCGATGGATGTTGAAGTAGTATTTATATATTTTTCAACTTTTTTTCTTTTCTTACAACAAATGTGTTTTGCGCTCCATCTCATTGCATTATTTTTTTTTCTCTTTTTTTGTTAAGATCGTTTGACTCATAGTTTATACCCCACAACTAGGAATTAGTGCGAACGTGAAGTACAAAAATGCATATGAATTTTAATTTTATTCAAGATGGCGTTCCAAACTAGGATTTTGTATCTTATCAAAGATTCAAAAGCTATAAATCTTTAAATCTTACTCGACATTTTTACTCCATAGACACTTACTAGAATTAATCCAACTATTAAAAAGTTAAGATTTTTAAAATTTTTCATTTCATTTTTTTAATATCCTAATAAATAGAAAAATAAATAAATAAATAAATAAAAATCTAAATACAAAACTAACACAAATGCAAAAATCCCCTAATACCTAAATCATGCATTGTCCTCAATGTTTCTTTTCATACAACCCAAAAATGTACATGTATAAATTCACATATAAAGGAAATAAGTGACAGTATCAAAGAGTAAGGAAAGATCACACCTGGTTAGTTTCGCACTGCACTCTACCAAAATAAAATCATGAACACGTTAGAATTACATTAGTACTCAAAAAGAATAATGAACCTAACTAACTAAACAAGACTTACTAAAAAGAAAAAATAAATAAAAATAAAAATAAATTAATTAATTAATTAAATAAACCTACACTAGACACAATTAAAAAGAAAATATCCTAAACTAACAATGTTAATCCTGATAGACAGGATCTGCTAGCATGCTTCCTCCACCTCTTGACTCCTTAATTCTAAGAATGATTTTAACCTTTAAAAACATCATCATTCTCAGGATTTTCTATTTCAACAGCTCCGTGAGGAAACACAGTATGAATAATGAATGAGCCAAACCATTTAGAGCATAAATTTCCAGGAAATAAATGCAAACAAAAATTATATAACAGGACCTTTTTGACCAAGTGTAAATGATTTTCTAAGAATATTTTTATCATGAAAATTTTTTATTTGGTCCTTATATCGCTTAGCACTTTCATAAGCATCATTCTTGATTTCCTCTAACTCATTAATTTGTAATTTTCTAAGAGTATCTGCTTTGTCAGAGTCAAATTTTAATTTTTTAATGGCCCAAAAAGCTCTATACTTTAACTCTACAGGTAAGTGACAAGTCTTGCCATAAACTAGTTGATAAGGAGACATTCAAATAGGGGTTTTGAAAGCAGTACGGTAAGCCCACAATGCATCACAAAGTTTCAAAAACCAATCTTTTGTAGTTGGATTAACTGTTTTTTGAAGAATATTTTTAATCTCCCTATTAGAAATCCCAACTTGTCCACTTGTTTGTGGATGGTAGGATATGGCAACTTTATGTGTAATACCATATTTTTTCATTAATTGTTCAAAAGGCTTATTACAAAAATTCTTTTCTCCATCACTAATGATCGCACGAGGTGTACCAAAACGAAAAAATATGTTTTCTTTTAAAAATTTTACCACCACCTTGTAGTCATTAGTTTTAGAGGAAATTGCCTCCACCCATTTAGATTCATAATCCACAGCAACAAGGATGTACAAATTTGCCAAAAGAATTAGGAAATGGACCCATAAAATCAATACCCCACACATCAAATAATTCAACAATAAGAATAAGATATAAATTTATCATATTTCTACGAGTTATACTTCCTAATTTTTGGCATCTCTCACAGGAATTACAATATGCATGTGTATCTTTAAATACAGTTGGCTAATAAAAATCACATTGTAGAATTTTTGCAACTATTTTCTTTGAACTAAAGTAACCTCCACATGCATGATCATGACAAAAAGAGATAACATCGTTTTGCTCACTTTCAGGAATACATCTCCTAATGATTTGGTCAAGACAATATTTGAACAGGTAAGAATCAACCCAAAAGAAATGTTTAACTCTGTATAAAAATTTAATACGATCTTATTTAGTCCAATGTGTGGGCATTTGTCCTATGACAAGATAGTTAACAATATCTACATACTAAGGTACTTGGGAAATAACCATAAGCTTTTTATCGGGGAAGACTCTCTAATAGGCAATGACTCATCTATAGATTCCACAATTAACCTTAATAAATGATCGGCCACTACATTTTCAAATCCTTTCTTGTCCCTAATTTCAAGGTCAAACTCTTGTAACAACAAGATCCATCTAATGAGGTGAGGTTTGGCATCTTTCTTACTCAATAGATATTTTAATGTAGCATGATCAGAATAGACTATAACCCTAGACCCAATCAAGTAAGACCTAAACTTGTCTAGCGCAAAAACTACGGCCAACAACTCTTTTTCCGTGGTGGAATAATTGAGTTATGCATCATTAAGGGTCTTACTAGCATAATAAATCACATGAGGTAATCTATCAATACGTTGCCCCAAAACAACCCTTATAGCGTAATCCGAAGCATTACACATAATCTCGAATGGAACACTCCACTCAGGTGGTCTAATGATGGGTGCAGATGTCAACAAGGTCTTGAGCTTGTTAAAAGCTTGTAGACATTCATTGTCAAAGTAGAAAGAGATATCTTTAGCAAGCAAGTTACACAGAGGCCTAGATATTTTACTGAAATCCTTAATGAACCTACGATAAAATCCTACATGACCTAAGAAAGACCTTATTTCTCTAATTTTCTTAGGAGGTGGGAGACTAGAAATTACATCAACTTTTGCCTTCTCTACCTCAATTCCCTCGTGGAACACTACATGTCCTAAAACTATCCCTTTCTTAACCATGAAGTAACACTTTTTCCAGTTAAGTACAATATTTTTTTCTTTACACCTAATTAACACTAGGGTTAAATGGTGTAGACATTCATCAAAACTAGATCCAAATACGAAAAAGTCATCCATGAACACCTCTAGGAAACGTTCTACCATGTCAAAAAATATGCTTATCATACACCGCTGGAATGTAGCAGGTGTATTACACAACCCAAAGGACATGCGATGATAGGCAAAAGTACCAAAAGGACATGTAAATGTTGTTTTCTCTTGGTCCTCAGGTGCTATGAGAATTTGGTTGTAACCGGAATAACCATCAAGAAAACAATAATATGCATGTCCGGCTAACCTTTCTAACATATGGTCAATGAAAGGAAGTGGAAAATGGTCTTTCCTAGTGGAGGCATTCAATTTACGGTAATCGAGGGGAACTAACTCGTTATTATCATTCTTGACTACCGTAATTCCTGACTTTTTAGGGACTACATGAACAGGACTAACCCAGGAACTATCAGAGATTGGGTAAATGACTCCCACATCTAAAAGCTTAATCACTTTAGCTCTTACCACCTCTTTCATTACAGGGTTAAGTCTCATTTGGGACTCACGAGAGGGTTTGACATTATCTTTTAGGTGAATCCTATGCATGCACACTGATGGACTAATACCCTTAATGTCTGCAATTGTCCAACCTATAGCTTCTTTACGTTCCCTAAGCACACTAATGAGTTTATTTTTCTGCTCTTTATCTAATTCGGATGCTATGATAACAGACAATGTTTCAGATTAACCTAAAAACAAGTATTTTAATGTCTCAGGAAGAGGTTTCAAATCAAGCTTTAGTGGTTTATCAACAGATGAAAGTGGTATGAATTCAGAAGGTGAGAGAGGTTCAATTTTGGCTTTTCACTTGGTAGGATTCATTAATGGGACAGATTCTAACAAAGAGTTCACCTCATTAATTGTAGTATCATCATCAAAACTTATGCCAAAATGAGCTAAATAACTTTCTAATAGGTCATCATAGGATAACTGTCTAAAGGAATCATGGACAACACTCTCAATAAAATTAACCTCATAGAGATCATCATGATCAGGAGGTTGTTGACAAACGCTAAACACATTGATCTCTACAGTCATGTTTCTAAAAGACAACTTCATAACCCCCATTGTGACAATTGATTATCGCGTTGGAGGTGGCTAAGAAAGGTCGTCCTAAAATCACAGGAATCTGGGCATTAACATTCTCTACAGGTTGAGTATCTATGATAATAAAGTCCACGGGAAAGTAAAACTTATCAACCTTAATCAAGACATCCTCTATGGTACCCCTAGGAACTTTGACAGACCTATCAGCTAACTGAAGTCTCATAGAAGTGGGTATAAGTTCTCCTAATCCCAATTGCGCGTACACAAAATATGGAAAGAGATTAACACTCGCACCTAAATCAAGTAAGGCCCTATCGATCACATGGTCACCTATAACATAAGAAATGGTAGGACATCCGGGATCCTTATACTTGACAGGAGTTTTCAATTGGATTATGGAACTAACTTGCTCGGTCAAGCATGCTGTTTTAGGGATATTTGTTTTTCTTTTCTGTGTACATAGATTTTTTAAGAATTTAGCATAAGATGACACTTGTTGAATGGCATCAAGAAATGGGTAAAGAGCGGGAAAATAAACTCATTAATGTGCTTAAAGAACATAGAGAAGCTATAGGTTGGACTATAGGTTGGATAATTACAGACATTAAGGGTATTTGATTCTTTAAGAGTAGGTTTCTTATCTATTTTCTTATCACTAGACCCATTCACATGATTATCTACTTTTTGACCAGACCTTAGAGTAGTGATGGACTTTGCTTTCTCAAGACTCCTATCAGGATTGGTGACTTCATACTGACCTTTGGGGTTAAGAATGGGTTGACTAGGAAACTTCCATTTCTCTCTCTCACCTAAGGCGGTGGCTAATTTCCCCATTTGAGTTTCAAGCTTAAAAATAGACTGTTGGGTACCAAGAAAAGACTGCTGAGTGGTTTGCATAAATTGTTGCAAAGTGTCTTCTAAGGACGGTTTTCTTTGAGGGGCAACAAACTGAGATTGTAACTGGAAACCTAGAGGATGTGATGGATCTAGGGTTGCATATTGTTGCCCTCCGTAATTCACTGGAGACTGGTTTTGCCTCCAAGACAAGTTTGGGTGATTCCTCCAATCAGGGTTGTATCCGGTAGAAAATGGACTATCAGATGATCTCCCATAAGAATTTAAAGCATTTGCTTGATCAACATAGCTCTCTGGAGAGGTATAATGTGAATTGACAAACGATGCACACCCTTCATTCCTAGCACTCGTTGCGGAATTCATAGTTTGACTTAAGGCTAGGGCTTTTACCTTCTTAGTAAGGTTTTCTAAGACATTTTTTACATCAAAATCGTCTCTTACCTCATATAACCCCCCCCCCCCTTTCCTAGGCTTCTCTATCTCATTAGAAAAATTCCATTGCTGAAAATTTTTGAACAAGGTTTCAAGGAATCGTCAAGCATCAGTGCTATTTAAATTCAAGAATTTTTCTTTATTCATAAATTCAATCATGTGACGATTTGACATAGTCCAAGCGTTATAAAAATATTATACGAGTCTCCATAATTCAAAACCATGATGTGGACACCTTAAAAGTAAGTCCTTAAATCTTTCCTAACACAAATAAAATTGTTCACTCTCGGTTTGACGAAAATCTGCAATTTCTCTTTTAAAGGCATTTGTTTTAGACATTGGAAAAATTTTTGACAATAATTTACTAATTAATTGGTCCCAACCAGTGATTGAATTAGAAGGAAGTGATTTTAACCATGCCTTAGCCCTATCTTTTAGAGAGAATGGAAATAGACGAAACCTCACAGATTCATCTGAAAAATTTTGAAATCGGAAGGTTGTGCATATGTCTAAAAATTCCTTAATATGATTGTAGGGGTCCTCTCTATCTAACCCATTGAATGATGGAATGAATTGTATTACACTAGGTTTAAGCTCAAAGTGTGTCGCTCGAGTTTATGGTAACACAATGCAAGAAAGGTGATTAGGTGTGACGGGTAAAAAGTACTCCCTAAGTGGTTTCTCTTCACTTGCTAAAGGCTTCACTACTTCATTGTAATTATTATCATCAACCATTTTAAATGCAAAATTATTTTTCCTAATTATGTGAGCAAATAAGCACACAAAGACAAATAAGAGAAAATAAATAAAACAAAATAAAACTAATTCTAAGGTCAATCTAAATAAAATCTAGACAGCTCCTAAATGTTCCAAGTTTCTCTTTAAGATCCAACAAATTCGAGATTAATCAACCACTAGCTAGGTAAGTGTAAGAACATGGGAGTCTCTCCGTAAATACGGTGACTAATTAAATAATCACGCCTTCTTTAGGCGTTTACCTTTTGAACCACTTGCCTAGACACCAGTAGTTTGATTAATTTAAAATTCAGACTCCTCTTAGATTCACTTGTCTTAATTGAGCTCGAGAGTCCTAAGGGCCAACGTCTACTTGATTTTATTTGGTCAGTTATGCAAAGTGTGGTTGTTTGTGGGCCAAAGAAGGGTGATGAAATCCCCACCTTATCTTGTTATGGGTTTTGCCCTTAATATTAGATTAAAATTAAAAATACACAATTAAAAAAACAATAAACACATAAAATAAAATAAATTACGGAAGAAAGAGAAATTTGACGTACCTTAATCCTCCAGTAATCACCACAGTTTATATTTAACAAAAAGTAAATAAAATAAAATAAAACCTAAACAAGATGTGCCCTACGTGAGTGAATTCATGAATGTGACAATTAATTTTTAAATAATAAACTAAACTACAACTAGTAGAAGAATTAAACAAAATTTAAATTAATTAATATTTCTAATAATCCCCAGCAACGGCGCCAAAAACTTGGTGGGCTTTAATTTTGTAAAAATACTCACAAGCGCACGAGTCTATTGTAAAATAGTTTAATGCAAAGCACGAGGTCGATCCCACGAGGATTATTGAATTATTAATTAAATATAAATTATACTCAATTCTAATCTAGTTAACGAAAGATGGTTTTTGAATTAATTAAAACTAAAAAACTAAATATTATGGAAATCAAGACTAATAATTAAACTAACTTTTAATAAATGAGAGAAAATTATGAGGTTCGGAATCCATAATATTAACTATGTACGTCTTACAATTCATTATTAATTCGAAGTAGTAATTTGAAAATTAATTCAATACTTTTTCAAGATTTTTCATTTAAGTACATAAAAATATTTCTTTTGTAAAATCTTATTTTCAAGGTTTAAATGTATAAGACCAAAGCATTATATATATCCAATATTTTGAAAAATAAATAATCTCAGTTCTTGTTTAAAACTTTAAATCACAACCCGGATTAAATTAAATTAATTGAAACTATTCAAAATACATGATATTATGAATGAAACGTTTTAATTTAAATCAACCAAATAAATAAGAATTATTAACATTAAAACTAATTTGAGAATTTATAATAAATTTTAGAATATTACATAATTAATAATGTTTCATCCTACACCTCAGAAAGTAAATTTAGCAACACATAATTTTATTGAATATAAAGATTAAGGAATAACCCAACATTAGAATAACTGTAATGACCACAAATTCTATTAGACATTGCAATTATAATTATTAAATGATTAGCAATAAATTTAAATTTTTTGTATTAATTATTTGGGCATTAGATAATTGAATGAATATACTTGTGTATGTGTATATTTATTTAAAGCAATGAAGCAAGGTGTTATAATTAATTAAAGCAAGTCTAATTGGATTATATTTTAAATTCAAATGAGGTGTTAAACCAGGTCAATTAAATTTACCTAGTAGTCCATGTAATTAATTAAACCTTAGACAATTTAATTAATTAAACTAGCACAATGTTTGTTTTAATTAAATGTAACATAGATTATTAAATGATAGCCCAATGGGATAAATAAATTGAGCCCAAACAAATTAATTGAATGAGCCCAACTTATTTATATTCTAGAGTCCATTGTGGAACCCAATAGGATGTCAAAATTGGTCAACATTGATACATATAGGTATATATATATATGTAGGTGTATATATGAAATTAAAAGCTTGAAAAATAAATGTAAAATGGCCAAGAAAAAAGCCATTTGGCCGGCACTTCATGGGGCCCCACTTGGGTGGCTTGAATGCTTCATGTTGCTTTACATGTACACAATGTTGTGGTAGTTGAACCAATCCTAGTCAATAACAAGTCAATCAACAAATCAATCTATCCAATAATAATCTCAATTAAGCCTTAATTTGATTATGTTGATGTATTAGGAGAGTTAATGAGGGTTTAGCAAATGACTATATATAGAGTGCTCCACAAAAGTATTATATTGGTTAGTTTATTTCCTAGCATTTCTAGAGAGAAAAAGTGAGAGTATTTGAGAGAGAAAGGTGAGTATACACTTGTGAGTTGGAGGAGAGTGTTAGAGAATGAGGTTTGTGTATGTCAAGTAGCTTCATAAACTACTTTGGAAGGAAAAGAAGATGAGCATCCAAGACCCTAAGGTTCAAAAGTACTCCAAACCCTTTTTATTTCATTTTTGTAATCTAAATATGATTTGAACGGTTAAAATATATTTTTAACCGATCAAAACTTATTTTGATGGTCTAGAAGTCTTAGACTATGTAATATATGTATATTCATACCTTGAGGTGTTTAGATAATGTTTTGGTATATGTTGTATGCATAAAAATGAAAGAAATGTTCATATTAAGCTTTACCAGTAAAACCCTAGTTGAGCATGTAATGTTTAATGTTGAAGTTGGAAAATGGATTTTTAAGGCTAGAAAGTTACATACATGAGTTTTAAAGAAAACTCAACTTGAAGCTTTCAAAAATAATGAAAAACAAAGGAGTTATGGCTTTTACCGCAAATGATGTCATTTTTAAACCCTAAATACTTCGATCTTTAAATTTCGTGTCAAACGGTTTCAAAAATACAATCGAACCATGAAATGTTGTAAAACAAGAAGTTAGGAACACATCAACACTGATTTTGTGTCATTTGGATGTGTAGATTTCATTTTGTCAAGGTTTGAATCAAAAGTGTCAAAACTATCAAAAATTAGAAAATGTTTCTGCAGTACAGCGCCGGGGCGCAGTATTGCAGTATAAAACACTGGGCCGGGGCGCGGTGCACTGTTTCGAAAAGAAATAAAGAAATTAAAATCCAAACTGGGTCGGGTCAGGTTGGGCCAGGTCGGGTCGAGTCAGTCCGGGTCAGAAAATGAAAAGTGTTCCAAAAATTATTTTATTATTTTTGGACTTAATAAATATATTTTTAAATGGTAGATAGTTGATTTAATAATTAAAAGTGTACAAATATTATTAAAGGATTAATAATATAATTAACTTAATAAAATATTATTAAATAAATAATAATATTATAAAATCATTAAAATATTAGCAAATGTATAATAATATTATAAAGTCAATAAAATATTATTAAATGAGTAATAATATTAGATAATAAAATTAATAAATAAAATATTATTAAATGATTAATAATATTAGATAATTAATAAAATATTATTAAATAGTTAATAATATTAGATAATGATTAAAATATTATTAAATGATTAATAATATTAGAAAATTAATAAAATATTATTAAATAGTTAATAATATTAGAAGATAAATAAAATATTATTAAATGATTAATAATATTACTTAAATAATAAAATATTATTAAATAGTTAATAATATTAGAAAATGATTAAAATATTAAATGATTAATAATATTAGAAGATGAATAAAATATTATTAAATGATTAATAATATTGAATAAGGAATAAAATATTATTAAAAGATTAATAATATTAGATAAGGAATAAAATATTATTAAATGATTAATAATATTATGAGATTAATTAAATATTATTAAATTGTTAATAATATTAGATAAGTGTGTGATCTATATTAAATATTTAATATAGGTTTTATGAGATTGAAATATTATCCAGTAATGAGAATATTTTCTAAAAGTTTTAGATACCCGTAATTATATAATTATGTGGTTAAGAAAGAGTTATATAAGTTATCATATGAGTGTGTATATGGTACTAATTTAAGATCAAACTGATTAATTGTTAGGTCTGTTCAAAGCAAATTAAATTGAATTGATTAGTTGTAGACTACGCACGAGGCAAGTTTTCTCTGACCTTAACTTGTATTTATTGTTGCAAGTTTTCTTTATCCTTACTCAATTTTAAATTGAGCAATTTCTTTAAACCTATTCAATTATTGTTGAGCAAGTTTCTACACTTGTATTTAATTGCTAGAACTTTAAGTGGTTTAATTATTTAAAATAATTCCACGTCATTAATGTTATTGTATTCGCACATAGTGCATTAACAAATGTATAGTTCATAAATTCCAGAACTGTTTAAGAAAATCTAAGCTAATTGTTTCAGCTAGACAATGAATGTTAAATTCATCACATTGAATATTTTAGAAACTTATCCAAACCATTGGTTGGTGCGGATTTTTATAGTAAGACTGAGAATGAACAACCCTAAATAAGGGGGATTTTTATCTGTCGAAAAACCAAATTTGCGCAAGATGTCTGAATGTTATGCATATACATAGGGTACAAGAGGTTGATCCCCTCGCGTACCAAATTTTTGAGGTGTCATATATATATATATATATATATATATATATATATATATATATATATATATATATATATATGTCTGTTTTACTTTTAGCAGCAGTTCATGGTCCTTAAAAGCCACTTAGCAGTAAAGAGTCAATCTATTCTTTTATTGAAAATTGATTCTTGTTCTTTCACAATTGTTATCTATTGTTAAATCACTTGATGTTATTTCCCATTTAAGCATGATATATCTTCTATTATCTGTTCTTAAACTTGCTGAACAAGCTAGTTGCTCATTCTTGCTATATCATGATTTATTTTTTAACTAAGCCCGAATGCTCCAAAACGGACAAAGGCAAGGGAAAAGGCAAAGCATAGAATAGCTTAATGCATGTTAAAATTAATTGCTTTCATATAATTTCTTGTGTAAATCTTTTGTAATCCCTTAAAGATATGTACTTTTATGTTAAGGTTAGTCGAGCTTGGGATTGTAGCCTTTTTATAAGGAACTCTATGTATTATTCCGCGATGTTAATTAAAGATTATGTTTTTGATGTTATTTAGTATTGTACAGTGAGGAACCAAGCCCTAGGTTAGGAAACTCGGATTTGGGGTCGTCACAATAACACCACGTTGCTGAACTACTACAGTTTCTGCTGGTAGGCCACGTTTTTACTTTGTTGCTTTTATGTTACTCTCCCTTCTCGATTTTTGTGCATTCTTGGTTGATCTTTATGTTGCTTCAGTGTTGTGTTGCTATCATATTTAGTTGCCAACATGATGATGATGCTTTGTTGCTTTGGCTGATGTTAGCTACTATGGTATATTTCTTTTTGGTGATGCGTTGCTGCTCTCCTTTTATAACCCATCCAGATTAAGTATTGTGATTTGTTTGGAAACTTATTTTGACTTATCCCTACCTTTTCTTTGCTTTATCTTCTTTCTCATTTTAAGTTTGTTGAAACTCTTCTTCTTTTAAAATTCCTTAAGTTGCTACTGGATTCAAAAATGGGTTTTTTATATTCTCAAAACCTGTACACCAAATTGAATCTAATTAGAACAAAATTAATATAAAATTTAACTAATAAATCTATTTTTGGAGGAAATAAATATATACTAAAATACTCATCAGTTACCGACTTTTTTTTGTGACAAACACATTACTATAGTTGTTAAAAGTTATAAAATGGTCACTCCGTTAAAATTCCATCCAAAAAAGTGACGAAACTGACAGATTGTACTGTTGATGTGACTTTTTGTCATGTGTGTCATTTCAAAATCAGCAAGTTCAAAATATTTAAATAAAAAAACATATCAATTATTACTAAAAGTAAAATAACATTTGAACAAAAAAAATTCAAAGCAACAATTAAATTTAAATAAAGAAACATACTAAATTATTACTAAAAGTAAAATAACATTTGAACAAAAAAAAAATTAAAGCAACAATTAAATTTAAATAAAAAAACATACTAAATTATTAATAAAAATAAAATAACATTTGAACAAAAAAAATCAAAAAAACAGTTAAATTTAAACAAAGAAACATACCAAATTATTACTAAAAGTAAAATAACATTTAGAAGAAAAAAAATTCATAACAATAATTAAATTTAAATAAAGAAACATACCAAATTATTATGAAAAGTAAAATAACATTTGAACAAAAAAAAGATTCAAAACAACAATTAAATTTAAACAAAGAAACATATTAAATTATTACTAAAAGTAAAATAACATTTGAATAAAAAAAATTCAAAACAACAATTAAATTTAAAGAAAGAAACATACTGAATTATTATTGAAAGTAAAATAACATTTGAACAAAAAAATTCAAAACAACAATTAAATTTAAGCAAAAAAAAAAACCAAATTATATTAAAAGTACAATAATATTTATAATGCTTAAAAGCTAGCGGGGGAACTAATGTGGTCTTTTTTTCCTCATGTCCAAAAACATGAAAAATAAAATGTGGTCTTACTACCAAAAAAACAAAATATTTTCCGTTACCTTTTTCACATTACACTACATATATATTATGAATCTTCCTATATATTAAAACAACACATTATTTTTCAAAATAAAACATAAAATAATTTTTAAAAATAAAAATCAAATATCACCGGTCCCAGTCCCAGTCCCAGTCCCCACCATGCATAATCAATCAAATCTTTTCATTCTTTTCTGGTTTTTATTTTTTTCTGCTACTTTTAAAACCTACTAGCTAAAAACTCCACCAAAGTTTAGTTAATTAGCTATTTTTTCTAAACAGTTTATTTTGTTATCTATAAAACATGCATGAGTCACTATTTTGTGAATATATATATATATTGATAATCGTCTGTCAACGATTTAAATAGGAAAGATAGTCAAGAAGCAAATTACATGCAAAAGACATACCCTAAACGCGACTTGGGTGACGTCCCACTAAAAACTGTAGCAACCATAGTTAATAGTATGCCAGGAATATATAAAATCATATTAAAATATTGAATCCTAATTACTACATATGTGGTCTCATAAAAACCTATTGTTGAGGTGGTGGAGGCCTTCCGGCCTGAACAAGTTGACAAACTTCTTCCCTAATTATATGTTCTGTTTTAATTATTAATTCTTCTGTTGGAACTATACGATCAAGAAAATACTGTTGACTATAGTCACCAAAGGTTCCAACAATTTGACTGTATAAACGATACTGAATAATTTTTTCTTTATGATAATCTAATATATGATTTAAAGAAACATAATAATCAACAGACATAAAATATAAAATCAGGAATTATATCGCTCTTGCATATGCTCGCTTGAGTATCGAGGTAATGTCAGCATGCATCAGGCTGAGTTTATTAAAATCCATTGATGGTCGTGGGGGAAGATTCGTTGATGAGGAGTCTGATATAGACCTGTGCTCTTTTCATTTCCATGATCTTTAAGATGCCCCAGCCTCTACTCGTGTTCTTGTCGAGGATTCGTATGGGAAGACGTTTCGTTGGTCATGTCGAATTATCCATAGCGAGTCATATCCTGCACAAGTAACAAATGCTAAATGCTCGACCATTCGGGTCGGCGGGGTTAACTCCGATATTACTAAACATCTCAACAGTAGAGCAGCAAAATGGAATGCTCGGGATTATGCAATTTAGCTCGTGTCTGTGATGTTTTCGTCTTATCGTAAAACAACTCGGCATCGAGATGGATCTCTTTTTTCGTAAATCGTGAGTGGATTATTTTGACATTGAATGAATTGTGAATGTATTAAGTCACTCTCGATTCCACTTTTTTTTTTTTTTTTTTTTTTTTTCATTTGACGAGTTATGAAATCGTAATAAAACATTTAAGCATTCATGGTCAATATACGTGAGTATGATTAAATTCAAAAACTACATTCCTTTATCAAAGGTATTCCGTCTTCATTCTCGCTATCGTTATTCACAGAATTAACATCATATGGCAAGTGCACTGTGCGATGCATCCTTCAATTAGGGGCCTCTTTTCCGTGACTTTATATGAGCTTTTTCTCCTCTGGTCGAAATTTTTTCTTTTCCCTTTTTTTCGACTCCGCATTTCCCTTTCCGTATCCACTTAACTTGTCTCGTTTTCTTAGGCTATTCAAAGTTATCCATTTAACGAGCTTTGGACCAATGATTCCCAAACCAGACGGCTTTAGGGCATTAGGTGTAAAGACACCCCTTCGGGTTTACTTGCTCGAGTAACAGAGGACACGCTTCGATACAAGTTAAGTGATTTACCACATTTACTCCTCGTCTGACGCTGTGCAAGATTCGTTTTCTTAGGCTTGAGTTACCCATGTAGCGGGCGTTGGGCCGGCGACTCCCAAATCAGATGACTTTAGGGCGCCAGGTGTGAAGACACCCTTCAGGCTTAATTACTCGAATAACCCGTGCCACGATTCGAATCTGCTCAGGTCTCGGCAGCTATAATGCTCGTTTTCTTAGGCTCTGAGTTACCCATGTAACGAGCGTTGGGCCGGCGACTCCCAAATCAGACGACTTTAGGGCGCCAGGTGTGAAGACACCCCTCAGGCTTAATTACTCGAATAACTCAGGCCACGATTCGAGGCATTTGATTTACTTTTATTTACCCTCCGACTCCGCATCAACCGTCATCATTATCGTCATAGTTTTATTCCCCACATCTAAAAGTTGGCGCAAACGCAAAGTGCAGACTTGCCTATGAGGTGGATTCTGTTTCGAACGACACTTCGAAATCAGGTCTTTGTGCAGTTTTAATAGGTTGATCAGTTTTAATCGTCTAATCATACTCATGCGTCTGCTCCACGGATGCTTGTCAGAATTAATTCGATCCCTAACAAGTCAAATAAAATTTTTCTCTTTTTGCAGGTAGTGTTAGAGTTAGATGATCTAACAGTCTTAATATATATACATAGAGACAGGAAAGAAATAAAAAGATGGAAAAAGTTGTACCTTACCTGCGGGTACTCGTATTCTGAAAGAGCTCTGACGGGAAAAAACCAACTGATCGCATAGCTCCGATGATGTTGTCGTAGGTTGACGGGATCGCACCATAGATGTCGAATCGTGCACTATCCTTCCATGGATGATTGAGGAATGCCCCAGTGTCGAGTCGTCATTGATTTCGAAACTGCCCCAGACTTGATGGTTGTCAAGGCCATCGTTTCGTGGTGTCTTTGACAGGTGGGCTGATGAGATGCTGGGAACCCAAGAATCCTTTGCCTTTGGAAGTGTACTCCGATGGGTTGACAGGAGAACAGGTCGCCTGAGTCATTGATCGTTGATTGCAAAACTATCGAAGGGTTCTATGGATTTTACAAGGATTAGACCGCGCCAAAGTGGCTGCCTACGTACTCCTATAGAAAGAGGAGATCAGGTCTTACGTAGTTCAGGCTCTCAATAGCACACAAGATTGCTTTTTTTTTTTTTTTTTTTTTTTTTTTTTTACAAGGAAACATAACATAATAATGCATAGAAAAATAAAACAAGGCATAACATTAAGCAAATGACAACGTCCCCACACCCCTTTTTTTGGGACTCACAATCGTATCCTTGGAATTTACCATTTCATGGTTCGTTGAGGCTCGACGATCCGTTCGTCGGTGGCCAGGCTTCCCATTGCGGTGATCTCAATGTCGTTTGCCATTTTTAGTTCTCCTCTTTCGATCAGATTTTGAATTTTGTGCCGCAACACCCAACACTCCTCAGTATCATGCCCTGGTGAGTTAGAATGATAGAGGCATATTTGTGTAGGATCGTATCATTTAGACTTGAGGTCTGTCGGTGGCAGCAACTCCGTAATCTTTCCCCGGCTGATCAGAAGATGCAATATTTCCGCCTTAGATTTGCTTAAAGGGGTAAACTTTCGATCTCTTGGGAATGCTGCTTGATCTCTCCCTTTCAAGGGTTCACACTCGTCTAAGCGGTTATCAAGGCTCCACTGGCGGGGTCGTCTAGCATTTTTATTATTTTGATTTCCCTGCCCTTTTAGTCTGTTTTGATCTTCTTGAGTCAGCTGGTTTTCCTGGGAGGGATCCTGGTTTGAAATTTGTTTGTCCTCTTCTTCCTTTTGGTCTCTCAGTAAGTGGGTGAAGAGTTGGCTCGTAAGATTATGTTGGTGTACCACCAGGTCTGCTAATTGCTTCATTTGATGCCTGACCAACTTCAATTCTTGCCTAATGACCTTAACCTCCTCCAGACATTCCCATTCAAGGACATTTGTTTCGCTCATTGGGGGGTATTCTTCGACCTTTCGGATGTATTTGCGATTGGGGTACACCCCGATATTTTCTGACCCAATCATGCTTACCTCATCTGTTTCGCATTGTGGCAGATGGCTGGCGTTGACATCTGGTCGTTCAACTACGATGTCCCCCCTATCGATCAAATTCTGTATCTTATGTTTCAATGCCCAGCATTCCTGAGTGTCATGCCCCGGGGACCCGGAATGATAGGCACATTTCTTGCTTGGGTCGTACTTCTTCCCCTTTGGGTCAGTCGGTGGTGCCAGCTCCGTAATCTTCTTTTGGGTGATTAACATGGCCAAAATTTGCTCTAATGGATCTCCCAACGAGGTGAATTCCCTATCTCGGGCATTTTCAAATCTCCTCCGCCCCTCATACCTTTGATTGTTGAAATTTGACTGACGCGGGGGCTCATTCCTTTGCATGCGGACAGGAGGGCTGGTCATTGTTTTCCTAGATAGCTCTTGCAAGACCAGGGACACATCTTCCTCTTTTCTCTCCTGTGGTCTCCGGGAAGAACTGCCATAGTTTCCACTCTGGATTTGCTCAGCAACAGCCTCAAGAGCGGTGAAGTCTGGGATCTTTCCTGACTTTAACCCCATTTCTGCCATCTCCCCGTGTTTGATCATCTCTGCAAAAGGCTTCCCTATCCCAGCTATCATCCTTTCATAATAAGGGGCCTCTTGGATATCGATGAAGGTCATTACCATCTCCGTTTCGTTCATGGGTGGGTTTACTTGGGTCGCCATCCTTCTCCACCGTTGAGCGTAATCTCTGAAGGATTCATTGGTTTGCTTCCTAATCTTGGTCATCTGGTATCGGTCCGGGGCCATTTGGGATTGAAAGTTGTATTGCGTCAGAAAGGTGTGGGCCAGCTCCTCCCAATTGTGAATTTTAGCATTATCCAGCCTCGCGTACCAGGTCCTAGCCTCCCCCGTCAGGCTTTTCTGAAATAACTGCATTCTCAACGATTCGTCATCAGCATATGCCCCGAGTTCTCCGATATAGACTTTTAGATGCGTGTAAGGATCCCCCGACCCGCTATACTTTTCAAATTCGGGGATCTTGAACTTCTCGGGGTATTTGGCTCCCGGGAAAATGCATAAGTCAGAGTAGTTGACACTGCCATATGACCCGATCCCTTTCATAGTTTTTATGGTTTCTTCCATCTGGTTTATCTTCTTGATGACACTATTGGCAACTTCATCTTCTGGAATGACAATAATTTGTTTCGGCAGTTCAACCTTCGGAGTTTCTGGGGTCGGCCCGTTCCCTTGAGATGATGACCCCGGCGGGTCCTCGGGTTGTGGCCCTGATTTTAGCTTAAAGTGCTCTTTGAGCAACATGGTCAGCTCTGTCATTTGATTTCTCACAGCATCAAATTCTTCCCGAGATACGGGAGCCGGATTAGGATTGGGGTTCTCAGCCATTTCGACTGTTGTCTCTTTGGCTTTCTTGGATCGGAGACGAGTTTGGGGAGAAATCCTGCGAATAAACAAACCAAGTTTAGTTACGGGAAATGACACTGGTGGATGCATGCTAAAGCGAATATCTATGTAACAATTTTTTTGGAGTTTTTTTTTTAATCTTTTCCTGCAAAACAGGGTCAGTATTCCTTTATTTTGATCAAGGTATATCAATGTGAAATCATGATGCTCTTCAAGCTGTCCCTGTAAAACAGATGTTAGTACTTTTATTTTGACAAAAGTGGTTGGTACAAAATGATTGACTACAGTATGATATCATGCGCGTAAAGTGTAAAAGGGTATGAAGAGACTTTCCACGCGTCGGGTTTATCTGAGGCTGACCTACCCTAAGTTACTCTCGCGGGCTTTTTGGCATGAAGGTTCCCAGATCTTCGCAACATACTAGACGGGAATAAATCCGGTTTTTCAATTGGATTGGATCTGAGTGGATGCTTTTCCTGAGCCTCGCTGGGGAGCGTCCCTTTGAGTCCAGTAATCCACATCCGACGGGTTTGCCTCAGGAGGAGGAACTGCTCAACATACATTCATCATTCATTCATCGTTCCTCACCGTATGCAAATGATGACAACAACGTAAGTAATGCACACACACACACACACATTTTTTAGATTTTTAAAGGATAGGAAAACATCAAGATTTAAAATGCGGCTTAAGCCCTCTAATGTCCCCAGCAGAGTCGCCATCTGTCGACGCCGGGATTTTCGTCGTTTTGTTTTTTAATAATTAAAATGCCCTTTCCAATTTTAGTCTTTTGAATTAAATGTGATTTTTGAAAAGGGTCGGCTTAATGTCGATGGGGTTTCAAAATGTCGATTTTCTTATGAGCCAATTGACCAGAGTCGCCAGTTGGTATATTTGAAATGGATGTACCAACTCATCCGAATTTTGTTTTCGTAATCGTAATGGCTCATATGTGACTCCGATTCAAATGGTCCGCAAACCGAGATTCATAGAGTTCGGGGGCTTGCTTAAGCGAGGGGAAGGTGTTAGGCACCCCCCGACTTCCGTGAAATACGGTTACCGCAATCTCGATGTTTTCCTATCATTTTAAATCTTGAAATGTGTGTGTGCGCGTGCGTGTGTGTGTATGTGCCTAAATGAATGTTTGTGGTGTCCTTTTGCTTAGAGTTGCTTGGATTTTAGATGTCAAAATGTGCTTTGTCGGGAAAGCGTTTTAGACGTCTTTTGACCCCAATGACGAGGCTTCGCTTTTTTATAAGAAAGATTGGTTTTAATTTCGAAAACGTTGAGGTTTTTTTATTAGATGTCATTTTTAGAAAACAATAGTTTTTTAAACGTTTGCCAAATAGGAATCGAGACAATACATTGCCCTCTAATAACAGATTAAATAACATGAAGGCAACTTCTAGAACTCTTTCACCCTATGTACAAAGTTTAACGAAAACATTCATTTATTTTACGAAATCATTTTTTGTGACATTAAAGTTTGCCAAAAACCCTTGATTTTAAACCTCGTGAATCTAGCATCCTAGTTTGATTCTTTTTAGAAGATCTTTATTATTTGCTTTATTTTGGAAAAATCATTTTTTTGCGTTGTAAATCAAAATAAGCATTCAAAACGTGTCGGGGCTATCCATGGGCATGTGAGCCATCCAGACAACCCCAAACACCCACAACCACATATTTTATTATTATTACGGGGCCTTAACCCGAACACGACTTGGTATCGTTTTGAGGCCCGATATTACAAAATACACATCCATGGATTCTATACAAGGATTACATATGTCAAAACGTCCATCATCGGGATTCGATCACGAGGATCTCCTCCCTAGGCTCACAGCCACTCAAATCGCTACAATACCAATACTAAGCCAAATCTAACAGTATTAAACATTGCTATCATACTACATAGCTCAAATATCACAACTCAATCACTACAAACTATCCATTACCACAACGAACGATATATCACCGTACGGATGTCATCGGGGCGTTAGGAGGAGTTACTTTCCGATGGAAACCTCGCTAACAACCCCTAATCCACGGATCCTTTATCAACATATAACAATAAACTACATCACATACCAATCATAACATTATGCTATCAATACAACAAAATAAAACTCAAGAACACACTCCTTTCACCTTGCAAAATGCCGATTCAAGCTTCTTATATCACAAAATGGATTACACCACAAGATCACCTAACTAATTAACACAACAAACGGAATTTGTTGCTTGAATCTAGCAAAAATCCGACCTCTCTCTCTCCTCCCGCGCGGTCTCTCTCTCTCTATTTCCTTTCTTTTTTCTTCTTCTCCTTTTGCTCTCGGGTGGAAATGGCCGATCTATAGCCTTCACCAGGCAGCCGCAGATGCATCTACGGCTGGCCGCAGATCCATCTGCGGCTGCCTGCTGTGGCCGTCCGCGCCGAACCTCGGCTGCCGTGTGCCGCCCTCGAGCCGTGCGAAACCCCGAAAGTCATTGGCCGCAGATGCATCCGTGGCTGTCTGGCTTCCTTTTCTCGATTTCTGTGTCACGCGGTCTTAAATCGTCATTTTTTGCTGTATTATTTTGGAAGGCTGTTACCTGATGTATAAATCGCTCTTTGTGCTTGTATTCCAGGGGGCGCTGCCCCCTACCACCCCCGCCAGCTCACCGGCGAGCTGGGCAGCCCCTCGCTCACCGGGGAGCGAGACCCCCGAACATCGTAAGCGTAGTGGCCATTAGTCGTCTTTGGTGATCCAACCAGGTTCTTCTGGATCAGTCGTTTGCCTTGCCTGATGCTCGTTGTTTGCTGTGGCGGCTTTGACCGTAAGTTGTTGGGGTGGCTTCGTGTTGGGGTCTACCTTCCTTTTTGCGTGCCGGGTCAAGTGACGATTTTGCCCTCCTGACAGGGTTAGTAGAGAAGTGCAAAATTTGGGTGTCTACAATTCCTATAAACAGAAGTATTGAATTTGCATGTAAATTTCCTGATAAAACCAGCGATAGACCCAAACGTCGCAGGCACCTAAAAATAAAATCTTACTTTGAAAAAATATTAATGTAGTAGTGCAAGTAAGAGTCGATCCCGCAGAGAATGATTAATTTAGTTTTATGTTTAGTATACCAAAATTGGGGGGGGGGGGGGGTTAATTAAAGAAATAATTTAAATAAAATTAACTAAAGTAATTATGCAAGTAATTTAATGAGATGAAAAAAACCTTGGTTTAAGTTAATATCCACCATCAAGAATTTACAACTGATCATTGATGCATAAATAAATCGATTAATATTTTGAACATTCACCGTAAAAAGAATTACTCCCATTCGAATAATTTTTCTATCTCTCCTTAATTTTAGTTAAGTAGAAACAAGCGATCTAAATTACCCTTACTACTAAATAATCTCAGACAAGCGCTAAAGATTTAACTTAGTAGAAACTTTAAGAATTAGAGAGATCGTTGAACTAAACAACACAATTCAAGCGTCTGTATTTAATTTAGATGAACATTTTTCCTAAGATAAAATAATCTTTTGATCTGCAAAACAATTATTAAACTTAGTTGCTTCACAAATAGCAATAGATTAATGTGAATAATAAACTAGTAGGCCTCCTAGCAATTAAACAAATAAATCATAAAATTAAGCATAGAAAAATATTCAATACTCAAAATATAAATTGAACAATTAAAATAAATTAGATCTCACAGTATATAAATCTTGATGGCTTCAATCACTTAACTCAAGAAAAATAATTTAGCTACACCTAGCCATAAAAAAATACTAAAGAATAAAAGAGAAAAATTTTCTAGTAAAAGTTGTCTATTACATTGTACCTCAAGCCCTCTATTTATAAGTTACAAATTCCTCATAACCCTAATAGGAATTACACTTTTCAAACCCTAATAGGATTTAAAATACAAATAATAAAATAAATATAAATTTTCTATTTTATTTTCTTTTCCTAATTGTTTTTGGACTCCTTAATAAATCCTTTTATTTATTCCTAGCTGACCCCACATGAAAAAAAAAAAGAAAAGGAAGAAGTTTGCCCAGTCGCCAGCCGCCATGCGCTACTTTTTCTTTTTACTGTTGGTGCGTGTTAAGCACGCGCATGAACAAATCTTACGTGGTCGCGCGTTGCGCGCTGTATATTTCTTCACCGGACCGCGCGCAGTCAGCCTTCTTGCTTCCGTCACTGAAACGTTGACGTTTCCGTCAAGTTGCTGAAGTCCTACTCGCGCAATGCGCGGACCATACTGATTAGATTAATTACGATTATGCCACTGGACACTCTTTATTTGCCATTTTGCCATCAAACTTTAGTTTTCCTACAAAGATAAATATAAAGTAATTAAAAATAATATAAAATAATAAAAATGCATTAAATTAAATAAATTACATAAAACACTAAAAATACTTAAAAACTCACAAATAATTAAGTCTAAAAATACTTAATAAATAGATATAAAATCAACTTATCATTTGGTATGTTTCTTTGTTTAAATTTAACTGTTGTTTTGAAATTTTTTTTTGTTCAAATGTTATTTTACTTTTAGTAATAATTTAGTATGTTTCTTTATTTAAATTTAATTGTTGCTTTGAATTTTTTTTATTCAAATGTTATTTTACTTTTAGTAATAATTTGGTATTTTTTTGTTTAAATTTAATTGTTGTTTTGAATTTTTTTGTTCAAATCGTATTTTACTTTTAGTAATAATTTGATATATTTTTTGTTTAAATATTCTGAACTTGCTGATTTGGAAATGACACACATGACAAAAAGTCACATTAACTGCACAATATGTCGATTTCATCACTTTTTTGAACGGAATTTTAATGGAGTGACCATTTTGTAACTTTTAACGACTATAGTAATGTGTTTGTCACACAAAAGGAGTCCACAACCACAATAAAAATCGGACTATAGTACAGTGACCAAAATATATATTAACCCCTTAAGCAATTAAAACTAAGATACAATTAATCACATCAACACATATAAACATAAACATAACTGCATTTATATTTATATACCAAAATATAGTGCATAACACTTTACATCATAAGCATACTGCTATAAATGTCTTTATCCCTGAAAGGCTACAAAAGATGGAATCTAACATAAACATATCCCATAAACTCTTAGAGTTGGGATTTACAAACATACTAACCCTCTGTCAAAATAAAAGTTGGGTTCTACAACATCTATATACAAACATCGACATAAAATAACTATTACTAATGACTGTGTATCCCTTGATGAACCGCATCGTTATACTCCTCATCGCCTATGACCATCACCAAGCTCCTACTAATAGTGTGCCTGGACTGACCCTTCTTAGCTGAGTAGTAGTACACCCTACTCTGAAGTTTGCCAAATAAATAGCAATAGACATAGCTGACCCTATCAATCTTCACCCTCTTTTCTTTAACCTCTTCTTCCAGTTCTAGCATCTGTCTATACGCGGCATCCCTTTGTGCTTCCATCGTAATCCTCGTCTCTATCTCTTCCTGCCAATAGGCCTCGATAGCCTGCTTCTCAGTCTGTATATGTTGAACCTTTAGTTGAGCCTCTGCTAACTTAGCCTCTAACTATACTAACTTAGCCTGCAACTCCGCATCATGATCAACTATCTGATGGGTCAATGCCCTAATATGCTCCACGGAGTCAAAATACTCTTGCACCTGATCCTCCAAGTCTGCCGCCTGATCCTTCAACTAAGTGTTCTCGCCCGAGAACTGATATGCTAATGCCTTATACTAATCCTCCATATTTTGGTGGTTCAGATTCTCCTCCTTCAAATGCTGGACTATATCCTCCAGCTCATTATTCCTAGTGGTCAGCTCCCCGATGATGTCACTGGTAGTAGTGCCCATGCCATCAATATACTCGGCTGACTCATCCTCCTCAGACTCAGTCTCATCCTCACTGTAGGGCCTCATCACTAGACCTCTAACTGGCTCTTCCATCTCTGGATCAAACTCAAGATCCTCAATAGGTTTAGCCACCAACGGTTGTGCTGCATCCATATAGATGTCAATAAAATCCTCATCAACTGAGTGACTAGACTGTCCAATCTCAAACATCATATAATCGCACAAAATAAAACAACATCAGTACCACAATAAAATATATTCATTGATGAAATGAAAGTATATTTAATTGTGTTACCACTCGACTCGATGAATTTCCAAATCCATCACCTAAAACTCTAAATGAGTCGACTCTTTTAAGATTATATCCTAAGGTAGCGAAACCTAAAGTTTTATAACCTATAGCCTTGATAACAACCTGGACGCCCCCAAATTCGGGTTCCATAACCTTGAGTTTAGTGCTCATAATCCAATACATAAATAACAACTAAATACATTGTCTTCATTAAACTTAGTGGAATAATACATAATTATTCCTTACAAAAGGTAATATAATCCCAAGGTCTTCTAACCTTAACATAATTAATACATATCTTAAGGGTTCACAAAAGATTTACAACATTAAAATAAATATTAAACAATATCTACTAGCATGTAATTTTTTCTCTTTGACTTTTCCCCTTCCCTTATCTTTTCTGGAGCACTCGAGTTTAACTGAAAATAGTTAATGATATAGCAAGGGTGAGCAGCTAGCTTGCTCAGGAAGTTTAAGAACAATTAATACAAAAATGATATATCATGATTGAATAGAAATTACTTCAGAGTTTTCAACAATATATAATAATTGTGAAAGAACGAGAGTCAAGTTTCAATTAAAAGAATTGATTGAGTCTTTACTACTGAGTGACCACTGAGAACCGTGAACTAATACTTAAGGTAAATCAGATATGTATCTGACCCTTTTATTGTTTTGGTATTCAAGGAGATCAACCTCTTGTACCCATGTATATGCATAACATTCATACATATTGCATAATGATCGGTTTCCCAAAATAATCCCCTTATTAGGGTTGTTCGTTCTTGGACTTACAATAAGAATCCACCACAACCATTGGTTTGGATAAGCTTTAACAATATTCAAGTGAATGAATTTATCATGCTAGGTCTAGCTGAACAATTAGCATTTACTACTTTTAAACAGTTCATGAATAACTTAACTTTAATCTTCGAATACATTATGTGCGAATTAATAAATAACATTGATGTGGATTAATTTTCAATAATTAACCCACGTATAACTCTTGAAAAATAATTACGAGTTTAGTTATAGAGAACTTGACTCAATGGTTGTCTACGACTAACCAACACAAATTTAATGTCCTTTGAAAAGACCTAACAATTAATCAAGTTGATTTTCCAATTAGAATTGCATATAGGTTTATATTAATAACCTTTGTACATCTTAATTCAATCACATAATTAAATATTTAACAACACATTAAACACTTAAAAATATTATCATCATTTGATAGTATTTTAATCACATAAAACGAATATTAAACATTTAATATTGTTTAAACATTTATCTAATATTATTAATCAAATAATAATATTTAAGTTCTTTACTAATATTATTAATTATTTAATAATATCTTAACCATTTTATATTACATTAAACACTTACTAATATTATTAATCATATTCTAATTTTTCATTCATTTTATAATATTATTAAACATTTAATAATATTATTAATCATTTTATAATATTTTATTCATTATCTAATATTATTAATTATTTAATAATATTTTATTTATTTTCTAATATTATTAATCATTTAATAATATTTTATTCATTTTCTAATATTATTAATCATTTAATAATTTTTTATTCTTTACTGATATTATTATCCATTTAATAATATTTTAATTTTTTAATTTTTGTCAAATATTAATATTATATTAATTTACATTTTTTGACCCATTTTAGACTTAAAAGATCCGACCCATATGGCTTGACATGACCTGGAACTGCTCCCATTTTTTTCCGAACAGAATGGTCCGATGCACCTACGTGCAAAACTGACGCAGCTGCGTCAGTATGATATTTCATTTTATTTTTTAAAACATAATGGTCTGACGTAGCTGCGTCAGAAACTAAAGCAGTCGTCAAGCAGAAATTTCAATTTTTCATTTTGACTATTTTGCTTCCATCTTTAATAAAACATGTTATACACTTTCAAATAACACCAAATAAGATTTTTAGCTTCTTAACTTTTTGTTTTTCAATATTTCATGAATCGATCACATCTTTAAAATCTTTTTTTGACACAAAATTTAGGATCGATCTATTAGGTTTAAAAAACGACATGTTTTACCACAAATACCATAACTTGTACATTTCACCACATTTTCAAATATTCAAGTTGGGTTATTTTTATGACTCCTAAAACTATCTTTCACACCATAAAACTCATAAAAATAACACCCACGACTCATTTTACAACACATCAAACCAAACAACAAATTAGGGTTTTTACTGGTAACATGCTTTTATACATTTTCTACTATCACTTTTCATACCAATCATGTTAATACACATATTGAGCATATATATATATATATATATATATCATAGTCTTAGTATTTAAGAGTTTGAAAATAGATTGTTGACCATTAAAGTCACTTAACATACATATTCATATATGTATACACATAGATACACATATTCTTCATCAAAACTCCATCCTTATACATTCGAAACCCTACATGATTTTTACAACACAAATTTCTCCCACGACCAACCATGGCAAACATCTCTACTACAAATTTTAACCATAAAAATGAAAAGACAAAGGTGTAGAAAACTTTTAAACCTCTTAGACTTGGATGCTTTTCTTCTTCTCCTTCCGAAGTATAACACAAAGGATGATGAATCCATCTTGGCTATTAGATACACACTCTTAGTGTATTAACTCTCAAGAACTTACTTACAATGCTTTCGCTTCTCACTATAATTCTTTCTCTCTCTAAAAATACTAGCAAGTATACAAATAACCAACATTATATAAGTGTTGGTGAATTCTATTTATAGAGCTCAAGTGGTCCTGTTACTTAAGCTACTAATTATCTAGCAATATTAATTAAACACACTTAGGATGCTAAAACATGCTTACTATTTGATGGATTGACTACTTGGATTGGCATTTTGAATGACATGTTGCTTGCAATCTATTTTGGAGCTTGAGTGAAGTATGATATAGTGTATAAAAGAAGCAACCACAAAGTTAGCACTCCACCCCCAATGGGTCCCACAATGGCCGGCCAACCTCCTCATTTTGCAACTATTTATATATATTGACCAACTTTGACCATGCAATTAGGCTACACTTTGAGTCTAATGTGAGGTCCTAGATAACTTTTAGTCGGCTCTTACATTAATTTATTTGAGTTACTACATCATTTACACAAGCAAAAATACATTGGACTATTATTAAAATAGATTATGGACTACCTATTAATTAAGTTTATGGACTACTAGTTTAATTTCATTGAACCTAGTTTAATAATTTCTTTGGACTTAATATATAATCCAATTAGATTTGTCTTATTAAAGTCTATCAGGCCACTAGATTAACTAGTTTACCTTATTTAAATACATGAACTCTTCTTCAATTAATTAATTAATAAATTATCTTACCTTGCTATACTTCAATAAATAAACAATTACACAAACACCATAATATATTCATTCAATCACATAAGAGCACGATCAAATAACACAAAAATTTACTTCATTGATAATTATTTAATAATTATATTTATAATGTAACTTAAAATTCATGGTTATTACAGTCCCAACCCTATTTTTACAATGTGAAACAGGGCCCCGACCCTTGTCCTGTGCTAGAATTACGAAAATACCCTTTTTGCTCATTTTTTCTGTTTTGTCCATACGATGCCCTTTTTTCTGCAAAATAAACATAAGATCAAGTAAAATGCTATTAAAAATAACAACTTTTTACGCTAAAAAACATTCAATTCATAAGTATAAAACTCACTCATCACTTTATATATATATATATATATATATATATATAAAATTATAGTCATACAGCGACATTCAATTTTTTTCTTTTATTTTATACTACTCGATTTGTTTTATATTATTTGATAATTATTGACTTTTTAAAGTCAATTTAAAAGATTTTTAAATTTAAAATTGGCATAGATTCTTTTAACTCTAACTAATACAATGATAAATATTATAAACTATCAAAAAAGTACTATTTTCGTTCTAAATAATATGATCATTATTGACTTTTAAAAGTCAATTTAAGATATTTTTAAACTCAAAATTGAGATTGTTAGTTCTCGTGGACACAAAAATGATCTAGAAGGAGGGGGCTTGAATAGATACTTTAAAAAAAACTTTTTCTTTATAAATCGAAAGTATATTAGTTATGATTAATAGAATCAATTCAGGTATAGCGGAATATACTTTAAGAACCCCTTCAAAGATATATGCATTATTTCAAATCATTGTTTTAATCTACGGTATGGGTAATAGCAGATATAACAGTTAGAGTGCATAATATAAAGACGTAAAGTAGATGACACAAGAGGTTTAAGTGGTTCGGAGACTGAACAACTTCTACTCCACTCTTCTACTTCGACGAGTAGGAAATCCACTAATTTAGTCACTAAGACAAGGACACTTTGCCCTTCACAAATCCAGCAGACTTGAGTTGTTTTTAGCCACTTAGGTAAGGATCTTTTGATCCTCCTCAAGTCCCGTAGACATGAGTTATTTTTAGTCACTTAGGCAATGATCCTTTGACCCTCCTCAAGTCCCACAAACAAGAGTTGTTTTGTCAATTAAGACAAGGATCCTCTGATCCTCTCTGGTATGTTGAATGCTTGTTGGGTTGTGTTGCTAAGATGAACTTTGATCTTCTTTATCTTCTGGTACTTAGCAGCTACTTGTGATCAGTTTCTGGATACTGCTGATGTTTGTCGTTGATGCTCTTTTCCTTCTTCTGGTAATCTGTAGTTACCCTTGATCACTTTTGATGTCTTGCTGAGTTCTTCAGATAAGCTTTGTGCTCAGCAGTCCTTTAGAACACTTAGCCATCCTGAATACAGAATCTCATTCTTTTCTTCTTTATGCTCAAGGTGTTTTTGGCTTCTTTGGTCATTCGACTCTTAGCTCATATGCCAGTCCTTCGACATTTTTAGTTTCAGTGAAGCTTTTCAACATATTAGGTCGTGTATTTTTTTCTTGCTCTCACTTTTTTTTCTTCATTTTTAGATCTGCTCTTTTGTAGACTTTTAATGATATTCCCGTTGCAGATCTATCTGTTACAAATATTCCTGTTGGAGCCTGTTTAGTTGCAGACTTCTTTAAATATTAAGTCAGAGTGTTTAATGCTTTGTTGTTCATAACTTGTTGACTTGTCTTCTTTATTTCCAGAGAGATGTGTCAGTTTTGGGTTCTTCCCAACCTTTATAGAGTGGATAGGTCTTTTTAGAGAATATGACAATCTTCTGATTTCTTGAGCCTGATGCATGACACTAGAAGTCTTTGCTCTGATACTCAGCTCGCATTTAGTCAGTATTCTGACATTTCTGACTTCTACTATAGTAGATGCTTTAGATGTGTTGATGTAGATGTTTATGAAGTAATCAACCGCTCATCTTGAGACTAATAACTTAAGTGCTTTAATATCTTCAATCCTTGCTAGCACTTAAGCACTCTACGATCAATTCAGTTGTAGCATTTAACTTTTGATCGTTGAGTCATCTGCTGGTTCTGCTATGTAGCTCTACGATCTTTCTTGATGCAAGCTTCTTTGTAGATCATAGAGTGGTTGACTGTACTAACTCTACGATCTTATCTGAGCCTTGCTGTTCTGACGATATGATTCTCATGCTCCGTGATCTTCATTGAACTTTATGTACATAGAGTATTGACTTATGATCTGGTTTAAGCTTTAGCTGGTGCTTTCTTTATCATAGATGACTACTCTATGAGCTTCAGGTTTGCTCGAACTGCTTGGTTCATAAGTCATAGAGGATTGCTCTACGATCTCTAGTTGCTAGCTTTGCTTGACCTATATGTCATAGAGGGTTGCTCTACGATCTTTAGTTGCTAGTTTTGATTGGTCTATATGTCATAGAGGACTGCTATATGAATCTTTAGGTGTCAGATCTTCTATCGTTGATGACTGTTTTACGAGCTTCAGTTGTCAGATCTTCTATTGTTGAGAACTGCTCTATGAACTTCAGTTGCATTCTTTGCTGAATATTCAAAGGTTGTTTATGAGAGGTAGCGCTTGAATATCTTCAGCTTAACTCAACGATTGCTCGAACGTTGTACTTCTGAGCTTGCTTTTTCACTCTATGACTTAGCTTTTCTACTTTACGATCTTACCTATGGTGTAAGTCGTAGTGAAATCGTAGAGTTATGATTTGAATTGCTCTACGATCTCTGTTAAGACTATATGCTTTAGATGTACTCAGATATCTTTATTCAGTTTGTTTGACAGCTTAAGGACAACCTTCTGGATGATCTTTATGAGGATCGTTGTCATGACTCTGAATGCTCATGTAAAAGTTATTCTTTGAATCTGCTTGGTTTGTAGATTGGATTATGAGAATCGTAGAGTGACTGACTGTATTGACTCTACGATTTTGAGAGTTAGCTCTATGATGCTGAGATAACTTTACGATCTGCCGAGAGGACTCTTTAGTCTGTCGAGCCTTATTCTGCGTTTGCCTGACAGACTCTACGATCTTCCTAGAAGACTCTACGATCTTCCTAGAAGACTCTACGATCTTCCTTTGAGTGATTTCATAAGACTTCTTTTTGAATGACTCTTCACTTCTCAATCAGTTTTTGCCGATGGAGTTGGTGCTTGGATCTTCTGTTTGCTTACCGGTCATTCATGGTCTTCATACTGATAATCTTTAGGTAGACAATTCTATGATACTGCTTTGGAAATGTGAGCGTATGACTGACTGTGATGATGACTTGTAGACTTTACGATCGTGAGTGTAGTCTACGATTCTTGCTTTGACTCTCTTGCCAGACTGCTATTCTTCTCGATCGATCAGACCTATCTATTACAACTTAAGATCAACCTGACAAGTTTGATCTTTCTATTCATAGTCCTTGTACATTGTGATCTTTTGAAGGACTGTACAACACTATTAAATCATATCAGATCATCTTAATAAATTTGACCTTATCAATTTAAGTTCTTAGTACATAATGTATATCATCTATTAAGGACTTTACAACTTTCATTAATGCAGGCATATTTGTATATTGATTTATTTATTTTTTAAGCACATTATCAAATCTTATAAAAGAGGAATAACATTCATATGCATATTCCAAACAGAGATGATTTATTAAAAATTATAAAACTATAAAACTTAAAATGAATAATAATTTTTAAATAATTTACAATATTTATTATTGTATTAATTAAAATTAAAAGAATGTATTAAATTTAAAAATCTCTTAAGTTGACTTTAAAAGTCAATAATAATTTAATAATTTGAAACGCATAGACTATTAATCATTATAAATTTATTATTTATAATTAAATATTTTAATTTTAAATTTAAAAATATCTTATATTAATTTTTAAAAATTAATAAAGGCCATATAATTTAATTTGGAAGGGAGCGAGTATTATTTTTGTCTTCCATCCAAAACTCTAGGGAAACATTAGTGTCTAATCACTCTCCAATTGACTCATGCTCACTCTCAGCTGAATCTCTCTCTGCGACTAAGAAAATCTCCCCTTCTATCTTTCTCTTTTGATTTTCATGTCTTCCAGTTTCCTTCCACACCATCTTACTCTTGCCAGTGCATCCTCAAGACGGCGTCGTTTCATTTCGTATGGCTACTTCACTAGCTTCTCTTTGAGGGTCTCGTGCTCGCCGTTTCCATTCTCTTCTAAAGATGACTGATCACAAGGTTTTTCTTTTTCTGGACTTCATTTCTTATTGCTGAAAATTTGAACTCTGTTGCTAAAATTATTTAAAAGGGAAACTTTAATTTAGACCCCTCTTTACTTTAGGGATCTATGCTTTTCGTCTGTTCAGATATGGATTGTCCTTTCATGAAACTTTCATGTGCTTCGTATCAGTTGTAACCTTGCTTGGGTGTTGATTAGTGTTCGATATCGTTCTTCATCCCTAGCTGGATGGAATAAAGAGAGTTTTGTTAGGAGGCCAACAAGTGTAGATGCTATGTAGTTAGTATGAAAGTATGGCCATGGTACTAGGAATGCAATATGCATGATGTAACTGACTTCAAATTGAAGCATCAAGCTTTTATTGGGTATAAAGTTTAGTGTGTGCTGTGTGCCCAGTCATAGTCATGTATATTATTATCTTACATGCAGGGGCGGATCCAGGATCTCTCCTCAGCGGGGGCGGATTTTTTTGAGTTAAAGACTGAAATAAAAGGCTAAAACTTAGGGAGTTAGAGAATGAAAAATTGAATACATTATACACTCTGTGTTTAGTTTTTTTTAGAGTAGTAGTAGTTTAAGTTTTTTTTTGCTTTTCTAAATTTAACTTTTTCATAAATTTGCCCCCTTAAATTTATTAAGTTTTATTTTTCTCCTGTCCCTATACATATAAAAAATAAATAAATTAAAAAACAGGTCCAGCATAGACACTGCCTATTCTGCCATTTGAATAGATCCGTCACTGTGTACACACACACACACACACACACACACACACACACACACATATATATATATATATATATATATATATATAAATTAGAGTATTATTTAGTTTTAAAATATTATATAGAGATACAAATATATATTGAGGAGATATGAGTTTAAAATTTGATTAACAAAGTTATAAAATTTTAATTTGACCTTTTATAATAACAAAATTATAAAATTTGAGTGAGGTCATTTTATATATAATACTTAAAAATTTAAAATTTACCCTATATTATAAAGTAATTATTTATTTTCAGTGGCATCAATTGACCCCACAACTCTCTAGTAAAATTATGTAAAAGTATCTAGTCATATAAATAAACGATTGAAACTTGATAATTGTGACTCATATTCTACCATCTAGACTCGTATCTATTTTTCAGAATACACAATAAGCTCATTTATATAAAGAAAACATATTTACCGTTTACTGTTGTTATACATACATGTCATTGGTTGAAATGTCAAAAATAAATTTGATAAAAAATGGCAATAATCATATATTTGAAAATTTATTTCTATTTAATCGTAATAATTTATCATAAATAATTTTACCAAAAATCTTGTCAATTAGTATTATTTTATTTTATAATACTAATTGACCAGACAATAAAAATGAGAATTGTTATACAGACCAAACAAAAGAAAAACTTACATTGGTATTAATTTAATAGGATGTAAACTAATATAACTATATTTTGATAAAACCATGTTGAGTTGAATTATATGCTTTCAATATTTCAATTATGTGGTATGTAATCTTTTTGATGCAAGTCCAGTGTCCTACATATTTTTTTATTAAAAAATGAAATTATTTTGACCGTGCAAAAAGTTCTCAATAAAAAACTTATGAAATTTATCATTGTATTGTATAGTGAAATACTCCTACATTTATATCAATTTTTAATTAATATCCGTGCAAAGTTATTTCTAATATGGACATTCTCTCAACTACTCTAACTTACGGCTAATTTTACATAATTTAGTTTCAAAATAAAAATAAATTATGTCAAATTTATATTTAAAAAATATATCAAATAAATTTTTAAAAATTCAATATTAATTTTATAATTCAAAACAAACCCAATTTATAAATAGAAATTAATTAAACATTTTTGTACTATATATTATATAATTGATCATAAATTATGATAAATCTACGTCAAAATAACTATCATCTCATTCCTCTCCCCACTATGATAAAGATGTACATGTCACTCATGTGGCCCTTTGCATTAATTTGTTTTATTTCCCCTTCCCCACAAACTCTGCCCGATTTTAGGAGAATAGTATTATAGTACTACAACCACCTCTCCACTCTCAACTTACATCCAATCCATCAGTATCATTATACAAGCAATCTAATTAGTAGTACAAGTACTGTCGTCGTGCTCTTTTTAAACCATGCCTTTGACAAGGGCGACCACCACACCCTCAAACACGCCTTTATTTTTGTCAAGCTAGATCTGCTGGGTAGTCTCCAAAATGTGAGCAGAGGCAGCTGCCTCCTCTGCCCCAAGAATAGATCCGCCCCTGCTTACATGCAGTTGGTGTTTAGTACTTGATGATGTAGAAAACTAAAAGCTCACATCTTTCCACACATCTGGTCAAAAGTAAAAATCATATTATCAGTAATTAGGTGCGTTTGGTTAGATATACTTTCTAACCATATAAGGTATCTAAGTCCACACAATTTAAGAGTCCATTGATTGATCTGAACATTTATGGCTTGTGGCTACTACTTTTATAAAACTTGACGAAAAATGCCACTGGATAAAGCAACATTGCGGAATTAGATGTTCCCGAGTTCATTTGAGTTCTATTCTTACTGGTACCAAACCTATTCAAAGTATATTATGATATCTTACATTTTAACTGAAAATGAAGCAAGTTATTGCTAGGAGACTAGGAGAACAGTACTCGAGGTCAGTTGCATACTTAACAGTTGGATAATTGCTAAGCCATGGCTGCCTAGTGCTAAGACTGTGCTCCAACCTATTGAAAGTTCTATTTTTAAGTGGTTTATTGCAGATAGAGTGAAGATTTTTTTCTCATCCCCGCTTTATTGAAGTACAGAGAGAAATAGTGTTCAAGAAAACTGAGCCTTTGAGAGCTGGTGGAACTAGTGTATTCGATTCAATCATGTAGGAAACTGGCAACTTCAAGTATTCTTCTCAAGTCAATTATCATCATGGGGGATGACTTGGTTGTTAATTGTTGGAGTTTGGTCAAGGGTGGCTTCCTTTTCATGGTTGATGGGTCAATATCACTTGGGGTCGCTCGCATGTCATGGCATTCTGAAATAAATGTATCTAACTGGTCTTCCATGGGAAACCACAGTCAGCTTGGTATTATTAGTCTTTATAAGAAATCTTGGGCTTATCATATTTGATCTGCTAATTGTCTGAGGTAGCCTAGTGGCTTATGGTAAACAAGTTGGACAACCTTCACCTAAACGGGAAGGGTGCACAATTATTAGCTAGCTAATGTTACATTGTACATTAGGACCTATTTCAAAGAGAATTGTCTTTTCAGGGTGTCTTATAATCTAATGAGACCTATTTTCTTATGCATGAGGTTACCCCTGGTATAATTGTGTTCAGCCTGTCAGGGTAATACAATATAAGAATGATTGTCTACTTTTTATTTCAAGTTATTTTGTTTGTCAAACGGTAATACATAGATTTGAAGCCTGTAAACACATATTTGTTTAGTTTTTACATATATGCAGCTTGCTTATAGCTCACACATGTTGTCAACCTGAGGCCTCACTGATAGGAATTCAGAATTCACAGAATTCTAATGGCTTTGCTTTAATGCTTGATTTTGTCTTTTGGAGCTATTTATATTTTTATTATTACTGCTCAATAATTTTAAGTCTCTAATATTTTATGTCATTCACCTAACCATTGCCAGTACTATGACATTGCCCGTGTTTTTCTGGAGACTTTGACTATTATGTAAGAAATGGTACCTTTTGTCTCTGATTTTGAAACTAATGACCAGGATTAAGAATTGGTTCTCTTTTCCTGTTTTCCTTTCCTCATGTTTTGGATGATAAGAAGAGTTTACTTTTTTGTGTTTCTTATGTCATTAAGAATAAATTGATGTTTCAACTACATTATATAATATTCTTGTTGCATGCTATATCTCTTTGGTTTACCAATTTTTTTGATTGTATCACTATCAGGTATTAGTCTTTGGGTCATTTACAGAAAATGAGATTAAGTCCCTGCAAAGCCAGCCAACAGAGAATGAGTTAGATTTTCACTTTGGCTCTATTGACTCTGCAACTCTAAGATCTGTGGGCATTTTCAGTACTAAACAAACAGAGTATGAAGACTTGAAAGCTTTTCATCCATCAAAGTTAGTTGATAGAGATCTTGATGTCAAACTCGCATCACAAATACTAGCCACAACTTTAGATAAAAATGGAAGCATACAGTATTTACGTTCTTCTCACTGTAGTGATGGTGTAGAAGAACTGAAAGCACGTAATGTAGAAGTATCTGCATTAAGTGTGCCTGGAAATGTTTTTGATCAATCGTTCCCGTCAAGTTCTATAAACCACAGCAGTTCAGGTGTGACTGTATCATCTAACCCGCTCGCAGATGAACTGTCGAATGATTCGTCAAAAGTTTTGAACCTTGAGGATTCCAAAGAAAAAAATATTTGTAAGGCATCAACTTCTCAAGCTGCAAGTGTCAAAAACATACTACCTCGAGGTTTAATCAATTTGGGGAATTTATGCTTTCTCAATTCAACTTTGCAAGCTCTTCTCTCCTGTTCTTCATTCGTTCAACTCTTGCAGGAACTTAGATCTCGTAACATACCACAGGTGGACTGAAGTTTTGGTTCTTTTATGTATAAAAATCTTCATATCTATTCCATTATTAGATTTATGAGATTGTGCTTTTTAATGGATTTGTAGATCGAGTATCCAACATTACATGCATTTGTTGAGTTCTTCTCAGAATTTGGTGTGTTCCCGGATTCAAGCACAAAGCAAAAACAAACGGTTAAACTGGAAACTGGGAGGCCTTTCCGCCCTGTCATGTTTGAATCTATTTTGAAAACATTCTCTCCAGATGTGCCAAATAGCTTTTCAGGCAGGCCAAGGTTTGTATATATGGTATTTTAGTTTACTCTTGGCTTTTTCTTCAATTTATGACCATATCCGACCTACGTGATCCAGTTTTGTGATTTTTACTTGTCAAAAATAAAAATTGTTCTAGATTATGATTTTGGTTTGTGCTCTTAATCCACCATCAAATGGTGTTAAACTGCTTAATCTGATTTCCCTTCCATCTTTTTCGTCATTTTTTTTAAAGTTGCCTTAACCTCATAACATTAGTCTGTTTTGACTGGCTTTGCCTTTAGCATGGACCATTTAAGATGCACGGATAGAAATACAGAATATCAGTATGTTGATTCGACTTCATATCATTTCCCAAATGCTTGTTTATGTGTGTGTGAGAAGAATTTCCAACTATCATTTCTATTTGACTTCATATCAATATGTTGATTCAACTTTATATCATTTTTTGTAGTTCCTAAGACTAGGAAAAATTAGCAGTGACCAGTTTTTTTTGTCACTGATTTTGCACTAGAGTTTTTCAAGATAGATTGTATATTTACTCTGTAGTTGTATTTTTTTTCTTTTATTTTTTATGGTTCTTGCATGTACGTAGGGTACATTTCCATGGTGCTCTTAATTTAGTTTTATCAAGTAACTACCTGAAAGAAAGAAAAAAAAAGGGAAGAAGGTAAAAGCCCTTTATGTAGTCTTAATAGTGGCTGCTATTACTACACCATGATAGTTTATTTTAAAGGCAACTGTTTGACACTACTAGACTGATGTTAGTAATGAATTAATTCCATGTCCTTGCTGTTATATATCTGCATATTTTTCCTTCCAACATATTGGTGCTGTATCCTCTCTTTTTCAGGCAAGAAGATGCTCAAGAGTTTTTAAGTTTTGTCATGCACCAGATGCATGATGAATTGCTTAAACTTGAAGGTCAAACCCCAAATGGATTTGGGGGAAAGAAGACCTCTTTGGTTTCATCAATGAATGATGAGGATGATGATGATAATTGGGAGACTGTTGGTCCAAGGAACAAAAGTGCAATTACAAGAACACAGAGCTTCTTTCCATCACAATTAAGTATGATTTTTGGAGGTCAACTTAGAAGCGTTGTGAAGGCAAGAGGTAGGAAAAATTGCTACACTATGCTTGTACTGTATAAAGCATAACATGGATTTTTGTATGCCCTTGCTCAACTTTATGAAATTCTACATCGATTGAATCTTCATTTCTACATGAATGAAATATTCTATTATAAATAGATGACCTTTTCATTGGGTTTTGAAATTTTCATATAGTTGAGCAAAAAAGAATGACTATAGCTTTCCTATCTAAAATGAAAATGAAACTTGAGACTGCAAGATCTGTAGTGAAAATATAGAAAATTTTGAAATCATTATAATTTCTGGGGTTTGTACGAATTTCAGAGAAATAACAGGATTTTTTTAAAAGATTGTTTTAGTAAAAGATTCTAAGCTTGCTTGGTGAGATCTCTCTTCAGTTTTCGGTACTGTTGCTTTGTGTACGTGGAGCATACCCCTGTCCCAGTCCGCCTCTTGGCCCTTTCTAAATACTTTATAAAAAAAAAAAATTAGCATTGTTGTTGCCATCTAACATTACTTCTTGTCATCTTCATTCCTCTACACCCTTACAGTTCTACGGTTTAGTTGTTGACCAATGTGTGCATTGCATCAAAGGTACTTAGTTTAAGGTAAAAGCATTTGTAATGATGTTGACCTTCAAGGACTAAAATGTGGAACTTTATTTTAACCTTTCGATTTCTGACCTTTCATATAGATTATCTAGAAATGGTAACTAAGATTTTTGTCTTGAATGGAGTGATCAAGATTTGCTAGATATTCAGCAGAAGTACTTAAATTGTGAAAATAAATTTTAAATTTCGTATTTTTTTTTATATAAAATGTTTTTAAGAAGAAAAATGGTAAATTTAGGGTTCGTTTGGTAACTGTTTTTGCTTTCGATTTTTGTTTTTCTATATTTTTTCTTTTACTTGCTTTCGCTAGTGAAAACAAACATTAGAAAACGTTGTTTGATAATTATATTTGAATATTAGTTTTGTCTATTTTTATAAAGAGGTAGAGTTTAAAATTTTGTTATTAACAAGATTCGATGCTTGGACCCCATTAAAGTTGAAATAGCTCCTTGTGTTGCCAAAATTGAAAAAGCAACTTTTTTGCGTTTTCACTTTTTTGCTGCCAAAGTTGATATTGTTTCCATTAGCAGTCACTAAACACTATTTTTTCCTTCTGATTTTAAAAAATTATTAGTAAAAAGTTGGAAGCAGAAATAGTTACTAAACGGACCCTTATTTCTCCATGTTTTAGGGCTATCTTGGTTAAACATTGTTAGTGATGAGGCCCTTTAGCTTGAGTGGGGCTCAAAAGTATCAAATTCTACTTTGTTTAATAAATAAAATAAAATTACAGCAAAATCTATTGGTTCTAATTTATAGCAACAGTTGGCATCAATAATTGTTTACTGCAATATTCTGAAGATAAATCTAGTTGTACTTTCTTTTTTTAAAAAAGGAAAAAAAAAAGGCAATTGTGGGTTTGGTTATTATCTTTGATATTTAGTGGGTTCCAAAACAAGAACATTTACACATCAACTCAATGTCTTTTATCCCAAAGTTGCTGTGTTGTTGAAAATATATCCCATATGTAAGAGTAAAACTAGAAAGGTAAGGAGAAATTGAGCGATCATAAGTAATAGTAGTACTAAATTGATGGGAAGTCATTGTTCCATACCCCTTTCTTTTAAAACCATAAACCTCAAGCTATTTTTGGATTACTAATTCTATTGAACAGAAAACCTGGAAACAAAAGAAAATTATGTAGGCTTTGTCAGACAAGATAGCTCCCAAAACAAATCAAAAGTAAAAGAACACCCTTTATGTACTTGTGTTGATGGCAAACACAAATCAAAAGTTTGCCTCTTTTTAGTTATTCCTCACCTTTGGGATAGTCTAGAGCAACATTGGGTGTATGTCACTGTATGATTTCCTATTAAGTTGTTTATGTTGCTTAATTGAAGATAATATCCAAGCACTCTTCAAACTTAATATCCAAGGACTCTTCAAACTTTGATATCCATTTCTTTATGTTCATTGCTATTGCCATTGCTGTATATTTTGCACGTAAGTTCGAGGTGCCCTGGCAACAAGGTGCTCCCTTTTTCCAGCACATGCTAGATATTTGGATAAATTCAGATATCTGAAACTCTTTTTCCATTTAGTGAAGTGTGCTGCTACGCACACCATGTATGGATGCAGACACTCCAATATGATAAAACTTTTATTAACAATCTGTCATTCTGGATTAGCTCCCGTTTTTTAATCAGATTCATTAACCCTTAATTTCTTGTCATTTTATGACCTAATAGAATGAGCTTAAGTGTCGATCATCCTATCTGCTGATTTTTTGAATTTTAACTTTCTTGCTGCAGTTAGTAATTTAATGCCTTAGCTGTTTTTAATTCAAGCAGGTAATAAACCCTCAGCGACTATACAACCATTTCTTTTGCTCCACATCAATATTAGTCCAGACCCTGTCTTCACCATAGAGGATGCACTTCGTATTTTTTCTGCACCAGAGACTCTGGAAGGGTACCGAGCAGCATCCAGAAGGGTATTGTCTTTGTTGTAGTTATAAATTTAAATACCATCTTTTTTTTGCATTCACTCAAAGATTTCTTAGTTCATCTGATTAATTGGTTCTATCTGCATCACTAGGCAAGATAGGTCTTAATACTAGATGACAGGTGTGGATCTTAAGTTTTCATTGTGTGGCGATCATGGTCTGCTTTGCTTATTGCACCATCACCTGCCATATTGTTTATTTTCTTATAGCAGTGTGTCCCTTCAATATATACGGCTCATTTCTTAGGTCCTGAGAGTGAAGGTCTGGAAGCCATCCACCTTATCTCTTGTGTAGGAGATTCTTGCGAGAATAGACTGGTCTTATAAGGTTACTAAGAACTAATGCTTATGTTCATTGTTCTTTCCTAGCTTGTTCCTGACTTTTGATGGGATTGGGATCTAGCTTAAAATTCGCAAATGTCTGGCTCGCATTAGAACTGCTGTTACGTCTTGTACTATAAGTTAGATGTAAAGGCCACTATTATTGTAATGTTCTAGTAATAAATTACAACCTTTTGTTGCTTTGTAATTTTTTGATATTGAAGAATGCAAGGACCACATATTCACCACCGACTTTTGAAACCCAAATGACATAGCTGCTACTCTGGACGAAGCCATGTCATGTATTTGTTGGCGATGTGATCACTTAATGTGGTAGTGCCACATCATTTGGTGTTTCAATATTTGATACAATATTTGGGACCAAATCTTTTCCTTTTTTCTTTAATGTTAGTATAAGTAGTTACCATTATCAAAAACCACTTTGTTGCTCTCATTATCTCATTGTTTGAAATGTGAATCTGCATATTCATCACAAAGTTATTATATCTTTTTCTTTTTTAAAAAAATTATTTTTTATGAATGGACATAAAACCTTATCCCAAACATTGTGAGGTTATAAAAAGTTGTCCCTTGGACTATTAGAAATATGTTCAACGAGATGATATATTTTTCCATTCCTTGATAGGATTTGAACCCTCATAAAAACTTTATTATATTTAGAAATATTCTTTGTGTATGTTGATTGAAAAATATTTGGCCATCTCAGGCTGAAGTAGTGAGTGCTAGCAAGTCTGTTAAAATACAGGAGCTTCCTGAGATTATGATTTTGCACCTTATGCGTTTTAGCTACGGAAGCCAGGGAAGCACCAAATTACATAAACCTGTACATTTTCCTCTGGAGCTTGTTCTTAGACGGGAATTGCTTGTTTCTACATCCTCTGAGGTGATATTTCTCACTTATTCTCTGTTCCTATATGTTCTGTGGTTATGTCACTACTCCGACATAGTTATTTAGCACCCTACATATCTATTCTCTTGTTAATTGTGTAATGTTAGTTTCTATTCTTCTGAACTGCTAGTTAGGAATAATCTCCTTTGCCTCTTTTAGTTATGCTGCATGTTACTGAAAATTTCTTCATTAGAAGATCACTAACTGTATATTTCTATTCGGGGAGCACTATCTCCACGTGTGTTTTTGATATTCTACATGGTCTATTATCACGTGGAGGTGGGACCCACCTTACTCTATACCACGTGGAAATATTAATCTCCTCTCTAGTTTGCTCTGCCCATTCTTATATGATGGAAATGTTGAAGAGCTGGTCTATTGAGTAGCATATTGTCGATGAATCTGTCGTTTTTTATTTTGAATTTACAGCAATTTTGACCATATCAACGATCATGCAAAGCTTTACTCATTATATCATCATTAAGAGGTTGCCTAATCATGCAAAGCTTTACTCATTGATATCATTATTAAGAAGTTGCCTAATTATGTCGATGGACTTTTATTTTAACTGAAAATAATGATTTGAATATACTTAATGCTCATCTACCCCCCCCCCCCCCCCCCCCCCCCCCCCCCTCTCTCTTCTTCTTTTCAGGGTCAAAGGTTCGAACTTGTAGCGACAATCACTCATCATGGGAGGGACCCTTCAGAGGGGCATTACACTGCTGATGCTAGGCATTTTAGTGGTAAGTGGCTGCACTATAATGACGCGTCGGTTGCTCCCATCCCTACCAGCAAAGTGCTCCATGACCAAGCTTACATTCTCTTCTACAAAAAGTTATAGACGTATGACATTTGGAGTCATGAGAATTACTATAATTTTGTAGGGATATATATATATATATATATATATAGCAGATTATCTTCTGTAATTTATTTTAAGCTACAGGAATATAATATTGATGGTAAGAATTACTCTTCTTAAAAATTTGCATCATTACCGTTCTAGTAGTCACTTGGATGTGGGCCGTTTATCTTGCAAACTACATTAAAAAAAGTGCTAAAAATACTGAAAAATTGTACTTTTTTTTTTTTTGAATTTCGGGCTTGGGCTTTAGCTTTAGCTTGTTAGAGTCCAAGTCCAGGCAGGGCTCAGTTCATGCCAGTCCAAGCATCAAGCCGGGGTTTTTTCAAGTTTCAAAGGGCTTAAAATTTATTTGAGTTTAGGCTAGATGGGTCTTTCAAGTAGGGGAGTTGTTTAGGGCCTTCAGGCCAGACCTGTCAGACTTCAGGCCCAAATTGACTTTTTTCAATGGAAAAAAGTTTTAAAAATCATGTTGAGCCAAACCGAATCCCCCCAAGTTCCATCAATGACTAAAATACAAAGAAATCCTATATCAACCCAAAATGATAAAATTATTCATAAAATTTAGACTGGCGACAGTGCTTCTGCTCTCAACTAAAGTATTCATAACTTTCCGGTATTAGAGTTGAAAATGAATCGAGCTATTCACAAACAAAATTTGGCTCGTTTAGGGTTGATTCAATTGAAGTTCATTTATCGAGTCGAGCGTGAATAAGGAATCGTGTTTGTTTAGTTAAATGAGCCGAGCTCAAACTATACTAAGTTTGATTGGTGTTTGGCTCATTGAAGTTCGACTTGTTTAATCTCAACTCAATATTCGGCTTATTGAAGTTGGACTTGTTTAACCTCGGCTCGTTTGGTATGTAATTCATTAAAGTAATTAACTTAATAATATTTAAATTTAATTTACTTGACTAGAGATGGGCTCAACTCAAGTTGACATAAACGAGATGAATTTGAACAAAATACTGAGATTCGTCTAAAAGATCGATTAGACTTCAGCTTAACCCGACTCAGTTCGTTTATGCCCTATCCAATATTATGTCACAAAGCATTAGGATGAAATATATCTCACTAAGTATCATCTTTCTCACTGAGCATTAGGATGAAATTTATCTTTAGATCAAATTGTAATAGAATTGGTTCTCAAAAAATAAATAAATAAAGTAAATGGTATTTTAAACGAATCGAGTTAGTTAATAATTGAGTTGATAAATACTCGATTTGACTCGCTAATTGGATTGAGTTCGATCATTTTTATAGCTCATTTTTATCGAGTCAAGTCAAATATTTACGTTGATCGGCTTGACTTAATTTGTGCAGTACTTCAAGCGATCTACTCGATACTCTATTAAATTTAATATATATGTATGAGAAATGATCCATAGTAAATGGTTGTAAATGACACTATTCTATTAAAACTAATTTTGCACTATCTATATGAAAATTTAATAGTGCAAAATGAGAGTAATTTTACACCTGCTATTAGTCCTAGCGACATGAACATTCTTTCTAGCAGCACGAGAGATTACACAATTAATTTTTGGCTTTGTCCCTAGTCCTTCTAGTGACAGGAGTAGGAATTTTTTTTTGGCATTACCGTTAAGTCTAATGGCAGGAGTAGAATTTTTTTTTGACCTTGCCGATACTCTTAACGGCAGAAACAAAAAATGATTGTTTAAGAAAAAAGTAAAACGCCAACGGTCTATAATTTCAAGAGCATCAAGTGGCATTGGAATGGAGACTGCACGTGTCCTAGCCTTGCGTGGTGTACATGTTGTTATCACAGTAAAAAAATATGGATACTGGTAGAAAAGTTAAGGAAGAAAAACTTAAGTGCTAAAATTGATGTCATGGAGTTAGATCTCAGCTCATTGGCATCTGCGAAAAAAATTGCATCAGAATATAAATTATAATGGCTCTTCCCCTCGATCTCCTCATGTAAGATATTATATAAGTGTTTTGAGTGTAGTACCGTACTACTATCTTTTGGACGTTATTATATTTTTTTATACAAGTAAATCACAATGGTCATGTGCATCTCCATCAATTTATACTGGAGCATTACCAGGAGTGAACTGATTGTGTTTGGTGTTGGAAGTAACAATGTAGGGGTTATAGCTACTCCGTTCATGCTTTCCCAAGACAACATAGAGTTGCAATTTACAAGTAACCATTTGAGTACGTTGCACTGAAGTTAATTGATGTCTATATGTAAGTTTGTGAACTGATTGCGTTTATTTTCTACTTTTTTCTTGAACAATCCTTTTTGTTTCTGCCTCTAGGAGTAGCAGCAAGGTCATTTTTTTTTTTTTTTTGGCTTTTGCTGCTACGAGAGTAGTGGTAAGACCAATTTTATTCCTGCTTCCGCCACTAGGACTAGCGGCAAGGCCAAATTTTTTTCTGCTCCTGCCACTAGGACTAGCGCCAAAGCCAAAGGCTAATTGTGTAATTTAAAGGCTAATTGTGTAATTTTTTGTGCCACTAGAAGGAATATTCCTATTGCTAGAAGAATTAGCAACAGGTATAAAATTATTCTCATTTTGTGCCGTTAGATCTTCATATGAATGGTGTAAGATCTGTTTGCTAGAATAATACCCATTTCATCAATTTGTTATGCATCATTCCTCTCTCTCTCTCTCTCTCTCTCTCTATATATATATATATATATATATATATATATATATATATATATATAAGTTTTAAGTTATACTCCTTCCATTTTAGAATTAAAGATCAAATTTGAATTTTTAAAGTTAATATAAAAGATTTTTAAACTTAAAATTGATGTGATTTATTTGACTTTTAAATATAATAAATCTTACATATTTATACTTTTTAATTAGTTCATAAAATTTTATAATTATATTATTTAAAATTAAATTAATTTATCTTAATTTTGAATACGAAAATATGATGGTCGTTAAGTATTCATGTTAAAAGAATCATGCAAAAAAAAAAAAAAAAAACATATTTAAAGAAGTTGTACCATAATATTATTCCACTAAATTTTATAAATTTATGGACATGATTAATAACCTTATAATAATCAAGTGGTACCATTTTTTTTTATTTGGCCTAATTTGTTTTGATTTATTTAAATTTATTTGTCATCTCCTAATTTAATATTATTTGTTGTTCCCAGATGGCACAAAAATGATCTAGAAAAAGGGGAGAGGGGAGGGGGAGGGGGGTTGAATAAATCATTTTAATTCTTTAAATTATAATCTCAAAATCTTTTTTTTTTGAAATGACAGTGGAATAATTGATTTTGTTGAGCACCTCTTCTAAATTTGAGTTAGTAACAGTTGCAGTTCTGGATTGAGTTTATGTTACTGAAATGTTATTTTGAAAATAATACAATAGTTAAAGTAATTAAAGCAGTTATAATAGTTATGATGAAAGAAATAAAGAGATAAGAGGAGACGTATAAATTTTAAGTGGTTCGGAGCACAAATATCTCCTAGTCCAATCTTCTGCAATTATAGCAGGAAATCCACTAAGGATATCAATCACCATAATCAAATCAAAGATCTATTACATCACTGAATCACTAAGATTCATTCGAGTCACAAAATCTCAGCATAGGTCACAAAGACCTGGGTTCCCTCAGAACCATTCTACCTTGGACACTAAGTCCATCCCCCTCAAGGACTGATTCCTTCATAATCAGGTAAGTCACGAAAGTCTCGAGTTTTCACCTTAGGACACTAAGTCTTCTTCCATTCTTGGGGCTGATTCATCTAAATTAGGCGAGCCACAGAGTCTCGACTTTTGCTGTTGATGAAGGTGTGTTTGAGGTGCTGCCAAACTAACATTAAGCTCTCATTTGAAGGGCTTGGAAGCTGAGGACTGATTCCTTTGATCTTTTCTCCCCATTTGAGTTCTTTGCGTATTTTTGATTTATTCTGACTCTTATGTTATTGGAATCATTCCTTGACTGATCCTCTAAGGTGTGTTTTAACCTTGGGTTGATGATACACTCGTTCAACAGATCAATCTTCTTCTCATCTCACTTTTTTCCTTTTTGAACTCTACGATTTTTGACATGTTCAGCTCTCTCTCTCTTTCTATCTTGGTAGTTTCATCTCTTTTTCTTCCTCCTTCAACCTCTTTTTTTATTTTATTTGAATTTTGAACAAGTCTTCTATTTATAGAGAGATGTTTAACAATTTTTCCATTGGAAGATATCCGTTACTTCTTTTAACGTTCCAATCGCATAGAATCTTTGATGAAGATATTGTGTCAGATTGATTTTAGACATGTCTTCATCAGTTTACCAAAAATAAAAATCTCGTGTCATGTGCTGCTTTGGACAGATAGCTGTTAGTCCTAACTTTGTCTGATTCTTCATATCAATTTTGAATGACCAACCACTGTTTTGTCATTTCCATTATTCAAATCATCTTGATGTTAGTCTATTATCAATCCTGTTACAATTTCATTAGTTGGGAACTGTAGTGTTTGACTTTATTGACTTATGAATTTCAGCTATGCGATTAACACTACGATTTAATTATTCTGCGAACTGCACCATAATCGTTTAACACTGTGAAAGTAACTTAACTTTACGAGCTCAGAGCTGTACTTGATATCATCACTTTTGATTCTTGTCTTACTTTAAAGATTCAGTCAAACTCTATGATCCTTATTCAGTGTATCATTCTACGATTTGCAGACTTTCTGATTAGCCATACGATTCTTCTACTTGGTTGTTTGCTTTACGATCCTCTGAATACTACAATCAACTTTATAATTCTTTTTCTTTCTTTCAGCATCTTTATTTCTTATCTTTCTATTTTAGGATATGACTTGCCTGCTCTTCTGACTTTGCAATTTGAAGCCTTAGCTCTTCAGATTGTAGCCCCATGTTATGGAGCTTTAGGATTTTCTTTCCATAGATGTTGTTTTATAATCTTCAACTTTATGTTTTGTCATGAGCATTCTGGTAACTTATACTCTACGACTTCTTCAGCTAATATATGCTTTCAGACTTATATTTCTCAGCAAAATTTTGAGCTTATTCTTTGTCTGTACCATTTTTTTATATCTTCATTTCAAACTCAGTTCACTTCCTGAAAATTGAGATTTCTCCTTGATTTGAGCTTTTGCATTTGTCACTTTTTCCTTGAAGGTCAACCCCCCTTTACTTTATCGTTCTCCGTTAGTATTATTTGCAGTTTTCACATAAGTTCTTGTTCAGTACCCTTCTGAGCATCATGTGTCTAGTCATTTATTAAAGTATGTCCTTTGTTCCTTGTCCTTTTTGACTAGTTGTTCTCATCTTGCTTCTTTGCTGGAGAATCCTTTGATAAGATCATTCTTATCATCTGTTTCTGTAGTGAATCTATCTCACAGTGTCATTGGCATCACGTCTTTTAATTTGTGAAGCACTGAGGCAGCCCATTGATGTTGTAGCTTTGCGTTTTGGAGTATCTCAGTGATAATGATTGATTCAATAATATAATTCAATTCAGCTTCATTATATGATTTTGAGTACTTTTACTTGTTTAGCATCTGCGAGCTTTCATTCTTATTTCTTCTGCTAGAGCTTTTTTTGAGTCTTTCATATTCTTTGGGGTAATTTTTGCTTGTCCGTCTTATTCTTGAAATCTTTAGCTTGTAGTAAAAATTCTTCTTTAGTGAATATGTCATCTTTTTTAGTCTCCTTTCCATGGATGTATACTTCTGTCTCTTTCTTTGATTTGTTATTTTTTGAATTTGACCATTTAGTTTTGACTTGCAAGTTGATTTGATCATAGTGTTGAACATGAAGATTGTACTGCGATTAGAGTTCTTCGTTCTGCTTTGCGATCTTGATTAATCTTCTGAAGACTTTCCTTTGCTGTACGTTCTTAAGTTAACTTTGCGATCTGATCTTCACTATACGATTCAGAAAGAGATTTGATATTGCCATACGATATTCTCTTATATGATCAACTTTACAATACGATCTAAATCTACTTTGTAAGACAATCTTCAACTGAATTTGCTCTGTTGGTGGCATAGTTGCACAATCCATTTGAAATGCCCCTTAAATTTCTGTGATCATTCTTACAACATGCTGTACGATTTGATCTTTTCTTTCCAACAATGTGCTTGATTTCTGCGAATTGGTCTCATACGATTTTGATTGTTTGAACTTGAGTATTCTGCAATTTTTTCAACTACTCCATCCTGTTTTACATTTTCTGAGCATACTCTACGAATCCCAGAACGATCTTATCGATCGTATGATACAGATCACTTATGGTTTCCTATAGTCTATACATTCAATTTTCTTCATAGATCAACCTAACAAGTTTGATCTTCTAATCTAAGTCCTTATACATTGATTTCCTTATTAAGGACTTTACAAAAGTTACAGATTATAAATATACATTAATAATTGTATGGAATTCTAAGTACTTGTACAATACATTCTTTTATAAGGATTGTACAAATTTCTTGTTTTCTAACAGAATCATTAGCATAATTAAGAACTGATAAATTTCCCTCTTTTATATGCAGTTTTTGTATTGGACTATACAAACATCATCATTCAATCATCATACATTTAACTATACAATCATCATCATCAAATCATTATTCATTTGTATTAACATTATCCCCCTATTTGATGATGACACAACCCTAAGTCTCACAACACATAAGTTTGATAAACATGGCCATAAATAGTTTCACATTAACACATAAGTTAGATAAACATTCAAACGGTTTAATAGTCAACAATTTCATAAAGCATACAGTGAGAGGTTGTATAATAAAATTAGACTTTGCATTTAATTTGCTTAACGGTTACAAAGATTTTCAAAAACATTCATTTCTCCCTCTATGTTATACAACTAGAAATTATTACAGAAACTAGTATAATTTATTTTCTTCCCCTCAGTATTAGCCCTTGTCCTTGACTTCTTCATATTTCTTCTCCCCTTTTTGTTAGCATCTTTTGGAATGATGTCTTCAATTGAGTTGGTTGAAGACCCGAATTTCGAGAGCTTTGAAGGTAGATTTAGGAGAGGTGAGGTTTCAATATGTACCTCTCTCTCTTTCTCCTTCTAGTTCTCGGTCCTCCCCCTCAATGACTAGACTTCTCATCAACATTTTAGTTTCTGTAGTCCTACATATTGCATTATCATAAGAATACTATAATGGTAATCCTAGATGCTTCAGCATGGGGGAATACTCCCTCTTCGTGATGTGGAAACTTGATGCCAAGAGTATGAATTGTATGACAGTTTGGAGATGATTAAGAACCGACATCTAGACTTCACTTTAGTGAAATCAGATTTGGCATGTTTGGATCTATGCCATAATCATTTTTCCAGATTATGTCATGGTTCACAGTTAGCGACCAACATTTTTATGCTGATAACCTTTCTTCTAAGGGTTTGATCGTTTGTATTTTCATAAAAAAAAAATTACAAAACACGATCGTTGAGAAAGGTTTTGGCTAGAGAGGATTTGGATAGTGGACATAGTGGCTACTAATAAAGTTTATCTTCTGAGGAGAGTTCTTTTATAGAGGATTTAATCTTAAAGAATCAGTGAGTGATAAGATGTAAGGTCTTTCGCCATAAACAAAAAGACTAAATTTAAAATCACATTAATTGCAGACTTAGTTTTTGTAGACAATAAGAAGAGGATATTTAAAATATTTTGTGACAGTTTCTACATTCGTGTTTGAGTGGGACACGTGTCTTGTTTTTATTTGTTAGTCAAAAATCAAATTAACTTCAGCGATTTACGTGACAATTTTTTTTTTTTTTTAGGTCGGCGTAATTGTGACTTTTCAGCTAATCCTTACATGTTATTGATCATGTTTCAGTATTTTGCAGATCTCTAGTTAATTCCTTTTGTTATTTTGGACTTTTCTGCCATCGTAAAGTGCACCCAGTGAATTAACATAGTCTATACGATCGTTTCAAAAGTAATTTTATTTTACGAACAATCTTACTCAACGAATTGTTAAGACTTTACAATCAACAAACTTATTAGCATTCTAAGATTAGCATGGTTCGACTTTTCAGGTAAATCAAAATAGACTAATTTTATAATCCTTGATTAAAATTTGATGAAGACATGACATTAATCCAATTGTTTGTATGGATATAAATTACAAATAAAATCATCATTCATCACATAATGATGCTGCATGCTCATATGTTAGGCTTAAGAATGCATATCAGTATAACAAGTATAAAAGTGGCCATCTAGGAGTAAGACAAACCCATGATCCAATGGCTGATTTTTAAACTTCTGTTTTTTGCTGAGTCATGAGATAGGTCAATTCTTCAGCATTTAATACTTTTCACCTATTGCTTCTTTTGTTCTGCATTCTGCAATGTTAACATCTAGATATCCAAACTATTTAGATCACATTGGAAGTGTCTCTTTTTAGCACATGATAAATCAAATCTTTTCTGAATACCCTTCAGATGTAGTATAAATATAACATTTGATCTACTTATATAAGAATATAGGAGAATACTAGTAATACCTTAGTATTGATCAATACTTTTACCTTTTTCGTTTTGATTTAGCTTAGTTGCAGAGACTGAGAATGGAGTTGACTAGTTTGAACCATCATCCTTATAGAGTTTCTTGAAGTTCTTGATCTGGTTCATGATGTTCACCAATGTATTCCATTTGCTACTCAAGAAATTTATTCTGCTTATCATATTCTTGTTCTACCAAAGCTTGACTAATTTCTCACAAGCTTATCATTAGTAGAATCAAACATTATATTATCTATTTGTACTAACATTTGCATACATTTCCCAAGAGGTAGTATAATATCTGTTTTGCCTATAGATTTATAACATGCTTTATAAGAAGAGTTAAATCAACAAAATTTGAAAATTGTTTGTCTTGAAGTTGAACGTTGTCTACTTAGGCATACTCTGTTCTTCAGATGGTTACCACAAACAACTTGCAATCCGGTTGATCTTGTATCTTTTGATCACTGCGTCTTTGCCCATTTAGCTCCTAAAGACTCAACTTATACCCTTTTTCTGTCTTGGGTCCATAAAGACATTCATTTTATGCAGTGAATCTTCTAAGCAGTTGAATCTTCATTCCATCAGTATATGTGTACCACTTTGTTCATCTTCCTTGGTATGTTCATTTTTGTTCCTTCTTATGTGAGTTCTTCAAGATTGAGTTCTGAGGTTGATTTGCTGATTCGTAAAGTGCTTTCTTTCGATCATTGAGGTAAGGATCGTATGCTTGACTTGCTCGTAGTCCATATTGATCATAGAGTTTATTTGTTTTTCTCTTCTGATGGTGGGGATATAAAGTCTGTAGTAGATCATCAAGATTTGACTTTCTTTCTTTCCAAGATTTGTAGTAAGATGATAGTATTCTGATAGTAAGCAGGATTGTTGATGACTTTAACTTCCAAAGATAAGAGTGTGTTCTTCTGGTTCTTTTATGAATGTTCATAACTCAGTGAGTCTTTGAAATATTTGCTTTACGGAAGACATAGATTTCCAAGTAGTTGAACACTTTCCCTTGATTGCTCCTCTGATTAACCTGAGAGAACTTGATTAAGGTTGATTTTATCTTTCAAGACCAGAAGGAATAATTCTGTACATATGTAACAATCGTCCATAATGATTTGCAGTAGATATAGACTCAAAGAAACATGTCCATAGGATTTCCTGAGCCTGATTTGGCTGTCTTTTTTTGAATGATATTTATCTTCATGCTAATGAATTTGCATAATCTTCCATTTGATATAGATTGACTTGAAAGTCCAGGGATTAGACTTCGGGATTTAGTTTTTTGTACTATCATTTGGCTGAGTTAGGAAGACTTCTTGATGTTCTTCTTGACTGATTCTTAGAAGATTTTTCTATATTCCTCTTTTCCTTGAAGCACGATCGAAGAACTTGACAAACATTCATCATCTACTTTTTATGTTTCATAATTATTTGGTGGAGCTTCTTTTTTGCATTTAGCTTTAGTTTTGGTACTTATACTTGGTTGGGTCCACTGAGGTTAGTTATCTTTGGAAATCTATAGATGTTTCAATCTTGGGTTTTCCATATGTACTATGCACAACAATAGTATAACAAATATGATGTTGTATATTCAGTGCTTGTGTATAATTGGAAACTTGTAAACCTAGACATGTGTTGACAATTTTGTTCTTAAAGGACTTTTTAGGCTTTTGCAGTCTTTATTGAGGTATTGATCCATGAATCTGAGAATTTATAGGGTAAAGGATAATTCTATGATTTTTACTCATACTTTTCGTATAGTTCTTACTTGATTCAATCGTAGAGTTATCTTTGCTTCTTAGACGTGATAAGCACAAGATCAATTCTTCTTAAGGCAATGGTTTATCATAGAAGTTCATAAATGTAATTTGAGGCTTACCTTTTTGAAGCATATGACGAATGAAACTTTCCTTTCCCTTTTGTTCACCTTTCCTTTTATGATCATTCTTTTCTTCTAGCGATTACAGTCATTTGCTTGTTTAATCAATTAGACTTCATAAGCTTGTGTGCACCCCTTTTTGATTCAAAGCCTTGTAATGCATTTAATAGTTGAGGTAGGGTTCTTCTTTCTCATTGGATTCTTTGTTGTCCCTTGAAGAATCTTTTCATTCAGCTTCTTGCCTTGTTGCATCAGATCATTTATCTGGAGGTCTTATGATACTGCACTTATTGATCTTGACTGATTGTATAGAGTATTGTTGAGTTTGTCTGACATTTGAGTTTGTATTTGGAGACCCAATACTTTATGAGCTGAACTTTTCTACGATGGTAGAGTGTTGAGCTTGATTGGATCGTAGAGCTTTGGAATTCAACGATTAGTGTTGGAGATATCCAAAGTATTATGTGGGAGAGTTAATGTAGGTAGCCTGTGATTCCGATTTGCATTTGTTTTGTCGGCTTCGCTATACAGCTTCTCTTTTGATCATCATGTCTTCTGAATCTTTTTGTTCCCTTCAGATATGAAGCTCTTCCTCAGTCGTGTCACCTTTGATCTGATTTTGACATAATTTCTTAAGAGTTGTCCTTCTTTGAGCACGCCTTGTCAGAGACTTTTGAGAGTTTGGGAAGAATATTGAATACCTCATTCATGAAATTATTTCATTCTGATGAACTAAGAGAGATGTCTTGTTTGATATAACACCTTCATGTGATTCTGCTGAGGTCTTCTGAAACTTTGTAGTGACTTTGCTTTTTTGTGTCTGTCAATGATTTGATTGCCATCTTGATAGAGCCTTTGGTAAATGGAGTCATCTTGAAAGAAGTGAATGATCCTCATTATGCTATTTAAGATAACTTTCATCAATAGTGCATATAACTACATGTATTTGAACATTTCAGTAACCAATCTAATAATGTTGCATAAAAGTTTAAATTCAGAATTGATTTTGATATGTTCCATAGGATCTACTCAAGCGATTAATCTTTGATTAAGAGAACCTGCTTTGATACTAATTGTTGTTCCCAGATAGCACATAAATGATCTAGAAGGGGAGGGGGGTTGAATAGATCATTTTAATTCTTTAAATTATAATCACAAAATCATTTACTTTTAAAATGGTAGCGAGATAATTGATTTTGTTAAGCACCCCTTCTAAATTTGAGTTAGTAACAGTTGCAGTTTTGAATTGAGTTTATATTACTAAAATGTTATTTTGAAAACAATACAATAGTTAAAGTAATTATAACAGTTAGAACAATTATTATGAAAGTAATAAAGAGATAAAAGGAGATATAGAAATTTTAAGTGGTTCGGAGCATAAATATCTCCTAGTCCACTCTTCTGCACTTCTAACAGAAAATTCCCTGAGGATATCAATCACAACAATCAGATCAAAGATCTGTTACATCACTGAATCACTAAGATTTCTTCGAGTCACAAAGTCTCGACATAGGTCACACAGACCTAAGTTCCCTAAGAACCATTCCACCTTGACACCAAGTCCATCCCCCATAGGGACTGATTCCCTTAAAATCAGGCAAGTCACGAAGTGTCGACTTTTCACCTTAGGACACTAAGTCATCTTCCCTTCTTGGGGATGATTCATCTGAATCAGTTTAGCCACAAAGTCTCGACTTTTGCCGTTGATGAATGTGTGTTTGAGGTGATGCCAAGTTAACATTAAGCTTTCATCTAAAGGGCTTGGTAGCTGAGGACTGATTCCTTTGATCTCTTCTCCCTATTTGAGTTCTTTACATACTTCTAATTTGCTTTGACTTTTATATTGTTGGAATCATTCCTTGATTGATCCTCCAAGGCATGTTTTAACATTGGTTGGATGATACACTCGTTCAACAGATCAATCTTCTTCTCATCTCACTTCTTTTCTTTTTGAACTTTATGATTTTGGACAAGTTCAACTCCCTTTCTCTATCTTGGCAGTTTCATATCTTTTTCTTCCTCTTTCTACCTTTTTTTTTATTTGAATTTTGAACAAGTCTTCTATTTATAGAGAGATGATTGACAATTTATCGGTTGGAAGATATTCGTTACTTCTTTTAATATTCCAATCGCTGAGAATCTTTGATGAAGATATTATATTAGATTGTTTTTAGACCTATCTTCATTATTTTACTAAAAATGGAAACCTCGTGTCTGGTGCTGCTCTGGACAGATAGCTGTTAGTCTTAACTTTGTCTGATTCTTCATATCAGTCGTGAATAACCAGTCACTGTTTTATCATTTTCATTTTTCAAATCATCTTGATGTCAGTCCATTATCAATTCTGTTACAGCTTCATTACTTGGGAACTGCAATGTTTGACTTTACTTACATGTGAATTACTCTGCGGACTACATCATGATCGTTTAGCACTGTGAAAGTAACTTAACTTTACAAACTCAGAGCTATCTTTGATATCGTCACTTTCTGATTCTTGGCTTACTTTATAATTCAGTCAAACTATACAATCCTTATTCAGTGTATCATTTTACGATTTACAGACTTTCTGATTAGCCATACGATTCTTCTGCTTGGTTGTTTACTTTACGATCCTCTGAATACTACAATCGGCTTTACGATTCTTCTTCTTTCTTTCAGCATCTTTATTTCTCATATTTCTGTTTTAGGATTTGATTTGTCTGCTCTTCTAACTTTGCAATTTAATGCCTTAGCTTTTCGGACTGTAGCCTCATGTTCTGGAGCTTTAAGATTTTCTTTCTATAGCTGTTGTTCTATAATCTTCGACTCTACATTCTGTCATGAGCATTCTGGTAACTTATACTCTACAACTTCTTCAGCTAGAGTATGCTTTTAGACTTATATTTCTCAGCAACATTTCGAGCTTATTCTTTGTCTGTACCATTTTTTTATATCTTCATTTCAAACTCAGTTCACTTCCTGAAAACTGAGATTTCTCCTTGATTTGAGCTTCTGCATTTGTCACTTTCTCCTTGAAGGTCAACTCCCCTTTACTTTATTGTTCACTGTTAGTATTATTTGCAGTTATCACATAAGTTCTTGTTCAGTACCCTTTTGAGCATCATGTGTCTAGTCATTTGTTGAAGTATATCCTTTGTTCCTTGTCCTTTTTGACTAGTTGTTCTCATCCTGCTTCTTTACTGGAGAATCCTTTGATAAGATCATTCCTATCATCTGTTGCTGTAGTGAATCTATCTCACAGTGTCATTGGCATCATGTTTTTTAATTTGTGAAGCACTGAGGCAGTCTATTGATGTTGTAGCTCTGCGTTCTAGAGTAGCTCAGCGATAATGATTGACTAAATGATCTAATTCAATTCAGCTTCATTATATGATTTTGAGTACTTTTACTTGTTTAGAATCTGCGAGCTTTCATTCTTATTTCTTCTGCTAGAGCTTTTTCCGAGTCTTTCATATTCTTTGGGGTAATTTTTGCTTGTCCATCTTATTCTTGAAATCTTTAGCTTGTAGTAAAAATTCTTCCTTAGCGAATATGCCATCTTTTTCAGTCTCTTTTCCATGGATGTATACTTCTGCCTCTTTCTTTGATTTGTTATTTTCTGAATTTGACCATTTAGCTCTGACTTCCAAGTTGAGTTGATCGTAGTGTTGAACATGAAGATTGTACTGCGATCAGAGTTCTTCGTTCTGCTTTGCGATCTTGTTTAATCTTCTGAAGACTTTCCTTTGCTGTATGTTCTTGAGTTAACTCTGCGATCTGATCTTCACTGTATGATTCAGAAAGGGTTTTGATATTGCCATATGATATTCTCTTTTGCGATCAGTTTTACAATACGATCTGAATCTACTTTGCAATACGATCTTCAATTGAATTTGCTCTGTTGGTGGCATAGTTGCACAATCCATTTGAAATGCCCCTTATATTTCTGTGATCATTTTTACAATATGCTGTACGATTTGATCTCTTCTTTCCAACAATGTGCTTAATTTTTGTGAACGGGTCTCATACGATTTTGATTGTTTGAACTTAAGTATTCTGCGATTTCTTCAACTTCTCCATCATGCTTTACGATTTTTGAGCAAACTCCACGAATCCCAGAACGATCCTATCGATAGTATAATACAAATCACTCATGATTTTCTGCAGTCTATACATTCAATTTCTTCATAGATCAACTTAAAACCCTTCAAAACAAAGCCAAAAATCATTTTTGAATGGGCGAACCCTAGGGGACTTGCGAACCCTAGGGGTTATTATTTTTTTTTTTACAATAAACCCTTTCAAAACAACATTTTGAAATGGGCGAACCTAAAGGACTTGCGAACCCTAGGGGAATTTTCTTTTATACAATAAACCCCTTCAAAACAAAGCCAAACAACATTCCTAAATGAGCGAAACCTAGGGGACTTGCAAACCCTAGGGGATTTTTTTTTTTACAATAAACCCCTTCAAAACAAAACCAAACAACATTTTGAAAAGGGTGAACCCTAAGGGACTTGCGAACCCTAGTGGATTTTTTAATTTTTTTTAACAATATTATTCCATCTTTTCTTTTTAGGTACCTTTCCAGATCCAAGTCTTCTCATCGAGTATTGAACTTGATTCCTGTCGGTGACTGTCAAAAAGAATTTCACCTCTTCATTATGGTAAGGACCTTGTTTTCTATGTACTTTTCTCTCCACAAGTTTCCCATGTTGATTATTTCATTTTCACATTTGGTATTGCAGGCTAGTTTCGAAGCCCATTTCTAGATCCAAAAACTGTCAAACCGCCCCTTTCCCTCAAGTATTGGGGAAGAGATCTTTTTTTTGGGAATCACGATGTTTTTTGGGATCATGCCTGGAATTATGAACCACTTTCCTTTCCACGTCCAGACAAGGAGGGTCTTTTTCTCTATGCCTCCGCATCTAATAGTCAAGATAGTTATCCCCGTGCCTCTAACATTCCTCGGATGTGCGTTGAAATACAAGAATACCTGTATAGTCCGATCCGCTTTCAATAAGACTCTTCCATTCGGCTTCAAGGATGGAAACATTAGACCGAGAGGATTTTAGAAAATCTTGAACATGTGAGATTGCTTGAGTGTGCCAGCATCTTACAATGCATCCATTTGTGCAAGGATCTCCGTATCCATCAAGACCAAGATGCGCTTTGTATTTTAGTTTCCTGTTGGGCTTCATCAACTTCCACTTTCATCACGGCATGGGGAGAATTTACCCCTACCTTGGAGGACGTCCATGCTATCTATCAATAAGTTTTATTTTCCATTATTCTCTCTTTCCATCTTTGCTTTTCTTTAAGTTACGTCTACCTTAACTTATTCCTGATTGTGTTCTTTCAGCCTTCCTATTTATGGTGAATCCTCATGTGCTCCCTCCAATTTATCACAAAGGGATGCCCAATGTATGACTTATTTGGGTGAAGCTTTTAGGCGTGCCTCGCGTTTGGGTTCGCGATATAAAGGTAACGAACTACTTTCAAATTTTGACACACCCAACCGCCCTAAGACCTCTTGCGTCTTATGGGTACGCTACTTCTTCCGTGACTACAATCCAGCCAATTGGGATAGCTTTGCTTGGAGTAATTCAGTTCTTACCATTCATGGCACCTCGTGCCCCTTTCCACTGGCTGCCTATCTTGTTATGTGGTTGTCCCGTTTCATCTTCCCTGGTTCACCGGTTGACGGACCTTCAACCTATATGTTTTGCTTGGTTACTCTGTTGGCTCGAGGTTTACGAATTCCTCTTGCACCTCTATTTTTGGGAACTCTATACCGTCGATTAGACGAGACTATCTTAGCTATGGAAGAATCTATCGGAAGGTAACCTTCTTCCTTAGTCACTACTTCCTTTCCTTTTGTTCCATTATCTTTCATATTTCTTTCACTCATTACTTATCAATTCATTTCAATTTCCAGGTACGACGTACACTGTTTTGCTTCGGGCTCATTCCTCCAGATGTTTCTCTTTGAGCATTTTCCTAGCCATGTTGCATGACCTATCTCAAAGAAGAAGAAAACATTGCCTCCTCCTTTCTTGTCACCCACAATTGAACCTCGTCTTTCACGATGGATTGATCATAAGGGCACTTCCGAATTGCGATTATATATTGATGACTTCACCACCTTCGCCACTCGTCCTTTTACTATGGTTCTTGAGGGCGATGTTCTTCCTCATTATTACAGAGGTGAGTCACGCCACTTTGCTACCATTGACAACCTAGGAGGATCATCCCTTCTTTGGTTCTTCATCCTTCATTCCTCTGGGTTACCATACTTTGTGGGAGATGATGAGTTCGGGACTGTGTTTTATTCTCCTCAAAGGGTAATGAGGCAGTTTGGTTTTGACCAACCTTGTACCTTCGATATATCTGAAAGTGGTGATTATGAGGAGGCTTTGGAAGATTTCATCCCTTCATTTGCCACTTTTGTATTTGAAATTCCTAGGCCTCCTGGTGTTTTTGGTGATCCTTTGCCCTTTATTATTCCTTCTGCATCTAGACAGGGATGTTACACTGTCGAAGAACAAGGTCGTTGGCATAGGGTTACGAGGACATGGATAGATGAAACTCTGTGGAATGCTCTACCAGCCTCTCCTAAGATACAACTGGAATTGGCCAAGCTACTACGTACTCCCAAGTTACATGCACATCCAGAAAGATGGCCTGCTAGTATCCGCCTTTTTGATCGTGAGGCTCTTACACATCCGCCTTCTTCATGGCCTGTCGCTTCTACCTTTTGTAGTCCTCTTACACAGGCTCCCTCTCAAGCCCTTTCTCAAGCTCCTCCCCAAATTCCCTTTATTGTTGATGGAGAGAGAGTTACGTGCTCGAGAGCGAGGGGGACTATTATCACTCATACCCACGAGGTTGTGTCTTCTGCCAAATTCGCCACAAGTCATGCGAGGAATAATGTTGTCAGACGCCTAGCTAATGGTACTACCTTCATATTTAGGCATCCAATTAGACATCCACCCAAAGAAATATCTCCTACTATGCCAGTCACGAAGGATCCTCCTAAGAGACGTTGATAACTTGTGGTAAACAATACATTGCACCTGTCTGTTTTTAATTTTAATTTTTTTTTTGCATCTATCTATCTCTTTGTTGATGTTTTCTCTTGCTTTTTGGTTCAGCTTAGTGATGTTGATGAGGATGATGAAGATTATTCTCCCCTTGTGTTTAGTAAGAAAAACAAACCCAAGCCTATCAAGTTTCCTCCACCAGACGACCACCATACCAGTGTCAATTCCAGTTCTGCATTATCTGATGCAGGTTCTGTTTTAGCGGCTGACGATACTGTTCCTACTGGCGATACTGTTCCTACTGGATCGAGGAATACGGTTATTGCTCATGATGTGGATATCACTGTTTCGAGGGAGAATCCTTCAAATCCACTTACTGATTCATCAAGGAATACAGTTATTGCTTACAATGTGGATTTCACTACTCCGAGGGAGAATCCTTCAAGTCCAATTGTTGATTCTCCTCCTCATCCCCCGAGGGATTCTGCCGAAGGAGTAGTCATTAGAGAGGGTGATTGTCCGAATTCACCGGGTGAGGTGACTCACGACTCCTTTTCTATTGGATATTTGGTATATTTCTTGTTACTGTACATCTTGTTTCATTGTTGCTTATTTTTATACCTTTCGCATAATTTCTTATTTGGTTGCCCATTCTTCATTTTCAGTCCAAGCATCTAAATCTTTTGCCTTTACCTTATGAGAACTTTGCCACCTTCGACGCTCTTTATTTAGATTGTGCAGATTCCTTCATGGATGATCTTGGTCTTCCTCCCACTGATTTAGAATTGGCAAGTCAGCCAACAAATCTAGAGATCATGAATCCCCCTCCAGATGTCATAGTGGCTTCCAAGATAGCTCATTCTAGAGCTTCCTTCAATCCAAGCGGGAGACTTGTTGCATGGAGAGGTTTTCAGATTATAGACTTTAATCAAGAGATCCTCGAGCGTCTATTAATTCGGTTCCCGCAAACTTTAGATAGTTTGATCGTTCATGAGACTTCTTTGGTGACTTTCTTGTTAGATCGCCTAACTACTTTCATTATTGAGATGTCAAATTTCTCCCTTCAGACCTTACAGAATGAAGATTTGGAAAGGCTACATTGCAAGGTCCTTGATCTTTCCGCCCTCAGTTTTGACGTGTCCCCTTTCCGTGCTAGATTGGACCTCATTACTCAGAATCATTATGTTGCTACACTATTGGTTGAGGTTGACTTCCGACATCACCACTGTCATACTTCTTTAGAGGATCTCTCAGAGATTTACACCGCTATATCCGAAATGAAAAATAAGCTCCAAGAATACGAGACTAAGCTTCGAGATTACGAGTCAGCAACTCAGCATTTTGAGGGAGAACTAAAAAATGATGTTCAGGCTCATGATGTAGCTATTGCTACTTTAGAAGCTTTAGCCATGCCCCCATTACAATTTGATATGACATGGTCTTTGGCTCACGACCTTTTGTAGGACTTATTTTCCTGTTTCAAAAGAATTCATTTGTCATACTGCTTTTTTCCAATTATCAAAGTATTTTTATTCATTATGCATCTTTATTAATTTGATTGGTTATGAATCAATATGGGTCCTCGACTCATAAATCATCCAAATTAATATTTTAAGATGAAACTTTGCACGAATATAATTCACAATCAACAAATTTGCAAAAGTTTGAGATCTATCATTAATAATCATTTGCTTTTTACGAAAACCATAACGTTTCACGATATTTTGAATCTCAATTTAATCACTTTTAAAGGTAAAAATATAAATTTTCTGGTTCGAGGACTTGGTCAAGTCGGGGTGCCTCGATCACTTTTAAAGATAAAGTGTAACTTGTTGGGTCCGAGGACTTGGTCATGTCAGGGTGCCTCGGTCACTTTTTAAAGATAAAGTGTAACTTTTATTTCTTCAATAACTATCTCACGTATAATATCTTTTTACCCACTTCAAGTTCAAGGGGCCGGAGATAGTATCAGATCCCACACGAGATATTTTGCAATACCTGCTTTCAGAGATTTCTCGTATCCAATACAGGCCTTCCCTTTTGGGGGAAAATTTGGTGGTTGGTGTTCCCCTCATGACTTGATTCGCGGTATTGAGCACCAAGTCCCCCCCACCAAAATCTGTCGAGGTACCACTGCATTATTGTATTGTCGCTGCAGTCGTTCGTGGTATCTCTCTAGTTTCTCTTTAGCTTTATCTCGGAAGTCAGCTAAGGCTTCTAGAGCAGTTGGTCGATTCCCTTCCTTAACTGGGCTTTGGAGTTTCATTCTGGCTGAAGGAATTTCTATTTCTGTGGGCAAGACAACTTCTTCCCCATATACTAAGGCATATGGAGTCTCTCCTGTAGGCTTCCTCTTCGAAGTTCGTAGGCCCATAATGCCATTGACAACTATTCTGCCCATTCCTTCGGATGATCATCTAGAGCCTTGGCCAGAATTTTGATCAAGGTTTTGTTGGTGGCCTCCGCCTGACCATTGCCTTTCAGGTAGTATGGTAATGACTTGTAGTGTTTCACCTTGTATCTGTCCATTAATTTCTTAACATCCCTAATTATGAAGGGTGTCCCATTATTTGACAAGATGACTTTTGGAATCCCGAAATGACAAATGATGTGCCCTTTTATAAAGTTTGCCACTGCCGGTCCTGTAGCTTTCTTTAAGGGAACTGCTTCTACCCATTTCGTATACGTCTCCATGGCAGTCAGAATCCATATATTTCCTCTTGAATTTGGAGGTCCTATGAGATCCATTCCCCATGTATGGAAAGGCCACGGGGTCGCTATAGTTCTCAGGTCTACAGCTGGGGCATGTACTAGATTCCTGTGAATTTGACAAGCATGATACTTCTTGACGAATTTTAAGCAATCCTCTTCCATCTTTGGCCAGTAGTACCCATGATCAATTAACTGTTTATACAACTTAGCTCATCCTTGGTGCTCATCTCTATGCATCTGATAAACCAAATCATTAGCTTCTCCCAAGTTTAAACACCGTAGAGGTTTTCCATTGAATCCCCTTCTGTATTACTCTCCTTCTTACAAGTAAAATCTTTGTGACTTCCTTTGTATTATACTTGCATCTTTCTTTTCAGCGGGAAGAACCCCAATCTGTAAGAACTCCACATACAAAACCCGCTAATCCTTTATGTCATTAATGAAGGCACACTCCTCTTCCCCAGGGTATTCCTGGCACGATAGACATTGTTGTTGCAATTCTTCTGCCTCTTTCTTCATTTTGGGCCAATAATACCCTTGTCGTTGTAGTCGTTTATACAACCCAATATCTGCCAACCCGCAACTATCTTCATGTACCTGATGCAATACCCTCTTTGATTTAATCATTCCTAAACACCTCGCCAAAACTCCATCCGTTTCCCGATGATAAAGTATCTCTTTAATGATTCTATACTTTTGAAGTTCTGCTAATGGTATTGTCCCTTCTTTCGTCTGTAATTGGTGGGAAATTGGGTACCTCCAATCATCTATCAAATTTTTGGGAAATGATTCCAATACCATGGTTGGAAGAGTTCTCTTTATCACTTTCACATCCATGTCCTCTCCAGTAACATATACCCGAGATGCTACTGTTGCTAAGGCATCAGGCTGCTCGTTTTGTTCCCTTCCTGAAGGCCTCCATAACTTTTTGCGCCACAGTTCTATAAGGTACCAAAATTGGCTCTTTAATTGCCCCTGTACTTGCTGCACTAACAAGTTGGAATCCCCCTTTACTTTGAGACATTTTGCTCCTAGTTCTCGAGCCGCCATTAAACCCAGTATAAACGCCTCATACTCTGCTTCATTGTTTGTGTATGGAAAATCTAACTTATAGGAAATGGCTACTTCTTTCCCTTTTCCAGTAGTTAGCACAACTTCTGCTCCTCTTTTTCCTTCAGTCGATGACCTATCAAATGCTAAATTCCACCATTTTGAATCTTCATTCTTTGCTTCAAGTAACTCCACTTCTTCTCCAGAAAGATCTTCAGATGGGGGTTCAAACTTTTCATTTGGGAACTGTGCCAGTACATCTACCAAAGCTTGACATCTAATTGCTTTCGGCGTCACACACTTGATGTCATATTCGGAAAGGATCATCATCCACGGTGTAGGTCTCCCTACTAGTGCAGATCTAGTCAGTAAGTATTTGATTGGATCGATTTTAGTCACAAGTTGAACTTCATGCGTCAAAAAGTAGTGTCTCATTTTCTACGCAATAAACACTAACGCCAGATAATATCTCTCCAACTGTGAATACCGGGTCTCTGGTCCTCTAACTATTCAGCTAATGTAGTACACAGACTTCTCCTCCTTGTCCACTTCTTGTGTAATCACTCCACCTATAGATTTCACTGTTGAAGTGATGTATAATTGTAGTGGAATTCCCCTTTTTGGTACTACCATTATTTTTGACGAGGTCAGTATCTCCTTCACTTTTTCGAAGGCCCGTTGCTATTCTTGCCCCCATTCCCATTCTATCTTTCCTTTTAGTAACCTCCCGAATGGCTTTGTCACTTCTGCTAGTGCTGGCATAAATCTCCTCAAGTAAGAAACCTTTCCTAGAAAGCTCTTCAACTGCTTATGTGTTTTTGGTTGGGGCATCCCTGTGATTGCTTTGGCCTTGCTAGGATCAGCTTCCAAGCCTTTATTATGTACAAGAAAACCCAAAAACTTCCCCAATGTCATTCCAAATGCACATTTTTTGGGATTCATTTTCAACTTATACTTTTGACACCATTCGAACACCTTCCTTAAGTCCTCCACATGAGTTGTTGCTTTCTTTGACTTTATCATTACACCATCCATATAATCTTCCACAATGTCGTGGATCATATCATGAAAGATAGCATGCATCACTTGTTGGTAAGTTGCCCCAGCATTCTTCAACCCAAATGGCATTACAACATAATAGAAATTCCTGAAAGGTGTTCGAAAAGCTGTTATCTCAGCGTCTTCTACCGACATTTTTATTTGATTATACCCTACAAACCCATCCATGAATGACATCATTTTATGATTCGCAGTCGCATCCACCAGTGTATCTGTGTTGGGTAACAGGTACATATCTTTTGGACATGCCTTGTTCAGATCCCTGAAATCCACACATATACGCAGTTGTCCATTAGACTTCTTCACTGGTACAATGTTAGACAACCAAATCGGATGTTGTATTGGTTTAATAAATCCCACCTCTAATAACTTTCTGATTTCCTCCTTAATTTGTGTTTCTACTTCAGGGGCATAATTTTGAGGTGTCTGCTTCACTGGTTTTACTCCCGGACTTATATTCAGTTCATGTTTTACTAATTCTGCATCAATCCCTGACATCTCATCATAATTCCATGCAAACACATCTCTGTATTCTCGCAGCAGCTTGATTAATTTTTCTTTTCGATCAGCATCTAATTCCTTATTAACATGGATCGACCTCATCATCCCTTCCTCGTTTGATAGATTTATTTCTTCCAATTCATTCTGTTGGGGCCTAGGTTGATCTTCAAAGCATTCTGGAGATGTTTCAATATTTTGTTGCATTAACTCCACTTTCCCACAGCTGCTGGAGTGGGGGACTCCTCATGAATCCTAGGGCCTGAGTATACCCTTAGACTCATCCCCCTCGCCGCATCATAAGCGAAACACAATTTTTCCATCGGGTCTTACAACCTTTTTCCAGCTTGCATTTTCCTCATCCTTCCTCTTGGTCCCTGTCAGCTTTTGATTTCCACTCTCTTCTCGCGTGGCATTAATTATATTTCTGACATTATCGGGACTTAATTCCTTCTTCCTTTACTCTTTTCTTTCTTTCTCCAAGTCTACCGCCATTGACTGTTTTCCCTTGGAGCTCTCACCCCGTTCTGTATTCCTCTTTTCTTTTCTTTCTTTTCAATCACGAACTTATCTGCTTGTACATCTTCCCAACTTGCTAACTTCAAGGAATCGGGTTTAGTAATCGTACTTTCTCCTTCTTCAGCAACATCATCAAACAAAGCCGCCTCAATAATGCGTGCCTCCTCTGGTGCAAAGGGGTTTTTTTGTTGCAGGTACTCGAACCTCTTTCCCTTTCCATATAGCCTTTATACATTGATGGAATACCGACGACACAACTTCATAATCGTTCTGCCATGCCCTTCCTAACAACACATGATAAGCAACATCTATCTCCGCCACATGAAACATCACGGGTCCCCTCATTTTCCCCACCTGCATGTCCACCTTAATATGGCCAAGGGTCCTAGTATACTGGTTTGCGAACCCTGTGATGCTTGTTTTCTCTTTGATGAGCTTCTTGTCTGACAATCCCAATAACTTGAAAACACTATAGGGCATGATGTTCACAGACACCCCATTGTCAATAAGCGCCCTTCTTACTTCCATGCCGTTAATAACTGCCATCACATACAATGCTCTATTATGCAGATATTTTACTTCCCTATCTGTCTCGGAGAAAGAAATTTTACCCTTTTCTTGCTCCAATATCCTGCCAAAACTCTTGTTCACTACCATACACGTCTCTTGTGCCTCTACAACTTTGATTAACGCATTGGTTGCCTCAATCCTTGCTTCCTTGGACAACCTAATCTGATTAAAGAAGTTCCTAAACTTTACTCCATTAATGCCGTCACTTACATCCCTGGCTCAGGAACCTCCATCTCTTCGGGCACTTCCCCACTTTCTATCATCGTAACTTCTCTAACTCCTGACGTTTCGACATGAATAATAGTGTTACATGTCTCTTTGCCTTTATGGTTGGGTAACGGCTTATCATGGACACTACTACCTTGACCCAACTCAATTTCTCCCACTGCCAGTTTTTCATGGTAAATTCTTCTCAAACTGTAACAATCCATGGTAGAGTGCCCTACGTATTTGTGGTAGACACAAAACTTTGGATTTTTCTTCATCTCATCCGTTATCGAAAATCTAGCTTTTGGTGGCTTGATCACCCCATATTTTATCCATTGTTTGTACAGACTTCTAAATGCCTTCTCACTACAAGTAATTACTCCTGGAACAGGTAACCTCGAGTACTTGTCTCCTGGTTTGTCTTTTCTTTCATCATTCTTCTCCGTCTTCTCTTTTTTTTCCCCCTTGTGGCTTTGACTGAGAATCTGCCAAAGCTACAGTTGCCGTTCGCTTTCCCTTCCATGTAGCAGTTGGATGATTCACTGATACTGTAACAATTCCTCCGATGTCTTGTGGGAAGGTAGACAGCGTCGCAAATGAATCACAAGCCTTAGTAATCAAGTGGGACTTGAAGGTATCCATTGCACCTTTGTTGCATATACTTACTAGGTTCTTTTCTTCAATCGGCTCCATACACCTCTGCGCCTGAGCCCGAAATCTATCGCCATAATCAGACATTTTTTCATTATGTTTCTGTTGAATCCTCATCAATTCCACGATTGTCACCTGTTTATGAACATAAAAGAACTTTTTGAAGAACTGAAGCTTCACATCATCCCAATCTCTGACCGACCCCTTCTCCAAATTATAATACCAACTGAATGCACTATCAATAAGCGTTTTATTAAACTCCCTCAATAAAATATTGTGATTGCTTACTTCATCAGCTCCCAACCACGGGGACATCGATTCCATGAATCTTGCAATATGTTCCCTTGCATTTCCTTTTTCTCCACTGTACTTGGGGAATTGTGGGGGATGCTTGATGTACCCTGCAGGATACAGTTACTTTCTTATGTACATTGGATATGGTGGGGTAAAATCTAACTCTGCAGGTTGAGACGTCTGCCTCTTCATCTGATTAATCAAATCCATCATATCTTCCTTTGTCACATATTGACCCCTCCCTATTGTTTTCTGGGACATGGGCGTAGATTGATTCATCTGGAGTACGAAAATAGGTTGATGCACACTTGCATCTGGCTGTAAGTTCGGAACAAGAGTTATGGGTGGAACAATAGACATATGTGGTTGTATGAATGGTTGTGGGTTGATTGGTACAATGAGCTGTTGTGTAGGACTTACTTCTACCATTTTCTGTATTCCTTTGCCACTATTTTGTGCTTCAAGGTTTATCAAGGGTATCAGTTGGGTTTCTATCCCCAAGGTCACATTATGGTGGTTCTTGTTGCTATCACCTTTTTTGCCGACTGATTCTGATGCGAACTTCTCGGAAGCATTGCTTTTAAGGCAGGGATTTGCATCATCTGTTGTCAAAAATTGGTCAACTCCTCTTGTTGCTTTTGCATGTCCAACATCATGTTCATCATCATCCCCTGTCCTTCTCGCGCCTCCTTTAGTGCCCTCAACATTTCCATTTGCACACTCATTGTCACTGTTTGTTCCCAAGAAGCCTCTTCATTTGGCCTTACGCCACTTCCTTGCACGTTGTCAGTCTGTCTTTGCTCAACCATTGGAGAAGTAAAACTGCTGTCTGATGCTTCCTCAATAATCGGTTGATCAAAATCCACCTGTCTGTCTGCAAATTCCAGTGAAGTAATACTTGTTGTTGGCGAAATTCTTCCTGTAGCTCTCCCATTCCAAGTCGTGGGCATACCTTTAACAAATTCTCACATCCCCAGCAGAGTCGCCAAAATAATGTAGGCATAGAAATTGCGTACCTTGCTAGGGTTAGGGTTCGTAGTTATGGTGGAGGTGAGAAATCCACAAAAGATAAAGAATCGGTTGAAAGATTAGAGAGGGGAGAAGAACCGGTGAGCAACTACCAAAGTAACATGTGGTAGAACTCCAGGATCACGGCGTAACCGCTGGTGTCCAGGAGTCGTGACAGGTGTTTCAAGTGAATTCAAGATAGGCAAGCCAACACTTTCATTCACTCGATGATCAGTTGATCACAAATTCCCAATTCCTTCCAACTTACTTTTTGTTTCGAGAGAGAGAGAGAGTGTGTGAGTTTAGATGGCTAAAGTTCTCAAGTGTTTCCAAAAAGTTCCCCTTCACTTGTTAGGTAAAAGGGTATTTATAGGGTCCATGACATGTGCTAAGAACATGTCAGAAGGGAAAATTCCAGAAATGCCCTTAATGATAAATAAATTTTTAGAATACCCCTGGTTACCCAGGTAATGCCCAAATTACCCAATTCTTCTAGCCACCAATCCAATCCCTCAACCGATTTCCAAACACAGATTGTATAATATTAAGTCAAAAGATTGAATAAAATTATTTTTATTATCAAAGAAACCAACGAAACACATCACAGAGTTAGACAAAACTACCCCCAAGGGGCGAACTCTAGTGGAAAATGTTCCGTATTTTTCGGTCTTTATTTGTTCGTTGTCCGTTATTTTTGTTTTAGGTCATTCAATGTGAACCCTAATTTCATTTATGGTCATTTAATGTGAATCCTAATTTTATTCCTGGGCTCACATTCTGTATTCCATTTGCATAACTATGAACAAATATTACCGAAGTCCATTGGTATTACCCAACTCTTGGTATCCATGAGGTCGGGGGGTGTGAGTCAAATTAGAACAAAAAAAATAAAAAAATATTACTCGCGTTCTGAAGTTATCTTTTACTGATTAGGTAGTCAATATGGAGTGGGGAAACTTTTGGTCATCTCATTTGCCCGTAGGGCTGCCCGATTGGCAGCTACTGGCATTGTTGGAATCTTGAAGAAGATTGGCCGGGATGGGAGTGGCGGCACACAGGTGGAAATAGTATTAAGATGAGAAGAACAGTTGTGGCGGTTGAGGGGGTTTTGTATACAAGCTATACCATATTTAGAAAGTACTTAAATGAGGCCATTGCCGAAATTTTAAGAGAAGAGATCTCCCCTTATGTTATTCTGAAGGTCAATGAAGATGGATTAGGTATTGGAGCAGCTCTTCTTGCTGCCTCTCATTCAGCCCCCAGTGTAGACACAGTACAGTTGCTATGAATATTTATAAATATAAATACTTATGTATAATATATTATAGCCCTTGTAAATTGTAAATATCATTTCCTTCTCTTTTTCTTAGTATATAGAAGGGAAGGTTGTATATAATGTATATACGTCAGCTTGTAGAAGGTTACTGCTGTTGACAATTTTCACTATTTATTTCTTCTGTATGTTCTATTCATTTTTTAAATTACATAAATCATGTGATTAATTCATGGAAATAAGCTAGTTATGGGATCATGGAAATAAGCTAGTAATGGGATCATGGAAATTCGCACCGACGTCCACAACAGATGTGCTCTTGCACACTATCCCAGCCTTTTCGTACTAGTATTTTTAATCCAGATTCTAGTAGTCCAGATTCTAGTGATATTGACCCGACATACACCTACAGACCTACTAATATTTTAATCTAGCCTCTAAGCTTCCGTTTAAGAAGCAGTCCATGGATTGCAATTGCTAGAAAATTTGAGGAACTGCTGTTTCTAAATGAAAATTTGATATTTTTATATGTTTCCTCTCACGTGAATAATGAATGAGTTTTACAATCACACGAGAGAGACTTATATGAAAATATCAGTCTCCAAAAAAGTGTGTAATTAACTTCATTATAAAGCAAAATTATCTATTTATTTGTTTTTAACTAAAAAGATGATATTTTTATAAGTGAAATTGATATTTTCATAATATCTCACTTACATAAATAGTAAGTAAGATTCACTTTCATGTGAGTGAGATACTGTGATTTCTTTGGCGGAAATATCAATTCCAAAAAGAATCATCATAAACTTAAGGGTCATGCTAATAATTCAGGTAGTAGTACCAATATGGTCTAGGCTAAGAATGCCATGAATCCCACTCTGTTAAGACAACACCACCGTAGCAGTAAAGGGGAAAAAATAAATAAAAGAATACAGCACAAAAGAAGCAATCCTATAATCTATCTCCTCAAACCAGAGAGAGCACATATTTAGCCAAAACCTATCCCATCCGAAAAGCTAGTGAGTAGGCTGCTTGTATAACTTCTCCACCATCTTCTTGTATTCTGCAGAAGCCAAAAATAACAGCTATTTAGAAACCTTTATATGACAATTAGTTTGGGAAAACAAACCCAAACAAAACAGCACCTTCTTGATTTTCCCAAAGTGCGGCGGTTTGGTTGTTCAAACGCGAACTTGTGTTCGGTTCTGGATTAAATAAAAGAGAGAACATCAATAAGTATGAAATCCAAAAGACACATAAATGCTGATATTCTCAAACCATCAAACGGGTCGTCCAAAGATTTTAAAGTAAGAAATCCAAAAGAAAAAAAGATGCTTGATTAAAGGTTAAATCACAAATGAAAAGAAATGCTTGAACTCACAGACCCTCAAACAGTCCGAATATTTTCCAAAACTAATAACAATTAAAGGTTAAATCACAAATGAAGTACCTCCAAGAAGACGATGGTAGAATTCAGTATAGTCCTCACATCATGGTGTGATGTCGCAAGCACCAAAAAATAAAATCTTACTTTGAAAAATAAATATTAATATAGTAGTGCAAGTAAGAGTTGATTCCACAGAGAATGATTATTTAATTTTATGTTTTTGCAAACAAGAATTGGAGGGTTTTTAATTGAAGAAATAATTTAAATAAAATTAACTAAAATAAATATGCAAGAAATAAATAAGAAGAAAAAGCCTTGGTTTAAGTCAACATCTACCATCAAGAATTTATAACTGATCACTGATGCAAGAATAACTCAATTCATATTTTAAATATTCAACGTGGAATAATTACTTCTATTCGAATAATTTTCTTATCTCTCCTTAATTTTAGTTAAGCAGAAATAAGCGATCTAAATAACCCTTACTACTAAATAATCTCAGATAAGCGCTAAAGATTTAACCTAGTAACAGCATAAACAAATAGAGAGATCGTTGAACTAAACAACACAATCCAAGCGTCTGCATTTAATTTAGATGAATATTTTTCCTAAGATATAACAATCTTTTGATAAGCAAAATAATTATTAATCTTAGTTACTTCGCAAATTAAAGTGACCAAACAATTAAGGATTTGATATTTAATTTAGCAATAGATTTCAACGAATAATAAACTAGTATGTATCCTAACAATTAAACGAATTAATCATAAAATTAAACATAGAAAAATATTCAATACTCAAAATATAAATTGAATAATTAAAATAAATTAGATCTCACAGTGTATAAATCTTGATGGCTTCAATCACTTAAACCAAGAAAAATAATTTAGCTACTCATAATTGTAGAGAACACTAAATAATAGAAAAGAAAATTTTTATTCTAATGACAGTTGTATATTACATTGTGTGTCAAACCCTCTATTTATAGGCTCCAAAATCCTCATAACCCTAGTTAGATTTATTATTTCCAAACCCTAATAGGATTTAAAATACAAATAAAAGTAAAAGAAAAATAAAATAATTATTATCCTAACCCTAATTGGAATTAAAATTCAATTTGGAATCAAAAAGTAGTAATAAATCCTGAGAATCTGCAAAATCGCGTAGCCAAACAGCCCCTAACGCGGATTTTGACTTGCATTGCGCGCCTGGTGACGTCAACTTTCTCCGTGCATTACGCGGACTTTACCAACCGCTGCTCCAAACGACGTCGTTTCTGTTCCCGCGCGCCTACATCAACAGTTCCTCGCGTGCATTGCGCGGATGCCTTTAACTTATGTCCCAAATGGCGTCGTTTCAATTCCGTGGTGCTGATTTCCTATACGCGCGCATTGCGTGGTCTGTCGTCCGGAAATTACTATTATACCACTTAACTTTTGCAGAATTTGCAGATTTGCCCCCAAGCTTATTTTTCCTACAAAATAAAATATAAAAATAAATAAAAATAATATAAAAATACTAAAAATCCTAAAAACACATAATAATAAATAAAACACCAAAAATACTAAAAATAAATAAAAACACATAAATAAAAAGAAATATAAAAATACTATAAAATTACCTAAATTAACATAAATTAACTAAAATCCTATAAAACTTATTAAAACCAAAATAAGCTAAATAATTAAATATTTAAGCACACAATAAATATAAAAATTAAGTATTAGGGAATAAAAATATCATATAATTTAACTCTATCACATCATAAGCAGATGACCTTTTATCCTACAAGTTTAAACAAACACCCTTTTTAGATTGCAACAGCTAAAAAAAATGCTATACAGTAAAAGCATTGAGATCATTACTAAAATCAGCTGAAGAATGTCCAAGCATATATTATCATACACATCCACATTGGAATGAAAGCAACCGGCCTCAAATTTCACCTTCAGAGGCTTGAACGGGTATAATATGTTGCAAAAGAAAGTGATAGCTTATATTATGTTGAAGTTGGATTTAATTTTTGGATGACTCATCAGATTTCCAAAAGATTTGCAAGATTTTGCAAATCTTCTCTTTCCCTTCTTTGCGGCAAATTTTCTCTTCTTTGCAGATTTTGGATGAATTTGGTCCTTGATTTGGCTCCATGATATGTCAGATTTTGTCCCCTTCTCTTACACTTTAAAAGAAAGCATTTGTTTTCCATTTCATGCACCAAGCCGAGAAGAGCAAAAGAGAGTTAGGAGAGAAAAAGCTCAATTGAGCTAGAGTGAAAAAGAGAGATAGAGAGCTAGAGTTTATTTTCTTAGATAAAAGGCTTGTATTCTTAAATTATTTTTATAGTGAATTTCTAAGATCTCTCCTCGTGATTTTTTCCAATTGAGTTTCCAAGTAAAATTCTCGTGTCATTATTTTTATATCTCATACAATTGTGTGCGTGTGTTTATCTTAGTGTTTGTGTGCTTAATTTCTCAACAATTGGTATCAGAACTTTTGGTTCACGTACGATCCGTTTATTGAGAAATCTCACAGATCACAAATACAAAGATGATAAACACAATTATGAGGTACGATGGTGAACCATCTGATGGAAAGTCATATTTCAGTATTTGGCAGAGTACTATTAGGGATGTGTTAGTTCAACAGGGATTGACGAAGGCATTATAAAGGAATGAGAAGAAACCAACGAGTATGACAGAAGAAAAATGGGCAGAACTTGAAGCAAAGGCCGTGACAACAATCAGATTAAGTTTGGTGCCACAAATCAAATATCAGGTTTTGATATAAACCTCTTTAAAGGACTCGTAGGAGAAACTTGAGAAAGTTTACAAGTCGAAATCTTTGTCAAATTGGTTATATTTGAAGAAGGAATATTGTACCGGATTCGGATGGAAGAAGGTTCCGATTTGACCAATCATATTAATGAGTTTAATAGATTGGTGACCCAACTGACCAATATCAATATGAAGCTGGACGAAGAAGATAAAGCCTTATTGATTCTCATCTCTCTACCAAATTTATACTCAACTGTGCTTACTACTCTCCTTGTAGGGAAAGAAAACCTTGCAGTTAACGATGTGATGTTAGCAGTCCTGGACCAGGATAAGTTTAGGGGCACCACTTCCAGAGATCAAGGAGATAGTCTTTTTGTAGCTTTAGATGGACGTGGCAGGGGTCCTAATAGGAAGAAGAATTTCAGCAAGGAACGAGGAAGGTCTTAGTCGAGACCAGGAAAGAAGGATAAATCTTAGGTTAAGTGTTATCATTGCCACGAGAAGGGCCACTACAAAAATCAGTGTCCATTGTTAAAGAAGGAGAACAAGAAGAAAGGTAAGCAGATTGAAAATTCTACTAATGTTACTGAGCAAGTAGATGTCTGCAGCAACGGAGAGCTAACTGTATACAGTGATAGAAAATGAAGCTTCACAGGGTGATCTCTTATCCGTTGGCGACAGTAGCAGCCTTATAGGCTGGTACTTGGATTCCGATTGCTCTTTTCATATGTCCCCTCACAGTGATTAGTTTGATACTTTTACATTTTGTAATGGTGGTTCTGTGATATTGGGTAATAATGCACTCTGCAAAGTTACTAGGATAGGCACTATCAAAGTTAAAATGTTTGACGGGGTTGTCAGAACATTAAGTGATGTAAGGTATATTCCATAATTAAAAAAGAGCTTGCTATTGGTTAGAGTACTTGACTCTATAGGTCATAGTATCTTAGTCAGAGATGGTGTCATGAAAATTACCAAGGGTTCGATGGTAATTATGAAGGGCGAGAAAAAAAAATATTTACAAATTGATAGGGGACACAGTTGTTGATGGAGTAGCGGTTTCTGTGAAGGATAATTCCAACAGTGATTGCACAGAATTATGGCACATGCGACTTGGTCACTTGAGTGAAGGTGGAATGAAAGAACTTCACAAAAGGCAGTTACTGAAAGGTGTCAAAACATGCAGTTTGGAATTTTGCAAGTTTTGCTTGTACGACAAACAACGGAGGGTCAGATTCAAGGCAGGAGCACACACCATTAAGAATGTACTTGATTATGTACATTCAGATGTTTGGGACCTGATCAAGGATACGTTAATTGGTGGAGGCCATTATTTTGTCAGCTTTATAGATGATTACTCTAGAAAGGTGTGGGTGTATTTTATGAAGTAGAAGTCTGAGGTTTTCAGAATCTTTAAGCAGTGGAAAGCTAAAGTAGAAAACTAGATCGGAAAGAAGTTGAAGTATCTTAGATCAGATAATGGCATGGAATACAAGGACATGTCATTCTAACAGTTTTGCTAGGATGAAGGTATCACAAGACACTTTTCAGTTAAAAGAACTCTGGAGCAAAAATGGGTTTTAGAGAGGATGAACAAAACTCTATTGGAATGTGCCAGCTATAAGGTTGAATGTAAGGTTGCCTAAGAGTTTTTGGGCTGAGGAACTAAACACAACCTGTTATCTAATAAATCGATCTCCTTTAGCTGAAATTGATTAGAAAATCCCCGAGGAGGTATGGACTGGGAAACCAGTTGATTTTTCTGTAATGAAAATCTTTGGTTATCCAACTTATGTTCATCTGCTAATCGAGGAACGACAGTTCAAACTTGATCCAATGTCAAAGGAGTGTATTTTCCTTGGATATGAGGATGGAATTAAGGGATACAAGTTATGGGATCCAATATCCAAGAAAAAGTTTATTAGCAGTGATGTGGTGTTCAACGAGAAACACATGCTGAACAAATTTGAGAATGAAGAATCTGTAGTAAATGAGTTGTAGAAACACCCAGTTGAGGTGAAGCTTCCTGAATAGACAAAAGAAACTGAAGAGATTGAAGATGACCATCCTTCAGATCCCTAGGAGAGATCTTATAATTTTTTTAGAGATCGGGACATGCGAGTCAGTAAACCAGTGCAGAGATATGGGTTTGAAGATATGGTTGCCTTTTCTTTGATTACTAGTAGTGGAGATCTAACTAGCTATCATGATGCTATTTAGTTTGAGGATAATGATAAATGGGTGATAGCGATGGTAGAAGAGATGAAGTCTTTACAAAAGAATCAGGATTGGGAGTTAGTTTAACTTCCAAAAAGATCGAAGGCTATAGGATACAGGTGGTGTTTAGGAAAAAGGAAGCTCAGTCTGATAAAGAAGGTGAAAGATTTAAGGTCAGATTGGTGCCAAAGGGATTATCTTAGAGAGAGGGAGTCGATTACAATGAGATCTTCTCACCAGTTGTGAAACATACATCGATTTAGTTGATCTTGTCTATCATAGCAACACAGGATATGGAGTTAGAGCAGCTTGATATGAAGATAGATTTTCTCTATGGTGATTTAGAAGAAAAGATCTACATGAAGCAACCAGAGGGGTTTATTAGATCAGGGAAAGAGGGCTTAGTTTGTAATTTGGAAAAGTTTTTCTATGGTTTGAAGCAGTCCCTGTGATAGTGGTACATGTGGTTTGACACCTTCATGGTGGCTCATAGTGGCTCATGTTCTGAGTATGATCCATTTGTGTATTTCAGAACACTTGATAATGGTTCTTTAGTATAGCTGACGTTATATGTCGATAACATGTTGATAGTGGTAAAGAGGAAGTCAGATATTCTTCAGATGAAAAATTTATTAAGTAGTGAATTTGAACTGAAGGATCTTAGGTCAACTAAGAAGATCATAGGTATAGAAATTCACAGAGATCGTTAGACAGGAAAGTTGTGGTTAACTCAAAAAAGATATGTGTAAAAGGTCTTGGAGAGGTTTAACATGCAAAATGCTAAACTAGTTAGCACTCCGTTGGCAGCACATTTCAGGTTATCTTCACATTTGGGCCCATAGATAGTGGATGAGGTGGAGTCTATGTACAAAGTACAGTATGCAAATGTGGTGGGTTGCCTTATGTATGCTCACTACAGAAAATGGGGCTTTAGCAGCAATCAGTTTTCGTTGCTAAAGGTGCCAAATTTCGTTGCAAAAGGGCTTTAGCAACAATTTTCTTGTCGTTGCACCTTTCATTGCGTAATGAGCATCGCTAATTGTTCTGCAAGGAATGTATTTTGGTCGTTGCCAAAAGTGATACATTTTGCAATGAAAGTTGGCTTTCGTGCAAAAACCTAGATTCTTTAGCAACGAAATTTATTGTTGCAGAATCAATAAAAAATCGTTTTTGAAAATAACCTTTCGTTGAAAAATCCTACCAATTGACAACGAAATGAACTCTTGTTTTAGGCAACAAACATGTGCTTTCGTTGCGGTTGGTTTACTTTTGTCAATGATCAGTTTCGTTGCGGAAAAGCACAAAAATTGTTGCCTAAACTTGTTTTCGTTGCTAATTGTATACTTTTTAGCAACGATGTTCGTTGCTAATTATACTATTTTGCAACGACATTATGATTAATCAACAACGATAATATTTGTTGTGGGTTATTTTTCAATAGCAACAAAAGTTGTTGATTAGCAACGACACTATACGTTGTTGTTTCTTTATATGTGCAATGAAAATTGATATGATTTGCAACGATATAAATGTTGCCTTTCTATTTGGGTGTAGTAACAATATTTTCCCCGTTGTTATTAGGTTAATTTTTCGTTGCAAAAAATTGTATTTTAATGCCATTAACAACGAAAACTTGTTGCTAAATGTATAAAAAGTTGTTGCTATATCCTTAATTGTACAATGCTTTGGTAACAAAATAGCCACTGATTGTATCGTTGCCAAATCAAAAATTGACAATCTTGTTGTGTACCTGAACATAGCAAATAATGGTAAAAATAAAAAAAAAACTAAAATATTATTAACTTAATAAAATTATCCAGTACATAATCATTCACCATCTTTACAATCAACCATCTAAGGCTGCCACAGCTTTTCAATCAAATATATATTTACATATATAAAGAGAGTACACTTCTTATTTCATCCATTTTCTTCCGTAAACATAGCGCATCATATACAGAAAATTTAGTACCCAATATTGTAAGGTAGATAGAAACAATGTTCCTGCACATATTTAAAAATAATAACAAGTTATAGCTATAGGAAAATGAAGCAAATAGGTTAGCAGAGGCATGTAGTGCCAAAATCAATACATAAAGACCATAGAGTTGCAGTGTGGTACTAATGTACACCATAATGCACATAAGCAGAAAAAGGCAAATAGTCAATCACAATATCATACAAATTATTAAAAAATTACCCTTAAGAAGATACACAAGTTTGATAATATTAATGTTCTCCGGTCGATTATCAGAAGATATGATCAACGTTTTTTGTTATTACCTATTCATGAAAGCCAAGTTTAATTTAAGTCAAGATTTTCGCAGCGCTTATGAATGGATTGCATATCTGAAGGAATTACCAGACTAAGAACTCTTTCCTTTGCTTCTGCCATCCCGTATCACCAGGTAAAAAAAACAATAAAATATACTCCACTTTTTGGCCATAAACATCTGCTAGCATATGAACATAGTGGTTTCATCATTATCATCGATCAAATATTTGAATTCATTTACATGTAACAAAACTCAACAAGTCTACATATTTTGAAAATCTAGACCTCTTTCTTTGTATGTTCACGCTCGCAGGAATAGTGAGACATCAAATTAGGTACATAATAAAGTTGTGTTTCGTAAAAAATTCAATGAGCTAGAAATTCATCGTAGAGAAAAATAAATGACAAGTCAATCATGTTATACGTCGCAGAAGGATTTATCCATTTCACATAACTTGATGTAATTATATTTTTGTGTGGACATATGTTAGTGTAGTAAGAAACTTCAACAAAAAAAGGGAACATCCATGTGTACATTAAATATATAAGAAAAGAGCATAGAGTGACAAAAAAGAATCCTTGCCAAAGCGTAGCCCCTATCCTTGGTAATCATAAGATAGTTTTCTATCCTTGTGAAAAAATGGAAATAAGCACAACAATAATGTGACGCTCCCAAATCTGAGCCTACACAACCCAATTTGAAACGCCAAAAGACTACAAAAAATTATTACAAAGCAGTACATAGTACAAAATACAAAACTCAATAATACACAATTAAGTCTTCACTATTATTGTCACACTATTTATAATATGTGAAAACTACTACAGCTATCTCTCGGACTTTCACTCTATTCCCCGGCTAAACCCAACTACTTTCTCATTTCCTGAAGAACAATGGAACAAAAGGAAAGGGTGAGCTCAAATAGCCCAGTAAAAAAATATCATGACTAAGATAATGACGAATAAATTATCATTAGCTTTCAACAGTTGAGTTCTTAATTGAATATAATAGACAATAAACGTTATATCAATAATAGCAGCGGAATGAACAATTCATTAAAAGAATCATGTAGACTATGATGTACACTCACTTCTCTTTTTAAGAAAAATATCATCAATTTTTATCACCTGAAATACCACTGGTCATGTTAATACAAATTCACAGTTCCTGGTCATAATCATGCAAGTAAACAGTTCATCTTTGCACTACAGGCCAAAGATATAACACCAATGGTCATGATTATACCAAATCTAGAGCCTTTGGTCATACTCATACCAAACAACAATTTATCTTTGCACTACGGGTCAAAGATATAACACCAATGATCATGATTATACCAAGTCCACAGCCTTTGGTCATAATCATACCAAACAACAGTTCATCTTTGCACTACAGGCCAAAGATATAACACCAACGGTCATAATTATATCAAGTCCACAACCTTTGGTCATAATCATACCAAACAAAAGTTCATCTTTGCCCCATGCGAAAGAGAACATCCACAACGTGCCCTAAAAGACACACCATCAAATATATCGCATTTAACCTATCAACGCATTTATCCTATCTGTGCCCCAGGCTACATATATTCACATCAACTTGATTCTTGACGATTAGTACAAATAATAGTGACATAAATGATGAATAGAAGAAACATGATAAACAATAAATATCGAAAGTTTATAATTTTACTTTGTGCAGATTCAAATGATGTCCAAATTGTCAATATGATGTGGAGAGAAATTCAAAAATGATATTCAAGTTTCACAATTTAGAATAACGGTTATAGTTCAATAGAAAAATTTAGAAAAATAGGAAGGTTCAGTTAAAATGATATTAGATGAAGTGCAAACTATTAAGGAATATATAATCATTTTAGGAAACTTTACTAAATAATACTTACCATAGTAAGTTAAGAGTATGAAAAGAATTATACCCCTTACCGTAGTAAGTTTAAATAATAGAAGATGAAAGAAGATGACATTCCTTACAAGTAAGAAAAGAAAATGACATTCCTTACCTTAACACGTGACTGAATATTGATTTAAATGAAGTTGATTAACTTGAACTGTACACGTACACTTACAGATCTTCACAAATACTAAGGATGACTTTAGCACACTCAGAGAGAGCTTACACTAAGAAATTTTTAGAGAGTGGAAGAAAATATATGTATGAAAGTTATGAAAAATTTATTAAGTTAAGACCTCTATTTATAGCCAAAATCCAAGATTTTCTAATTTAATCCAAACCGTTCATTTTATTATCTTTAATCTATACCATTCATTTAATAAAATAACTAACTTTATATATAAAACAAATAACTTTATATATAAATCAATTAAATTTATATATAAATCTGTTAGTTCCCAGAGGCACACAAGTGATCTAGAAGGGGGGGGGGGGGTTGAATAGATCTCTTAAAAACCTTTTAAGATTAAGTTCAAAGATTTATTACCAATTAATAAACTTAATTGAGATTTGTTTACACAGCGGAATATTAGTTTGAAAAACTCCCCTTGAAGATTTCTAAAGCAGCTTCATTTAGTTAAGACTATATTGAAGAAAATCACTTGTTAAGTAAACCAATTAACAGTCATATGTATATATGTATATATATATAAGACAGAATGTAAAAGACTGAAAGTAAATGACACCAGAGAGTTTAAAGTGGTTCGGAGACTGAATAACTCCTACTCCACTCTTCTACTACAACGAGTAGGAAATCCACTAAGGATGATTCATACAGAACCCTTCAAGCTCATTAGCCTGGAAACTTTGATTCACTAAGAACCCTTCAAACCCAGCAGGTTTGGCTAATTTAGTCACTTAGACAAGGACATTACTGCCCTCTTCAAGTCCAGCAGACTTGGCTCCTTTAGTCACTATGACAAGGACAGTACTGCCCTCTTCAAGTCTCACAGACTTGGCCCCCTGCTTGTTGATAGATAATGGAGTTGCTACTGAGTTTGTACTTTAAGTCCCATTGTCTCTAAACACTCAGTAGCAGGGTGTGATCATTCCTGGAATAATATTGAGTTCGGCAATGATGCTTGACTTCTTTATATGATCAATATCTTCTTGTGATCACCCATTGTGCTGCTAGGCTTTTACACTTCAGCTCCTGTTGTAATATCCCAGATATTTTCAAGATTTTAAATAATATCTTAATTGATTTTATTAAAGGTTAAGGTTTAAAACCTAGAATGTGAGAAGTAAGATGTGTAGAAAATGAGTAAACATTTTTTTTAACATAATGTATTTGTTAGAAATTAAATGTGGAAATATTTTATGATGCATATAGAGAATTTATTAAGGAAATAAATTCATTTGAGAAGTGAAGATGGTTATAAGGATATATATACATAGTTATATATATTCCTAGAGTTGTGTTTGTTAGCCAAACAAGAAGATGAGTAAATTAATACTCAATAAAACTAATAAATTAATTAGTTTAAAAATGAAGTAAGAATGAAAATCATGAAATATAATTAATTATGTTAATTATATTAGTTATGAGTTAAAGTTATATAAAAACTAGAAAGTTTGTCTAGAATGACAATATTAAGAAGTTAATTGATTAAGTAATTAACTTAATTATTTAGTTGTGGTATAGAGTCCAAGTAATTTAATTACTACTAGTGGACTAGCCCAAAAGGATTATATGTGTTAGCCCAATATGGGAATATTTACATGAAGGTGGGTAATTTAATAAGAGAGCCCAATGGAAGGTAAACTATGTAGCCCAAACATTTAAAAGTCCAATGTTGGTCAAAGTGTTGAGAAATATTATTGAGTGTAGAGAATTAACTAATGTAGGGTTAATTGAATAACCCTAGTTGGTAGACATGAGAGAGCATTAACCAAACATTGGTTAATCGCTAGAGAAAGGAAAGTAGTGTTGGGAATTAACTATGGATGAGTTAATTATGTAACCCAATGTGGTAGAATAATTAAAGGTAAGTCTAATTGGATTATATTATAAGTCCAATTGATGTATTAAACTAAGTTAAATAAATTAACCTAGTAGTCCATGTAATTAATTAAACCTTGATTCAAGTTATAATTAATCAAGCCCAATGCTTGTTTTAATTAAATGTAACATAGGGTATGTAATGTTAGCCCAATGTAATAAATAAATTGAGCCCAAACTAATTAAATTGATGAGCCCAATATATTAAATTCTAGAGCCCAATGTGGAGCCCAAATGGTAGTCAAAATTGGTCAACAATTGATCATAGGTGTATATATGTATATAGATGTATATATGTCTATTAAATGAAGAAAAAATAAAGCAAAAATGGAGAAATAAAAGGCCATTTGCTGAGATTTAGAGGGGCCCACTTGGGGTGGCTTGATTTGCTTGGTTGCTTCACTTGTACACAATATCAAAGTGGTTCACCAACCCTAGTCAATCACCTAGTCATTCCATATGTCTATCAATTGGTTATTCAACCAATAGTAATCTAGTTTAAGCTTCTAATTGGACCAATGTTGGTTGATTAAGAAGTTAATGAAGTTCTCCTAGAGTTCTATAAATAGAAATCACCAACACATGAGCAATGTTGGTCATTCCTATGCTTGGTGGTATTTTTAGAGAGAGGAAGAAATTCTAGAGAGAAGGGAGAGCATTGTTGGAGATTTCCACCAAGGAGATTGCTAGAGGATGATCAAGGTGGAGTCACAAGCCAAGATCATAGTCAAGTGATGAAGAAAATCCAAGATCAAAAGGTTCAAAAGTGATCTAACCTTCACCTATTCCATTTTTATAGTCTATATAAGTTTTAATCGGTCAAAATATATTTTTAACCGATCAAAAGTTATTTTGATGCTCTAGAAGTCTAAAACTATGATATATAGGTATATTCATAGTTTGATATAGTTAATACATGTATTTGTATGGGAGTTATGCAAAGAATTAGAAGAAAAGTTTATATAACGATTCACCGGTAAAACCCTAGGTAGCTATGTGTTATATTTTGTGCCATTTCGAAATGTACAAGTTAAATACTTGATTTATATGGCTAGAAAGTTTTATGAGTGAGTTATAAAGACAACACAACTTGAATCTCACAAAAAGATGAAAAAACAAAGAAGTTATGGCTTTTATCGCAAAGGATGTTGATTTTAAAACCCTAGGTTGCATTGTGAGCCATTTTTAGTTTAGTTCCGTTAGGAATTTGGATTTGTGATCTAAAGAGAAGTTGTAGATCTTGAAATTCTACACAATTTAGACTCAAGAATCACTCACAAATAGTTCAGTATGAAAAAGTTATGGCAGTTTGAGTAAAGGAAGCCCGGACAGCCAAAATGAGCGCCGCCAGCGCTCGGACATTCTGTTTTGAGCGCTGGCAGCTCTCAATTTACTCTATGACCAGCGCTGGCAGCGCTGGTACAGTAAATTTTTTTCCAAATTTTGATATTTTAAAGTTTTATCAAGTCGGAACTCCGGTTTAACTTGTCGGTTAATGAAAAGTCTAAACGAAACGCCATTAGAGACTTAAAACTTAAGATAAACATCTAAAATAAATGTGTTTGAATATTAAACTAATATAAATAAAGTCTATTAGTGACTCATTGGTAGTTAAATGTATAAAATAAAGACTAAGGTTAACATTATTAAAAAGTTAACTATTTGTATGGTTTAAAGAGTATTAAAATATGGTTAAAGGATTAAATATGTAAGTAACTAAAATGTTATGAAATGGTTAATAACATTAGTATATGATTAAAATATTATTAAATGGTTAATAATATTAATAAGTGATTAAAATATATTAATAAGTGATTAAAATATTATTAAATGGTTAATAATATTAATAAGTGATTAAATATTATTAAATGGTTAATAATATTAAGAAGTGGTTAAAATATTATTAAATGATTAATAATATTAAGGAGTGATTAAAATATTATTAAATGATTAATAATATTAAGGAGTGATTAAAATATTATTAAATGGTTAATAATATTAATAAGTGATTAAAATATTATTAAATGGTTAATAATATTAATAAATGATTAAAATATTATTAAATGGTTAATAATATTAATAAGTGATTAAATATTATTAAATGGTTAATAATATTAATAAGTGATTTAAAATATTATTAAATGATTAATAATATTAAGGAGTGATTAAAATATTATTAAATGATTAATAATATTAAGGAGTGATTAAAATATTATTAAATGGTTAATAATATTAATAAGTGATTAAAATATTATTAAATGGTTAATAATATTTGAAGGTAGTTGTATATTATCAAAGGCAGATAATATTTTGAGATATTTGGTACATTATTAAATGTCCGAATCATTAAGTTATGTAAAAGAAGAAAGTCTAATTGAATTAAACCAATGTAAATAGTCCATTTGTGACTAATTTAGACAGCTTATTAAAAGTAGGTCATACGAAGCATGTGTAGTGAATGCGTAAGTTGGTTAAGTGTACCCGACATGTCCAACTAGATTTGGGCTAGGGTTTTTGTCCGGAACGTATAGGTTCATTTGTCGGACAACTAAAGAGTTAACACTTTAAAGTTAAGGTCTTAAGTTAAGACTAAGTAATAATCATTATATCTAATGATTATTTCAATTTTTCTATATAAATTGTAGGTTGAACGAGAGACGCAAATAAGCGTAACTGGTAGAAGCAAACCAGGCAAGTTTTTCAGAACGTGTTGTATTATGTGCATGAATTATAAGTTTGTTATTAAACTGAGATGTGCTCATACGTGGTTATGTGCAAAGATGTTTTAATGTGCCTTTGTGCAATAAGTTGATTTGAGCTGTTGATATGCGGTAGTTGATTTAAGACAATTGTTCTGCATTGAACTATATGTCATGATAGAGGTTAGACATGAAGCATAGATTAAATGCGAGGCATGATATGCATGAGCAGTAGGTCATAAACTGAAATGCATGAAAAACATGATGTTAGTATAAATTGAAGATTTTATGTGAAGCATGTAATGTGTTATGTGTAGCTGTTAGACTTGCTGAGCCGTCGTGCTCACTCTTGCCTAAACCAACATTTTTAGATAAGGCTAGTTACCTGAAGTTCTCGATAAAGAACAAGGAACAGGAAAACATATTATTTCCATTGAAGATCTAAATATCTATTGTAGATATCAGTCCGAATTGGACAGGTAAATGATTGTGTAGCATAAGACTTAGTTGGTATGTTATACGAGTATTAAACACTCAAATTGATTGTAATAGAATGTCGTATCATGTATGATATTGAGACATACTAGGAATGTATAAAGATTTCGATTCTGGAATAGAAAGAGATGTTGTAAAATTGTAAATAAATGATTATTTAGCAATTATAATATTGTTGTAATTCATGAACAATAAGGAAAAGGTTGTACTCGTGTTGAACCGAGTTCGAGGCTCGGGGGACCCGGATTCGGGGTCGTCACACCTGTGGTACTTGATAACTTGTTCGAGATGAACTCCTGAGATGACTGTAAAGCTTCTTCCTTTTGGTACTCAGTTGTTCCTTCTTATCATAGACAGTTTTAACGTTTCTCGAGATGGGCTTCTGAGATGACTGTGATGCTCCTTCCTTTTGGTACTCTGTTGCTACCATGTATGTATCAAGTTGGTGTTTAAGCTTCTTTCTCCTCTGTGCCTAGCAGCTCTGAACACTTTTCTTGTAATAGAGTCATTCATCTCTATATCTCTCTCAATTTAGCGTTTGTGTTATGATGGATTGTAGAGTTCGTCAACATATTCATTTTATGTTTCACTCTACGATCAGTTGTTGTCTACCATCATCTCACTTGTATTCACAACAACTACCTCATCTTCTGCGAGTTATTTTAGCCTTTATATCTCTGGGCATATTTTACCGTTGAAAGAAATCCCGTTGGTTTCATTTGACTTTGTGCAGATCTTTAATATCTTCAATGTTGACTTTCTTGCTGCTTGTGTCAGTGCTTTTCCCTTTTCTGACATGTTTTGATATATTAACCTGTAGCTCAGCTTTCTCTGAATTTATAGCCGTTGCACTCCCAGAGTTGTTCAACAAGGATTATTATTTCCTTTGTTAATTAATCTTCTGATTCATCAATAAATACCTTCCTTGACTTTTAGAACCAACTGTTCTGATGCATTCAGAGATGTCCCATTGGTCTGACTTTATTCACCATCTTCCTGAGCAGTGGGTCCTGACTTATAGTCGTTTAGGCACAAAGTCTTCTGTGACTCTGACATGCATCTTATTTCTCAAGAGCACTTACTCTTTCTTGAATCTGGGCGGGGAGTATTCTCTTTTCTCTCACACTATATTGCAGTTATGATTCTTTGCTGTTTATTAATATCGTAGAGTGACTGTCTGCTCATCTGGACTCTACGAATTTATCTCCACTCATTATTTGAAGTATGTCGGGTAAATGGTGGAGATGTAGCGTACTTCTCTTTTACTCTGCGATCTTGCTTTCCTGATCAGATCGTAGAGTTTGTCTGCAGTGCTTTGTATTATGATTTCGTTCTATGATCTTGTCCTTTTGTTCAAATCGTAGAGTCTGTGAACTGCCGTGCTTCTTAGTGAAATCGTTGAGTTGTTGTCTTTGTTGGCACATTGTTTAATTCTACTCAACAATTGTTCCATGTGTAGAGCACTTTTCTGTAATGTCTTGTCATCCTGTATTACTTCACGATTTCTATTATTTGCTCAAATCGTATAGATCTCGTATGCTTGCTCTTTACGTTTACTCTACAATCTTGCTTGAACGTGTATATCGTAGAGTACATTTCTTCTTTGGTTCAGCGTTAACTGCAGGTTGGCTTAGCTGTCCGTTCAACGATCGTAGAGTTAAGCTCTACGATTTGTACTTGATCAGTTCTTTAACTTTGCTTGTTAATTCAGTAAACCTCTTGCATATCTGACTCTCTTTAATGATCGTAGAGTTATCCTGGTAAGGAGTCATAGAGTTCACTCTACGATCTATACAGAAACGTTGAGTCTTCTTTGTAAGGAATCGTAGTGTCCGTTCTACGATCGTATAGACTGATCATATCAAACATAAGATCAACCTAATAGATTTGATCTTTTCTAACTAAGTCCTTTCTTATATTGTTACATCATTTATTGAAAGGACTTTACAGACTCTGAAATAAAGCAAAGATACATTCTTATGCTACTCTGCTTATTTCATACAACTTTTATGCAGAGTGACTCTTACAGAAAGATCAACTTAACATTTCTGATCTTTAAAATCTAAGTCCTTTGTACACAGATATCTTTTAAAAGGACTTTACAACATTTGAATCTCCAACTTTCATTTTCTTTTATGAGACAAGATAGTTTTCAGCAAAATCATATTTATGCTAAACAAGTGTGTAGATTTACAATATTTAGACATAGGTAACATATACCATACATACATGATCATGTAGACACATAATTTGATTAACATATAATTACTTTGTCAATTAAGCACATAATCAATTAAGCACATAAGCACATTAACACATATGCACTTTGTCAGATACACATTGACAATCAACCATGTAAGCACATAATCAATTAAGCACATAAGCACATTAACACATATGCACTTTGTCAGATACACATTGACAATCAACCAAGTAAGCACATTTACCACAATCATCTTTGCACAACAATCATCATCAAATCAAAACAACCTCCAACAAAATCAATTAACTTTATATATAAAACAACTAACTTTATATATAAAATAATTAACTTTATATAAATCAATTAACTTTATATATAAAACAACTAATTATATATATAAAATAATTAACTTTATAAGAATAAATTAAATTTTTATATAAAATAATTAACTTTATATATAAAATAATTAACTTTATATAAATCAATTAACTTTATATATAAAAAAATTAACTTTATATATAAAACAATTAGCTTTATATAAAGTCTATAAAACAAATAACTTTATAAATTATTTTAACAATAATTCACCAATTATTCATAATTATTCATTATTATAACTAGTTATTATAAATGAAGTATACTTGGTCTTCTGAATTAGAGACTCGTAATACCAGCAGAAATACTAACTAATAATGATATACAACAGTTAAATCAACATCATAATAATGATAACAATAATCCATAAAATAAATAAAAGAAAGAGCACGTTACTGTGTAATGGTAATTTTTGATCTGTGCATATGCTACTGTGACAATTATTGGTTTAATAAAGTCAATATTGTACAACAACCACTTTATCAATTCAATAATATGAAATACTGTGTTCTACTATTCCTTTACCATGTGTTATTGTGCAATACCGTATGTTACTGTGCAATATCGTATGTTACTATGCAATACTGTGTTCTACTATTCTTTTACCACCGAGTATATTAACAGTTAAAAATGATAGTATCGTTGACCATTTTTATTTAAAAAGGTTAATGTTGTCGTTTTTCTATATCCGACAATAATTCGTTGTGGGGATTCACTAATGTTAGGTTATTTAGGCGCCGTCGTACGAATCGAATATTCCTAGAGCCAAGGGAAGAGATTCACCGATTACGAGTAGCACTTCACCGCAAATGGCTGAATAACAAATCACGAGTGCCATGACAGTAAACACGGGAGTACAAACTGAGGAAGCAATAAGAGAGCAAAATACCATGGAGGCCATGTAGCGGGAGATGATGAAAGATTTGTTGAAGGAGACTTGTGAATGGCAAGAAATGATGATGTCCACGATGTTGAAAATGTAAAAACAACAGGAGGAGATGATGAGTTTTCCCCAACAGGTTATGCAAATCTCGACCTTTAGAGCTATGTTTCAAGAAAGTTCGCAAGTAATGTGAGCAGGAGTGGGAAAAAACAACGAGGACACTCAAAATGCACCTCTAACAACGAAAACCCAAGAAATTCCAACCATCACTCTAGAGCCCCAGAATAGTGGTGACATACCACTACCCCGAACAAAAATAAATCCGATTCGACCATCAATAATTCCAACCACCATGTCACCATTTTCACAAATGCAGACTCTGATGGCCATACCTCTAGAGGTTTATACGTCAAGTCAGTATGTAACCAAAAATGACATGAAGGATGTGATCAACCAACTTCACAAACAAACAATCTGGCCTGCAAAACTGGACTTCACCCCTCCTTACCCGACACATGTTCGTAGACAACCTTATCCGACAGGTTATATTGAACACCCTCCGCAATTCTCGAAATACAATGGGGAGAAAGGGAATGCAACGGAGCATATAGCTCAATTTGTGGAATCAATCTCCCAATGGTTGGTTCGCGATTAAATCAGTAATCATAATATCCTATTGAAGGAGTTCAACGAAATGCTGACAGACGGAGCCTTCAGTTGGAACTACAATCTGGAAAAGGGTTCGTTTCAGGATTGGGATGCCATGAAGTTATATTTTCTTAAGAAGTTTTTCTATATACAGGAATAGGTGACCATAGTAGAGCTGATGAAAATCACACAGAAATCAAGCGAGGGGTTATCAAACTATGTCGATATATTCAGAACTCAAGCACAGATATATGTATAACCAATTGAAGAAAAGAACCTTGTCAGCATATGCAACAACGGTGCTCTGGATTCCTTAAAGCCCCACCTTATTACCAAAGCTTGCGACTCATTCTCAACACTTTCATCATTTACACAGGATTTGGGAGGAATAGAATCATTACCTAAGAACCATGAGACCGTCGTGTGGAAGCGTAAGAGGACAACTACTGTGGCTTTATCGAATTCTCATCTAAAGCCACAAGGGGGCAAGAGGGAAAAGAATGAAAATGATCTGGAGCCGTCAGCCATCACATGAAGTGAGGAAGCATTCAAAACGTTGTACGAATAATGGGTGGAACATGGAGTGGTGAAGCCTTTAACACCCAAATTCGTGATGACCAAAGAAATGAAAAGTGCCCAGACTTTTGCATATATCATCAATGCATATGGCACTCCACCATGTACCTCGCAAATTGAGAAAAATCTGTCATAAAAAATTATCGGCAGGCGAAATTGAGTTGAAATAAAGAGGCAGCATACTAGACAAGCCATTGTCAAATAAGTTACTTTCTTGTTTTCATTTGTCTATCTTGATATTATTAAATAAACGCATTATATCTTGAGCAAAGAATTTCTTAAAAGTCACACTTTGAACTTCAAAAGTGACGAAAACGATTTGAATTTATATATATAAGAGTTAAACTTTGAACTTCAAAAGTGACGAAATAATTTATAAATATAAAAGTTACACTTTTACTTCAAAAGTGATCGAGGCACCCCGACTTGACAAAGTCCTTGAACCTGAAAAAAGTTACACTTTTTCTTCAAAAGTGATGAGGCATTTAACCCTAAGCCCTCTACCCAAAAAGTTACACTTTTTTTTTAAAAGTGATCGAGGCACCTCGACTTGACCTAGTCCTTGAACCTGAAAAAAGTTACACTTTTTTTTTCAAAAGTGATGAGGTGCTTGACCTTAAGCCATTGACCTAAAAAGTTACACTTTTTCTTCAAAAGTGATCGAGGTACCCCGACTTGATCAAGTCCTCGAGCCAAAAAAAAGTGACACTTTTTCTTCAAAAGTGATGAGGCGCTTGACTCTAAGACTTCAACTCGAAAAGTTACACTTGAAAAGTGTCGAGGCACTTGACCCTAAACCCTCGACCCGAACAGTTACACTTTTTCTTCAAAAGAGTCCAAGGCATTTGATCTTAAGGACTCAGCGACTTGAAGTATTATGCACGCGACTCACTAAAAGCATGACTTACGTACGGGGGGAAAATGTGAGCCTAAACTAGGGTTTACAGGTAACCCTAAGGAATTACATGAAAGTCAAAAAAGTCAGAAACCCAGATGACTAAACTTGATGGAAAGACAGAGACCCATACAAACAAACTTGATAGAAAAACGAAAACCTAGGGTTGTTTTCTTAGAATTCACCCACCCTAGGTAGTTCCGTCTTGATGCAAAGTTCTAACAATTTTTTCTAAGGAGAACTTGATTTTAACCACTAAAACGAAACATGAAGAAATGAACAAAGGAGAGAAAAACATAAGTTTTCGCTAGGGTTAGGCCCCCTAAGGGTTGTTCACGCATACCGATTTCGAAATCCTCCTTGACGTGTTGGTTATTTGAAACAAATTTTTTCCTCATGTCAAAAAAGTTAATTATTCCTTGAAAAGTCAAGGTCCTTTTAAGATGAAGAGACTTGGAAAAGCCTTGTGAATGCATTGAAAACACCTGAAACAAGAAAAAAAAATTACAATCAAAAGAAGATTCAAATACCAAAAATTATACGATTAAACAAGAAAAGAAGAAAAATGAGGAAAAAAATCACGAAAGAGGGGAAAGACCCTTAGGGTTCACCCCCTATGGTTCGCCCACTCTAGGTGGTCCAGCCTTGAGGCAAAGTTTCGACGATCTCGTCTTAAGAAAACTTCATTTGAACTTCTGAAAAGAAGCAAGGAACATAGAAATAATTACTCTAAAAAATCATCCCAAACAGTGACAAACCGTAGGGTTCACCCCTTAGGGTTCAAATTTGTACATTAGGATTCGGCCCTAGGGATTTGCCTCTTACGGTTCGAATTTCGGATGTCTAAAAATCCTATTGAAGGTATGTAATTTCACGAAGGGTACAACCCTAGAATGTGTGAAAATATCTTTTAAATACTAAAAAGTAAGCTGGAAGGCTTAAATATGAAAGAAATAATCAAAATATGAAGAAATCCCAAACAATCAAAAAATTTTGAAAGGCCAAAACGCCTACTTTTGAGTATTTTTTGGGCTTTTTACTATGTCCATCATGGTCTTTGGAGATGTGTTTTGTAGTGATCTTCGATACGGTCTTTTTGACATATTATGGGATCAGAAACTCCAAACGGGTCAAAAGTTATGATAAAAATAGTATCAACCCTTCTAAAACTTGAAATTTTGTGCATGATCGTCACTTCCAAGCTGTGACTCACGTGAAGGGGGAAAATGTAAGTCCATGAATAAAACTAGGGTTCACATTAAATGAACTAAAATAAAAAATAACGTATAACGAATAACGAACAAATAGACAAATGGACAACGAACGAATGAAGGCCGAAAAAGACAGAACGAAGATCCCCTAGGGTTCGCCCCCTAGGGTGGTCCCCCTTGGGATGGTCATTTCTTGCCACGTGATGCGTTTCTTTAGCTTCTTTTACAATAAAATTGATTTATTCAATCTTTCTAGACATTATACAACCTTAAAGGTATAATTTAAGAGGTGTTGTCATGAGTTCCAAGGAAAAAGGCTTATAAGAACAACTTGTATTGGGAATCGGTTGAGGGATTTGATTGGTGGCTAAAAGAATTGGATGATTCGGGTACTACCCGGGTAACCCGATGTATTTTAGGAATTTTCCTATCATTAATGGTATTTCTGAAATTTTCCCTTTTGACATGTGCCTGACACATAACCTGGAGCCTATAAAAATCCCTTTACTTGACAAGTGAATGGATTTTTTTGTACACTTGGAAAATTGCTTGCCACATGAAAGCTCTTTCGCTCAAAACAAAGAAGAGGTGAGAAGAAATTGAGAACTCGTGATCAACTCTAAATCAAGTGAACAAAAGTGTTGGTGTCGCCTATCTTGAATTCGCTCGAAACACTTGTCACGACTCTCGGACACCAGCGATTACGCCGTGATTCCGAAAGTTCTGTCACGTGTTACTCTGGTAGTTGCTCACCGGTTCTTCTCCCCTCTCCAATCGTTCGACCGATTCCATACACTTTGCGGATTTCTCGCCTCCACCATTACTACGAACCCTAACCCTAATAAGGTACGTAATTTTCGTGCCTACATTATGAAATTTAATTAAGTTAACTAGTTGCTTAATTTAATTATTAAGTTAACTAGGAAATGAGAGTAATTAAATTACGGATCAATTTAGTATTTTAAAACTAGATGTAAAATGATTTCCTAAGTTGCTTGATTATTTTGTGGGAAGAAATAAAACTAATTAAGAATTACTTAAGTAAAATTAACAAGTTAATTTCCTAAGTTGGTTAACATTTTATGATATGAACTAAGTTACTTAGAAAATTAAACTAAGCTAGATTAAATGATTTAGTAAATTAATCTAGCTAATGAAGAAATTAAATTGATTAAGCAAATGATTAACTACTTCAGTTAATTGCTAAGCTAGCTAATTAAGCAAATTAATTAGTTAACCAATCAAGTAAGTTGATTAATTAATTTACTAAGTAAAGTTAAAAATTAACTAATGAAACAAGTAGGTTATTGTGATATCTTGAATATTACTAATATTTCTTTTAGGGAAATATTAAATAATTAAATAAAGGTTAGAGATTTAAAACCTAGATTGAGAAAGGAAAGGTAAAGCTATGATTTTATTTATTTATTTAATCTATGTATTATAAAGAACCTACACGGTATATTATAAATTGTAAGGAGAGACTTTTGATAAAAATACTATGAAAAGATTAAATGTGTGGAATTAAATGGTGTCAGGAAATAAGGGAGTAAATATGTATGCATATCTAGATATTTATTTACCAAATTTTTATAAGAATGAAAGGAAAAAACACATGGCTTAATTGAAAATGTTATGTGATGAGTATACGTGTAATTAATGAAAGATGAAACTGTGACTTAATTAATAAACTAACTGATTTAATTATGGAACATAAGGGGAAGACTGGTGATTTAATTGATTTAATTATTTACATAGAGAATAAGTTGAAATTATGTTATTTAATTAACAAATTTAGTTTTGGGCCTTAAAAAGCTAAGAAAAAAAGGGATTAATTAATTAAGTGGGCAACTTAATTAATATGTCATGAAATAATGATCAATAAATTATTTGTATTGTATTATGTTATCTATTACATAAGTAGGTTATGGATCATGTGTAATTAATTATAAGCCCAATAACCTTTGATCCTTGTTGCATAAGAATTGGTCCAGGCTAGCTTGTTGTTTGCTTCACTTCATTTCGGCAGCCCATCTAGGAGAAGGAAACCAACTAAATAGTATGTGCAACCTTTGTAATTAGGAGTAATGCTTCAATTGCTAACCAAGGGAGCAAGTGGAGAGGGGATAGCTCGACAGTCCCATGTCCAATGGCGGAACCAGGGGGGGTCATATGACCCTGGTATTCCGGTCGGCGTCATTCAATAGAATTGAATTGCCATGAATAATGAATTATAGATTATGTGTTATTTTTTATTAAATATTTGAATTGATATTGTATATTTATCGTATATTTATGAATTATGATATATTGTTTGTGAAATAATTGAATTAGGTTAGTTGATGAAATTATGATGAAATGTTTGAATTGATGAATGATGAAATTATTATGAAATGTTTAAATTGATGAAATTATTATGAAATACTATAATTGCGCAAAATGAACTTGAATATAAATTTGAGAAATGATATATTTATGGTATATAGTATACTGATGGTATATTGTGTTGGTTTGCAAAAATATGGCATACATATAATCAAATTATATAAGCGCAACGGAAGCAATAAAATCAGATTTTAAAATTTTTATACAAACTAATAACCCGGATCTTTCTTATGTGACTATTATTAATTGAAGAAGGATAAAAGAATTTATACCTTTGTAGAACCCAGCTTCCACGGGTACAAGTTCATCTCCCTTTAATCCTTCACGTTCATCTTCATAATTCAACGATTAGATTCCACGGATCAATGTTAGCTCCCCAAGTGTTGAGCCTCTAGAGGTGATCCACCAAGAGATCTATGAATTAAAGAAGTGGATCTTGGTTTCTCTATGAATAATGAGAGTACTTCTTATTAATTAATTACTAAACCATTTCGTAACTTAATTAATTATTATTATTATTATAATTCCAAAACTATTTAAGAACTTAATTATTTAATAATAATATTACTACTTATTAATTAATTTCTAAACCATTTAGGAACTAAATACTAATACTAGTAGTAATAATAATAATAGTAATAATAATAATAATAAGACTCCTCTTATTAATTTATAATTAGTATTTCTAAAATACTAAATTATAAATATTAAGCTATTTAATTTATTCTATCACCATAGTATAAATTAAATATACTTAATTTATTATTACGATTATGCCATCCACTTCTAAAATAAATATTACTCTTTTGCGGTGTGACCCTTTAGGTTCTCCATATTAAACCGGTTGTATAATAAATAAATTAGAACAATTCTAATTCATTTATTAGTAATTAACTCTTTAATTCAGAATAAATAATTATTCCACAATAAGGGTAAACCCCCTTAGCGATTAGTCGACTTTCCAGATAATATAGATTTCAACATTTAATCGTAAAAGAACCTTTCAGCAAATAGTTACCGTACAATTCAATCCTTCTACCATACAATGTCCCAATCAAATATAAGACACGGAATTTCTGTCAAGTCTTATTTATTTGATTAAATGCATTTCAATTCACAAATACACAACTCTAGTTAATGTAAATTAGAAACTCCTTTCTAATTCCATTCAACCCTGGCCAGGGATTTCTGAGTTGTCACTTATTGAATCGCATAGGACATTCTCTCCCTTTACTGGAAGTGGTAGATCCTTTGTTGACCATTCATCTATCTCCATGTGTACCTTATTATACCCAACCACATCATTTGATATACCAATAGGTCTTAAGGAATATGTCAAAGTATAACTTAGTACACACAAGATACTAAGATGATCTCAAGTCTAAGGATCACTTGTACGACTATCACATAAGGAACTCCTATTGACAGACGAGTAAAACTCCATTAGGTGTTCATTGAGCAAGTCACGTTCAGTGAACTTGCTTTAATGTCTCTACACAAATGATTATGAGATCAATCATCCTCTTCATAAGAGCAAGCATAGTATGTACCAATCTATCCGGATCTACTAATCCCCTTTTTAGTGATCCAACGATTAGGAACAATTTTAGTTTTGAGCTATCTTTAATTTAGATCTCATTAACATGATCCTTATCATGGTTCTAAAAGCATTGCTCGAAAACTATGGGTTTATCCATTTGATTAATTCAAGTAATTAATCATGAATAAAGAAATGCCTTGATACTTTTATTAATAAATGAACAAGATTACAAAGTATATGCTTATCACATCAAATGTGATTGGCTTGAGGGCATACTACTTTCAATCTCCCACTTGCACTAAAGCCAATCGCCTTTTGGTATCCCTATACCATTCTTCTCTAAGTGGCGTACAAATTGCTTAGTAAATGCTTTAGTTAATGGATCTGTAATGTTGTTCTAAGAGTCTACCATCTTTATGGTGTCGTCTCATTTTCAATGATTCATCTAATCATATAAAAGTGCCGCAACACATGTTTGGATTTCAGATGAGACCTAGGTTCCTTGGCGAATTAAACTCCTTTAATGTTAGAAACCATTATAAGTTCTGTAATGAACTTGTTTAACCAAACAATCACCTTTGCAGCTTCACTTATAGTTATTTACTATGTCTTTGTCACTAAATTAGCAACTATTTGCTGTTTGGAACTTTTCCAACTCACTGCAGCACCGTTCACGGTAATCATATTACCTGAAACGGATATGTTGTTATCTTGGTTAGTCTAAACAAGCTTGAGTTTGTTAAACCCTCTAGTTTTATATCAGACCCATCATTAGAAACTCTTTTCTAATATTCTTCTCCAAAATTGAACTGATATCTACTTATTATACATAAGCAATATCAAGTCTAGTACATTTCAACGAATCAATGTACGTCCCTTGGGTTAAGCCGAGCATCCTTTATGATCTATCTCTATAGACCTTTATCCTAAACAAAATGTTAGGACGCTTCTCCCAAGTCCTTAATGGAGATGTTTTAGACAACCACATCTTTACTGATTGTAGCATCGGTATGTCATTCCTTATTGATATTATATCAACATATAATACTAGGAATGTCACAGTGCTCCCACTAACTTTTGTACACACTTGGTTCATCCTCGTCTTTGATAAAATCAAACTCTTTTGATTGTCTCATCAAAACGGATGTTCCATCTTCGAGAAATTTGCTTCAATCCATAATTGGATCGTAGTAGCTTTCATACTTGATTTATTCTATCTCTATGGAGATAAATCATTTTGTATAGTAAGCTGCAACTGCAAGTACAATCCGAATGGATATATGCATTTTCACTAGTGAAAAATTTCATATAGTCAACTCATTGACCTTGGTCGAAATCTTTTTACCACTAGTCAGGTCTTATAGGTCTCCACCTAGCCATCTGCTTTAGTCTTTCTCCAAAGACCCATTTCGGATTTTATGGTCATCAACCATTTCTCTTTAGTATCTATTACTCATACCTCATCATATATATCTGGATCATCATCCACTATGATGCGTACCTTATCATCATCATCTATGATGAATCCATACCATTCAGGTATCTTCGGTACTAAACCAGATTTACGACTTGGTTGTGGTACAATAGGTTTATCTACTTGTACAGATTCCTTCATTTTATCTGTAGTGTTTTGTGGTTCTTGAACTTCTTCAAGATATATTTTACTCCCACTAACCCTTTAAGGAAAAACTCATTTTCCTATAAGGCAGCGTGTTTCAAACAAACACTTTTTAGCTAGTCGGATTATAGAAGTGATACCCTAAATTTTCTTTAGGATATCCCACAAGTTTACACTTATCAGATCTTGTCCCTAGCTTATTATGTCAAACCTTTTGACATAAGTTGAACAATTCAAATCTTAACATGCTTAAGACTTGGTTTCCTCCCTATCCATGACTCATATGAAGTCTTAGGGACGGAATTTGAAGGTATCTTATTTAGTAGATATGCGATCGTTTCTAGAGCATAACCCTAGAAGGATACTGGAAGAACGGTAATACTCATTATGGATCATCACCATGTCCATACTGTGAGAATACCATTTCGCTTGAGATGATCTAAAAACTTATTGCTTAAGTATTCCCTTCTCGATCTAATCGAAGAACTTTAATACTTTTAGCCTTTAGTTTCTATACTTCACTTTTGAATTCTTTGAACGTTTCAAATGATTTGGATTTGTATTTCATTAAATACATATATCAAAATCTAGAATCATTAGTGAAAGTAATAAATGAATACCCTCCTCTTGCATTTGTTGTCATAGGTCCCACACACCATTGTGTGTACCATCTCTAACAACTCCGTAACTCGCTCTCCATGTCCACTAAATGGATATTTAGTCATATTATCCATGATACAAAATTCACAAGTTGTATTTGATTCATAATCAAAAGCTCTAAAAGCCTATCTTTATACACCTTGTTTTAGTCTTGTTTCATTAGCATGACCGAGTTAACAGTATTGCATGAAGGTATGATTCATATCATCTATTTGCTTTTAGTTTGTTCAAATTGGAATAATTTTCATATAAGTCAAGTATACAAAATCTATTAAGTAATCAACCAGTTCTAAATAGAACATTATCATTATAAACAGAATAACGATTGTTCATTATTATAATGTCAAAAACCCTTCCTTGTCATCACATGGAACTGAAATAATGTTTCTAAGAACTGGAACATAGTAACAACTTACTAACTTAATAGGCTTGCCCGTAGGCAGTGCTAAATTATAAGTTCACATGGCTAATGCAGCAACCTTTACTTCTTTCCCCAGCACATGATTACTTATCATTTATTTAGCTTTCTACTTCTGCTTAGTCTCTGCAACGACTTGCATATGTGAGACCACCAGCCGGTATCTAATACCTAAGTAGAAACTTGACTTATAGAAAGTTCTATTTCATTATGAACAAATCTATATCTGTAGCTGAAGTTTCACTAAACTTCTTCTACTCAACTACTACAACTCTCTTATAGTTGTTCTTCCCGTGTCCCAGCTTATCGCAATGAAAGCAAACTCCTTTGCCCTCGGGATCACTTTTATTTATGTCCTTTGTTTAGCCTTTCTTTTGCCTTCTACTCTTTCTGACTCCTTAGAAATACCTTTGGCCATCTTCCTCCGCTTAGAAGATTCATCTACGAGTAAGACTTTGTTTTTCTAGGAAGGAAAATGACTCTCAACAGTCTTCAACATATTTAAGCAAATCAGTTAAATGACTTCTAGCTTAATAATGTTTGAAGTTCACAACATATTGTGAATTAGAGTCAGTGAGTGACTGCAAGATCGAATCTTGACTCAACTCTCCATCCTTGACAAAACATGTTTGTCCTAATTGATCAATCCAATTGATCATCTTTAGGACATGCGTCTTTTACTGTAGTGCCATTGATTATTATAGATCGGAAGAGCTCCTTAGATATCTTATATCTAGTTGACCTATTTTGCTCACCATACAACTATTGAATGTGCAACAATATAGTAGGTGCATCCATTTTCTCGTGTTGACGCTGTAACTCGATATTTATGGATGCGAGCATGATACATTGAGCCACCTTTGCATCATCTTGCCATTTAAAATAACAATCTCTTCCTCAGAGGCTTAGTCTACAACGTTTGCAGGAATAGACAAATTAAGGACATTTGCTAGTTTTTCAGCATTGAGAACTTTTCTCAAATTTGTTTAATCAATCCAAACAATTCGGTTCGATTAATTGTTAGCATACATTATGCTATGCAGTGTTAGTGAATTAAACATAACAATATTCTTTAAGTGAATTAATAACAACATTAACATGCATTCATTTTATTAATTACCAAAATAAATTAGGTCTTTATTTAAAATGGTGTCTCCCACTATTTCCATCAAACTATATTACCCTCTTTATATAGTTCGGCAAATCTAGTTAAAGATTTGCTAGTGAGAATAAGAATCCTATTTCAAATGTATATAGCCTTGTGTGACACAACAAACGATATATAAATAAATAGGTAGACAACTCTTGTCAATTACATTAACATGTAACTCCTTTTATTTTGCCTCTTAGATTATTATGATCATGTGTGACACATCCAAATCAAAATTATCTAAGTTAAGTCCAACCTAGCATTTTCTTATATTAGAAGAGAAAAAGACCGTCCTTGTGTGACACAACAAAACAGTAATGTTCAATTCTTTTTATAAACATCAAATGTGATAAAACAACATCTCAAAAAATTAATATAAGCCTTGTGTGACACAACAAACTTATAATGATTATTTGATACTCTATCGTTTTACCATGCTAGAAGGCGACGTTCGATATTTTTAATAAATATCTTTGAACGTTACAACTTAATATTATAAGTAGTAGAATAAATAAATTAGAACAATTCTAATTTTATTTAATTGAATTAAACTCCTTTAATTCATGAATTGAACATTTTAATTCATTTTATAAATAATATTTATTCTACATCATGAGGGGTTTATTAATATTAATTGTCTCATCTTGTTTAGCGCACATGCACATATATATATATATAAAATACGCGTCATATTAATTAACATGCGAAACATGTTTGATAATATATAATATATATAAATAAGCATGCACATATAGAATACTATATTCTACTTGGATTGATTATGGATTTTTATTCTAGTTTGGTTTATTCGAGCCACCAAATAAACCAATTGGTCAAACCTAGGGTGCAAGAATAAATTAAATTAAATGTAACTATTACATTTAAATTCGAGCTCTATTACAAACGGGTCTTCATGCGCTCCTTGCTTCTTTGTTCCAATTCTTCAAAATAATTCTAACTAATCCTATTACAAATTATTTACAATAAATAGAAACCTTGATCAACAGTCAAGGGGAAGTACATAGGAGGGAGATAGAATTATTACATAAGAAAAATTAGAAAGACGAGGTACGCAGACCCCATTTATTAAAACTCATTCATTCATGCATTTAATTAAAATTAAATCCAATCATATTGGTCAATAGTCCATAATCAATCTCATTTATTATCATATATATCAACATATATATTAATAAATAATATTCATCACATGAATTAAATAAATCATTCCATATATGTATTGGTATCATTTAATGGGCAATTTAAAGTTGCATGAAATCCAATTTCATGTTTAAAATAAACCTTTTATTTTAATTATAAAATTATTTAAAAATAAACTATTTATTTTTATTATTTTAAAATTACCCAAAATAAACTCTTTTATTTTGAAATTTTAAAATTTATATAAAATTACCAAACTGTTTGGCTAATTAATATATATTATAAATATATCATATATATATATATATATATATATATATATAACCGAAACTATATATACATATTAAAAAACCAAAAGTTGTTGCCTTATTAGTGACATTCAAATTGGGACAACAACTTTATATAATAAAGCCATCCATCCGAACCCATGCTTGTTAATACCAAAACCGAAACAGTAGGTTGCCTATTCAAGCTTTAATATATATATATATATATATATAATATACAATATATTAGTTACCAGATTCCGTGAATTCTTTTCAAAACCGAATCCAGTTCGGTAAAAAAAAAACAATCAATTGGCAATTTGAAAACCGTAATAGTAGTTACGCAGATTCACGATTTTTGCAATTGATTTTCAATACTTATGATTTTATACAACAAATTATGCTCAATAAATTGTTCTAAACACATACCCATACATGTATGAAATTAAAACAATTAATAATTCGCATAAGTTTGGCTCTGATGCCACTGTAAGTTTGCAAAAATATGGCATACATATAATCAAATTATATAAACGCAACGGAAGCAATAAAATCAGATTTTAAAATTTTTATACAAACCAATAACGCGGATATTTCTTATGCGACTATTATTAATTGAAGAAGGATAAAAGAATTTTTACCTTTGTAGAACCCAGCTTCCACGGGTACACGTTCATCTCCCTTTAATCCTTCACGTTCATCTTCATAATTCACCGATTAGATTCCACGGATCAATGTTAGCTCCCCAAGTGTTGAGCCTCTAGAGGTGATCCACCAAGAGATCTATGAATTAAAGAAGTGAATCTTGGTTTCTCCATACCATGGGTGGCTAGCCCTAATTCTCTTTCTCTCTCTAACTCTTAGATCTAGAGAATTATGGAGTACTCTCTCTAATCTAATGAAAGAGTGTGTAACCTTGATCTATGATAAGACTCCTCTTATTTATAGATCTAGTCAACCCTCCTAAACTATTTAGGATTAGGGTTTTAATTTAATTCCCAATTTAATTAGGAACTAAATTAATTAATTATAATTCCTAAACCATTTAGGAACTTAATTATTTAATAATGAGAGTACTTCTTATTAATTAATTACTAAACCATTTAGTAACTTAATTAATTATTATTATTATTATAATTCCAAAACTATTTAGGAACTTAATTATTTAATAATAATATTACTACTTATTAATTAATTCCTAAACCATTTAGGAACTAAATACTAATACTAGTAGTAATAATAATAATAGTAATAATAATAATAATAATAAGACTCCTCTTATTAATTTATAATTAGTATTTCTAAAATACTAAATTATAAATATTAAGCTATTTAATTTATTCTATCACCATAGTATAAATTAAATATACTTAATTTATTATTACGATTATGCCATCCACTTCTAAAATAAATATTACTCTTTTGCGGTGTGACCCTTTAGGTTCTCCATATTAAACCGGTTGTATAATAAATAAATTAGAACAATTCTAATTCATTTATTACGAATTAACTCTTTAATTCAGAATAAATAATTATTCCACAATAAGGGTAAGCCCCCTTAGCGATTAGTCGACTTTTCAGATAATATAGATTTCAACATTTAATCGTAAAAGAACATTTCAGCAAATAGTTACCGTACAATTCAATCATTCTACCATACAATGTCCCAATCAAATATAAGACACGGAATTTATGTCAAGTCTTATTTATTTGATTAAATGCATTTCAATTCACAAATACACAACTCTAGTTAATGTAAATTAGAAACTCCTTTCTAATTCCATTCAACCCTGGCCAGGGATTTCTGAGTTGTCACTTATTGAATCGCATAGGACATTCTCTCCCTTTACTGGAAGTGGTAGATCCTTTGTTGACCATTCATCTATCTCCATGTGTACCTTATTATACCCAAGCACATCCTTTGATATACCAATAGGTCTTAAGGAATATGTCAAAGTATAACTTAGTACACACAAGATACTAAGATGATCTCAAGTCTAAGGATCACTTGTACGACTATCACATAAGGAACTCCTATTGACAGACGAGTAAAACTCCATTAGGTGTTCATTGAGCAAGTCACGTTCAGTGAACTTATTCTCTAATAAGCACCTACATACTTGCTTTAGTGTCTCTACACAAATGATTATGAGATCAATCATCCTCTTCATAAGAGCAAGCATAGTATGTACCAATCTATCCGGATCTACTAATCCCCTTTTTAGTGATCCAACGATTAGGAACAATTTTAGTTTTGAGCTATCTTGAATTTAGATCTCTTTAACATGATCCTTATCATGGTTCTAAAAGCATTGCTCGAAAACTATGGGTTTATCCATTTGATTAATTCAAGTAATTAATCATGAATAAAGAAATGCCTTGATACTTTTATTAATAAATGAACAAGATTACAAAGTATATGCTTATCACATCAAATGTGATTGGCTTGAGGGCATACTACTTTCATATTGATGATATAATGATGATATATTTATTGATTAGCAATTGATGTTTTTATTTATTCTAGATTATGGATAAATACTTGATTAAGCTACCAAGAATTGTTGATTCTTTTAATAATCAATTACCAAGTTCCGAAGCAAGTGGTGGTATAAAAATTCACGTGTGGAGTTCAATCCGAATGATATTGTTAGTGATCCGGGGTTACGTAAATCAATTGGAGTTCAATCCGAATGATATTGTTAGTGATCTGGGGTTACATATATCGATTGATCGAGTTGGCGTTGGTTTTACCAGTTGTGGCTACTATTGTTGAAAGAGTATTATTCTCTACGATGAAAATTGTCAAGACTGACTTGCGTAATAAAATGGGAGACAAGTGGATGAATGACAGTTTCGTAGTTTATATTGAGAAGGATATTTTTTCAACAATTGAAAACGAACAAAGTTTAAGATGTTTTCAAACTATGTAGACTCGCAGGATACAGTTGTCTCCTCTCAGTCGTACAACCGAAAGAAGCACTCCAAGCGTCAATAAATAATTTTTTTTACTGATGTATTTTGACCCCCCTCTAAAAACGCTATGGTTCCGCCACTGTCCATGTCAGCAGCTAGAAGGGCAGTTGGCTGAGCTTTAGACCGCTTAATGTAGTAGTGAGAGGTGACGGTGATTGGTGAGGGGGCAGCTGGGATGGGACGGGGTACGCCTAGTAGGGTGGTTGTCTAGAGGTCATATAGGGAGCCAAGAAATCTATTGAAGGGGAGGTATACTCTTAATACCCAACTCTTGCAACCATCCAAAACCTCTAGCTTATGTAATTTCTTAAGGGTAAGCTATAGAGGGAAGCAGAGGACCGATTGGAATAGAAGAAGAAGAGGAAGGTCTGTAGTTGAAAATTCAGTCTATCAAGCTTAAACAAGATTAATCACTAAGAACTCATCCCTAGCATTAAGGTATTAAAAAAAAATACTTCTTTACTTAAACACCTAGTGAAATTATGTTCATAGTTACTCATGTATTGTAATGTTGCTATGAGAGTTGTTTGTGTGTCTTTTTGGGGATCATGAAGGATCCGGGAGACATAAGGTTGATCGAAATGAAGGAGTTATATGATTTTTATGGTTCATGTATTGGTATGTGATTAACTATATGAAATGCTTAAGTTAAGTAATGAATCCCTACCAAGTGTATGATAAAATTTCTAAGAGAAAATGAATTGGAATATGTTTTAACCATGAGTTTGCATATGTAAGCTTATATAAAGATTACACAAGCTTGGAAATCTTATATAAGATTATACAAGCTTATATTAAGTGTTACAAACTTTGAAAGTGGTTATTTTCTAAATCAAATATTCATAACTTCGATAAGGATTTTTCCTAAGAACGTGTTATGAATAATAAAGTATAGGAGGATAAAACTATGTTTTATATGGACTTCAAAGTGGTTATGTCTAACCTTCAATGAACATAAGGTCTAAACCAGGAAATGAAACTATGATTTATATGTATATAAAGTTAAGAGAGCCACACTGAAAACATAAGTAAAACAAGGAGAAGTATTATCAGAACTATGTTGTTCAAATGATGATGGTAGTGGGATATAAGTTTTCATAATTTGATACATGTACTAGATGGGATTATATTGAGACCCAAGAAGTTATGTATAACTATGAAAGTCTTTTGTTAACGTAAATGGAATTCAGGTGCAGGGTCTGTTTTAGAAGGAAAACATGATATTAAAAAAAATCATAGGTGGTTGTGTGGATTAAAGAAAACTAAAGCTTTTGGTCTTGTTAAATTCTAAACCTAAGCAAGTTAAAGAATTTCTAATGTGTTGATAAAACCATGAAGAAGCTATGTGATATATAGTCCTGAATTTAAAACTTGTGAAACATGTATGCTTCAAGGAATGAATGAGCTGTTATAGAGGAATCTGCAGAACAAGGTTGGAAAATCAGTCAGTACAAATTGCATAAACAAAAAGTTGGGAAATCTGTGCTGAACTCAGATTTTTCAAGTCTTGGTTTAGAGTCTTAATGACATGTTTTTATACAAGTATATTTTTATAAAATATTAGGTTGTATGATCTTGGTTATCACCAAAAATGGAAGCAATCAGATCATTAACGAATGAGGACTACATTTCTGTCCAAGAAGGAAAGTATTCGAGCTAATAGAGATGAAATTAAAATTCCTTGAAATAACCTTGAAAATCAAAAAGTTAAGAAAAACTAAAAGTTAGAATTTTCGGAATCTTGAAGTTTGGTGATTTGTAATGAAATTTTCACATTATAAATATGTTATATAATCCCAATCATGTATTAATTCACCCTCAAGGTAATAGTTCATCAAACTTAGCAAGGAATCCAAAATTGGTATAAAAGAGCTAAATTAAGAAATGTTTTAAAACATTACTTAGTCTTATTTTGAATAAACTAAGTTAAATAACATAGATGAGTAATACTTCACCAATGCGTTGGGTAATATAGTGTGAAGTACACAATGACCTATAAGTACAATAAGCTAGGGCATGTGGTGATGAAACTGAGTTATATAAATAACACTGTTAGATGTCTATAAAGACAATATAAGGAATAATAAGTTAAGGTAAAGCTTTAAAATAAGATTAACGGTTAGAGTTAAGCTTTGACTGATAATGTGTTTTGTATCAATCTCATATACAGTGTAGATTGTGCAAGGAACGCAAAAGTTTGGTATAAGGGTAAAACGCCGGTAAAGGCAAGTTTTTCAAAACTTGCTCCTGTGTATAAACTGTTATTCTGTGTAAATATGTGTTAGCGTGCTTTTATACAATAATGTGTTAAGAACTGTTGTTATTCAACCAATGATAAAGGTGTAATTCTTTTATATGCATTGTATGACTTGGTACATGAAATGTATGAGATGTATGAATCATGCACTAACTGTAATGCATGAGAAGTAAGATGCATATATAAAATGCAAAGCATGAGAATTGTAAAGCCTGTTGGAATATAAGCCATGTGCTATGTGATAAATGTTAAGCTTGCTGAGCTGTTATGCCCACTCTTGCTTTAAAATAAATATTTTCAACTAAGTCCAAGACATCCAAGGTTTCTAGTAATGACCTAGGATCAAGCAAGGCATAATGACTTTGCCATAATTGATATATATTCTAACAAACTATTTTTGGGGGTAAACAGTGTTGTCTAATGGTACGAGTCAGAATGTAATGTTAGGATAACATTTAATACTGTTATGTACCAATGTGAGGTGTTGTTCGTTTATGGATATGAGTCACAGGTTGGTACAAGTCTTGGATTATATATAAATTAAAAGGATAAGTGTAAAGAATTTGGCAGAAAATCTGCATATTCAATGTAATAGAATGGATCATTATGCATATGATCTTAAGTTGTAATGAAATATATAAAGATTGCGATTCTGGAATAGATTAAGTTGTAAGTTGTAATCAAATAATTTGTTTGTATTCTTTTATAAGTTAATTACCTGAAATAATGTAAGGATTTAATGTAATAATTGTATTTGCTTACTATTACTAAGTCAAATATAATTAGTTAGAACTCATGGTTGAGTAGTACAGTTAGCACCGAACCCAAGGTTCAAGGACCCAGATTTGAGGATGTGACAGTTGCTTGAGGTAATAAGTTGTTTAATAGGATAAATCAATTTTGTAAAGGAAGAGGAAGTAGCCGAATGGGAGGGGGTCATTTTGGCCAGCAATAAGCATGCTTGAGGGCCACCTATTTCATTTGGAGGCCAGTCACAAAATGACCAGCTGCTAGGAGTTCTTGGTGCCCAAGATTAAAACTAAACATGTGCTACCTATAAATGCTTGAAGGCTACCCAAAAGTGATTACTTGCTTGGAGATTCTTGGTGCCTACGATTTTTTTTGCTCAATTGTAATTGGAGGTAGAGAGCACCCATTCCAAATAACCATCAGCTTAGCCAAACTTGGAGACCACTCTTAAGGGTAAACTAGGAAGTAAGCATGCCAAATTACCTTGGTGAACAAGGGTTTCCTAGACTATAAATCGGCAGCCCTATACTTCATATATCCTTATTAATTCACTCCAAAGTTAGAGCAACATACCCGGAGTATTGTTAGAGGGAGGGATCGGTTATTGGGGGCAAGGAACTTGGGAAAACCAATAACTAAATCAAGCGCTTAGAGAAGGAAACGGTAAATCTCGTTTTCGTGGTTATTTCGTTCATTCGATTGTTCTTGCTGTAGGATGCATGGAAGTAAACATAGGTAGGTCTATATTTATATAATTCTATGTTATCAGGTCTTAAAACATAGAAATTTAGCAAAACAGTACATGAAGTAAAAAGACAGCTGCCAAAACTTTGAAAAAAAACTACCTAACGAGGCATTGCAAGGTTTTTGCAGTTTTATTTTGTAGTTGTTATGATCGAAATAAAAGCCTTTGTTGTAGTGTGTAGTGGAAGGAAGAAATAGAAACAAGAAGCAATTAAAAATGTTATGAAATGAGGGAGATATGAATCTCCAAAATAGGCGGCTTGAACAGCCAAAACTGCAGAATACTGCAATTGCTGCCATTGTGAGCAGTTTTTGAAACCCTTCCGGTTGGAACTAGGTGGCTTGATATAAAGAAAAAACATAGTCTATAGTACAAAGAAGACGAGAACATAAGAATCACACAAATCCGTTGTGAAACAAGAAAGTTATGACTGCCCAAAGTAGGTTGCCTGAACACAGTCAAAACGGCTGGCATCACTTTGTTCACTGCCTAGGCAGCTTAGCTGGGAATTTTTGGCCTGCTCGTTGGGGCTACTACGTGCTGGAAATTGTGGGGCGGGTGCCGAGGGCTGCCGGCTAGCATCGAGCAATGCCGTGTAGTCCGAAATTTCCCGAAGCAATAAAACTAAATATTTGAAATAGTAAACTATAAATAATATTAAAAATTCTAGAAACATACTTAAAGTCTTAAATTAAGTTTACGAACTTAATAAAAATATCCAAGGCTATATTTTGACAAATTATTGTTATGTTGGCACGATTTACTATACGAGAATGCAAAATATTAGCGTAAACAATAAAGTAAGTCGGGCAAGTTTTGAGAACATGTGCAAGTCTTTACAGCTTATGTTTATGTGCAAGTTATTTCAGTACTATGTGAATTGTTTGTGCAAGTCGTGTTATGTGCAATAATGTGCTATTAAACTGTTTGAATCTCAGTTGATATGTAAAGTGGATATTGTAATGCTCCCAAAATCCCCGCACGTTAGTTGCGACAGACCTTGTGCGTTAAACTCCATACATTTACCAACTTAACCAATGATCTCATAATCATATTGGTTGAATTAGTCTTATTTTAGACTATATATTAAAAATTTCTCTTACTTTGTCCCTGGATCTTAACTTGATCTCGATCTCATTATTTATACAAGTATTAATTTGTAGTTCACCCGTATAAATGGATAACACCATATATAACGATTCAATTTTAACCTTAAGATTTAGATATTCTATAACTTTACATGTTCCAATATCCCCGACATTAAATCATTAGGACGACTCTTGTAAACAGAGAATCTCGCGGTGAATGTTTGTATCTTCACCCGTGATAAATGTTTGCATCTTTATCTGTGACAAATGGTTGTATCTTTGTCCGGTGCAAAATTCTCTTTCTGTACAGAACATTACCCAACTAGTTAAAACCCTCACTCGAAACATATTTGGTTATAGTGATATCTCTTCATATCAATAATCCTACTTATCTGACATTAAGAATAGTAATAACTAACTGGGTCCGAGGAACCTTAACGATGGATTTGACCAGTCAACATTTCTTAGTCCTGTCTCGGATTTACAACACTCACAAGTTATTTACCGATCCTCATCCAGATAAATAGATCATTATCAATACTATGTTAAGTTTTAACAATTCTAGGTTATATCAAGATAAAGACATAACAACATTCTGATGATAATTTATATCATTCATTTAATATTCGATTACATATTTGTTTATTCGTATTACAACAGCCATTGTGACTTATACAAATACAAATAATAAATATGAAAACCTAATCTACGCTTCAGCTTTACGTTAATGATCATCTTAACGTTTATCTTTAATTTGCAAATAAGGTTTTATTCGCAAGAATGAGCACAACGGCTCAACAAGTCTAACATATAGCACATACGCAGTTTATGCTTTCATATAAACTTTAACATGCCTTGACTAAACATTATTCTCCATTTAATATCACATATAAATCACATTCCAACAATTTATATCACATTGATATACAAAGTGTATAAATCATGTTCATAACTCGTAAACATAACACATAACAGTTAGAAGGCTTAAAAACATCAGTTAAAGACTTTACATAACATCTATCACATATCGACATGACATTGCACATCTCATTTATCATTATAACAATACTACACAAGTAACAAATAGTAAGAGTTAGAAGACTTGCTCAAATAACACATAAAGGTTTAGAACTTGTCTTGAAACTGTTTTAGGGTTTCCCGGAAAATCGTTAAACGCCTACAAAAAGGGTTACACGACCCCGAATATTAGTTTATCAAACTTTTCTTTTGAATAAGTAGAATAACTTAACTAGACTATTTCCATAGCTGGAATTAATTAGAAAGTTGGCTAACTCAAAAACTCATTTTTAAGTCCTAAAATCCGAATGGTCCATAAAAATTTTCATCTTCGACCTCTTTTACTGCGACAGTCATAACTTTGTCAGAAGAAAATATTTTGAGGTGATTCTTGAGTCTAAATTGCTTAGAATTTCATTATATACAACTTTTCTTTAGGTTACTAAGGCAGATTCAAAATTTATATTTTCGAAAATTTGCAAAAACAGTATGCGAGTATATTAGACTTATCTTTCTTTGATCCGATTGGTAAAACATGATACCTTAAGCATTAAATTGATAAGATAACATGATCCAACACCTCATAACAATTTTTCTCAAGAACACGAAGAATGAATCGAAAAACACAAAGAACACGAAGAACTAACTTTCATTGTTCTTGGTTTAGCTTGCTAAATCATGGTGCCACAAGCATGAATTCGCTAGGCCATCATGTTTCAGAACTTTATAACACTAAATTACAAAATCATAAACCTACTTATATAGGAAATTATGACTTTTGCTCAAGAACACACGAAGAACGAAAAATCGTACATAGTAACGACTTATGTTCTTGAGCTTTTGGATTTTATACTTGAAATAATTTGAGCATTATAACTGCTTACATATGTGATTATAACACTTTATAATTGATAAAATTTGGTCATTATAACGACTTGTTGACTTGATTATAACAATTTATAATTATTGCTCAAGAACACACGAAGAACACGGAGAACAACAATCGTACATGGCTACGATGTACGTTCTTGAGCTTTAAACTATGAAATAAAATTCGACATTATAACTACTACAAAATGAAGAAAAGCTCAAGAACACGTGAAGAACACGGAGAACGGCAATTGTACAAGACTACTACATGCGTTCTTGAGCTTTTATTTCTAACTATAAAATGAAATTGACATAACAACGACTTGCTCAAGTCATGAGGAATACGGAGAACAAAAAATTGTACATGGCTACGACTTATGTTCTTGAGCCTCATCAATAAAATAAAAATTTACGTATAATAACTATTAAGAATTGTACCTTTTATTATTGTAAGCTTTAACTATTTCTTTGCAATCTCTTGATTATAGGAATTTTACTTTGAAAATTATTGAGAATAATGAAGAAGTTAGTTTCCTATTTATAGAAAAACCAAGGGTCGGGGTAGTTTGGTCATTAGTTTAAAAGACTAAGGGCATTTTAGTCTTTTTATACCTAGAGTGTGCTAGCGTGTGCCAGCATGTGCCAGGCGTGTGCCAGCCACACTCTTACCCACTCTTTCTTCCGTTTTCGTTATATCGGATAAATCGCGTGCGACTATTTTGAAATATTTCGCATCAGTAATATCAGTTTTAATTAGTTATACATATTTTATTCATAAAATACATCATACATTATTAATATGATGTCTCGTCTGACTCTCAAAGTTTTTCTTGAATTAATCTCGGATAATCTTTCGTGAGGTTTTTCCAAATACACCTATCGGGCGATGCGATTGATAAATTTCTTTTATTCTAGACACAAATTATGATTGAATAATATAATTAGGTATTAATCTCATAAATTTGATTATTCAAAATTTATGAACCTATCTCATATTACGTTTGAAGAAAACAACACGGATACATTAACAGTTTAATTATATAACAGTCTGATTCCAACTAAATGGTTAACTTCTACTGATTTAAAATTTTGATATTAGTGAATTTTTTTTTCGTATAAACACTATTCTATGAAGTAAAAAGTCCAAAAGACTTGACATGTTTTTCGGCGAATGGTGTTTTTGGCGACCATTTCTCAGGAAACGGTCAGACAACCAAAAAGTTAAAAAAATATTTTTTGTCTTTTTCCTATTTTGTCCTATTCTTGACACGTTTTTTGAGAAAATCTTTTATTGATTATTACGTATCGGTGTTGCATACAAACACTATATCCTTTAGCGGAACATTTAAAAATGGAAAAAAGTTTTTGTTTGAAAAGCGTTTTACGTTTTATTTTTGAAAAAATATCAGTGGCTCCTTGGTATCTATTTCCTGTATAAATACTATATCGTGAAATGTAAAAAGTCAAAATGTTGAAAAGAACATTCAAAAAGACGACAAACGTTTTCTCCTAAGTCGTGACATTTTTGCCTCTTTTCCCAATTTTTTTTTATTGATTCTCTTACATCTAAACTTTATATTAACACTATGTTGTGAAATATGAGAAGTCCTACAGATGAAAGAAACAGTCAAACGAACGAAATTTTTTTTCTCGTGAATAGTGATTTTATACGTTTTTCGAGAAATTTTTTTATTGACTGTTACGTGTTTTCAAAGCATGTGAATGTTGAATCTTGAAACGGAATGTCAATTTGACCTTCACGTTTTGCTCAAGGGCCTTGGTTGTTTTCTAGGGTTTAGCCCCTAGGGTTAGGGTTTAATTTTTCCCCTTCCAATTTAGGTTTTTACCCTAAATTGACTTTTGATTTTTAATAAGTGTTAAGGTTAACGAATCAAACGAAAACTTAAAATCCTACACATAGATAATTTACATAACACATTTAAAAGCTCAAATCAAGCTTTACTATTCACATAACACATAGTTTAGGTTAAAAGTTTTAACATACGAGTATACGATCGTATTTTTGAGTCGTATATATTCTTTAAGATAGCTCAAGGTATGCTCGAGCAATCATTCTTAGGTTTTGAATTGACAACCTTAATTTGATCTTGTCAGATCATATTTAAAATGTTTGGGATATTACAGATATGAACTGTATAAACTGTGAGGAATGTAAAGCAAGTTATGTGTTACATGTTAGACTTGGTAAGCCGTTGTGTTCATTCTTGCAAATAATCTTGATTTGCAGTTAACGAAGATTATCGGACGAATCTTACAGTAAAGTAAAGGAATGGAGATAAATTAGGAAACATGTTATTATTTATTTATATATTTATTTGAAACATAAAGTCAAGAATGACTATATATGAAATAAAAGGTTACTCCTTCGTAAGATTTTGTGTTATGTTTAAAGTTACAAATATTGTGAGTTAACGATAGTTCATATGAAAGATAAAGCTGTAAGATGTTATGATAGAAGTTGATAAGATGATATGACTGAAGTAATTGACACTTAAGGCTGAAAGCGAGTTCTTAAAACACATACTTACGGTTAGTTTATAACTTAAAATAATATGGTAATTAATATTATTGTGGCAAGTTCCTTAAATCGTAATGTATGGTAAGTTTGATGAACAAATGATTGTAGTATATTATTAGACACTTAGCAGTATTTGGCAATGTCTAGAAAGTTTTGACGAGAAACGAGATTATTCAATTGCGTACCGTTAAAGTGTTGTCTTTAACGGAACGCCCCCTCTTTTTTCTGAAAACAATCTGGTTGCTAGTATTGCGAGTATATAATAGCTATACTCAGAGGAATATTAAAAATTATAAATCATGGATGTAAGTGACATAATAGTGTCAAAACATGAAGATGATCTAAGTTGCAATACAGGGATGGAAGTAAAGATTTTAATGTAGATATTTGTAATAATTAAATTAAACTGATAGAATTATTGGTAAAATGTTTGGAAGATGTTGGGACGTTTGCACCGGACCCAGATTTGGGGGCGTGACAGAATATCCATTTTTACATGGGGTTTCTTCTTCCTCTTCAGAGATTGATCGATTTTAGAGAGAGCAAGAAGGTGAATTAGAAGGCGTTAAGGGCTTGATTTAAAGTGTTGTCATGATGTTTTCCTAACAGCTAGTTCTAAGGGTTAAGTGGGAGAATCGGGTTGGTTTTGATTTAGCTAGTTTAAGACTCAAAGACTTTTCACCTTTTTCTACTGTGGTGATTGGCCTTTTAAGTTTTTTTGCAATTAAATAATTGAAATCTTATTTTTTTTTCACTTCAGTTCAATTGAATTGACACGTTGACATTGATGACATGGCAAATTAATGCATTTATAACAATGAACAAATTTTTAAGCATTACTCTAACAATTTTTAAAATTTTAGGGCAAAATCATAAATAGAGAACCAAATTGAATTTTCCAAAATTAATACCAAACACTGTTCATCATTGTTAGGATATAGAACCTCATAATCTGGGCCCAAAACCCAACTGTTAGGTATAAATATTATAGTTTGGGCCCAAAGCCCAAATATTCTATATTGAGATGACTACAACCCAAGTGGCCCAAAGGGCCAGGTACCCCTCCTAATCTTCTATATATGGAATACGCACAAAGGTACAGGTAACTACGTAAGTTTGGATAACCTTTCTCACTCTCTAGAATAAAAGTTCCCTCATATATTGTTAATGCCTATCAATGCCTGCACTAATATCCATGCCGAAGGGTTCTCTCGACGGCTATGGCTGTCGGGTAACCGATTTGTTATTATGTGAAGACCAAAATTATCCGGCAACGTCGTTGTGAAGAAATACGGTGTTAACAATTATCACTCTAACACAGGCCCTAAATCATCTTATACCATCATTCCGAACACCCCTCTATCGTTAATAGTAGCCACCCCCGTCCCCACCGTCCACCCACCAATCCCATCGTTACCTCAAATCTGAACAACCCAGAGAGCTCATCACCATAAAACCCAAATCAAAAAACAAGGTGGGAGAAAAGAAGATATCTAACTACAATATTTGTGAGACCGTACCATTTGTTAGTGTACGCTATCGAGGAAAAATTAGGATAAATAGATAAAGAATTAAGAAATGAGTTTATTGCCATAGCCGAATCGATGAAATTAGTAGCTGGTACCATGGATGCTTTGAATTTGGCGGCGGTAGGTTTGGAGGCAATGAGGTTAGTGGTAGGTTTATGAAAAAGGTCATGCAACCATAACTTACATTATTCATAATTAGTATTATCTTGTATAAGTTAGAGATAAGGATAAAGAGACGACTATACAAGGACAATGACAAGTGTTTGTTACAATATCAAATATAGTACCGTTGAAAGTGACAACTTGTAGTCCAACAGACTAGGTTTTAAAGTCAAAAGAATTAAACGTTGACAAACGTCCTTGGCTATTTAGAGTAAGGGCAACAATCTAACAGACAAATTTTAAGGAGTGCCAATAAAAGAATTGCTATAACAACTTTGAATGACAACTACCTCTCACTATTTAAAAGCCAAAAATATTCAAAGTGCTTAAGTGTTCCACCATACGATCTAGAAAAAAACTATTTGTTGCTAAGACATTTGGAGATGAGTTGAAAGCCAATTAATAACAACTCAAACATCTTATATATATTTGTGATCTTTTATAATACCATGTCTTTGTGACTAGCTTAAAGGATTTTTAGTGAGTCAATTTTGTAATATTTCTTAGTGAACTCTTTTTTATAGTGATTATAGATCTTTGTGATCTCTTGTAATATCAAGTCTTTGTGACTTGAAGGATTTTTAGTGAATCACTGTTATAATAGTTCTTAGTGAACTGTGGTTTGTTTAACCTTATTTATATTTAGTGGATCATCCATATTATTGGAGTATAAAAGATGACTAAGAGACTTTTGTACTCTAAATCTTTTAAAATTTCTCGTATCTTTATTTTTATTTTTATTTTGCAAATTTAATCTTTTCACTTTATCTGCTTCTTAATTTATGATATGTCTATGGCTGAATTCTACCCCTGTACACTAAATTCAAAACTTAGATTTTTCTTTTAATCTTTGAAGGGATTTTTAGTGTTGCATCAATGTGCCTCATTCGAATAGCAAGAACTAAAAGAAGTTTCATTCATGAACTTTTCAAGATGAAGCGCTCAATTTTGGGTGGAAAAGAAATACTTAGTTGAGAGGGTATGTTTCTTTCTATTTTATTGTTGTTTGTTGAATCCAGTAAGCTCTCAAACCTTGTTAGAAAATAATTCAGTTCCAAGATTTTTTGGAATCAATTTCTTTTATTCCAAATTAATATACAAAATTTTTCCTTTGCTTAAAAAAATTAGTGTTCAAACTAGTAAATTCATTAAACCTTAAAATTAAAACATATCACGTGGTTAAATTGTATTCATATTAGCTCTGAATTTTATTGCTAAATTAGGAGTTGGTGTGATAAAAGAGTAATTGCAAGTGAAGAGTATTTATTGTAAACTTGGTAAATACAAGTCGAATTCACATAGACTAGATTAACTTTAAATATATCCTTAACTTATATTTTAGGTATATTAGAAATAATAATAGGAGAGAAGATTAATTAATTAACTAATGCAAAATAACAATCAATAAACTAATGCAAAATAACAATTAATAATGAAAACTAGTAATGTGACCTAGGAATCTAAATCCACTAAATACTAATATAATAAAAAAATTCTTATTTTTTTTGAATTAACTCCTAATTTTGTTTTCCCTTTCCTTTAAAATTAATGATTCTTATATTTAATGTGAGTAAGTATAGATTATGAAAAATACACATTTAACTATAATATATCAAAACTTCTAAACTAAAATAAAAATCATAAACAAATTTTGTGTGAAGGTAAAAATGAAGACGAAAAAAATTAAACAATGAAAGAACTAATTTCAAAGTGAAAAGAAACTATTAATTATGAAATATCTAATTTTATCGTCATTCTAGGTATTAAAAATTTAGCTAATCATAAAATTTAAAATATAAACAAATAATATTGTTACTACTATTCGCGTCAATTAAAACTAGCTAAAGGACATTAAACAATCTAAGAATATTAAAAACAAGTCACTAGATTAAGCATGCTTTGTTCGGATGGATATGAAGGAATGGAAAATAAAAATAAATTAATTTTACTATCGAGACGCATTCAATAACATCGCTGAAATAAAATAATGATACAATTATGACTTATACTACTTGACAGAAGAACAAATGTAACGGAATTAAATGATCTATCACACATTAATTCATCATCAATGCAGCACACACCTGTGTAGACTGACATAATACGCATGTTGAATCATCTCCTTACCAGAGCCCATGGTTCAATAGACCTAAGTATCAGGTTAGTTCTCCAATATGGAGCATTCGCAGGCCGCATGTTTTTTTTTTTGCTCGGTGGAGTAAATAAATGGGCCCAAGTATGAAGTTGGTTCTCCAAGGTGGAGCATTCACAGGTAGCTAGTTACTTTTTTCGCGCAGTTGAGTAAAAAGAGTTGAGTCAAGTGGAGTACAAAGGGATCACTCAAGTGCTTGCCACTTTGTGGTGAAGTGTGATTTGAGTCGAATGGAGCGGGCTCAGGATGACTCTAAGAAGCTGTTCAGGGTGAAGGGTTCATAAAGAACAAAATTGTACTTCCATATTTGCCTTTGGCGTGGAGTAGTATTAGAGTCGAGTAGGGCTCTTGAGGTGACTCAATAGTGACTACTCTAGTGTGTGATACTCATGATATGTATTTAAGTGAAATGTGAAGATTGTTGAGATTTTTCACATGAATTCCACATTGGAAAAATTTAAGAGTATACATGAGTTAATATATATGGCGGAGTCTCAACCTAATATGTTAACCTTTTAGGTAAGGAGATGATCCACCATGCTTATTGAGCCAGTCTACATTAGTATGTGCTTCATTGGTAATGAATTGATGTGGGATGGATTGTACAACTCCGCTACATGTGGTATACCAATTGTTGGGGTAAAGCTAAGGAGAACGTGTGTTGCGTGCGCGTACGCAAGGCATCAAAAGCTTAAGTCATTAGGTCTTGAAGTTATTTCATTGGATTATATTTGTAATGATTGAGATTTTTTGTAATAATTTTTTTATTATTATTTATTTAAACAAAATTTTATCAATAAATAATATTAATTATATTTTGTGCAATGATGTGAACGAATATGTATATATGGGTATATTTATTCATTTAAAATGGAATGAAAAGGAAAGCCATGACATATAATTAATTAACTTAGTTATATGTAACACGATGTCAAATTTTGTTAATTACTTAACTAGTTTGAATATGGCCTTGATTGGTTATGTTAATGATTTCTAATTAATTAAGTAATTAACTTAATTAATTATATTATGAAATAAAAGATTCTATAATTCTTTTAAAGTCCCAAGTCATTTAATTAACAAAATGTTGTGTATAATGTGAGACTGTAATGTTCCGAACTTCTGAGAATCTTGTAATATGAGTTATATGAATAAATAAAGATTGAATTAATATTCATAATGTGTTATATGAATTGTCTATGTGTTTGATTTTTGTGTTTTGTTTCAATAAGTCAACCCTAACACTTATTAGAATTAAGAAGTCTTTTTAGAGCAAAAACCTAAATTAGAAAAAATATTATAACCTAAATCCTAGTTGGATACCCTAAGGTTCAAATCCTAAACCCTAGAAAAGTACTTTTCACAAATACGCGTATAATACAAAAATTATATGGATAGAATACGAAAAAAAATACAAAAATAATACGATATTAAATATGAAAAGTTAACTGTGAATAGTAAAAGTCAACTAATCAAAATACTTGAAAATGAACTAGAATATTAATTAATTAGTTAATGATGAATTGGATTAGTTAATAATGAACTAATCTAGTTGAATTGTAAACAAATTAAAGCTAATTGGTAAATTAAGGAAGTAATCAACCAATCAACTTGCTAATTTAGTACTTGATTAAACTAATATTCATCTAAGCTTAATTAGTAGTCTAAACTAAGCAAGTTACTCACCCATTAAGGGCCACACATACCCGACCATTAGAGGAGCCAAACAAGGCCTTAAACTATTCATTTGGTAGGCTAAGTGTTAGTCCAATAAGAAGCAAGCAAGTGAGGTCATGTGATGTCATTTTAGGTGTGATAATTATTCATTAAATGCATCATATTGGAGGCATATGGGGCGACATTTGTGGTTGGTGGAGTGTGATTCTTAAAGTGTGATATTTGTTGGTTAATTACACTTAGCTTGATAAGTTAAGTGCAATTGCCTCCTACCCTTGATTGCCTATAAATACCAAGCCATTTCTCCATTAATTCTCACCATATTTCAAGAGCAAAAATCATATTTATGGAGTGAGTTTGCGAGTTATTATTTCAAGTATTGAAGCCTTGCACAAATTTTGTTTAAAAGCTAGCACTTCAAAGAGGTACATCTCTAGTTGTTATTTTGTTTCTTTTCAATTCATAGTTAGTTAATTCAAGCATTATAAGTAGCTATAATGTTTAAATTTCTTCAAATATAAAGTAGAAATATATTTTTACAAGCAGTTATAATGCTCAATTTTTTTTTTCATATATAGTATAAGAAATCACTTTTACAAGCAGTTATAATGCTAAAATTATTTCAAGTATAAAGTCAAAATCATCAAACCCTAGCCGTTGCCATGTTCAAATATTTTAAAATGTTCTTCGCGTTCTTGAACAAAATCATAAATTTATATATAAATAGGTTTATGTTTTTGTTAATTTTATGTTATTAAGTGTTAGAACATGTTATCCTAGCAAGTTCATACTTGAGGTATTATGTTTTACCAATTAGTTCAAAGAAATATGAAACAGTTTTTCAGCAGTTCACTTACAAGTGAATTTTGTGCAAATTGGTTAAGAATCTGTCTAGGACACCTCATGAAAGTTGTAGAGGAGGACGTTAAAAACACGTGGAATTTTGAACTACTAAAAAATGTTTTAAAACGAAGAAGTTATAGCCATTTAAGCGAGTCGGGGTTGGACTGCCAGCATGCTATCCACTTTGTAAAAAGTCCCTTAAAAATGAGTTTTTGAGTTTGAGGATTTTTTTGAAGAAAACTATCTATGAAAATAGTTAAAATAAGTTATAAAAACATATGTGAATTTGTAAAATATGATAAACTAACCATCGTATGCCCGTAACCATATATGTAGGGTTTTCGAAGTAAATTTACAATTTTCGGTTTAATGTTATTACACATTGAGGCAAGTTTTCTACCCTAACTTGATGTTTACTAGCTTTTTTATGTGATTTATGTACTTTGTACGACAACGTATTATAAATCTTTGATATAAAAGTTATTGCTATTTGTTTTGGCATAACTTGATAAATGAACAAATTATTCGTGAAGTATTAAATTGCTATAATTCTTTAGTCAAACCAAGTTGTCTTGGTGCGACCTCTGCGTGTGTAAAAATCTGAGTTGAGCAAAACTTTAAACACTGTTCATTATTAGTCCAGTGTAATGTATGTTATGCATAACATATGATGTCATTAGGTTAATCCCTTATAGATATTACATGATAGTAATATCCTGAATATTTATAGACCATATAAATATGATATTAAATGACTAAAGTTAAATGTAAAGTTAATTTTGAGGATGAAATTCTTGTAAGTTGGGTTGAATGTAATATCCCAAATATTTCAAAAATGATCTGACAAGATCTGATAAAGATTGTCAAATTCAAAACTTAAAAATGATTGCTCAGGTACCCATTGGGCTATTTTAAAGATTAAATACGATTCAAAGATACGATCGTATACGATTAAAGGTTAAAAAAATCTTTAACATAATCTATGTGATATGTGATTTTCATGTGTTTGATTTCATGTTTCGGTTCAAATAATAAACCTTAACACTTATTAAAATCGAAAAGTTATTTAAAGGTTAAAACCTAAAAACCTAATCTTAGGGTTTGGAAACCCTAAACTAGGGTTTGGTTAAACTTAAAAAAGGTTAAAAGCTAAACCTAGAAACCCTAAGGGTTCAAACCAAACCCTAATCATTATTTACAAATACGTGTATAATATAAAAATTATACGTATAGAATACGAAAATAATACAAAAAGTCAACTATAAATATTAAAAGGTCAACGTATGAGATTTAATATTGGAAGGGCATGAACGGTCATTTAGCAAGCTAGATGAAGGGCATTAGGGTCTTAGATATTTAAGGCTTGGAGCCAAAATGTAAAGCTCGGAGCCAAGCCAAATTTGGAGCCAAAGTAGAAGACAAACTTGGAGGCAAAGTAGAAGCCAAACTTGGAGCCAAGCCAAAGTTGGAGCCAAACTTGTAACCAAAGTTTAAAGCCAAGCCAAACTTGGAGCCAAAACTTGGTTGTCATTTTTACCATTTTACCCTAACTTAGAAAATCATATAAATAGGAGTCTTCACTCTTCATAATCCTTACCAATTCACCAAGTAAATTAGAGCAACAAAGCTAGAGAGATATATTGTTAGATTAATATTGTTGATGAGTATTGAAGCCTTGCACAAATTGTTGTCAAAGCTTGCACTCCAAGAGATAATCTCTAGTTGTTATTATGTAAATTTTCAATTTGCAGTTTTATTAAATAGAGTAAATGCGAGTAGCTAAAATGCTCGACTTATTTTATGTCAAGAGTAGTGAAATCAACATTATAAGTAGTTATAATGTCCATTTCATTTCAAGTATTTAGTTAAAAAGCTCCAAACACAAGCCGTTACGATGTTCGATTTTTCTTATTATTCTTCGTGTTCTTGAGTGAAAGTCCTGAAATCGTACATAAGTAGGTTTATGATTTTGTTATTTTTATGTTAATGAAGGTTATTTAGTGTTTGTGATGCCCCCAATTCACTATACTTACTATAAATAACTTGGTGCTCACTAAAAATGCTAAATCTTTAGATTTATGGATGATTTCTTATAATCATAAACAAAGTTCACATCTTAATTCCCATAGATTTTTCATTATTTTATATTAAGTCCTTGTAATCGATACAAGAGACTTAATACTCAATCATGACATTTTATCCTTAAGATTTAGATATTCTATAACTTCACATGTTCCAATATCCACGACATTAAATCTTTAGGACGACTCTTGGGAACAGAGAATCTCGTGGTGAATGTTTGTATCTTCACCCGTGATAAATGTTTGCATCTTTATCCGTGACAAATGATTGTATCTTTGTCTAGTGCAAAATTCTCTTTCCGTACAAAACATTACCCAACTAGTTAAAACCTTCACTCGAAACATATTTGGTTATAGTGATATCTCTTCATATCAATAATCCTATTTATCTGACATTCAGAATAGTAATAACTAACTGGGTCCGAGGAACTTTAACGATGGATTTGACCAGTCAACATCGCTTAGTCCTGTCTCGGATGTACAACACTCACAAGTTATCTACCGATCCTCATCTAGATAAATAGATCGTTATCAACACTATGTTAAGTTTTAACAATTCTAAGTTAAACTAAAGTAAAGACGTAACAAGAATATGTGATGAAACTTGATATATATTAATATAGATTCTGATACACGGTTTGCTTGTTCATATTACATAAGTCATCAAGACTTTAAAACAAAAAGACAAGCAATTTAATAAAGCATGTAAACTAATCTATGCATTTCTTTTTTCATTTCTTATTCTTAGAGTTGGAGCTCTCGGGTTTGTCTGTAATTTAGGTTTATTTATAAGGGTGAGCATACAAAAGCTCAGCAAGTCTAACACATAGCATATAAGTGAACTCACATTGATATGAATTTTAAGAATTCATGACACAACAATTGATATTACAAATGTTTTAATATAGTAAGACTGAGTGGTGGTTAGACCTAGAACTGTTCTTTATCTTTCGACTTAGAACCATTTACAGTTGATATAGAAAGGGGATCAACCTAACGACATCTTATGTTATGCATAACATACATTACACTGGACTAATCATGAACAGTGGTACATATTCATTCATCCCAGTTTACTTCACATGTCAGGATCGCCCCAACACAACTTGGTTGGTTAAAATAAAGCATGATTCGAAATATATCACGAATAAGCATTTCATTTTGCAAGTTATGCCGAAACAAGAAGCAATAACTCTCATATCAAAGATTTATACCACGTTATTTATAAAAAATGTATAAATCATATAGAAAATAAGTAAACAAAGGTTAAGAATAGAAAACTTGTCTTGAAGCAATTTAGGGTTTTCCCGGTAAAGCGTTGAATGCCTACATAATTGTTTACGCGCACTCGAATGCTAGTTTATCGAATTTTACTTCTTAATAAATGTTTTTATAACTTGTAAAGGCTATTTCCATTGGTGGTTTTAGTTGGAAAATTCTCAAAATCAAAAACTCATTTTTAAGTGACTTTATAAAAAGTGGACAACTACATTGACTGTCAGACCCTAACTCAGTTAAACGGCCATAACTTCTTCATTTTAAAATATTTTTTAGTCGTTCAAAATTACGCGTTCGTAACTCCCGTCTCTACAATTTATGTTTAGACCAAAGTTCAAAATTCCTTACTGATTTACACAGATTTGACAGTATGGGGACTGCCAGAAACTGTTTCAATATCTCATTGACTGAATTGATAAAACATGATACCTTAAGCTTTAATTTGCTAAGATAACATGTTCTAACAATCAATAACACTTTATAACATAAAATAAGAAAATCATAAACCTTCTTATATAGAGATTTATGACTTTTGCTCAAGAACACACGAAGAACACGAAGAATGGAAAAACCGTACATGGTAACAACTTATGTTCTTGAGCTTTTGGATTTCATACATGAAATAATTTGAGAATTATAAATGCTTGTATAAGTGATTATAACATTTATATATGAAATAATTTGGTCATTATAACGGCTTGTTTACTTGATTTTAACAGTTTATAACTATTGCTCAAGAACACATGAAGAACACGGAGAACGAAAAATCGTACATGGCTACGACTCGCGTTCATTGAGCTTTAGTTATATACTATGAAATGAAATTGACATAACAACGACTTGCTCAAGTCATAAGGAACACGGAGAAAATAAAAGAAAATTAAACATTATAACTACTATAAAATGAAGAAAATCTCAAGAACACGTGAAGAACACGGAGAACGACAATCGTACATGGCTACAACTCGTGTTCTTAAGCTTTTGAAAATTAAACACGAAAGAAAAATTGAACATAATAACTTTTAGAGATTGTACCTTTTGAATTTACAACCTTTAACTATTTCTTTGCAATTTTTAAGGTAGTAACTCACAAGAACTCTCTCTCAATATGTGTATAGTTTTGATACTAGATTTTGTGCTTTGAAAATGAATGAAGAAACAAGTGCACATTGCTTGCTGTTTATAGTCCATGCAAAGTTAGGGTATTATGGTCATTAAGACAACTAAGCTTTGAATCCAAGTTTGGCTTGACTTTAACTTTGATCCCAAGTTTGGCTTGACTTTGGCTCCAAGTTTGGCTTGACTTTGGCCTGGCTTAGGCTTTAACTTTAACTACTAACTAGAGTTAACAACTAACTCAACATTGGTTAATTCTCTACTAAAGTTAGCAACTTGATTGGTTGATTAGTTTCTTAATTCACCAATTAAACTTATTAGGTTAATCTTAATTTTAATTAACCTTAATCTTAATCAAGTATACATGTAGTATAGTTGACTTTTACTATTCATAGTTAACTTTTTCGTATTTATACCGTATAATTTTTATATTATTATCGTATTATTTTCGTATTCTATCCGTATAATTTTCATATTTATACGCATATTTGTGAATAGTACTTTCTAGGGTTTAGGGTTTTAAATCTTAGGGTTTCTAAAATTAGGATTTAGGTTTTCTCTAAAGGCTAGTTTTAGATTTTAAAAAATTTTACTTTTATTTCTAATAATTGTTTAAGTTGGATTCTTGAAACGAAACACAAAAATAAACACACATGAAAATTCCATAACACATATTAGATGTAATACAATATTTATTTATGCCTATAAATTCAGATTACAACTATCTCGAAAGTTCAGAATATTACATTCATCCCTCCTTAAAAGAATTTCGTCCCTGAATTAACTTATACGATTAAGAAAACAAAAGCGGATATTCTATCTTCATTTTATCCTCTAATTGTCACGTTGCTTCTTCCATGGATTGATTTCTTCATATGACATTGACTGAAGGTATGACCTTGTTTCGCAAGACTTGTTCCTTCCTATCAACGATTTGAATAGGAATCTCTTCATAGCTAAGATCCTTCTCAATCTGGATTGGTTCATAATTAATTACGTGTTTGTAGTCGGGTTTATAAGGACGCAATACTGAAACATGAATTACATTATGTATATGTTCCAGTTCTGGAGGTAAGGCTACTTCATAAGCTACCTCACCTATTTTTCGTAATATCTCGAATGGTCCTATAAATCTTGGACTCTATTTTTCTTTATTTCCAAAACGAATCTTCCCTTTCCAGGGAGATACCTTCAGGAAAACATGACTACCAACTTCAAAGTCTCTCTTTTGTCGATGTAGATCGGCATATCTTTTCTGTCTTTCTTGAGTAGCTCTTAACCTCAGTTGCATTGTTCAAACTACATCCGCTGTTTGTTGAACCAATTCTAGCCCTAGCATATTTCGTTCACCAACTTCGTCCCAACACATCGGTGTTCTACACTTCCTTTCATATAGAGCTTCATATGGTGGCATTCATATACTAGCGTGATATCTATTGTTGTAAGCGAATTCTACCAAAGGTAAGTTATTTTCCCAACTTCCTTCAAAATCCATCAGACAAGCTCTCAACATATCCTCCAAAGTTTGGATAGTCCTTTCACTTTGATCATCTGTTTGTGGGTGGTAAGCCGTACTTAATCTCAACTGTGTCCCAAGATGATCTTGGAGACTTTTCCAAAAGTTCGATGTGAACCTCGGATCTCGATCGCACACGATTGAAATTGGAACCCCATGCCTAGATATAACCTCCTTAATATATAATTTAGCTAATCTATCTACGGTGAACTTAACTTTAATTGGTAGAAAGTGAGTAGACTTGGTTAGTCAATCCACTATCACCTAAATTGCATCATGACTCTTTTGTGTGGTTGGAAGTCCTACCACAAAATCCATTGTAATATGCTCCTATTTTCATTCTAGAATTTCCAACGGTTGTAACAACCCGCTTGGTCTTTGATGCTCTGCTTTAACCCTTTGGCATGTCAAACACCTACTAATGAATTCAGCCACCTCCCTCTTCATGTTTGGCCACCAAAAATGTTGACTCATGTCTTTGTACATTTTGGTGCTACCTGGATGGACTGAAAACTTAGTACTATGTGCTTTTAACATAATTTCTTCCTTCAACTCTTGTACCGAAGGTACCCATATCCTTGATTCAAACCTTATTATTCCATCATTGTCCAATTTAAACCTATTGTTCACATTCTTTGTTATCTTATTTTTCATTTCCTCATATTCTCCATCATTTTCTTGTATTTCCTTGATTTTTCCCAACAAAGTTGAGTGATCTTCCATTACAAATAATTTCCTCGTTGAGATGGAAGGAAACCTCACTTCAATGTCGAGTCTAGCAAATTCCTTGAGCAACTCATCCTGAGTTGTTAACACATTTAGTTTCTCTTGATTCTTCCTGCTTAGTGCATCTGCAACTACGTTGACTTTCCCCGGATGATATAGGATTTCGCAGTCATAATCCTTTATCAATTCCAGCCACCTTCTTTGCCTCATATTCAACTCTCATTGTGTGAAAATATACTTCAAACTTTTATGATCGGTATAAATTTCACGCTTCTCTCCATATAATTAATGCCTCCATATCTTTAAAGCAAATACTACCGTTGATAATTCTAGATCATGAGTAGGATACCTTATCTCATAATCTTTTAATTACTGCGAAGCATAAGCAATAACCTTCCCATGTTGCATCAACACGCAACCTAAACCTTTATGTGAGACATCACTATAGACTACAATACCTCCACTATTATCAGGTAATGATAATACCGGTGCCTTGCTTAGTCTATTCTTTAGCTCTTGAAAGCTTTCTTCACATTTATCCGTCCATACATACTTCACCGTCTTCCTTGTTAAGTTGGTTAGTGGGGTTGCTATTTTTGAAAAGTCTTTAATGAAAGTCTATAGTACCCCGCTAAACCTAAGAAACTTATCACTTCGGTTGGGCTCTTTGGTTGTTCCCAGTTCATAACTACTTCTATCTTTGATGGATCCATCGCTATTCCGTTCTTGTCAATCATGTGACCCAAAAATTAAACCTTTTAAAGCCAGAACTCATATTTTTAAAATTTGGCATAGAGTTGTTCCCTCCGTAAGGTTTCTAGTACACTTCTCAAATGTACAGTATGTTCTTCTAGTGTTTTCGAGTATATGAGAATATCATCGATGAACACTACAACATACTTGTCTAAACAAGACCTAAAAACCTTATTCATCAAGTCCATGAATGCTGCCGGTGCATTCGTTAATCCAAAGGACATCACTAGAAACTCGTAATGTCCATAACGTGTTTGAAATGTTGTCTTCGGCACATCTTCCTTTCTAACTTTTAGTTGATGGTAACCTGACTGTAGATCAATCTTAGAGAAATGTTCAGCTTCCTTTAATTGATCAAATAAGTCGTCTATCCTAGGTAATGGATACTTATTTTGTATGGTCAACTTATTCAGTTCACGATAGTCGACGCATAATCTTAAAGTTCCATCCTTCTTTTTGACAAATAACACTGGTGCTCCCCACGGAGAAACACTAGGTTGAATGTTCTTCTTTTTAAATAATTCTTGTAGTTGAACCATCAACTCTTTTATCTCCACAGGTGTCATCCTGTATGGAGCCTTTGAAATTGGTGCAGTTCCCGATGGTAGGTCGATGACATACTCAATCTCTCTATTAGGTGGGAGACCGGGTAAGTCATTGGGAAATACACTTGTGAATTCCCTTACAACTGGTATTTGATCTATATCTAACTCTTTTGTTGAGTATCTACTATATAGGCCAAATAGTCTTGACAACCCTTCTTAAGTAATCCATTTGCTTGCATTGCTGACAAACAATGAGATTTTCTTGGCAATTTGATAGGGTTAAATTATACGATATTTTTACTCCCTAATACTTATTTTTTATATTTATTGTGTGCTTAAATGTTTAATTATTTAGCTTATTTTGGTTTTAATAGGTTTTATAGGATTTTAGTTAATTTATGTTAATTTTGGTAATTTTATACTATTTTTATATTTCTTTTTATTTATGTGTTTTTATTTATTTTTAGTATTTTAGGAATTTTATTTATCATTATGTATTATTACTATTTTTAGTATTTTATATTATTTTTATTTATTTTAATTTATTTTATATTTTATTTTGTAGGAAAAATAAGCTTGGGGCAAATTTGTAAATTCTGCAAGTCTAAGTGGCAAAATCATAAAAAATTAATTTCTGATGGCATAACTGTAATTATCCAGCAAGTGGTAGAATTGTAATTTCGTAGCATGGCTTACCGCACAATGCGCGCGTTTGTATGGATGAAGCAGCGACTGCGCAAGGCGCGGATAGCAGCAACAACGTTGGAGAGACGACGTCGTTTGACGTCCGGATAGAGAAAAGATTTCGCGTAATGCGCGACTTAGGCGGATGCGCAATGCTGACGTCAGCAAGCGTATTATTGGCGTTGACCGGGTCAACTGTGGCATTAAGGCGTGTTTGGCAAGCGAAAATTGCTACAGAACGGGATTTTTCAGGAATTTTGCTACTTTTTGATTCCAAGTTAGATTTTAATTCCAATTAGGGTTAGGATAATAATTATTTTATTTTTAATTGTAAATTCTATTAGGGTTTGGACAAGTTAGAGGACTATAAATAGGGTTTGAACCTTATTTTTAATTGATATTTTAATTGAGTTTTATAATCTATTCCTTCCTGCATGAGATTTATTCTTGATAATCTGCTTTAATTGTTTTATGATATTTACTTGATTAATTTCATAAGGGCCTGTTAAGTTAATCAATAATTTATCATATGCTAGATTAAGATTTGATATTAAGCAATTGATATTTTATCTGATCATAAGTAACAATTAATAATATTTGATTGTGGAAAAACTTTTGAATCTTGTTATGATTATCAAGATGTCAAGTTAAATAATTTGCGATGTTATGATTGTTACTTAGAGTAATCTAATTCTCTAATTTTTAATACAACTGTTATATTAAATCTAGACTGATAGTTCTAGGTTGTATGATAGTTAGGGTCTTTTGTGAGCGGTTGCTGCATTAGATTTATAATTTAAGGAGGATTTCGAGTAGCTTGGCGATTGTCGGTTATCTTGGATTATTAATTTCAATTGAAGGAAAAAATAATAATAACTTGATTAATTTGTTGATTAAAAGAAGGGGATACTGAACTAAGGAACTGGAGTTTGTTTTAATTGATTTTTCTCATCTTTATTATTTATTATTTAGTTTTATTTGTTTGAATTTTAATTAGTTAATTAATAATTCAAAACCCCCCAATTCTGATTTATAAAAACATAAAATTAAATTAATCATTCTTTGTGGGATCGACTCTTGTTTACACTACTATATTAATATTTTTCAAAAGTAAGATTCTATTTTTGGGTGCCTGCGACAGCATCCCACAATTGATTCTCGTTAAAAATAGCCTTTGACTTCGACGTTGTCAGAAGGTTGACGCACTTCTTTTGGCAAAAAATCACCGCTTTGTGATTAGTTAACCAATCCATACCTATAATTACATCGAATTCCCCTAATTGAATGGGAATAAGATCCACCTTTAAATTGTGACCCTTAATTGCTATGCAACATTTCTTAAAGATGTGATTAAGAGGTATTATCTCCCTATTAGCAATTTCTATATTCAAGGGAAAGTCTAAATTCTCACTAGGCATGTTAATTTTTTTAGCAAATTCATGTGAAACAAATGAGCAAGAAGCACCCGAATCAAATAGCACATAAGCATTTATGGAGTTGATCGAAATGATACTTGACACTATATCTTGAAATGCCACCGCATCTCTCACTGACATGTTGAAAGTCCTTGCCATTGGACGGCCCAAGCCTCCCAGTGTAGTTGTCGAGGCGACATTACTCGCCTTGCTCCCTCCCACCTCTCCTCCTTTCTTAGGGCACATCTTGGCTTGTTGTCCCGTTGCTCATATGCGGCCCTTGCCACATGTCTTACAGGCTTCTATTTTCTTTTTGTTATCTCCCTCTTTCTGTGTATTTCCCCTACCTATAAATTTTCTTTTGTTATTCCCCTCACCATTACTTCCTTTATTAGACCCCCTCATGATTCTTTTTATTTTCTTTTTCCTTTTTATATTTATTAAAGGCATCAGTGCCGCCTTCGGCAATGATGGCTTTCTTGAGAAGCTGAGAGAAATTCTCTAGTTGTAATACGACAACTTTGCCATAAATCCAGGGTTTTAACCCTTCTTCGAACCTCCTCACTTTACGTTCCTCCGTCGCCACTTGATGAGGAGCGAAATGTGAGAGTTCATTAAACTTGGTGGCATATTGGGGTACTGTCATGTTCCCTTGTGTTAAATTTAGAAATCGGACTTCCATCCGATTTTGCATGCTTCTTGGGAAAAAGTTCTCGAAAAATAATTTCTTAAATTTTTCCTAAGTGATTACACCTTCTCCCGCCCTTGATTTGTTGGATTCCTACCAAATGTTCACTTCGCCTTTTAACAGATAGGCAGCAAATTTTGTCTTTTGGTTTTCCCCAACCTCAGCTATATCAAAAGCCTTTTCAATATCGGTAACCCAATTTTGGGCATCGATTAGTTTAGTGGTTCCCTGAAATTCGGGAGGTCCTACGTTCTTAAAGTCTTTAAATGTAGTTGTGTGTGTTCGGGGTGGATTTGTTTGGTTTTACTATGGAACTTATTAACATATTAAGAAATTGTTGCATAGGATTTTCGGTGGTCTGATTATCACTAGGTGTTTGCTCAACACTCTCACTACTACTATTACTAGCATGTGCTGTCACTCTTGCTCTTGTGTTTGGTGGTGCCATTTCTCTAAAATAAAAGAAAGACAAGTATAAATATGCAAGCATAAAGAAAATTTTACACATCATATTTGATAACAAAATTTGTTTTTATAAACTTCCACTCATTACAAACCATTATTAACCCAGTGAATAATTTCACTTTACTATTATTAACATCCCTTATAAAAATGGGAATGGTAATATTACACACATAAAGCATAATTTAAAGATTAAAAGTTTTTTTTAATTGACTTTCTTAGAAGCCCTATTTAGCATACTTAAAACTACAGATCGATTGATCTCGTAGCCTGATTCATTCCTTGCTGTGGGGAAATCTTCTACCTCCTTGTGAAGTTCCCAATACGAATAGCGACATTCATTCCTTTCATAGGCAAGTGCTTCCTACAGCTGGAGCTTTTCGACTTCTTTGATGACTAACTGAAGATCTTGTGCATGGTTTCTCTCAATTTTCTCCAACCACAACATTTCAAGAGTTTTAATTCTTTCGGTAGCTGCGTCCAACAATGCCACTTGTTCCGCTTCTTCTTCATTCATTTCTTCGATGATTTCATCCAACTCAGATTCTGGATCGCCATCATCGGCGTCTAAAATATCCATGTCGTGTTGAATTTCATCAAAATCATCATCATCAGACGTGTCCATAAAGTAGATCACGGGGTGATCACCCGCATGATCTATTACTGGATCTTCAATTGGATCCTCCTTAGGATCACTTTCGAGGACCACAGGATGTGCGTTTACTTGCATTATCTCTTCCCAACTTGGAATAGTAGCCATCCTACACAAGAATTTAGTTATAATTAGTATATTTGTTTCAAATAACATTTCATATTTTTTAAATTTACGTATTATGTTTAAGATTTATTTGTCTTTTAATTATCTATAGACTTTTCACAAGTCCATTTAGTCCTACTTCCATAAGATTATATCCTAAGATACTCGTTACCTTAGAGCTATAATCTACAGCTCTGATACCAACCTGTGTCGCCCCCAAATCACTATACTTACTATAGATGACTTGGTGCTCACTATAAATGCTAAATTATTAGGTTTATGGATGATTTTCTTTATTCATAAACAAAGTTCACATCTTAATTCCCAAAGATTTTTCATTATTTTATATCAAGTCCTTGTAATCGATACAAGAGACTTTATACTCAATCATGACATTTTATCCTTAAGATTTAGATATTCTAAAACTTCACATGTTCTAATATCCAAGACATTAAATCATTAGGACGACTTTTGGGAACAGAGAATCTCGCGATGAATGTTTGTATCTTCACCCGTGATAAATATTTACATCTTTCTCCGTGACAAATGATTGTATCTTTGTCCGGTGCAAAATTCTCTTTTCATACAGAACATTACCCAACTAGTCGAAACCCTCACTCGAAACATATTTGGCTATAGTGATATCTCTTCATATCAATAATCCTATTTATCTGACATTCAGAATAGTAATAACGAGTTATACCTGGGTTCGATGAACCTTAACGATGGATTTAACGAGTCAACATCGCTTAGTCCTGTCTCGTATGTACATCACTCATAAGTTATTTACCGATGTGCATCCAGATAAATAGATCATTATCAACACTATGTTAAGTTTTAACAATTCTAAGTTAAACCAAAGTAAAGACGTAACAAGAATATGTGATGAAACTTGATATATATTAATATAGAGTCGGTTACACGGTTTGCTTGTTCATATTACATAAGTCATTAAGACTTTAAAATAAAAAGACAAGCAATTTAATAAAACATGTAAACTAGTCTATGCATTTCTTCTTTCCTTTCTCCTTCTTAGAGCCGGAGCTCTCGGGTTTGTCTGCAATTTAGGTTTATTTGCAAGGGTGAGCATATAAAAGCTCAGCAAGTCTAACACATAGCATATAAGTGAACTCACACTGATATGGATTTTAAGGATTCATGACACAACCATTGACATTACAAATGTTTTAACATAGTAAGACTGAGTGGTGGTTAAACCTAGAATTGTTCCTTGTCTTTCGACTTTAGAACCATTTACAGTGGATATAGAAAGGGGATCAACCTAACGACATCCTATGTTATGCATAACATATATTACACTGGACTAATCATGAACAGTGGTACATATTCGTTCATCCCAATTTAATTCACATGTCAGGATCGCCCCAAGACAACTTGGTTGTATATAATAAAGCATGATTCGAAATATATCACGAATAAGCATTTCATTTTGCAAGTTATGCCGAAACAAGAAGCAATAACTCTCATATCAAAGATTTATACCACGTTGTTTGTACAAAATGTATAAATCATATAGAAAATAAGTAAACAAAGGTTAATGATAGAAAACTTGTCTTGAAGCAATTTAGGGTTTTCCCGGTAAAGCGTTGAATGCCTACATAATTGTTTACGCGCACTCGAATGCTAGTTTATCGAATTTTACTTCTTAATAAATGTTTTTATAACTTGTAAAGGCTATTTCCATTGGTGGTTTTAGTTGGAAAATTCTCAAAATCAAAAACTCATTTTTAAGTGACTTTATAAAAAGTGGACAACTACATTGACTGTCAGACCCTAACTCAGTTAAACGGCCATAACTTCTTCATTTTAAAATATTTTTTAGTCGTTCAAAATTACGCGTTCGTAACTTCTATCTCTACAATTTATGTTTAGACCAAAGTTCGAAATTCCTTACTGATTCACACAGATTTTGACAATATGGGGACTGCCAGAAACTGTTTCAATATCTCGTTGACTGAATTGATAAAACATGATACCTTAAGCTTTAATTTGCTAAGATAACATGTTCTAACAATCAATAACACTTTATAACATAAAATAAGAAAATCATAAACCTTCTTATATAGAGATTTATGACTTTGCTCAAGAACACACGAAGAACACGAAGAATGGAAAAACCGTACATGGTAACAACTTATGTTCTTGAGCTTTTGAATTTCATACATGAAATAATTTGAGCATTATAAATGCTTGTATAAGTGATTATAACATTTATATATGAAATAATTTGGTCATTATAACGGCTCGTTTACTTGATTTTAACAGTTTATAACTATTGCTCAAGAACACACGAAGAACACGGAGAACGAAAAATCGTACATGGCTACAACTCGCGTTCATTGAGCTTTAGTTATATACTATGAAATAAAATTGACATAACAACGACTTGCTCAAGTCATAAGGAACACGGAGAACGAAAAATCGTACATGGCTACGACTTATGTTCTTGAGCTTGTCAATAAAAGAAAATTGAATATTATAACTACTATAAAATGAAAAAAATCTCAAGAACACGTGAAGAACACGGAGAAATACAATCGTACATGGCTAGGACTCGTGTTCTTGAGCTCTTGAAAATTAAAGACGAAAGAAAAATCGAACATAATAACTTTTAAAGATTGTATCTTTTGAATTTGCAACCTTTAACTATTTCTTTGCAATTTCCAAGGTAGTAACTCACAAGAACTCTCTCTCAATATATGTATAGTTTTAATACTAGATTTTTTGCTTTGAAAATGAATGATGAAACAAGTGCATAATGCTTGCTATTTATAGGTCATGCAAAGCTAGGGTATTATTTGTAGATTAAGAAGAATGTAAGAAGATCATGAACATAAAGATGAAACGTAGATTAAGTTTTCATCCTTTATTACTTGTATTTGTATAAAGTCATAATGATTGTTGTAACACGAACAAGCAAACTATGTCACCGAATATTAAATGAATGATATAAATTATTATCATCAGAATGTTGTTATGTCTTTATTTTGATATAACTTAGAATTGTTAAAACTTAACATAGTATTAATAATGATCTATTTATCTGGATGATGATTGGTAAATGACTTGTGAGTATTATAAGCATCCAAGACAGGAGTAATCAATGTTAACTAGTCAAATTCATCATTAGGTTTCTCGGACCAATGTACAAACTTGTTATTACTATTCTAAATGTGAGATAAGTAGGATTATTGATATGAAGAGATATCACTATAACCAAATGTGATTCGAGTGAAGGTTTTAACTAGTTGGGTATGTTCTGTACAGAAAGAGAATTTTGCACCAGACAAAGATACAAAAATTTATCACGGATAAAGATGCAACATTTATCACGGATGAAGATACAAACATTCATCGTTAAATTCTCTGTTCCCAAGAGCCATCCTAATGATTTAATGCCGGGGATATTGGAACATGTAAAGTTATAGAATATTTAAATCCTAAGGTTAAAATTTGATCGTTATATATAGTGAAATCCATGTATATGGATAAACTACAAGTTAATACTTGTATAAATAATGAGACCGAGATCAAGTTAAGATCTAGGGACTAAGTTAAGGAAATTTTTAATGTATAGTCTAAAAGAGACTAATTCAACTAATATGATTATAGGATCATTGGTTAAGTTGGTAAATGTATGAAGTTAACGCACAAGGTCCGTCGTAGCTAGTGTGGGGATTTTGGAGGCATTATAGAATTAGGATTTCTTACATTGCGCTATTATTAAAGAAGGGATTCTATATTGTATGATGTGCACAAATTTTAAAGATAATGAAACTGGTTTGTCATCCAACTTAACTAGTACTAGCTCCATGTTTGGGTGAACCATATAAATTTTGGGTTTTGTATGATTATATTTTTTTTAATCTCTCTTTACAATTCTTGCTGTGTTGTTGTTCTCCAACAAAAGGAAAGATATTTAGGGGGGTGTATTTAATTAAGACTTTTAAATACTTTTAAAGACTTTTTTTTAAGTGACAAACTTTGGTAGCATTTGTGGATTTTGATGACTTTTAAAGATTTTTAAAGAGTTTTTCAAAATGAGTTTAGATGACTTTTAAAGACTCCATAACATAAGTGACAGACTTTCTTCTAATATACCTTACAGATTATATTAATTGTTAATTAGACTATTTGTACAACATATTCCTCATGTTAATTATTCTAAACAAATTGTTAGAAAAAATTCATATTACGCTATACCTATATTTAAATTTTGTATATACCTAAATATATGTAAATAAGTCTAAGTACATTTTCAATTATGAGGGTGTCAACTATTAGATGTTATACATCTTTATATTTTTATTTATTTTTTCAATTTTATTTAAAAAATAAAGATTTTTAAACTCTAATTATTTGGGTAGATTTTGAGTCAATGACATTTTCAAAAATATATTTTAGTAAGTTATATTAAATTGGTAAATTTTGATTGATTATGTAGAAATTCTAAATATTATTTTGATTTGATCATCTAGAAAAACGTATGAAATGTCTTACTCGTCCAATAAAAAAAATTAAACAATAAACTAGACAACTCGGTATAAAAAATTTAGATTAATTATATAGTCACTTTTTATTCAATATCAATTTTAAAAACACCACCGAATATATGACTTTTGCCCTATCTTGATGTGAATTCAATCCAATAAGTGGGCTGTAGGTAAATAGATATATATATTTTTGGTTACGATAGATAATTTAATAAAAAACACTAGAGGTAAAGATCAAAGATATTTAGGTAGAATTAAGGGAGACAAAACCTCCCAAAAAGTCAAAACCTCATAGCCAAAAAGGCCAAGAAAAAAAATCCTGATAATACATGCATCTGATTAGGAGTGGAGTCTTTTATGTATGTGAAAGGTTGGAGCGTTCATTTTTTCTCACTTCTCACGTCTATTCATCTCCTCTATTTCTCACATATTTGGAAGTCTTTGAAAGTTTTTGGATATGAGGCCAGTCTTTGGATATGAGTATTTCTTATTTTAAAGTCTGTCAAACTCCACCATTTAATAAAAATCTAAAAAATCTATGACTTTTGAATACCAAAATACTTTTATAGACTTCGTAAAAATCTTAATTAAATACCAACTAACTTTTAAAGACATTACAAAAGTTGTAATTGAATATTACTAAACTTTTATAAACTCTTTAAATGTCTTGATTGAATACAACTAATCTTTTAAAGTCTTTAAAAGTTTTTATAAATCCTTAAAAATCCTAATTGAATACACCCCCCTTAAGCTCCGCATCAGGCTGCCTAATTGTTGAAAAAGTCGACCCTAAATAATCCTATGAAATATTACAAAATTACATAGAAAATCAACAATACCCAAAAATAAGAACCAAATGATAAACCATATTAATCATCAGAAAAGGACAAAATTAATGTGGAAAACCTTTAAATAGAGAAATTAAAATAATTATTTCTAATTTATGTCCTAAAACTTGAGTTATCACCATTAATAGAAAATATTACCTATGTGACGCCCCCAAATTCGGGTTCCTTAAACCTTGAATTTGGTACTCACTGTTCATACATTCTACTTTCATTTACCGCTACTCAAAATTACTAATAAAATACATTACATCCGTTAATATTCAAGTTAATACAAAATATACCTACCAAACCCCCAGGGTCATCAACCTTTACATACATACAGCATTACTAGGATAAGTATTCCACATCTACAGCCACAAAATGAATTTAAAACTACCAGCGGGGAACAATTCATCATTTCTTCATTTCGACATCTTTCCTTTGTCTTTGTCTTTCTTATTTATACCCTCAGATTTAACATCTTTGTCGGCATCACATTAATCAAGCAAGAATGAGCAACCGAAGTGCTCAGCAAGTATAATGAATTGAATAACAATGCATCATGAGATTTTTTTTTTATAACAATAACGTAACATGATTTCATTTCAAATGAAAGCAAATAACTAAGGGAATTATCCTTTGAAATATGATAAATGAGGATTATACTGAGGGTCACAAGACCATTGAACACAGGTTAATCAATGGTAACACTAATAACCTGTATGTATCATAAAGACCATAAAATCTTAACCCGTACTCGAGGTGATCAGCCTCTCGTACCTATGATTGTGCACATCATATTATTGCATATCGCGGAGTATCAGAATTTAAAGCATCCGATAAGCTATATCCCCTGAAACAGGGTTGTTCATCTCAGTTTCTAAGAGTCCGCACCAAAACAATTTTGTTTGGCTCAGCACTTAACAATAAAGAGTAATTTTAAATTTAATTATATCAAAAGCCTAGCCAAACAAATGGCATAGACTCACAATCATCAACTCACTCATTAACAATTATGATTCGTTAAAATTTTCATCTAAGAGTGAATGTGAGTAACTACAGAGATTGTCAATTTTAATAGAACAATTTACAATATCAATCGAAATCAATATTCAAGAAAGTGGAATAACGATAAATTTTAAAAAATATAACTCAATTGGGATTTTAATATTTAACATATAATAAATGATTCAAGATTAGGGTTTAGGAACTTGCCTCGATGTTAGATTATCAATTTAACGACTAATTATCCTTTCTTGGACAACCTATAATAATAACATAATCAAATAATAATAATTTAGGAACCCACGATATTAATTTATGTAATTAATATCACTCATAACATAACTATTCTACCCGTTGGATCTATATCGGTGTTTACAATTAATTATAACCTAATTTGGTTATTTAATTTAATTGTGTCCTTTTTATGTCTTCATATATATAAAACACTTAATTATTAATTGGAATTATTCCTCAAAATTGGAAAATTGTTAAATTTAATTTATAAAATATTTTCATATACTTTTCTGATTTTATATAATTTTTATATAATTTTTATCATTTTTTAAACATTTATTTTAATTAATTAATATCTTAGTGGCATTTTCGTAATTAAGTGGAAAATGGGACCGGTGGAAAAACCGTAAATAAACCGAACTTCGGTCCGCCACGCATGGTGCGGACCTATCTCATTCCTTGCTCCAAGTGATGTCGTCTCCTACCCGGTTATCAAAAATTTTCAATCGTCGCGCATGGCGCGACCTAGTCCTCCCTTTCCCCCAAAACGTCGTCGTTTAATACCCAGGCCTGATTTATTTTTCTTCTTCTACATTAACAATAACCCAACAAAGAATTTTTATACCATTTTGATCATACTTTTACCACAAAAATACTCTAAAAATCATATAATCCATATATACACACCCAAAAATTATATAGAACAATTATCCTAATTATTTACTAATTTTTCACAAAATTATTTTATCACCAAAATTACTAAAATAAATCAAATAAAATAATTTTATACCTTCCTTAAGCTTGAAAATTTTTCATGGAGGCTTGTTCTACAACTTGATGGCACTAAAATTTCTCCTTTCCTTGGTGGTGGTGGTGCTCGGTGGCGGTGATGGAGGAGGAAGAAAAGAGAGATATGAAATGATTTGTTTTGTGTATTTGGTAATTGCTTATATTGTTTTATTATTATTCATTGGCAATTACATATATATAAATCTTAATCATATGAATAGGTTTTAAGTATTACTCCAAGTCCACCGACTTGGAGTTTTATTCGGTAAAAAAAATAATGCACAACTCCCAATTTAATACATTACGTAATTATTTCGTGTAATAAATATTTTATATAATATATATAAAGTATTTATTTTAATTTACCAAAATTCATAAAATGATTTAAAAATAATATTTATATATTTTTAAGGTACTTTACTTGATAAATTTTGAACACACATAATGACATGCATGTAATGATATGAAGTACTTAATACTCCCAAAATTAATAAAATAACACACATAACTTAATAAAATTAATTTTTTTTCACGTTTCAACTTGGCTACATACATATTACGTAAACATCCATGTATTTTCTATTATTACATAATATATACATATATCAATTATTATTATTATTATTATATATATATATATATATATTATGTATTATAATAATTTCTTTCACATATTTAAATCACAAAAATATTAAATCTCATAAAAATAGAACCAATTCTATTTTACATAAACACAATTTATCTTATTAAAAATAAGAATTATTCATATTTATTTATTATTCTTTTTCACTATTTTATTTATTTTATATAAACTATACCATACAATACTGAATAACTTATATAATTATTACCTTTTCCTTAACAAATTTATTTTCTTGTATAAATTATATATTTACTCTCATATAATTTATATAATCATAAATTCCTTTATATTTAATTATATTTCCTTATATAAAATATATAATTTATTACTATATATTTTATATAATTAGTTGCTCTTCTTAATAATTCCCAAGATTCCCCATAATAATTAATTAATCTATAATCAATAATTTTGACCTTGTTAATTCTTTCGTTAACTTTTAATTTAATTTAGGATTAATTTCCAATATTAATCCCCATTTTATTGACACAATTCATTAAATTAGTAACCGTAACAATAATATATATATATATATATATATATATATATATATATATATACACACACACACACACACACACATAATGAATTTACACAATTCACATTACCTACCTAGTTTAAATAATTAAAATACACATATTTTATTTATTTAAACTTTTTACACGTCATAATATCCTGGATATTACATTCTTCCCCCCGTATAAAAATTTTGTCCCGGAATTTCTACATTAACTATTCAAATAAACGGGGATAATTCTTTCGCATTTTCTCTTCTAATTCCCACGTGGCTTCTTCAATGTTATGATTCCATAGCACTTTAACGGAAGGAATCACCTTATTTCTTAAGACTTGCTATTTCCTATCTAATATTTGGACAGAAATTTCTTCATAAAGTAAATCCTTCTCTATCTGAATAGGTTCATATGCTATGACGTGCTTATATTATGGCTTGTACGGTCGGAGTACTGACACGTGAAAAACATTATGTATATGCTCTAATTCTGGAGGTAGAGCCACTTCATATGCTACTTTCCCAACTTTCTTTAATACTTCTAACGGTCCAATAAATTTAGGACTTAATTTACCTTTCTTTTCGAATATGATTTTTCTTTTCCATGGAGATACTTTAAGAAACACGTGACTTCCCACCTCAAAATCTCGGCTTTGCCTATGCAAATCTGTATACTTTTTCTGTCGATCCTGAGCTGCTACTAACTGAGCTCGTATCAACCTGACTGTATCCGTCGTTTGTTGAACTATTTCGGGTCCTAACAGTTGACGTTCGCCAACTTCATCCCAACACAAAGGAGTTCTGTACTTTCTTCCATATAAAGCTTCGTAAGGCAGCATTCCTATACTTGTGTGGTAACTGTTGTTATACGCAAATTCCAGCAAAGGTAGATGATCATCCCAATTTCCTTTGAAGTTCATAATACATGCCCGCAACATATCCTCTAAGGTTTGTATCGTCCTTTCACTTTGACCATCGGTTTGAGGATGGTAGGCCGTACTCAACCTCAGTTGTGTCCCTAACCTCTCTTGTAGACTCCTCCAAAAATTTGATCTAAAGTGCGGATCCTGATCTGACACAATTGACATTGGTACCCCGTGCCGCGATACTACTTCTTTAATGTCGATTCTAGCCAATTGATCCAAATTGTATTTGATCTTGATTGGCAGGAAGTGGGCTGACTTTGTTAGTCTGTCTACGATCACCCATTTAGCATCGTAGCCCTTCTGAGTAGTTGGAAGCCCTACCATGAAATCCATGGTAATATGTTCCCATTTCCATTCTGGAATTTCAAGAGGTTGTAGCAGTCTACTTGGCTTCTGATGCTCAACTTTGATTCGCTGACACGTCAAGCACCAGCTTACATAGTCCGCAATTTCTCGTTTCATGTTTGGCCACCAAAAATGCTTTTGTAAATCTTGGTACATTTTCGTACTTCTTGGATGAATCGAGAATTTTGAATTATGTGCTTCCTGGAATATCTCTTCTTTCAAATTAGATACTGCTGGTATCCAGATTCGCCCCTCAAATTTGAGAATTCCATTACTATCTATTTGAAATTTTACTTCATCACTTAATGTAACCCTATTCCTTACTCGGGTACAATAATTATTTGCTAATTGGGCTTCCTTCACCTTATCTAACAATGTCGGTTGCATTTTTAAAACAAATAGCATCTCATCTGCTTCGGAGGGATACTTCACTTCAATTTCCAATTTTGTCATCTCCTGAATTAGTTTATCCTGAATAGTTAATTGCATCAACTTTTCTCTCTCCTTTTTACTTAAAGCGTCCGCTACTATATTCGTTTTTCCTGGATGATAAAGGATTTCACAATCATAGTCTTTTATCAATTCCAACCACCTCCGCTGACACATATTCAACTCCTTTTGCATGAAGATATATTTCAGACTCTTATGGTATGTATATATCTCACATTTCTCCCCATAGAGGTAATGTCTCCATATCTTCAATGCAAAAACTACTGCTTCCAATTCCAAATCATGCGTCGAATACCCCTTCTCATAATCTTTCAACTGTCGTGATTCATATGCAATAACCTTACCGTTCTCTATAAGCACACAACCTAGCCCTTTATGAGAGGCATCACTATACACCACAAAATTTCCTATTTCATCAGGTAGAGTCAACATCGGAGCTTCACTTAACCTTTTCTTTAACTCAAAAAAATTTTCTTCACATTTATCTGTCCACACAAACTTTACAGACTTTCTAGTTAAATTGGTTAGCGGAGTAGCTATCTTAGAAAAGTCTTGAATAAATCGTTGATAATAACCCACTAGACCCAAGAAACTTCTTACCTCTGTTGGTGTCTTTGGTTGTTCCCAATTAATTACAGCTTCAACTTTTGCAGGATCCACAGAAATTCCATCTTTATCAATAACATGACCCAAAAAGTGAACTCTTTCCAACCAGAATTCACATTTCGAGAATTTAGCATATAACTTTTCTTTTCTCAAAGTTTCTAGCACTATCTTTAAATGATCTACATGCTCTTCCGGAGACTTGAAATATATCAAGATATCATCTATGAACACCACTACAAATTTATCCAAATAGGGTTTAAAAATCCTCTTCATCATATCCATGAATGCCGCTGGTGCATTCGTCAATCCAAACGGCATCACCAGGAACTCGTAATGACAATAACGAGTTATGAATGCTGTTTTTGGTACATCCTCCTTTCTTATTTTCAGTTGATGATACCCTGACCGAAGATCAACCTTTGAAAAATATTTTGCTCCCTTTAACTGATCAAAAAGATCATCAATCCTTGGCAAAAGATATTTATTCTTGATGGTCATCTTATTTAACTCTCTGTAATCAATACACAATCGTAAAGTTCCATCATTCTTCTTAACAAATAGTACTGGTGCTCCCCATGGAGACCCACTCGGCTGAATAAACTTCTTATCTAATAGCTCCTGTAGTTGCTTCATCAACTCTTTCATTTTCACTGGAGCCATTCTATAGGGAGCCTGAGGTATTGGAGCAGTTCCCGGTGCTAAATCAATCATAAACTCGATTTCCCGATCTGGTGGAAGACTAGGTAAGTCATCCAGAAACACCTCGGGAAATTCGTTCACGACCGGTATTTTCTCTATTTTTATTTCTCCTTTCCGGGTATCCATCACATATGCTAAGTATCCCGTGTCTCCCTTCCTTAACGCCTTTCTAGCTTGCATGAATGACAAACAACTAAATTGTCTCGGTAATTTGCTACCATAAAATAATGCTTTCGACTTTTTGGGAGTTTGTAAAGTTACACACTTCCTCTGACAATCTATCATGGCCTTATGGTTATACAACTAGTCCATTCCTAAAATGGCGTCAAATTCCCCAAGATGTATCGGAATTAAGTCCACATATAACTTATGCTTTCTTATCAATATAGGACAATGCTTATGCACATGATTAACATGTATCACTTCTTTGTTTGCAATCTCTATATTCAAGGGTTGTTCTAAGTTTTCATGAGTCAACTCTAGTCTTCTAGCAAAATCATCAGATATAAAAGAGCATGTAGCACCTGAATCAAAAAGCACACATGCATTAGTATCGCAAATTGAAATGGTACCTGACACCACGTCTTTAGACTTTTCTGCATCTTGCACCGTCATGTTAAAGGTTTGAGCAGTAGGACATCCTCGTTGAGCTGGTGCGGGGATTGTCAGTTTCCCTTCGGTGTTCTCACTCCACTCGTTACCTCCATCGTCTTTGTTGGACAGTTCCGAGCAAAATGGTCTATAGCTCCACAGTTAAAACATCTTGTTTTCTTCAATTTTGGGCAATCTGGTGCAATGTGTCCTTGTTGGCACTTATAATAAACCTTCTTCCCCTTCAAACAAACTCCTGAATGATTCTTCCCACAATTACTAAACGGTTCAATTTTCTTCTTTACATCTCCGGATTTATTTCCGGAGGTGTTGGTACTACCACTCCACCTTTTCTTACTAGGAGGGTTGGTACTACTACCACTTCCCGCCATTGGAATCTCCTTCATTTTTCATTTTCTTTTGTTCTTGATGGTAATTTGTAATAGCTTCACTACCTCCCTCAGCCAATATTGCTTTTTCCAATACATCAGCATATGTTATTGTCTGAAACATATTCACCTTGCTATAGATTCAGGGCTTCAATCCCTGTTCAAATCTTTTAGCTTTCCGTTCTTCTGTACTGACCTGGTATGGAGCAAACCGGGACAATTCATTAAACTTGGCTGTATACTCAACTACTGACATGTTATTCTGCTTTAATTCCAAAAATTGAATTTCTAACTTATTTTGCTTACTAGTTGGAAGATAATTCTCGAAAAACAGTTCCTTAAACCTCTTCCAAGGAACTATTTCTCCCGCCTCTCTTTTCCGATTTGCTTGCCACAAGTGGGCAACCTTTCCTTTCATCATAAAGGTTGCAAAAGCAGTCTTCTACTCCTCTACTACCCTAATCACCTCAAAAACCCTATCCATTTTCGTAATCCAAGTTTGAGCTTCTATGGGTTTATAGAGCCCTTAAATTCTGGTGGCCCAGCTACTTTAAAATCTTTAAAATTTACAAAGTAAGGGGGTTGGGTATTCTGTTCAGCAGAAACTGGTTTCCTATTTTGCATCGCTCCTGTTTGTAAATCTACTAACCTTTGCACCAAATCCACTGGGGTTGTTTCTGATTTTGATATTGTACCTGTCCCAGTGATTTCATTTACTGATTCCTCTGGTGCCCGTCTAGCAGGCCTACCTTTCTTTCGTGGCATTCTGAAATATGAACTTCATATCAATTTGCGTTACTATATTTATTAGACATAATTTAAAATTAGCAATTTATATCAAAACATACTTCATAACACTACCATTCATATATTTACATTAACAATTAACTATTTTACAAAGTATCTACATAACCCAGGTCATACATACATCATATTCACATATCCTATCTCTACCATTTATATTCAAAAGTAAGATTCCATACTATTTACATAAACACAAGTATATATATATATATATATATACCCCAACATCACATTATCCCATGTTCCATGGATTCATTGCTCTTTTCATTGTTTCCTTATATTCTTGTCTTATAATATTGATCGCTACATCGCGATCAATGTCTCACCAATATTAGCCATCTTCCACTCGAAAGTATCGAATTTTGTTTTGTGCTCTTTTAGATGCGCACTTAAAGGCATACTTCATATCATCCATCCTTACCTGTTTAGCCCTCGCCTCGTTTTCTGTGAAGCCTACTTGTCTTGTAGCTCTGCCCCAAGCGTTCTCAATCCTCGTACGATCTACTATTTCTTTTTTCAACCTATCGACGAGAATCTGTCTTTCTGTAGACAGCTCTGCTATTCTATGTTCAGCTTGGGTCAATTGATTTACTGTCTCATTTTTTTGTTTGGTGAGGACCTGAAGTTCTTCCTCTCTTTGCTGTGACACAATGTTTTGAGCTATAGCTTGGGCTTCTAACTCATGTACTTGGTGTGTAAGATCGGCCACTTGAATCTCTAAACCATTTATAGTGTCTATGGTGTTAGCTATTAATTCTTCATTTGGGTCTAAATTTTCATGCGGAGTACCTTCAGAAGACCCTCCTAATTCCCCTTCTTCTTCTTCTTCATTTACTTCCATAGGTTCTTCTGGTTCAAGGTCCGGTCCATACTCCAACCCTGGCACAGACACTGGTGGACTAACAACCACCCGCTCAGGTACTTCATGTATATCCCTAACTTCTTCCTCTTCGAACCTAGCCCCACTTGGTTCGCCTGCTTCCGACATTCTATAAAACAGCAACACAATAACCCTCTATTAACGTTAATCTAACAATCACATAATAACTTTTTAAATAACACATAAATTATTGACTTTTGGACCGCCTAGATTCCCTACTTCCCTTTTTCTTAAACTCGATTTGAGTTGCGTACATATATCTAGGTTTTGTACTAAGGTTTTCCCCCACCTATAGTCTTAAAAACTTTGGCTCTAATACCATCCTATGACGCCCCCAAATTCGGGTTTCTTAAACCTTGAATTTGGTGCTCACTGTTCATACATTCTACTTTCATTTACCGCTACTCGAAATTATTAATAAAATAAATTACAAATGTTAATATTCAAGTTAATACAAAATATACCTACCAAACCCCCAACGTCATCAACCTTTACATACATACAGCATTACTAGGATAAGTATTCCACATCTACAGCCACAAAATGGATTTAAAACTACCAGCGGGGAATAATTCATCATTTCTTCATTCTGACATCTTTCATTTGCCTTTGTCTTTCTTATTTATACCCTCATATTTAACATCTTTGTCTGCATCACATTAATCAGGCAAGAATGAGCAACCGAAGTGCTCAACAAGTATAATGAATTGAATAATAATGCATCATGAGAATTTTTTTTTATAACAATAACGTAACATTATTTCATTTCAAATGAAAGAAAATAACTGAGGAAATTATCCTTTGAAATATGATAAATGAGGATCATAGTGAGGGTCATAAGACCATTGAACATAGGTTAATCAAGGGTAACACTGATAACCTGTATGTGTCATAAAGACCATAAAACCTTAACCCGTACTCGAGGTGACCGGCCTCTCGTACCTATGATTGTGCACATCATATTACCGCATATCATGGAGTATCAAAATTTAAAGCATCCGACAAGCTATATCCCATGAAACAGGGTTGTTCATCTCAGTTTCTAAGAGTCCACACCAAAACAATTTGGTTTGGCTCAGCACTTAACAATAATGAGTAATTTGAAATTTAATTGTATCAAAAGCCTGGTCGAACAAATGGCATAGACTCACAATCATCCACTCACTCATTAACAATTATGATTCATTAAAATTTCATTTTAGAGTGAATGTGAGTAACAACAGAGATTTTCAATTTTAATTGAACAATTTACAATATCAATCAAAATCAATATTCAAGAAAGTGGAATAACGATAAAATTTAGAAAATATAACTCAATTGGGATTTTAATATTTAACATATGATAAATGATTTAAGATTAGGGTTTCAGAATTTGCCTCAATGTCTGATTATTAATTTAACGGCTAATTATCCTTTCTTAGACAACCTATAATAATAACATAATCAAATAATAATAATTTAGTAACCCACGATATTAATTTATGTAATTAATATCACTCATAAAATAAATATTCTACCTGTCGGATCTATATTGGTGTTTACAATTAATTATAACATAATTTGGTTATTTAATTTAATCGTGTCCTTTTTTATGTCTTCATATATAAAACACTTAATTATTAATTGGAATTATTCCTCAAAATTGAAAAATTGTTAAATTTAATTTATAAAACATTTATATATATTTTTCTGATTTTATATAATTTATATATATATATTTATCAAATTTTAAACATTTATTTTAATTAATTAAAATCTTAGTGGCATTTTCGTTATTAAGTGGAAAAATGGGACCAATGGCAAAACCGTAAATAAATTGAACTTCGGTCTGCCGCGCATGGCTTGGACATGTCTCCTTTCTTGCTCCAAACGACGTCGTTTCTTACCCGGTTACCGAAAATTTTCGGCCGTAGTGCATGGCGCGGCCCAATCCTCCCTTTCCCCCAAAACGTCGTCGTTTAATACCCGGTTCCGGAAAAAAAAAATGGCTGTCGCGCAATGCGCGGACGGCCCTAAATATTTTTTTCTTCTTCTACGTTAACAGTAACCTAACATGAGAATTTTATACCATTTTGATCATACTTTTCACCACAAAAATACTCTAAACATCATATAATCCATAAATACACACCAAAAAATTATATAGAACAATTATCGTAATTATTTACTAATTTTTCATAAAATTATTTTATCACCAAAATTACTAAAATAAATCAAATAAACTAATTTTATACCTTCCTTAAGCTTGAAATTTTTTCATGGAGGCTTGTTCTACAACTTGATGGCACTAAAATTTCTCCTTTCCTTGGTGGTGGTGGTGCTCGGTGGCGGTGATGGAGGAGGAAGAAAAGAGAGATATGAAATGATTTGTTTTGTGTATTTGGTAATTGCTTTTATTGTTTTATTATTATTCCTTAGCTATTACATATATATAAATCTTAATCATATGAATAGGTTTTAAGTATTACTCCAAGTCCACCGACTTGGAGTTTTATTCGGTAAAAAAAATAATGCACAACTCCCAATTTAATACATTACGTAATTATTTCGTGTAATAAATATTTTATATAATATATCTATAAAGTATTTATTTTAATTTACCAAAATTCATAAAATAATTTATAAATAATATTTATATATTTTTAAGGTACTTTACTTGATAAATTTTGAACACGCATAATGACATACATGTAATTATATGAAGTACTTAATACTCCCAAAATTAATAAAATAACACACATAACTTAATAAAATTAATTTTTTTTCATGTTTCAACTTTGCTACATATACATTACGTAAACATTCATGTATTTTCTATTACTACATTATATATATATATATATATATATATATATATATATATATATATATATATATATATATATATATATATATATTATGTATTATAATAATTTCTTTCACATATTTAAATTACAAAAATATTAAATCTCTTAAAAATAGAACTGATTCTATTTTACATAAACACAATTTATCTTATTAAAAATAAGAATTATTCATTTTTATTTATTATTCTTTTTCACTATTTCATTTATTTTATATAAACTATACCACACACTATTGTATAATTTATGTAATTATTACCTTTTCCTTAACAAATTTATTTTCTTGTATAAATTATATATTTACTCTCATATAATTTATATAATCATAAATTCCTTTATATTTAATTATATTTCCTTATATAAAATATATAATTCATTACTATATATTTTATATAATTAGTTACTCTTCTTAATAATTCCCAAGATTCCCCATAATAATTAATTAATTTATAATCAATAATTTTGACCTTGTTAATTCTTTCGCTAACTTTTAATTTAATTTAGGATTAATTTTCAATATTAATTCCCATTTTATTGACACAATTCATTAAATTAATAACCGTAACAATAAAGTATATATATACATAATGAATTTACACAATTCACATTACCTACCTAGTTTAAATAATTAAAATAAAGATATTTTATTTATTTAAACTTTTTACACGTCATAATATTCTGGATATTACAACCCAGATTAATCTTATCAGGAAATACCTACCTCTAAGTGGAAAGTAAAACCTGTTAATGTTCAATTATCTCGAATGTTGGTTCTAAATTAAATTAATTTAAATAAAAATTAAATCTCGAATGTTGGTGTTGAAAAATACCAAGTGAAATACCCTTCAAAGTTCAAACCAAAATTAACAAGACTTGACTCCCTTAATGAAATACACGTTTACTGTGCACAAAATGAATTACACATGTTTTTCCGTACACTTAATGCGCCTACTGAGATTGTCCAGACGCCCTTTATTTCCTCAACTCCTTACAAGCTCATTATTTCCTTTTATTTTAGGAATTTGAGAGAATACTTATTAATTTGTTTTATTTGATTTTAATAGGTACGAAATTAATTGAATTATATAGCATAGGTTTTATTGGTCAATTATTAAAGCTTGAATGTAATAGATTATTCAAATTAGGATTCTAGAAGATAATTAATATCATATTATAGTTTTTTAAGGTTAGCCATTAAATTATGTATAAAGGTTGTATTGTAATTAAAATGTAAACAGGAAATTTTCTTGGCAAAATTAACTTTTATACTACTATAGTTGTTGTGTTTTATGCAATAAGCCATTGAATTTTTAAAAATTGCAATTAAGAAACTGAACTATTAAAAACACTGCAATTGTCCATTTCCATCAAATATTTTTAACCTCCGACAAATTCACTTCAAAACTGTCAAATTCGCTTCACAAATTTGATACATGACTGACTTAAAAAAAAAAAAAAATCTAAGTGAGGTCTCCAAAACCACGTCGTTTTAGAGGCCAAAATTTATTTTTTTTAAAAATAAAATTCATAATTTGGAATCGATGCAACCTCACATATCAACAAGCGAGCTTCGAGTTATTTCAGCCACCACACCATCGCTAAGACTCCATCATCCGCTCAACCAATATCAAATCAATAGTTTAGAGTTATTTCACCAGTAGTGCAAGCAATCAAAACTATCTCTAATGTTAACTCAGGAACATCTATTGGTTGGAAAAAAAATTATTTTCCAAGAGTATCAGAACTTTGCCATACCAAATCTTTTGAAGGGATAGTGTGCGTTTGGTCATGCAAGTGAAACCCAGAATTTGTTGCATCTATTTCCTTTAATTTTGCTTCAATTTCCTTTATGGAAAGATGAAATCCTAAAAAAAATCCCATTTTTTTTGTTAAATTACCTTTGAATTTATGGAGCGCAGATATGTGACCTAATAATTGGAGAGAAGCCATAATTTGGAATTTGATATTGCTTTCGCCTTATATGAAGAAACTCATGATCTTTCCTCCAAAAAATTTCCACGAACCCGAAGCTTGATTACTCTGCTAAAGAAACTTATGAAATCAAACCATAAGCCCTAAAAACTAAACCCTAAACTGTAGAAAATAAATCATATCTTATAGTTAGTAAGTCTCTTAATCAGAACTAGAATTGGATGTAGTTGTGAGGTTGAGCTTTCAGATCTAATATTTAGGGTTTGACTTTCTGATCTGTGTCTGCTACTATTAGAAACATATGTTTAAAAAACTTTTAAACGCCCACTACTAATTCTTACGGACGTTGATTTTTAGTTTCTAATTCTGGTCATTCCTTCTTCTTTTCAATGGTATAGATGTTGTATGCTAGTTTTTGGTCCATAGCAACCACTAGCTATGGATCTTTTCATATATATATATATATATATATATATATATATATATGGGTCAATCTAGGCTGATGCATTATTTTGTGCTAGCCTAGTCTTGATGTGAAAAATGTGAGTTCGTAAAATAGTTATATTAATGACCAACCAAATTAATTTAATATAAGATTCTCCCTTAGATTACTATATATAGTTAATGATGTAAAGAGTAATAAATAGGGAAACCATCAAAATATAAGTGTTGAAGGATTACGTTTCTCACTATATATGCAAAAAATTAATTAGAAGTGATATTTTCTAATGAGAAAATAATATTTTTACATGGTCATAATTTTTAATCAAATTAATCTAACATGCATGCGCTTATCTTGCCTTACTTGATTCGAGCTAATAAAGCACCAACATGGGTCGTTTAGACCTATTTTTAGAGATTTTTCAACTTAAGCAGGGGTAATACTTTCCGTGTGACTAAATTATTTTTCTTCATTTTTCCTTTTTTATTAATTGTTAGCTTAGTTGGAAAATTTGAAAATTCAAACCTTTGAAAATTTGACCAAGTCTTTTAGTTCTTGTTGAATCTTTGACCTAACTTCAAAATTAGTTTGAACATTTGACTATATTTGCTTGCATGTATTCTTCCTTGGCTTAACACCTTTCCAACCATACATAACACCTTTATATACGCCTCAATTTGCATGTGTTATCGCTCATTGATTTTTGCTTGTCGGTTTTTCGAAAAACAATTTATTAGTTTATGATACATAAGGAAATCAGTCTTTTTTATTTCATATCAACTTTTAATTTACATACGAACTTCTTATTTACATTTGTCGTGCATTGAGGGTATTACATTTTCCTCCCTTATAGGGATTCCGTCCCTGGAATCGTCATTACAAATTATTCAAAAAGATAGGGACAATTCTGCTTCATTTCCTCTTCAAGTTCCCATGTAGTTTCTTCTTGTTGCTGATTCCTCCAGATTTTCTTTACTGAAGGTATTATCTTGTTCCCCAGCACCTACTCTTTTTTGTCCACTATCTGTATAGGAACTTCCTCGTAGCTCAAATCCTTCCCGATCTGTATCGGTTCATAGTTTATGACATGTTTGTAATCTAGTTTATATGGTTGAAATACTGATATGTGAAATACATTATGTATATGCTCCAACTCCGAATGTAACACAACTTCATATGCAACTTCCCCCATTCTTCTTAAAATTTCAAAAGGGTAAATAAATTTTGGACTCAATTTTCTTTTCTTACCAAACCTTATATTTCCTTTCCAATGACATACCTTTAAGAACACATAACTTATAACCTCAAACTCCCTCTTTCGTCTATGCTGATTAGCATATTTATTATGTTGATCCTATGTCGCTTTTAACCTATTACGGATCACTTGAACCGTCCCTGCCATTTGTTGTACGATTTCTGGCCTGAGTAGTTGATGTTTACCAACTTCATCCTAGTATAATGATGTTATGCACTTCTTTCCACATAAGGCTTTGTGTGGCGGCATTATAATGCTGGCATAATAGCTAATGTTTTAAGGAAACTCCGCCAAAGGTAAGTGATCGTCCCAGCTTCCCTTGAAGTCCATGACGCATGCTCTTAGTATATCTTCTAGAGTTTGTATTGTCCTTTTAATTTTTCTGTCTGTCTGAGGATGGTAAGCCATACTTAATCTCAACTGTGTCCTCAAATGATTCTGAAGACTCCTCCAAAAGTTTGACATGAACTGCATGTCTCGATTAAATACGATGTAAATTGGAACACTATGCCTTGAAACAATCTCCTTGTTGTAAAGTATGGCTATCTGATCTAAGTTATATTTTAACCAAATTGGTAAGAAGTGTGCGGACTTGGTTAAATGATCTACTATCACCCATATTGCATCAAAACCTTTTTGAGTAATCGGGAGTCCCACAATAAAATCCATGGTAATATGCTTCCATTTTCACTTAGGAATCTCTAAGGGTTGAAGTAGACCGTTGAGTCTCTGATGTTCTACTTTAATCCTCTGACATGTTAAACACTTGTTGACCCATTCTACAATTTCCTTCTTCTTTCCTGGCCACCAAAAATATTGCAATATATCCTTGTACATCTTTGTGCTACTAGGGTGTACAGTAAATCTTGAATTATGGGCTTCCTATAAGATTTCCTCCTTTAACTCCAACACCATAAGGACCCATATCCTATCTTTATATCTTATGATCCCATATTTATCCATCATAAATTCCTCTTTTTTTTTCCCACTGTTCTCTTCCTTATTTTCTCATAGTCCTCATCCTTCATCTGAAACTCCTTAATCTTCTCCCACAAAGTTAGACAAATTTTCATTGCATAGAATTACTTGACGGATTCTCCTGAACTTTTTACTTTTATTTCAAATCTCTCAAATTCTTTTATCAATTTATCCTGCACTGTTGGAAGCTGTCGTTATCACTCCAAAATTATTCCTTACTTTCACTCTATCAACATAAAATTGGTTTAATGGCAAGCAAGAGTCGAACCCACGGGAAGTGTATTATTTATAATTTATCCGAATGTTTCTAACAGTAAATAACAAGTAATAATAAAAAGGGGAGTTTTGAAACTATGATTCTAATAGGAAACAAGAAATATTAATTAAAATTATCCAATGATTTGCAAACTTCAGTTCTTCAGTTCAGTATCATCTTTTTATAAATATGATATAACTAAGTCAATCAATATCTTTCCCTCAATGAAATTAATAACCCTAGGTAACCACAGTCCGCGTTACCCGAAATTTCCCTTAGGTTTTAAATCTAATGTGACGATCGCCCCCACTAGACCCTAATTATCATACAACCTAGAACTATCAGTCTAGATTTAATATGACAATAGCATTAAGAATTAGGGAATTAGGTTATTCCAAGCAATAATCGTACAATCGCAGATTATTTAACCTGTCTTCTTGATATCATAGCAATATTCAAAAGCTTGACCACAATCAAATATCACTATTCGCTACTTATGATTAGATATAAAATCGTTTGCTTAATATTATACCTTAATCTAGCATATGATAATAATCAAATCAATTAAATTTGCCCTTATCAAATTAATCAAACCGATTATCATTAAGCAATTCTAATAGATCATCAAGAATAAACGCCACAGACGAAGGAAGAAATACTCATAACTCAATTAATTCATAAATAATAAATAAGATTCAACATCCCTTAGAACTGAAAATAGAGAACTTAGCCTGACATAGTCAAAAACGCCAATTGACCTTCAATGAAATCTTCCTCTCAAAGTTGTGTTAAAACCATCCTAATCTTATCTATTTATATCTCTAATAACTCTCCTAAAAACTCCTAACTCGCAGCAACATTACAATCCTTCTTTAGCTCAACTTTTGAAAACGCACGGATCCTTTAATTTAAATCTGCCGACCACGGCGCCAGCCGCGGATTGCACTGCAAAATTTGGCCCCGGCCACGGCTACTGTTCATAATTTACAAAATTGCCATTAAGCCCTGTTTTTACCGTTTTGACCCTCCAAAGCCATTTTCTGCAATATAAACATAAAAACAAGTAAAATGCCCCTAAACATACTCAATGATAACAAGTTATTAAGCCCAAGAACATTCGATTCGTAAGTATAAACTACACTCATCAAATACCCCCAAACTTAAGACTCTGCTTATCCTCAAGCAAAAACATTAACAAGAAAAATAACTACATTACTTATATTAACTACATGAATGCATATGCCTGTCCAACTACTATCTTGAGCAATAAATCAACATAATTCATGAAAATCCAGCCTCAAAGATCCTTAAGTAATAATTCAGCAAAATTTCAAATTCATGCATACTCAAAAATCCAGCATATCACCAATTTCTCTTACTATCAACCCTTGTGTATGTGTGAATTCAATATATCAACTCAATCAAAATTCTAATACAACTCATGAACCAATGTGACAAATAAAAGATATCAACTCAGAATTTTAATTCCCTCTATACACTTGTCTTCACATTTTTTTCCCCCATTTTTTTCTTCATTTTTTTTCACTTTACGAGTGCGTTTTATGCTCCATCTCGTGTAATATTAACTTAGCATGTGCAATGTCCATTTTTCTTAGGCTTTTCAAAATTACCCATTTAGCGAACTTTCCACCAGTGACTCCCAAACCAGTTGGCTTTAGGGCACAGAGTGTAGAGACACTCCTAATGGCTTACTTGTTCGAGCAATAAAGGCCACAAAAATAAACTAGCTAAGGTTCTGCTCATATCCGTCTACTTTTCTTTATTTTTTTTTGTTTTTTTTTTCACAGTTAAGACAGACATCGAAGCAATTATGTATTTCACCCTTTATATCGTACGATCCAACATAGTATAGAGGTCACCACTATCTTTAATTAGCATCTAATCCATTAAATTGAACCAAAACTCAACTGACTTAATATATCGAATGTGAAATGAAAAAGTAAGGGTCTCAAGTTCAATAAAACTAGCAAATAGTTAGAATTTCCAACTTAACAGCCCTTATCCATCTTACTTAAAATCATTACAAAATTCATCAGATTTTTATCATCGGCCATCATTATGCATCAATTACCGCTCAAGTTATGCAATGAAATATGATCCTACATGCATGCAACAAACTAATTAACACTAAATATAAAAAGAAAAACATTTTTGTGATTTTTTAATTTTTTAATTTTTTATTCTTTTTTGTTTTTAAACTGAGATATGCTAAAACAACTAAACAATGTCTTAAAATATGCAAAAGCAACATAATGTTCCTAAACTACTATATATATATGCAGACTATTTTCCACCCCCAAACTTAAAGCAAACAATGTCCTCATTGTTAAAGAAATAAAGAACTAAAGAAATAAGAACAAGAGGACTCCCCTGATAGGTCAATCGTCGTGCTCGACCTCCTCATCATGGTCATCAGGAGGTGGGTATACCGACAATGGTTGTGGCTCAGGGAAAGGAACTGGATCGGCCGTCGGATTCATCCTCGTGAACATCTCAGTCAAAGCCATGTTAAAATTAGTATGAGAAGCAAACATATGAGCTTGTCGTTCAGCGAGTCGTGCATTCTGTCTTTCTAAGCGGTCCATTCGATTATCGACCCACAACTGTAAATTTCGGAGTTAAGAGCTGAATTTGGCCTTGCATTGAACGCCAGAAGTCGACGGTTCACCAGTTTCAGCAACAGGGTCGTTGTGGATAATAAAACCTAACCCACGGGGATGCGATTCACCTCCGTCCCATACTTTATAGCGCGCAATCAAACCATGATCCAACAAAATTAACGGCTACTGCAAGGACTCATCGATCCCCCATTTAACTCCTGCTCGCCTACATAAACCACAAATGAACGAGGGATGTGGAAAACCACCCTGAGTAGGACCGCGCAGATGCTTCCTAATCGACGCCTCAATCACATCGCCCACATTAATCTGTTTGCCCGTCACAATAGCATACAACAGTACCGCCCGTTCTTTCGTTACATCACTGACGTGCATAGACGACATAAACTTGGCACATATAAAGGCATACCAGATTTTTTCATAACGGCTTAAGCAATTAAATGGGAATATCCTAGAACCCTGAGTGCCTCTAGTTGTCCAAACTGTCCTAGGCTTGCACAATTCGCGTATGATCGTGTCGTAATTCGGATTCTCGAGAACAAACTTCGCATATTGGCAAAAGACGGGCGGCCACAAGTTATAATACTCATTGATCGTGGCGCCACTAAAAGAGACCAACTTGCCCCGAATCATAACGGTACAACGCAATGTATCCTCAGCATTCACATAAAATTCCTTGACAATGGATATCATCGCGGGATCCGGTTGATCGGTGAACGAGTCCCAACCATGCTCCATTATCATACGAGCCATATCGCCATCAACTAGCTCCTCGGGACGAAGACCGCGCTCAGGAGTTAGAGCTTTACCCATTAAATAAAGATCAAATTTGTTTGCCGCCTCGGCACTAACAAACTTATTCTTATCAAAAACATGGGAGGGCGGTGTGGAACTTTCACCCTGTTGTCGTTTTGGTGGCATATTGAACACAAATGCAAGTCCCCAACTCTCAATATCCCACCAAGAATACGGAGCACAAGCCTAACAACACAAAGATCGGTAAACGGATAAGATATGTCTTTGAGGCAATAAATCAAACATGTGGTGTGCAGTCGTGATCTCCCCCAAACTCAAAGCAAACCCGCGAGGTCTAACAATGGCACCATGACAAGCTTTCCTTCATACACTACACGAACACACAACTCCCCCAAACTCCTCCAGTTCGCCAACACAAACCAACTGGGTTTCCAAAAGACAACACTTAAAGGAAACAAAAACCGAACGGAAAACCAAAGTCGTACCTGAAGCTGTAGTTAACGAACTCTCGTGTCCCAAATTGGAGCCCTGCTATGGCAGAGTGGAACCCCTCATGGCAGATGGAACAAACTCCCCCTTGACAGAATCGAGCCCTCGTCGTGGAAGAGGAGAAATCATCTCGGTTAGAATGGATGGAGGGTGGCTGGGGGAATGTATGGCGTGAAGGGATATGGACAGAAGTAGGGAGGAATCCAGATGGGAGATGGATTTGGAGTGGAGGAAGAGAGATGGTCTCGGTTGGGTGGGTTATGTTGGGAGAGGAAGTCTCGGCTGGGAGAGTAGAAGAGTTGGGTCTCAGTTGGGAGTTGTATTTCTCGGCTGGGAGGTTTAATATTGTTGACCCAATCGCGACCGGACCATGGGTTTTAAAAAAAAACTGAGCTGTCGTTCACGGCCGGGGCCGCGGTTTTTGTGCAAGAAAGTTGGCCGGGGCCAGTTTTGGCTGCAAGCTCACGGCTGGGGCCGTGTTTTTGTAAGAAAAAATCCGGTCGGGGCCGTGTTTGGCTGCAAGGTTGTGGCCGGGGCCGTGAAGTCCTAGGCTTAATGCTAGCCGGGGCCAAGTTCTTCTGTGAGTAGCCGACTGGGGTCGAGAATGAGTAGGCTTAAATCCGGCCGGGGCCATTTGAGGTTGCAAGCTTCTGGTCGGGGCCGTGAATGGCTAGGCATACATCTGGTTGGGGCCATGTGCTGTTTGCTCTTTGTTGCTGAAAACTTATTTTGTTCTTTTCATTTTTTTCCGCTGTGAGACTTGGCAATTTAATGCACCAATGCCTATAATGAAACAAGAATTCCCAAGGATTAGAATGGCTAACATGGCGTAATATATCCTAAGCTAACTAAAAATCAACAACTTTGAAATCCTAAATTAACTCAAGTTTAACTAAAAGACGTAAAAATTGAAAGACGCATGAAATGACTAATTTAAAGTCGGGTTGCCTCTCGAAAAGCGCGTTTGTTTAATGTCGTTCGCTCGACATGTTGCTACTCAAGTGTGATAAACGGGGTCCAACAATTCCACAAGGTCGACGTCCTCCACTTGATATCCTTCATAGAACGGTTTAAGCCGATGACCGTTCACTTTAAATATTCTTCCCGTGCGTGGGTCGTCAATCTCAATCGCACCATGAGAGGAAATGTGAACAATCACAAAGGGCCCTTCCCACCGAGAACGCAGCTTTCCTGGAAACAGTTTCAAGCGGGAATTGTACAAAAGGACTTTCTGACCAAGTACAAACGTTTTTCTCAAAATCTGCTTATCGTGAAACGCTTTTGTCTTTTCCTTGTACAATTTGGAGTTTTCATAAGCCTCGTTGCGTAGTTCTTCTAACTCTTGTAATTGCAATTTTCTATGCTCACCAGCTTCAGTCATGCTCCAGTTGCATTGTTTAATGGCCCAAAAAGCCTTATGTTCTAGCTCAACTGGTAGATGACATGGCTTGCCGAAGACGATCCAATACGGTGACATTCCGATAGGAGTTTTGTATGCAGTGCGATAGGCCCATAATGCATCTTCTAGTTTCAGATTCCAATCTTTTCTGTTAGGCTGAACGACTTTCTCCAAAACGGACTTGACCTCATGGTTTGAGACCTCTGCTTGGCCATTGCTCTGCGGATGGTAAGCCGTTGAAACTTTGTGCATGACATTGTATTTCTTGAAAAGTGTTGTTAGTGTCCTATTGCAATAGTGGGTTCCTTTATCGCTAATGATAGCCCTTGGAGTTCCAAACCTGACAAATATGTTAGATTTGACAAAATTTGCAACATCTTTAGAATCTTCAGTCTTGGTGGCTTTAGCCTCCACCCATTTGGAAACATAGTCAACAGCCAGAAGAATGTAAACATTACCATAAGAGACAAGAAATGGCCCCATAAAATCAATGCCCCAAACATAAAAAATTTCAACAACCAAAATAGGAGTTTGTGGCATTTGATTTCTACTGGATATGTTTCCGGTCTTTTGACAATTAGCACATGATTTACAAAATAGATAGGAGTCTTTAAAAATACTAGGCCAAAAGAAACCACATTCTAAAATTTTACGAGCTGTTCGTTTCGGTCCAAAATGACCCCCACAAGCATAAGAATGACAGAAAGTTAAAATGGATGAAAACTCAGAGTTAGGGATACATCGTCTAACTACCTGGTCAGGACAGAATTTCCACAAGTATGGATCATCCCATACGTACCGTTTCACATCACTCTTAAGCTTCTCTTTCTGTATTTTAGAGAACTCACTAGGAATATAAGCGCTGACTAAATAATTAACAATGTTTGCGTGCCAGGGTGCAGCCTTATCAACAGAGAATAAATGCTCATCTAGAAAGGAATCTTGCAGTGGAAGTGCTTCTTCATCTTTAAGCAACCTTCTTAAGTGATCTGCCACTAAATTATCTGCTCCTTTCTTGTCCTTTATTTGCAAGTCAAATTCTTGGAGCAGCAGGATCCATCGTATGATCCTTGGTTTGGAGTCCTTCTTTGTAAGCAGATACCTGAGAGCAGCATAGTCAGAATAAACTATGACTTTAGTACCGAGAAGATAAGATCTAAATTTGTCTAAAGCAAAAAAAACAGATAATAATTCTTTTTCTGTTGTGGAATAGTTAATCTGAGCAGCATTCAATGTCCGAGAAGCATAATAGATGGCATGTGCAGCTTTGTCAATTCGTTGGCCCAAAACAGCCCCTACTGCATAATTTCTAGCGTCACACATGATTTCGAAGGGTAAACTCCAATTTGGTGGCTGTATCACTGGTGTGGAGGTCAATAACGTCTTTAATTTATCAAACACCCCTTTGCACTCATCGTCAAACTAGAATTCTACCTCTTTTTGCAGCAACTTACACAACGGCATAGCTATTTTGGAGAAGTCCTTGATAAATCTTCGATAGAAACCTGCATGGCCAAGAAAAGAACGAATCTCCCGCACGCTTGCGGGGTAAGGTAAAGCAGCAACAATTTCTATCTTAGCTTTATCCACTTCTATTCCCTTAGCTGAAACTACATGACCTAGGACGATACCCTGTTCTACCATAAAATGACATTTTTCCCAATTAAGAACAAGATTAGTCTCTAAGCATCTATCCAACACACGAGTTAAATTACCTAAGCATGCATCTAACGAATCACCATAAATACTTCAATGCATTGTTCAAGAAGATCGAAAAATATACTCATCATGCATCGTTGAAATGTACTGGGTGCATTACAAAGTCCGAAGGACATCCTGCGGTATGCAAATGTACCGAATGGGCATGTGAAAGTGGTCTTTTCTTGATCTTCAGGTGCAATCACAATTTGGTTATAACCCGAAAAACCATATAGGAAGCAATAATAAGTGTGGCCTGCTAATCTTTCTAACATTTGGTCAATAAAAGGGAGAGGGGAATGATCTTTTCTAGTTACGGCATTCAACTTCCTATAATCAATATACACTCTTCATCCTGTTTGCAGACGAGTAGGCACTAACTCATTATTATCATTTTTAACGACAGTTATGCCAGCTTTCTTAGGAACTACCTGAACTGGACTGACCCGTGGACTATCTGAAATAGTGTAGATAATACCTGCATCGAGTAATTTCAGAACCTCTTTTTTCACAACCTCTATCATGGGTGGATTTTGCGTTGTGCATCTCGCTTTGGGGTGGCTCCCTCTTCCAAAAGAATGTGATGCATACACACAGCTGGGCTAATACCTTTGATATTTGCAATTGTCCAACCAAAGACTTGTACGTGGTCCCTTAAGACTCTAAGCAACTTTTCCTCTTGGACTTTGGTTAGATTATTTGCAATTATCACTGGCAGTGTTTCCTCTTGCCCTAGATATGCATATTTCAAATGGTTTGGTAAGGGCTTCAATTCCAACCTCGGAGCCTGCACAACAGAAGGTAACAACTTTTCATGAGTCACCGGTAGTTGAATGGATGAAACGACATACTTATCTGAAATTTTTCGTAAAGATTGTAATGCAGCTATAGTATCCTTTAAGTCCGGATTTTGTTCAATCTCGGCTTCCACTTCTAGCTCCAAACTATTCGTGATAGCATCCTCCAAGGTTTCCAAGTGTATGTGGTTGAAAGATTTATGCACCAAGGAATCAAGGACATTAATAGAAAAATCGGAATTGACATCACTAGGGTACCTCATGGCCTCGAAAATGTTGAATTGAATCTTCTCGCCGTCAAATTCCATGGTCAAGGTCCCATTGTGCACATCAATCATTGTTCTTGCTGTTTTCAAGAATGGCCTCCCTAACAAGATATGAGCAGGATTTGGAGATGTATCGTCCTCCATGTCCACAATATAAAAATCTGCAGGAAATATTAGTTCATTCACCTGCACCAATACATCCTCAATTACCCCTTCAGGGTACGTGTTAGTACGACCAGCTAATTGGATAATGACACCAGTGTTTTTCAAAGGACCTAGATGCCAAGAAGCATAAATAGATAGTGGCATAACATTAATTGATGCTCCTAGATCTAGCATAGCTCTCTCGAACCTTGTATTACCTATCTTGCAGGGAATGGTAAACATACCCGGATCTTTACATTTTGGGGGCATTTTTCTTTGCAGAACCGTAGATACATTCTCTCCAACTGTTACATTTTCATTGTCTTGTAATTTCCTTTTATTAGTGCATAATTCCTTCAAAAATTTTGCATACCTTGGAACTTGCTTGATTGCGTCTAATAAAGGAATGTTCACCTCTATCTTTCTAAAGGTTTCCAGAATCTCTTTCTCTTGCTCGTCCTTCTTTGAAGTTCTAAGATTCCTAGGAGGAAAAGGTAAACGGTTAGACTTAAGCTGAATAGGAGATTTAGGGAGTACCTTTGAAATTTCTGCCTCTTCCTTCGCCTTATCCTCATCAAATTCAACCGTAGCCTTTGGTGTGTCCATTTGTTTTCCACTCCTTAATGTAATGGCACTTGCATTTTCTCTCGGATTGATCATCGTTTGAGAGGGCAACTTCCCCGAGCCTTGAGAATCTAATCGTCCAACTGCGGTTGCTAATTGGCTCATTTGATTTTCCAAGCTATGGATGGAAGTCCTTGACTCTTACTGGAACTGGTTCATGAAAGCCTTTGTATCTTGTTGGAACTATTGGTTCTGGTTCATGAGAGCCTTAAACATATCCTCCAAAGATGCTTCAGATTTTGTAGGTGTTGCTTGTCGAGGTGGGTACTGCTGTTGAGCTTGTTGAAAACCTTGTTGTCGATTTGGAAAAGCATTCCGCATTGGTGGCCTGTTTCCTCCGTAGCTCAGATTAGGATGATCCCTCCATCCTGGATTGTAAGTATTAAAGTAAGGATCATATCTTTTCTGAGGTTGTCCTTGAAAATTTCCCGCTGCATTGGCTTGCTCAATGGTGCCATCCTCATGCAGTGTAGGACAAATATATGTCGAATGATCCGACGACAAACAGATTCCACAAGTTCTTGTAACTTGCCCATTCCCCACAGAAATTTGACGAACCATAGCAGCTAACTCCGAGAGTTGTTGTTCAATGTTGCTCGAGCCAACCTCATTAACTCTTTTCGGTGCATGGTCCATCCAAGTGTCGTATTGCTGTGAGTTAGCCGTCATGTTAGCAATTTCCTTCTTCTTTCCTGGCCACCAAAAATATTGCAATATATCCTTGTACATCCTTGTGCTACTAAGGTGTACAGTAAATCTTGAATTATGGGCTTCCTATAAGATTTCCTCCTTTAACTCCAACACCATAAGGACCCATATCCTATCTTTATATCTTATGATCCCATATTTATCCGTCATAAATTCCTCTTTTTTTCCCACTATTCTCTTCCTTATTTTCTCATAGTCCTCATCCTTCATCTGAAACTCCTTAATCTTCTCCCACAAAGTTAGACAAATTTTCATTGCATATAATTACTTGACGGATTCTCCTGAACTTTTTACTTCTATTTCAAATCTCTCAAATTTTTTTATCAATTTATCCTGCACTGTTGGAAGCTGTCGTTATCACTCCAAAATTATTCCTTACTTTCACTCTATCAACAGAAAATTGGTATAATGGCAAGCAAGAGTCGAACCCACGGGAAGTGTATTATTTATAATTTATCCGAATGTTTCTAAAAGTAAATAACAAGTAATAATAAAAAATGGAGTTTTGAAACTATGATTCTAATAGGAAACAAGAAATATTAATTAAAATTATCCAATGATTTGCAAACTTCAGTTCTTCAGTTCAGTATCATCTTTTTATAAATATGATATAACTAAGTCAATCAATATCTTTCCCTCAATGAAATTAATAACCCTAGGTAACCACAGTCCGCGTTACCCGAAATTTCCCTTAGGTTTTAAATCTAATGTGACGATCGCCCCCACTAGACCCTAATTATCATACAACCTAGAACTATCAGTCTAGATTTAATATGACAATAGCATTAAGAATTAGGGAATTAGGTTATTCCAAGCAATAATCGTACAATCGCAGATTATTTAACCTGTCTTCTTGATATCATAGCAATATTCAAAAGCTTGACCACAATCAAATATCACTATTCGCTACTTATGATCAGATATAACATCGTTTGCTTAATATTATACCTTAATCTAGCACATGATAATAATCAAATCAATTCAATGGGCCCTTATCAAATTAATCAAACTGATTATCATTAAGCAATTCTAATAGATCATCAAGAATAAACTCCACAGAAGAAGGAAGAAATACTCATAACTCAATTAATTCATAAATAATAAATAAGATTCAACATTTCTTAGAACTGAAAATAGAGAACTTAGCCTGACATAGTCAAAAACGCCAATTGACCTTCAATGAAAATCTTCCTCTCAAAGTTGTGTTAAAACCATCCTAATCTCATCTATTTATATCTCTAATAACTCTCCTAAAAGCTCCTAACTCGCAGCAACATTACAATCCTTCTTTAGCTCAACTTTTGAAAACGCACGGATCCTTTAATTTAAATCTGCTGACCACGGCGCCAGCCGCGGATTGCACTGCAAAATTTGGCCCCGGCCACGGCTACTGTTCATAATTTACAAAATTGCCATTAAGCTCTGTTTTTACCGTTTTGACCCTCCAAAGCCATTTTCTGCAATATAAACATAAAAACAAGTAAAATGCCCCTAAACATACTCAATGATAGCAAGTTATTAAGCCCAAGAACATTCGATTCGTAAGTATAAACTACACTCATCAACTTTTAACTTCATCAACTTCTCATAATTCTTTCGACTCAAGGCATCAACCACAATATTTGCCTTGCCAGGATGACATAAAATCTCGCAATCATAATATTTGATTAACTCTAACCACCTCCTTTGTCTCATATTCAATTCCTTCTGCGTAAAAATATATTTCAGACTCCTATGGTCTGTGGGTATCTCACATTTTCTCCATACAAATAATATCTCTAATTTTTAGTGTAAATAACATAGTTGCTAGCTCCAAATCATGTGTAGTATATTTCTTCTCATAATCTTTCAGTTGTCGGGGTGCATACGCAATAACTTTTCCATTTTGCATTAGTACACAACCCAACCTGCATGTGAAGCATCACTGTAAATCACAAAACCATCAGTATCGTCTGGTAAAGATAATATTGGTGCATTGTTTAACTTCTTTTATAATTCTTGGAATCTTTCTTCGTAATTCTCCGTCCAAGCAAATTTTACCAACTTCCTTGTCAAGTTGGTCAACGGTACTGCTATCTTAGAAAATTCTTAAATGAACCTACGACAATATCCCACTAATCCTAAGAAACTTCTAACCTCTGTTAGTGTCTTTCGTTATTCCCAATTTATTATAACTTTCACCTTTGCGGGATCTAAAGATATTCCATCCTTATCGATGACATGTCTTAGAAATTGCACCATATCCAATAAGAATTCATACTTCCAAAATTTTGCATATAAACTTCTCCTTCCTTAACATTTCTAGTACAATTCTTAAACGTCACCTTTGTCTTTGAATAAATCAAAATAACATCAATAAACACCACCACAAACTTATCCAAAAATTTCTTGGATACCCTATTCATCATATCCATAAACACTAATGGGACATTCATTACTCCAAAAGGCATTACTAGAAACTCGTAATGTCAATATCTAGTTCTAATGGCTATCTTATGGACATCTTATTTGCTTACCTTTAATTGATGATCACAGCCCGATTGCAAATCTATTTTCAAAAATATTTAGCTCATTTTAATTGATCGAACAAATCATCAATTCCTGGTAACATATATTTGTTCTTAATGGTGACTTTATTTAACTCTCAGTAGTCAATGCAAAGTTTTAATGACCCATCCTTCTTTTTTACAAACAACACTGGTGCTCCCCATGGTGACACACTAGGTTGGATGCACCTCTTATCCAGTAGTTCTTGTAACTAAATCATTAACTATTTCATTTTCACCAGAGCCATTCTATATGGTGCTTTAGAAATAGGTGCGGTTCCTGGCACCACATCAATCACGAACTAGATCACCCTATTTGGTGAAAGATCGAATAAATGCTCAAAAAACACATCTTTAAATTCCTTTACCACCGGTATCTACCCTAACTCCATACCCTTCCATTGGGTGTCAACAACATGGGCTAAATACCCTACACATCCCTTCCTAAGCAATCTCTTAGCATGTATTACTGTAAGACAACAAGACTGCCTCAGCGAGCAACTTCCATAAAATACCACCTTGGAATGACTGTTTAGTGAGTCCATTCCAATTATCACATCAAATTCTCCCAGTCTAATTGGAATTAAATTTGCTAACAATTCATGTCCCCTTATTTACGTGCAACAATTCTTTTGCACATAATCCACATAAATTACTTCTTTATTAACTATCTATATATTCAGGGGATACTCTAATTTCTCTTGGGGTAAATTTAATCGTTGTGCAAACTCATGTGATATAAATGAACAGGTAGCACCCGAATTAAATAATATATAAGCGCTAATATTATTGACCGGAATGATACATCATACAACGTCCTTTGATACCACCGCGTCCTTGACTGTCATGTTAAAAGTTCATGTTGTTGGTCGACTTGGGGCTGGTGGTCCTAATATTATAAGCTTGTTGCCATTGCTCTTACTTCCTCATCCTTACTCCATTCCTTTCTTTGGATAATTTTTAATCCGATGATCAAGTGCACCACATATGAAGCATTTGCTCTTCTTTGTACTTCTATAGTTGGGAGCTATATGACCCTCTTGCCCACAATTACAGCATTTATTGTTGTTATTGTTATTCCATTTTCTCTTAAGATTTCCTCCACCTCCACTACTACTGCCTTCACCTTTATTTTTTCCTTCAAACCTCTTCTTTTTTTGTTCCTGATTATATTTAGTTAAAGCTTCACTTCCTCCCTTAGCAATGATTGCTTTTTCCAGCAATGTACTAAATGAATCAATATGTAGAACAACCAATCTACTAAACCCAGTTCAAATCATCTTGCTTTTCTTTCTTATGTATTTACTTGGTGTGGAGCATATCTTACTAGCTCATTACAATTGTGGTCAAGATGGTCATGACCATCGCTATTGATATTAGCCATCGGTAAAAGAACTTAAATGTGTTTTTAGTTTGGTTGGTAGTGACGGTCCGATTGTCGGTATAGACGTGTATGACCGTTGCTATAGACTTTACCATCGACTACTATGGCGACGGTCCCCAACTGTATCCAAAACCTTTAGCGATGGTCGTTTGACATATAATGACAGTCGATGACCGTAGCTATATGCTAATTTTCTAATAGTGATTACAACTAGTAGAATAGAAATACTAAGAAGCACCTTGAGTGGTAGACAATGCAGTAGGAGAAGTATTGGTATATAACAAAAGCTATTTGATAATAGCATCAAGATCACTGACATCTATGGTCATAGAAGATGTATTACTATCACTTATTAAGTTCTCAATAGTAATGACAACTGGATGAGAGTTAGAACGTTTATTGGCTAGCTTAGGATAATCCTTGATTATGTGACCCTTCCGGTGATAGTAATTACAAACCAGAGGTAAACGATAACCAGGGAATGTAGGCTGAGAAGATGCAACAGGATGAGAAGATTCTGTAGAAATCTAAGGACGAGCAACCATAGTTGAATCTGTGTTGTTGTTTATATTAAGTGTACCAAGCTGATTTTCCTCATAGATAAGCTCAAAAACTGCACTACCAAGAGATGGTAGAGTTTCACGATGTAGAAGTGAAGCTCTAACTGGTTCAAAAGTCCGATTAAGGGCTCTGAGAAACTGCATAAGATGTTGTTGGTCTCAATAGTCTTGATAGAGGTTTGCATCTTCTAGACATTTCCAAATAGGTTTAGAGAGTTCCAATTGGTCCCATAATGATTGCATTTGTGAATGAGTCTATTATTAATTGTCCAGACTCTTGTTATTGCTCTCCTAGGCTATTTTGAATTAGACATTGATGAGCAAGATCTGCAATGGTGTATCCAGAAGCTAATAGATCCCATATCTCTTTTGTTGTTTTATACCGTCCAAATTGTATATTAATTGATGGAACAGTTGAGTTATGGAGCCACAAAATTGCCTAATGATTTTTACTGTCCCATTCCTTAAGACAATCCTGAAATTTTTCATCAGTTTTGTCAGTTTTCTTGGTTGGAATAGTGATGTCCCCCGTAACATAACAAGTTTTCTTTCCTTTTAGCAAATTGTGCACGACTTATGACCATGCAAGATAGTTAGAGCCCAGTGAGAATGGTCTAAACTGGTGGCTCATTATTAGATTTGTCCATTTTTAATTCAACAAATAACAGTTTATAATAAAAGGACATCAAGAAAATAACTAAAACAATTTTGAGCAAGCCAAAATGTCACAGCAGACGATGGTTAGATTATAACACTCTAACACAAACGTAAATTGTTAGTTATTGTACTAACGCCAACAAGATAAAATTTTTGAATCTACAACGCTGATAAAAACTCTCAAAGAGAAATTCATATAATTGTCAAAAATTGTATTTCAAAAAACCCCTAAGACAACATATTTATAATAATAAACTACTTTCCTATGACTAATTGGAAAAGGTAAATAATTAAATCTTAAACTAAATAAAATTATTAAAGCCAAAACTTATTAAACATATTGATTTAATGGAAATTAAGGAGTCCATTGGGATTTTGGCAACTCGTATATTATTTTATAGTTGTATTTAAAGAGTATTAGATTTAACATTAATCCTATTATAGCTTGACTAGTTGAATTGTTGAGTAGAATATTATTGTGCATTGCAGCTCATTAAAAAAAACATAATTAATTCATCCGATGTCGGGATTGAGTGAATCCAAAACCTATTTCTTTAGTTTTTCATTCTCTTTAATGTTAAAGAGAAAGAAAAGTTATTTCACATTATTTTGTATCTTAAATTGATGAAAACCGCAACCTATCCTGATTTCCATCACTGTTGTTAGCCCTAATTTTGAAAATTCATAACTCAATCATATTAACTACAAATCGAGTGATTCTTAAACCTATTTCATGTATCTTTCCAAGAGTTACAATTTTCTTAAAGACATAACGAGATTTTGAAGAATCTAAAGGACCTGAAATTCAGATTCTTTGTGCTACAATTTGTAGAAAGATGAACAAGAAAGGTAAATATTATTTTGATTTTTAGTTTAGTTATGCGGATTTTAAATTAACAATTATTTTTAAACAAAATATAGACATGGAATTAGATAACATGATAATTAGAAATGGAAGTTGGATCTATGTAAAGGAATATAATTTGATTGAATGTAAAAGTTAAAATCTAAAAATATGCTTTCATATATTTAAGGTCCATTGTGTGGGCTATATCTTATAATCCAACCGTTTGGTCGTTAAATTTTTTGGATATGTTATACTTACATAAGCTGAGAATATTTTCACCAATTTTGAATCGCTAAAGTAAAGTATTTTATTTATTTTGAATTTTAAGAAATGGCTGATCTAGAATTTATATAATATAACTTTCAACAAAAAATTCTAATATTTAAAAATGTATAACTTAATGTTTTAAATCCGATTTGAGTGATTATTGATGTTAAATTAGAGTATCTAAAGTCTAGTTTTTTTGTAAAAATTAATTAGTTTAAAAAATAGTTATTAAATTAGATAGTTGACTGAGATCTTAAAAATATTGTCATATTGAGGTTTTTAGATTTATTATTGCTATTAATTTTTATGTTTTAGAGGTATTAATAATGATCTAAGAAGAATAATTAAAGTACCTTGAATAGTTTAAAAGGTATTTTAGAATTAGTAGGTGGAATTATATACTTTAAGTTAGAATGAATATGTTTAGGTGTTGAATAAGATTTCATATTGGATATCGTTGGTGTTTAAGATTAATATTGTGTGAAGTGTGCTATAAGTGAATTTGGCTATCAGGTACGGATTCTATACTCCTCTCCTTTGATTATTATCGAATTCTCCATATCTCATGATTTATTGTCATTTACAGCCTTTTCTTATATTTCTGCTGGCACTTTTAAAATTTTTGTTTGTAATTTTAACATTTTTTCTTCTAATAAAATTCATTAAGACTCCGTATTTCTTTAGCTACACTCTCATTATATTGATCTGTTTGTTTTGCTAATTGTTTAGAATTTGTTACTCGTTAGATTAATTTGTTAGACAGATTATTATGTTGCTTCATTTTGGTCTAGATGTTCTGAACTTCGTATTTTGTACTCTTTTGAATTTTTTCTTTATCCATAGCACTTTGTTGATCTTTGTAGAGGGGCACACGTTGTTACCCTTTTTTGGAGATATTGTGTTTATGATTTGATTTGGTTCAACATGCACGTTTAGAGCCCTTTTGTTGATATTGTGTCGCAGGTGTTGTGACACCATATTTTTGATAAACGATAGGGTATAACTAAGCTATAACCACCTGTGGGGGTACCACATGCATGTCTTTTTGGTACCGAGGCATGACACCTTTCATGTTGGTGTGATCAGTCCACGGCGTCTCCATTTATTCTCCCGTAGGAGTTGGCCATATTGTGATTTTGTTTTAGGAGGCGTATAGGTCTACCATAGATTTCTATTCTGTTCTATAGTTTGGTGATGTTGTGCCAAACACACTTCCCGGTTTTACATGCATTTGGATTCACGGTACAATGTGTGATTTATCTGTGCGACAATATTTTGACTTGCCTATATGGTAGTATTTTGACTTGCCTTTGTGGCAAGGTATATTTGTTTTATTCTGAGCTCGGTATGAAATCACAACTTAGCCACTTTGATTCAGCCTTTTATTTATTCGTTAATTTTGTTGATTTAGTAATTCTTATTTAGACTTTGGAGATTTTGATTACCGTTGTTATTTATATTTGAGGTCTCATTCGTATTATGTTCAGTTAGTTCTAGATTTTAGTTTTATTTCTTTTATATATCTTTATCCATACTGGGCATTTTGTCCATACTGTATTTTTCTTTCGGTAGGTTTGCAGGGGTAATTTAGGGTTCGTTTGAAATAGCTATCTTTGACCATCTAGGTTGATTTGATTTTAAGTTTTGATTAGTTGTGTAAATTTTGGAGAATATATTTAATTCATTTATAAATTTTAGACTATTAAATATTTTGAAGTTATTAGCGCTCTATTTAGTTATTTTGATGTTTGTTGATCTTTACATGTGACCACCCTTTCCTATTTGAGAAGGGCGTGTTACACAAGTATCAAACACCAAGAACGAATCTTAAATCTTCACGGGATCAAATCTCCATGTCTTTTCTTCTCAAAGAAAAATACTGAAAAATAAATGAGAGAATACTAATAACTTCCAATTTAGCTACACGATAAAGAAATTTTTAGGGAAAAAAATCAACAATTTTAATGTTCTCGAATACGGGAATAATCTCATGACCAATTTTGTTTGATATAGTATCTTTACGTGTAGTATCTCTATCCTCAGATTTTGTGTCATCTTCTATAATCTCCATAATAATGTGCAACTCATTAGGAACTTGAGATTCTTCAACAATAGTAGTTTCAATCTCAGCTTTTCTTTCATCTAAAATAATATCTTTACGAGCTTCCAAACATGTTAATTCTTCAATAAGTGGTGTACCATAGGCTTTTGAAACTCATAATACATAACCAAGTACTCTATCTGTTCACGATCATCAATGTCATACTCATCCAAGTCAAAATTTAACTTTGAAGACCTTTTAGAATTATGCTTGTTTGATTAGTAAAAAGGCAAATAAATTCTTTTCTTTCCACAGTAAAAGCTATAAACATTTTTAGAACCAAAATATTCACTATAAAAATCATTCAACCATAATCAATCTAGCAAGACGTGAGCCACATCCATAGACAAAACATGACAAACCACCTCAATTGTATACCGTTTAAATTTAATTAGGACGATACACCAATGTGATACTGTGATTAAGGTATTATCGAGCCAAGCAATCTTAAAAGGGTAAGGAATTAGTTCGGGATTGAGATTTAATTCTATCACAATCTTGGGTGAAACTATATTTAATTCATTATTTTTATCGAGAAAAAGTTTACACACATTTAACTTATAATGAACATATGTGTGGAAAGTACATTCGGGTCGCAGGTCATTATGTAGAAGCACTTTAGGAATACAAACATTGTCGACCATGGCACGAGTCACTACAAGAGGAAGGCGATTTAACGATGAGATATAACGACCAGTACTAAAACCCGTCGCCATTTTCCCCACACGCCGACAAGTATTTATACCCGGTCAGTATAGATTAGGTGGGAAGACTGGTGCCAATTATTTTCTACTAAAAAAAATAAGGTAATAAGGAGATCGTAGTACCGTCGCTATAGGATCTGAAAAGGATCAAATAAAAGCACAGTCTAATTCAACCTAAATTAAACATATGGAAAATTAGAAATAATAATAGAATAAAAATTATTCCCTAAAAAAGGAAAAACTAAAATAATAATCCCTAATCCCATCAACAGAATTAAAGCCCGGTCATTCCCCTTCTTTCTCACTCCCCCTTCCCCTTCTTTCCCATTCCCGCTCAGAGGTTTTCCTCTCCTACACGCATATCCTTCCTATCGTGCCTCAAATTCCAACCCAAACCTAATCTCTCTAGTCCACTTCTTTCATTCTGTAATAGCCCCAAATTTCTAAATAATAAAATGAGAATAATAAATGAGAAGTGAGTTGATAACACGAATTTTTAATGAAGAGATTACACAGAGTTAACAAGGTATGAAGTGAAGTATGAATACATGTATACTTGTATACTTGTATATACGTATTAACGCAAGCTAACAAGTCGAAATTTCAAGAAATGACAAAATGGTCAAATAGTCAAAGTTTGACAAAAGGAAAGAAAAGGAAATCAAAAAGTCAAATTTGAATTCGGGAATAAATTTTGAGAAACAGACCACACTGTTTTGTGCAGAATGTTAAATTTAGTAGGTAAGGACTATAAACACGATATTGTGTCGATGTTGACTTTTTGGTCAAAGACAACAGTTGACTTTTTCGTTATAAAAAGTCAAATTTCGAGTTTGGAGATGAATTTGAAGAAATAGACATCGCCATGACGTCGAGGACATCAAATTTAATAAAAAATGACTGTAAACATAAAATGACTATAAACTTGAAATTTTAACTTTTTAGATGTAAATGTCAAAGGTGGGTCACACGCGCAAAACGAGACAACTAGACATGGGTCCCACCTGGGCATAGAAGCTACTGGAAATTGGTGGAATGTGTTGGATGCTAGCACATGTTAAATAAGGAAGTCAAGATTTTTTGGACAAAATAATATTTTATTACAAAACTTATCCTATTAAGCATTATAAATATTAAGAAAAGTAAAGCGTGCTAGATATATACACCCCAAACCGCGGCTCAAGCATGGAGAGAAAAAAATTCAGCTAGTAAGAAAGGATAGGAGAAAAAGGAGAAAAGAAAGAAAGCCATGTCCATGAGAAAGAAGAAAGAGGAAACTAGAAAGGTATTTCATAACCTTTACATATTCTTTTGATTTTCAAGATTAGATGATAAGTTTTATAGATTGTATGTGAAGAGTGCATGCTTATGCGTGTTTGTGATGGATTAAACTTGTATAAACAATAATCAAACAAAAGAAATCAAGAAATCAAACAAGAAGAAAGAAAAACAAAAATTTGGAAAAGTTAGTTTGTTGTACTATTTTTGTAAAAAATTATATAAAATCGGGTGTTTAGAATTTTAAGATGATATAAAAAGGAAAGTTGTAGACATGGAAGTTATGAAGATGTAGAAAAAAGAATCGACTAAAAACTCCTTATAGATTGTCCGAAATTTTATGATGATATAAAAAGGAAAGTTGTAGACATGGAAGTTATGAAGATGTAGAAAAAAGAATCGACTAAAAACTCCTTATAGATTGTCCGAATTTTTTTTTGGAAGCAAGTAAGTTCAGTCTTCCAGAAAATTAGCAACAGATTTGAAAAGGACTTTTGTACGAATTTTTTGTTTCGGTAGTGCCGAATTTGTGTATGGTATACAAACTAAAGTTATAGATACGGAAGTTATCTACACGTGAACTAAAGAATCACTCAAAAACTCCTTGTACATAATTTGGTATGATTTTTCTAGCAAAGTGGGGTAAAATTGAAACTAAAGTAAGACAGATTCTAGACCTGTTTTGTAAGACCTGTGTATAGTTGTGAGTGCAAAATTTGAAAATGGTATCGAACGAAAAGTTGTAGTCGTAGAAGTTAGGAACACATTCCCATGAGTTTCATCAAATTCTATCAAGTAGATTAATTGTTATGATTTTTCTAGCAAAGTTAGTCAAGTTTTGCAACTTTCTGACCCAAATTGGAAAATTGGATATCGGATCTGATTGGGATGGAACCAGGAATCTAGGCTATGGTGATGTTAAATTAGACTGTATAACCTTTAATTTGACTTAGGAATGAATGTGAAAACAGATAAGTAACGAAGAAGTTACGATTAAATGAAAAATAATGTTTGTTAAAGGTTAAAGAAGTTGAAACGAGTTTTATAATTCGTTTAAATTTTATTTTTTTGCATTATGATATATTTTGACATAAAACAACATATTTTGACGTGAAGAAGTTATTGTTCAAGATTTTAGAATTTTTGGATTTAATTTCGAATTATGAAAATTATTGGAAAAGTTGAAAAGAATGTTAAAATATAATTATGGAAGTAATTTGTCAAATTTAATGTTATTATGAGAAGATTATTAATTTAATGGACAGTATTTCATGATGTATAGGTGACTCAAATTTGAGTACGGGAGAGAAATATTGGATGTGAATGATGTAGATGATGAAGTACAGACTGAGGTAAGTTCTTTAACTTATAGTAAGTTTTATTATTGCAAATTTTTGTGACTTCGAAGTTTCTAAATTTATTGTAAATTCTCTAAACTAATTGATATTTTTAAATTGAGCAAGTTATAAATGTATTGCAAGCTCTTTATTTGAGCAAGTCCCTTATTTATTGAAACTCTGCAAGTTATGTAAACTCTTATGATTGAGCTAAGTTATAAGTTTTGGAGATATATGTGAGTTATTGAACTTATACAATTATGGTATGTTCGTGACTTATATTAGTATGGTAAGTTCTTGAACTTATAGTCGTATAGTAAGTTCTTAATTTGTTCTTGAACTCATATTATTATGGCAAGTTCCTAAACTCATATTATTATGGCAAGATCCTGAATTCATAATGTATGGTAAGTTCATTGAACAAAACGTTATTTCTAAATTTCCATGTTCTTAATATTTCTAAATTTATTTGAATTGTAGAGTATGCCAAGTATTTCGGCTACTCTACTATGAAACTAATTCAGACTGAGGATAAACAACCTATAATATAGGGGAATATTCATAGACAATTTTTCAGTCTATGTGATTGTTAAACACTTATAAAGAGTCAACAATTTATACAACTGTGGGACACTTATATTATTGTTTTCAGTCTGTATGACTATTAAACATTTATGGGTCATATAGTGCCTACTTAATGTAAAGAGTTTATGGTCTTAATGACCACTCAGCAAAAATTCTACTACGATGTTAAAATTCTAAATTTCTTATTCGTTATGTGCTAATGCACATTCCTAAATTTTTAAATCTGAAAAATTTATATTGACAAGCTATTTATTAGTTCAAAGCATATTTATTCATTGATGAACTTATTCTGACAAGTCACTGTGTACTAGAAGAGTGAGGTAACATGTTACATGTCATGGCAGCACTACTAGGCTGATCACATGCAGTACAATTCAAAAGAATTCTCGGTCCTTTATGACCGTCCAAAGTATCGAAAATTGATAAATCTTTCAATTCAAAAAAATTGAGACATTGCTTAATATTTATTCCTTCAAATATTTTAATTCAGTTTCATACTTACTAAGCATATTTGATGTCCACCCTTGCAATCATAAATTATTACAGGAAGAAAGGAAAGATAGATCAGAAGGGTCGGGAGTTGGAAAGTAAGAGAAAGATAAATACTATAGAGGATATAGGATGTTATCAGTGATGGGGTAAATTATAAGACCTAAGTTACAATCCAAGGACGAGGTATGTGATATAATGTCTATAATATACTAGTTAAATTAATAAAAATATTGATAGATATTATGGACAATGTGTATCATGATGCACCAAATTTGTAGTAGCGAATACTGGGATTTGGGGGCATTACACATTCTTAAGTAATTTTTTCAACTCAATCTTGCCGAACAGGACTCGTTTCTGTCCAAGCCTTCTCTATTGGTCGTACTTCTTATTTCAGCATTAATGTTCTCAACAAAAATCAACTGATCAAAGGTATATATGTATATTCATGTATTTATGTTCAGCTGTCAGTTTATGGAATTAAAGATTTTGTTCTTTGATTGGGGACTTTGGGTGTGTTTATCGTTGAATTGTAGTTTGTATGTTGATCTCCCTCTTCTCTTTATTCTTAGGTGACCGACACTTACGTAGGTCCATATAACAATCTGGTATTTGTAATTTTATTTTTGTCCAATAATTTCTCATTTGGGTCTTCTTTAATCTTTTAAATAATTTTCTAGATTAGCATATTTTTGGTCTTCTTTTATATCTCTAATTCTTTTTCGTATTTGCATGTCTTTGGTTTATATATTTTATTGTATGTATGTTTGTGCTAGTTAGTGTAATTGAGAGTTGTATCTAACCAAATGTTGGAACAAATTTAATTGGGCTTGGCTAGGGTGTAGCCCAATCTCTCTTAGGTGGCTCGACTTTGGTAGTTGGCTCACTTTTTATCTCTTTGGCGGCTTAACTTTTAGATGGGAGAGTCCATATCTAATTTAGATTGTGTTTTATTCATTTATGGAGATTGGGATACTTAATTTGAAAGGGGCTCAATTAATAAATACAAGCAGTTATAAGGTGATTCTAAAAAGGACTCACATTCTTAATTGGTCTCGAGTGGATTCAAAGCTACTATAAATATAGCCATAAACAAGGATCATGGAACACACGTATTTACATACAAAATTCTATTATTTTTCCAGCAACTTAACTCATTTCATTATTAACGTTTTTGGCCTATATTTACTTTCACACCAGAGCTATCCCTCTACGACCTAAGCCATCAGGCTCTACTCAGTGCGATTGTTCCCACGTACAAGTAGTTCATCTTCTTTGGTGATTTCAGGCGAGCTCACAAAATCCGGTAACAATATTAGCACTAGAAGGAAGGCAAATTATATTATGGGAAATCACTAAGTGGGTTTTTCTCTGGGAGTTTGGTTGAACTTTTTTCTCAGTGCTTATTCACAGTTTTTCTTGGAATCTTTTAATCGGAGTTAATGATGAGACAAGGTGATAAACTAGTAGAACAGATTAGCGCGTCAGCTGATCCTATGGCACACAATGGTCTTGGCTCAGTATTGGACATGTTAGGTCCATCAATAAGGAGGCACAGACCGGTGGCGACATAATCGGCCCTATTGAGGCATTGGTTGTTCACTCCTCCCAATTCCTCAATTCTGGAGCATCCTAGGAGAGAGGAAAATCTTCGTAGCCCAGTCTGTTAACCTCGAGATAAGGAGGTAAGCAGACATGCTTAACATGAGACTGTAAGGAAGCAAACTATTCAAAGGGCAAAGAAGGAGTTAGAAGCCTTACGTCAACAACAACAAGAATGGGTGGGACTATTAGAGGAACTGCAATAAGGTGGAGATCTTGAAAGCATTACGAGAGGGTCACGGGAAGTGACACCTCAAAGCCGACGCCGAAGAGGACCAGTGAATAAACCCCCCACTTCTTAATGAGTGGGCAACTCTAAATATCATCGCAAACGATCAAGGCGGGCCAATGATGATATAAAGGTTGGGGAAAAAAGGTTGGCTTCACATGATAGGGATCCTGCACACTCACATCAATCTCAACGATGGCATACTTGATCCCCACCTCTTAATAGGGATCATGATGATACAAGGAGCGCAACATAATTAGCTACATTGATGAGATAACAATGACCATATTCTATAGAGGGTAGCAGAGCTAGAACGGTTACTGGCTGTGAGAGGATTGGGTCGACAACCTTTGGATTTGAAGTCACCATTTTCACCAACAATCAATCAGGAAAAGGCAGATCTTAAAAAGAAGCTACCACCTTTGGAGACATATGGCGGGATCGGAGATCAGTATGACTATACATACTCATACGAATAAGTTATGAGATATTATAACCATTTAGAGGCAGGGATATGTCAAATCTTCACTACTACTCTAGGTAGGCACTAAACAATGGATGATGTCGCTGCCACTTGGCAGTATTAATTTTTGGAAAGAGCTCTGTGACATATTCCATGACCGGTTCAACAGTAACAAATAAAGAGGGAAACTTATTACTTCACTCATGTTGATTAAATAAAAGTGGACAGAGACTTTAAACCATTACGTGCAAATATTTAGGGAGATGGTCGAAACTATTGTGGACCTTAACATAACCTAAGCTTTGGGCTTCTTCACTTCGGGTTTAGACATCACCCGGTCTAGGAAGTTAATGAAGGATATTATGTTCAAACCCCCCAAAAAACTTGTCGAATGCTTATGAACGGGTAGAGAACTTTATTACAATTGAGGAAGCTATAACCAATATGAACTCGAATCATAAGGAAGGTGATCATCCGAAAACCAATGAAGCAAAACAACAGGATGTATTGGACAGAATCAACCCAAAGTTGAATACGCAGTCGGACAGCCACCTTTCCGACCAAAGCAGGATGCGAAAGTGTATACGACCTTTAACACGAATAGGGTGTAGATTTTAGAGCTTATGAAGGGGTAGCTATACTTTAAATTGCCGAAGCCAAGGCTGCAAGGATATAAGGGGAATCAAGGGATGTTCTATAACTACCATCAAGCGTCCGGACATAGTACAGAGGGATGTCATTACTTGAAGGAGCTCATCAAGAAGAATGTTAAGAATGGAGAGCTTATATAGTATGTTGAGAGATGGCAGGCCTTGGTTTGAAATTAGCCACATATAGAATATCGGACTGAGGATCAGAATGATAAACCAAGGAGGGTTGTGGATGTGATCATCAGTGGGGCTACTAAGAAATAGACTGGGAAAAAGCGTCAGTTTGTGTTAGATATAGTAATGGGCATTGTCAGAACAAACTGCTAGGCATAATCGGCAATTCCCGAATACAGTAATCTCATTCTCATATGAGGATTACCATCTAGATGCACTTGAACCACATGAAAGTGCTTTGGTCATTAAAGCACTAGTCAACCTAGTGGATATGAAGAGGATCATAATTGACAACGGATCATCGATGGACGTTCTGTACAGTCATGCCTATCAATGGATGGACCTCGACAGAGTTAAGATTGAGGTAAGTTAGGAGTCGCCTTTGTACGAATTCGAGAGTGAGGTAGTTCATGTGGTCAGGACTGTAGAATTGCCAAGTATCTTCGGTACGTCCACCAAGCAGATGCAAATTAATGTGAAGTTCTTTGTAGTGTAAGTCAATTCAGCATATAATGCAATTCCGGGGCATACCACACTTTCTGCACTTCAGGCGATGACAAATATTCCTCACTTTAAAATGAAATTTCTAATAGCAAATGGAGTAAGGGAGGTAAAGGGTGACATGGACATAGCTCAGAGATGTTATCGTCACACCTTGACATCGTCGACAATGGGAATCAATAAACACAAACAGATAATGATGGTGGACATTGAGCCTTTCACTGAAGGTGTAATTGAACCATTGGCGTTACCGGCTGAAGAGACAGAAGGTGTGGAGCTAATTCTGGGGAATACCTGGAAGACCGTCAAGATAAGTGCCAAGTTCTAAGATACTGCCAAGAGCGAGTTGGTGGAGCTGTTAAAGACATATGTTGATATCTTTGCTTGGACACTGCACAATATGCCCGATATAGCCAAAGATGTAGCTATTCATAGGCTATCGATTGATCCTGAAAGGAAGTTTCTACATAAAAAACGACAGATCTTTGCACCTGAACAACAGAAGATTATTGATGAGGAGGTGGCGAAGCTTTTGGATGTAGGGATAATCAAGGAGATTGAGTACCCAAAGTGGTTAGTGAATGTGGTGTTGGTTAGAAAGCAAAATAGGAAATGGAGAATATGCATTGATTACACTGATCTTAATAAGGCGTGTCCGAAGGATTTTTACCCTCTTCCTCACATCGACCAATTGATCGATGCTACTTTGAGGAATTCTATACTCAGCTTTCTAGATGGGTTTTTAGGGTATATTCAGATTTTGATGGCTATGGAGGATATCCCGAAGATGGATTTCATCACTCATCGGGCGATATATCCTTATAATTAGATAACATTCGGATTGATCAATGCAAGAACTACTTATCAACAGATGATGAATTATGTGTTCCGAAAGCATATAGGAAAAAACATTGAGGTGTACGTAGATGACATGATCATGAAAAGCTTAAGGGTTTAGGACCATCTACAAGATTTAGAGGAGTGTTTTCATATGGTTCAACACTTCAACATGAGGCATAATCCAACGAAGTGCACATTCAGATTGGTTCAAGAAAGTTCTTAGGTTACCTTGTCAGCAAGAGGGGAATTTAAGTTATCCCAAAGAAGATTAAGGTTATTTTAGATATGAAGTCCCTATAGACGTTTAAGGATGGTCAGAGGTTGACTGGTTGGGTAACAGCTGTAAAAAGGGTCATGTCTAAATCATCAAAGAGGTGTTTGTCGTTCTTTGATACTCTCAAGAGGTCGAAGAATGAGAAGACATTTAAGTGGACTTCGAAGTGTGAGGACGCATTTCAGGGGATAAAGAAGTGCTTGTCTTTAGCTCCATTTTTTAGAAGTCGTTGCCCTCCGAACCTATATATTTATACTTGGCGATTACTTCTTTAGCAGTTAGAGCAGTGTTAATTTGGGAGGAGTATGGTGAACAGTGTCCAGTGTACTATGTTAGCCATGCTTTGAGGGATGCAGAAACAAGATACCCGAATTTGGAGAAGTGTGCTTATGCACTGGTGATTGCTAATACAAAGTTCCGACATTACTTTCAAGGTCGGGTAGTCGTGGTTTACATTAACCAGCCTTTGAAGAAGGTTTGACACAAGTCGGACTGTTAGAAAGAATGGTAGTTTGGGCAGTGAAATTAAGTCAATTTGTACTAGATTATCGACCCCGAACAGCAATTAAGGGGCAGGTATTGGCAGAGTACATGTTTAGTAATGAGGACCCAAAGGTTGATTCTTCTATAGAGGTGATAGCTGGGGGACAGCGGGTCTCTTTAACTTCTTGAACTTTGTACATGGATGGATCATCGACTGCTGATTCTAGTGGAGCTAGGATTATTTTAGCATGTCTGGATGGGTTCAAGGTTTAGCAAGCAATAAGGTTCAAGTTTATAACAACAACTAATGAGGTCGAATATGAAGCGATTCTGACAGGACTAAAGTTGGCAAAAAGCTTAGAGGTTCGACATATTTTAAGTGGGCGGAGCTGAACCCACTTCGGTATATTGCGGAGCAAGATTGCATTCAATTCTTGAAGGAGTTGTATGTTGTCTTCAGGTTTGGTATCCCAATGGTGTTGATGTCTGATAATGGATTGCAGTTTGTGGGTGTCAAGTTTGAACAATTTTTGGCTGACTTGGGGATTCAACATCAAAAGGTGTCCGTAGCTCATCCTCAGGCTAACGATCAGGTGGAGGTTACCAATAGAACATTACTTAATGGGTTTAAAAGAAGGTTGGACGAAACTAAAGGAAGATGGTCCGAGAAACTTCACAGTGTGCTTTGGGCATATCAAACTACTCCTCGGTCCACGACTGATGATTCTTCTTTTCGGTTGGCATTCAGGACAAATGCTTTAATTCCTGTGGAGATCGGGTCTCCATCATTTCGGGTGGTTAATTTCAGGTTATTGAACTGGTAATGTCATAAATATATAAAAATATATATTATTAATAATGAATAAAATTTTAAAACATCTAATTTCTTATAAGCTAAAATATAGTGAAATTATATTATAATATTACTAAAATATCTAATTTTAAAAATAAAATTTCTTTTGTACAAAAAAATATTAAAAAAATACTTTCAAACTGGTTTAACCAGGTCAACTAACGTATTTTACCGGTTGAACCACCGGTCGAACCGGTGGTCAACCAAGTTAATCGGTTTTTGACCAAATTAGTTGAACCGGTCCAAATCGGACCGCAAAGTGAACCGGGTCCCAGTTTAATCGGCCGGTCCAGGCCGGGTTTTTAAACATTAATTATAAGAACAAATGTATAGTCCTTAAAAAGAACAATCATTGTAAAAAGACTTAGGGATCAAAGATGTTATGTTGTCCGAATTGAAAGGTAGACTAAGTTAGGGATCAAATTTGTTAGGTTGACCCAAAATATAAATTCTGTATTGTCTTCAAAAGAATAATATTATAAAAAGACATTAGGGATCATGTTTGTTAGGTTGAATCTAAATACATAGTGTTATCAATATGTAATAGACTAGGAAATCAGAGAACGTAAAGTAAAACAAGAATCGTAGAGTAAGATTTCATAGACTTGACTCTACGATACATGACTCTCAGATCGTTGAGTGTCGAGCAGAGACCAAGATAGTCTGGTAAACAGAAGATCGTAAAGCACAACACAGAGAAGAGAATCGTTAGTAGAAGGTCAACGAAAAAGACAAATCCATTAAGGGGACACAAAGCCACCAAGAAGACAATAAAAGCATAAGACTATAAGAGACCCTATGCCAAGTATTAAACTGTCAAAAAAGAATACTTGAGCACAAAATTGAAAAGATCATATTTACTTCAAAGTAGGATAAAGAATCAGAAAGAACAAAGGTCATCCTAGATCAACTTAAGAGAAAGAGTTCATAGTATTCTACCAAGTAGACTCATCACAACAAGACAAGGACAAAAGACTCTAGCAGAGTGAAGACAGAAGCTCATAGATGCTGAACAAGTCAAAGTACTCAAGATCGTAGAATGAAGTTGAACTGAATATACTCAGATCGTTGAGTCACGAATATCGTTGAGCTATTTCGGAATGCAGAGTTACATCAATGATGAGTTGCCTCAACGCTATACTCATCAGAGATGATAATGCCAACGACACTGAGAGACAGATTTGCTAGGACGGATGATTGGGATGTCCTCATCAAAGAATTATCCAGTAAAGAAGCAGTTTGTGGTAAACTAGCTAAAGAAGACAAGAAGCAGGGCATGATTCAACAACAACTAGTTTATCATACAAAAAGTACATGTGGCATACACTACTACAGAAGGAATACACTGATCCAACAGAGATATAGTGATGTCCACAATCTTGCAGAAAACAAGTGTCCGAATGAGGGGGAGCTGATCAAGAAGAAGAGAATGAACTTGAGAAAGACAGAAGCCCAGGTTCAAAGAAGGAGAAGTCTTAGTTCTCAAGAAGTGAACTAAGTTTGTCTAGTAGATGGTAGAGCCAAATTACAAAATCATAGAATGACTGTAGACATAGAAGTAGAGTTATCCTGACAATCGTTGAGCAATCGTAACAAAAGAAAAAAACTCTACGATTAAAGACTAAATAAAATATAGAGTACGTAAAGTTTATCGTTGAGTTGAAGATCATAAAGTTAAAGATTGTAGAGCTAAAGATAGTAGAGCCGAAGATCGCAAAGCTAGAGCTGAAAATTCGTAGAGTAGAAAAGAAAGCATGTCAGCTCTGACAAAAGATTAACAATGGAAAGATCTGAAGAAAAGAAAGCTCTAAAGTAAGTACTGGCAACCCTAAGCTTAAAAAAAAGATCTAGTAGTGATGTGTCTAATGGTTAGTTTGAACAAGTGACAATGGCCACAAAGGTACTCTTCCTGCAGACTGATGTGACTATCTGACATAAATAAAGCTAACACTTTCAAAAAGTCTACATTAGAGATCTTCAGCATCTAAGCATTGAATAAACAAACGTTAACATCTTAACGGATAGATTCTCAACAGAAGATCTATAAATAGATCTCATATTCAAATGAAGAAAAAGTGTCGACTAAAAAAGAGAGAAAGATCATGTTAAAGAGAGAGAAATGGTTAAAATATAAAATAGGCTTGCCTGTACACATGAAAAAGCAGCATAAGGAGAAAACGGGTAGATCTATAGAAGACCGTAAAGGTTATCAATCAATTGAACAGATGTATCATCAACCCAAAGTCACTCTACACTTTGGAGGATCCATGATAATGAGTTGTTATTCCTATTTATTTAATAATTTTATGCTTAATTAATTGTGAGTTTTTAAGTATTTTAATTTATTTTAGGTATTTTAATTAATTTTATATGTTATTATTATTTTTAGTATTTTTATATTACTTTTATTTATTTTTTAATTATTTTATATTTTATTTGTAGGAAAAATGAAATGAATGGCATAACTGTAAATAACCAGCGCTCGATGGCATAGTTGTAATTTCTGCATGAAGCCGGCGGTAATCTGGTAATTATAGAGAATCAGGAAGTCTGGCACCATGCGCGAAAGGAGCAGTAGGGGACCGGAATTGGAACGGCGACGTTTTGGTCATGAGAGTAAGTAGTAGTAGCTCGCGCCATATGTGAGGTGTTGCAAACCAGAAGCACAGTCGCGCCATGCGCAGGAGGCTGGAAGGACAACCTTCAGCGTACAACGCCGTTTCATTTGGGCGACAAGGAGTAGGATGCACGCTATGTGCGCAGTAGCAAGGTTTGACTGGTCAGTTGAGCGAAGGCCTTGTTTTGTTGCACGTTAATTATTCCAGAATAGATTATTCGCGATTTTTGCCTTAATTTGATTCTGAATTGGATTTCTTTTCCACTATTGCTTAGGATTAATATTGTAACCTATAAATCCATGACTCTGAGCATTATTTCAGCAGATGGTACATAGAGTAAAAAAGGAGAAATTTTAGAATAAATTAGTAGCAATATTAAACCAGATCTGAAGGAGATTTCAATACGACATAATTACACGGATTGAAGACGGAGCTTCAAAGATCACGCATAATACAAATTTTTCTCTCTAAACTCTTTATTTAATTTTTGTAATTTGGATTTAATGGATTATTTTATAGATTTGATTTTTTTCTCAGTTATGGACTAATTAATTATTAAGATTGCAATTGAACCCAATGTGTAATTTAAATTAATTTATTTTTTAATTAAATTGATTATAATTGAATTGTTTATCATATTTTTCGTGTTCAAGTATTTAGTTATTTGCATTAATTAATGTGGTAATCTATATGAAGTTGGCGAATGGATTATAGTGTTTAGACCTAATTAATTATTTTGTGCGTTAATGTATTAATTAATTGTGATTAATTAATGATCACATGTGAATTTATTTATTCTTTTTAGGAAGAATTGCATGATAGTGTATAGGATGGATATATCTATATGCCGCATGTAACATATTGAGAGTTTATTCTTAATGAGTCTATTTTAAGTGGTTTGAATGAACATAAAAGAACTAACTGAAATAGGTATTTTTATTAATTTTTGATAAATGTTAATAAATAGTTAGGCATTCTCAGTTAACAACTCAATATAATTAATTAATTAGAAAGAGAGTGAAGATATTTAAATGAAACATTGGAGAAAATTGTGATATTGACTATTTTAAATTTTATTTAATTCTTTTTATTAGTTTAATTTAGTTAGTAATTTTAATTAGATTATATTTTATAAATTTATTGCAATTGTTTAAATAAAGTTAATTTGATATTAAATTAGTGTTTGGTAATAATTATTTTTAATTCCCTGTGGGTTAGACACTCAACTTTATTATTATATTACATGTGAGTCATGTATACTTACGTGTAAATTCCTATTTAAAATTAGGCAAACAATCCATCAAATAATTCCAGCCATAAAGAGCCAGAGCAGAACAGAGATATGCAGTGGGCTTATGAGTAGAGAAGCTCAACGAAATCGTTCAGCTTCCAAGTTCTTCGTAAAAGAGCTTAACGTTAACTTGGTAGCACCTCAACAACACCAACATCAACAACAAAGACGGGACTTAGTGACCCACCTGATTCAAAGGAATCAGTCCTAAGGAAGGGAAGAGGACTATGTGTCCTATGGAGTAAGTTGGGACTTAGTGACCCACCTTATTCAGAGGAATCAACCTCAGGATGGGAAGATGACTTAGTCTCCTGAGGAGAAAGACGAGACTTAGTGGCTCATTTGATTATTAGTGAATTAGACCATTAGTGGAAGGACATAGTGTCCATTGAAGAGGACCTAGTGTCCAAGACTTTGTGTCATTTTATCCTTAGTGGAATATCATTGCTCAACTGAGTGAAAAAGAGGAACATGACTAGTTCAGGTTCCTAATCTCTTAAAAATTCATATGTTCCCAATGTCTCTCTATCTCATTCTTTATCTTTCTTATATCTAATTTAAATGATATATCTACTTATGATGTCTTTTCATTAGCAAATCAAATATAGAACTGTGTTTTTAGATTAAGGATCAGAAAGGGGATTTACCAAATAAACTAATTCTGTTGTGCATACAATTTAGTAAATGTACTTAAACGAAAATGTTATATATATTTGAATAAGGATCTATTCAACCCCCCCCCCCCCCCCTTCTAGATCGCTTTCTTGTACCTCTGGGTAATAACAAGTTACTTTACTTTTACACAATAAATTGGTAGTACTTCAAATATTTTATACTTCTATGTACTCAAGTATAATTTTTTGTTTTGAACCAGGGACATGAATAATCTTCATGTTTTTATTTTCATTTGTTTCTTAATTTCTTGTTCTAATTTTTTACGACATGTACTTATTAGATTACATCGCATAAATCATTCCCTAATTATCTGTTCCTTGTGTTTTTTTTTGGACTTACATAAATTTATTGTTATTTTATAAAGTTATTGCATGAGAGTAATATTGCACAGATCCACGATATCATGTGAATTCCTCATTCATTTATCGCGCGTGTGTGTGTATGATGAATATTTTTTTGATTCTATTACTTAATTTGCTATGTAGCTTGGCTTTTATCACTTGTTAGTATTCTAATTATTTGTATATCTTGTGCTTTGTTGTAGGGACAACCCAGAACTACAAACTTGGTTGATGCTTAGTGATGGTCATAGTCTCTTTTGTTCAACTATATATCCTAGAATTAAAATTTTATTATATGCTATAAGTGAAAATGGAGTAGAATTACTAATGCACCTTTTGTTCAAGTGTCTTACAGATCCATATGTCTACGCACGCTACAAGTGAATCTGAGTAGGATTATTAATGCTCATCGCACCTTTTGTCAAGTATTTGTCAATCGTATGTAAATTTAAACTATAAGTGAATTGACATATCTTTTGTATAGCTAATTAGAACTTGAATCTCAGATAATTTTGTAATATCCCAGATATTTATGAGATTCAAAAATAAAATTGAACGCGAATAAGGGTTAAAAACGTAAAACCTAGATTGGAAGAACCACGCGGCCGAAGAAACTACGTGGGAGCTTGAAGAAAAGATGGGAAAGAATTATCCACATATTTTTTAGTGAACTTATGTTGCAATTTCGAGGACAGAATTCTTATAAGTGGGAGGGGGAGGGGGGGGGGGGGAGAATGTAATGATCAAAAATTTTAAGTGACTTTATAAATAAAAAATTAAGAATTTAATTTCTCGTGAATTAAATTATTATTTCAATTAATTTAAATCATTATGTGAATGATTGATTGTGTGCCTATGTGTTGAAGGTAATTAAAGGAGAGTCCAATTAATGATTTATTTAATAATGGATTAACCTAAGGGAATTTAATATTAATAAATTGATAGGTAAATAATTCAATTAACTAGGAAGTCTAATTGGATTATGTGATTTAATTGAGGTGATTATTATATGAGCTCAATGTGTCAAAATATGTGAATTTATTCAATAGTCCAAGCATATAATTAAATTTTACTGGACTAACCTAGTGAGTTATTTAAACAAGCCCAAACAATTAATTGTGTATTGGACTTGTAGATATTTAATATGTGATCATATAATTAATTAAACTGGCCCATTACTTGAATTAATTATCAAGTGTGCTAGTAGCCCAAAGATTTAATTAGTGTAGCCCAAACATTTAGTCCAATTGGTACATTTAGTAAAAGTCAAAGCTTTGGTCAATAATTCTACCAATTAGATAATAAAAACAAATCAATATTTGGGGATAATGGGGAGGGGAAATGGGTCCCAAGTGATCTCCAATTAACTCATTTCAATGGAGGAAAATCTAGAGAATTTCCAAGTTGGCTAAGAGAGGATAACATTGGGAAAAGATGTATAGATATAGGAAGTGTATGTATGCATATTGTTAGATGAGTTGATTTAATAAAACTCTATTTGACCAACTTAAGGCTTCATTAGTTAAATTTACTAGCAACTTAGAGAGAGAAAGCTCTCAAGTGAGAAATAGAGAAGTTAGTGAGAGAAAATTAAGAAGAAAACACCATTAAAGCTTCTAGTGTTGGTGGTTGGAAAGCCTTAAAGCCATCAAGGAGTGGTCAGCAACTAGGTGGTGGCGTGAATGTCCAACAATTTTATCTCCTACTTTGGAAAGAATAGAAAGAAGGCCACTAAGAACAAAAGGTATAAATCCACCAAAAAACCCTAGCTTGTTGCTCTTTTGTGCTAGTCATGTGATTTTATGATAAAAGGTTATTTTCAAAACTCCAAATGTTTAGATCCATGCTAGAATAGTAGATATAGGGTTACATGGGTTTCAAATGTGTATTTATGTGAATTTATTGTGAAACGTTTAGCAAAAAGTTTGAAAATCGTTTTACCGGTAAACTAAATCAGAAGGTATGCTTGTAGTTTTTCATTTTGAAACTTACAAATGATTTTATTTATTTTCTTTCTTGGAATGTTAGATATGTAAGTTAAAAGAAAAACCCCTTTGGAATCATGTAAAAATGATTTAAAATGAGTAAGAAATGATTTTTTGATCAAGAACACCTCACTGTTGGGAAGTCTGTGCATAACAGGACACTTTCCGGCCATTTTCAGTGACGAAAATGTGTCCAAATTTACTTTTTAATGATGGAATCTTGTAGTTAGGAAAGATACGAATCCAATAAAATCAATTTGAGGTCAATCGGACTTATAGATTTAATTTTATTCAGGTTTGTACAAAGGAGGCCAAATCTAGAAAAAAATAATAAAAAAACACACTACCGGTTTTTTTAGAATCGGTTTGGTCCATTTTTTTTTCTTGTGGGGTCCGGTTCGAGTCCTTTTGGGCCGGTTCTTGGGTCAGGTCCTGAACAAAATAATTTTTTAATTTAATAAAGAATATTATAAAATTTAGTTTAGGTAATTATTATGTCATTAGGTATCTATTAAAATTAATGATTGATAAATACCTTACTAAATAATAATAATAATAGTAGATAATTAATTATTATTTACTACTAAGTAATAACTAAACTAATTATTTATTATTTAATTAATATTAAATAATAGGTAAGGATAATTAATTTATTAATTTATTATTTATGTAACATTAAATAATAATTTAAGAGTAATAAAGTTTTTAACTAATTACTTATTATAAAACAATAAGTAAGGATAATAAATTATTATTTAATTACCATTAACTAATAATTTAAGGGTAAGCAAGTTATTAAATCAATTATATATTATTTAGTTGGTATAAATGATAAATATGGATGATTAATTAATTAATTATTATTTAATTAACATTAAATAATAATTAAAGAATACTTAAATAATTAAACTACTTATTTAATATTTAATTGACATTGAATAATAAGTAAGGTTAAGTAATTGATTTATTTAAATTAATTAGTAAATGAATATAATATTATTAAATGGTTAATAATATTAGTAAATGAGTTAAATATTATTAAATGATTAATAATATTAGAAAGAGAGTAAAACATTATTAATTGATTAATAATGTAAATGAGTGATTAAAATCTTATTAAAGGGTAATAATATTATTAAGAGGGTAAATATTATTAAATGATTAATAATATTCTTGAATGAATAAAAATATTATTAAATGGTTAATAATATTCGTATGAGGTTAATATATTATCAAAGGGTGATAATATGGTGAAGTGTTTAACACATTATTAAATGTCCAAACGTTAAGTTATATAAAAGAAGAGAGTTTAATTGAATTAAACTAAGATAATTAGTCCACTAGTGACTAACTATTAGATCAACTTATTAAATATACGTTTGTATGATGAATGCAAGGTTTTTGTGTAAGTTGGAGAAGCGTATCTGACAGGTCCAAACTATGGTTTGGATAGGGTTATCTAGAAGTTAAAAGTTCGTTTGTTGAACCTTTTTAATAAATTAAAGTTAGGGTCTTAATTAAGACTAATGCATAGTCATTGTAACTAATGATTATGTCAATCTCATGCTTAATTGTAGGTTGAACGATAAACGCAAAGTTAGCGTAAGGCAGATAAGCTTTACATGCAAGTTTTTCAGTATTATGTGATGTTCTTGCAAACCTGTTGCTATATGTATAAACTGTTATGTGTGCACTTATTGTATGTGCTAATTGATTTTAAATCTGCCTTTGTACAGTCATATGATGTGAATAGTTAATATACAATTGATGCTATGAGTTGAACTATGGTATATGATTTATGTAATTTGAAAATATTGATATGCATTATATGCATGAAATAATTGAATAAATGTAAAGCATGAGTAGTATGATGCATATATTAAATGCGAAGCATGAGGCATAAAGCATGACTTAAATGTGAACTACGTGTTATGTGATAATTGTTAGACTTGCTGAGCCGTCGTGCTCACTCTTACTATAATTAAATATTTTCAGCAAAGTGCAAGGAATTTGAATATCCCGGTAAACGCAAAGAAACTGAATGAAGTTATAATTGTTATAAACCCTTATTGTTAGAACCGTGTAAATCTTTTAATGTAACATGTTGGAATAATTACAAATTGGTATTATTCTTGAGTTAAGGACTTGTAATAGTAGTGAAAGACAATTGTATAGTAAAACGAGTGCTAATACTTGTAAACTCGATTAGATTAGAGAAGTCTATAATAAACTAAATGTTTATTGTTGAAGTGTGAGCATTTGTATACTCACAAGGATTGTAATAGACTAGGTCATGTTATAAATGATCTGAGTTTGTAAGATAAATGTAAAGTTTGCGATTCTAAGGTAGAGTTCAAAAGAATATTATAAAATTTTAAATTTATTGAGTTTTTAGCAACATATTATTGTATAATGTTGTGAATAGTAAGGAGAAGGTTGTTCGTTAACGACCGGGGGTCGCCCGTAACCAGTATGGGGATTCCCGAGGCGTTACAAATTTTTATTAAGTTTAACTAATTACTTGCTATGACTATGTATCCACAATGAATTTATATAATTAACATTTGAAATTGGTTGACTTTTAAGTTTAATGTATGTGGTTTTAAATAAACAGGTCTATAATATGGTTACTTGTTAAATAACAATAGATTTTGAAATAGAAAGGTCTATGCCGACGGTATTGTGGTCGTCATCATGTTATAAAGAATAGGTGTGATTATCTCTATGCCGACAGTGAATATTGTCACCTTAGGGCACCCTAAACCCCGACGAAATAACACGTCGCTATAGTCTTTTTTTACTGTTGATGGGGATCAGTCGGTGTTGAGGACGAGACCGTCAACATTTGGGTTCTAAAGCTTAGTGACAAAAATTATGTGGCGATGGTAGACCCATTGGCATATGGGTATGATAACATCGATATAAGTATATGGCACGGTGCTAACGGCCACGGTTTGGAACCATCTGCATATCATATGGTGACGAATTTCGGTTCTATGACGACATGTCCATACCGTCGCCATAGTATTAAAATTCAACGAACAATACAAATTTGGGGTGTATTTTTAGTACTTAATAAAACTTGGGGTTCGGTATGCAAGTATGTGAAATTTAAGGGTTCAAAAAATATCATAAAACGGACTAAGAGGGAGAGTAAATCATACTTTGCTAAAATTAAATCAAAGCCCACCTCTTTCTCTACCTACTGGTTCACGCAGACTAAACTTCCACCAAAGATTAGGCGAGCTGAAGCTTTACGTGACTGGCCACGACTTCTTTTTAAAAAAGATAACTGAAAATTATGTGTGGCCTATGTATAAGAATGACGTAATCTTCAGTTCTAGGATTCAGTTTTTACCTAAACCTAGAAAATTCATGAGATAACACACAAGTTACAATCAAATCTTGTCTAATTCGTATTCAATTATACTCTGATATTAAGTGACGCAACGGAATATGGTTAGATTGTAACGTTTTAACACAAACACAAATGCTTAGTTATTGTATTAGTCAACAAGATAAAAACCTTGAATTTATATAAGAAAGATAAAAACTCTCAAAGATAAATTCTTATAATTGTGAAAAATTGTATCTAAAAAAAATAACATATTTATAGTACTAAACTACTTTTCTATAGCTAATTGAAAAAGGTTAATAACTAAATCCTAATCTAAATAAAATTATTAAAATTAAAGTGCAAAACATAAGCAAACCAAATATAAATTAATCTACTGAATTTTTTTAAATAATAAATAAAAATACATTAAATAAATTAAAACTCTTTGAAAAATAAAATATATAAAAATTCGAATATTTCTTATTATTTTTCACTGCATCACAAATATAGAAAACATGGCCCAAAATTAAAAAGATTGCACCAAAAAATGTAAGAACTGGGCTGAGATGATCAAAAAGCTGCAACGGAAGATGAATCGGTGCTACAAAATGGTTCCCTACGACTCTTCGGAAAAAGACAAATTGTATAATCCAAAAGTTAAACGGATCAAAGTTATCGTGAAGGAGGTTTTCAGAAGTTGCAGGAATTTCAATGGTTGCTACAGCAGAAATCGCTAAAGCCGGGGAGTACGCTAACGGAAGTTAAAAAAAGGTTCAAAGAAACCTAGAGTAGGATCTGATACCATGAAGAGGTTTTTATAAACAGTAAATGTGCAATAGCAATCTCTATAAACTGTGTATATAGCATACAATATTACAAGACGGAGAAGTGTGTGTGTGTATATATATATGTACATGTCGGCTAATAAATAAATATATATTTATTTATTAGCCGACATAAGATAGGTATAAAAGGTGTTAACCCTAATCTATCTAATTACAATAATAACCTTAATAACCTGTTAATTAGTTGTGTACTTATTTAATGTAAGTATTTTTTCTTGTGAATTCACTTTCTCTCAACCTGTAAATAATTCCACAATACATGATAATCTTACTGTGTATTATGCATACATGTATATCTATATAAAAATCCATCAAGCGAAATGATTATCCCTCACGGTTAAGGAGCGCAATGAGATATTTAGTTCAAGAATCTCTCACTCCAAACATGTATGTAATCTTTTCTTTGTTTATAATAAGAAATTTGATTTTTTTATGTATGTAAAAAAGATACAATAAGACATGGCCACGTAAGATACGCGTCGTTATTAGAAACATTTATTTATTCAAATATTGCTTTCTTTATTGTAAGTATAAAGAAAATCAAGAGCAATATATATATATATTGTCCCATAACAATATATATTTTAGTTTTTCATGAGGGGCAGAATGTGATTGTATAGTTAGGTCCAGTAGGGCATGTAAACGTGCTAGACGGATCATCATACGCATAACTATAAGCTTGTGGACACTTTCCCTTGACGAAAGTTGAGTAGCTTGATGGCTTGCATTTATCTGGAGAATTAAATTCACCGGTGCAACAATCTTCGGGCTTATTAAAGGCAGTACAAGCGCTCTTGCATCCGATGGTAGCACCATTTTGATCTCTTACTGCCAAATTCCCCGGACAGTCTTTATTTATGTCGACTGGGCAGCTTGTTGTTTCGCAGGCGGCTTGTGGAGCTACACGAACTGGTAAATTAAAGCCATCAACAAGGCTAACGTCGTAAAAATCTTTCCCACCGTTGCCATTCAAGGTGAATTCAACTAGAGTTACGGGGGGAACTCCTCCAGCGCCATTGCACGCTAGGCCTCGACCACAGTCTCCGATTGGACATTTGAATGATCCGTCGGTGGTACAGAATGTTCTAGCCCAGATTCGTCCGGACCACGGAGCTGGGGCATTGATGGTGTTTGAAGCTTTTGAGCTTAGTTCGAAACCGGATGTTGATGGTTGTGGACCGCTACTGGTTAGAGTTGCTGGCCAGATTGTGTAAGGGCAATTGTTTGTTATTGTGAATATAGCAGATTCACCACCTGAAAAACGTTCATTACATTAAAAAAAATAACATTTAGTTGTTCTAAGACCAATTTATATAAGAAAATGGAGAGCTCAACAGTTTTGATAAATATAATTGTATGGAAGAGGCACAAAATACAATCTGTCGAGTAAAATGACACTTATACTACAAGAAAAAAGCTCATTTTCGACGAAATTTATTCCGTTTAAATAAGCTTATTCTTTTTTTTTTCCTGACGAAAATGGTAAAATCGACGGAATCCCTCAGAAAAAGTGTTACATTGGCAAAAAAATTGCCCCTATTCTGACGGAATAGACTCATTTCATACGAATTTATCCCCGACGCAATTATTTACGGCCGAATTTTTGACGGACAATTCTGTCAGAAATAAGCTTTTTACTTGCAGTGTTACGTTTTTTTTATCATGAATACGTGTTACATAATCGACCTTTCTTGTACAACATATTCCCAGGTCAACAGATGCAATTATAATAAATAAATTAAAAAGAAACGTCATTATATATATGCATCTTTTGATATTGTAGGAAAATAAACTTGGAATTCTGACCAAGTAGCATAAATGGTGCAGACTAGAATTTTCTGTCCGCACAATTAATGATGATTCGTACAGTGAACAAACTACGCACCATAATGGCGTGAATGAAGAGATTACTTTTAAATGGCTGTTGATATTATAACGATAATAAGAAATCCATAAATCTATAAGAGTGTGTGTGTGTGTGTGTGTGTGTGTGTGTGTGTATATATATATATATATATACATATATATATATATATATATATATATATATATATGTACAAGTGCATCAAGCAAAAAGTATGTCCCTGAATATATTAACTTACCAAGTAGCAAAAGGGCGGCAAATGAAAGAGCAAAGAGAATTCTAAATCCCATGGTGGATTGCTTTGTTAGGTGTTATTTGTAATGTATTATTATGCAACGATGCTGGGAAAGGATCAATGGGCAACGGTTTATATAGTGCTAAAATATGCGTGGCAAATGTAGCAAGTTTGTTAATGGTTGCCAAGTTTCAAGATCTTATTGGCTTAACAAAACTTCGAGTCAAGTCCATTTAATGAATAATTTTCCACAAGAAAAAACATCCCTCCACGATAAGATTGCCAACTAATAATTTTTCATTTTTCACGTTGCGTCCATTTTTTGGTTTGAATTGTTTACATGGTAATTGGGCAATATAAGGTAGAAATATCAGGTTGTAGAACATGCGAATTTATTTTGTTCCTAAGTATGTACAGAGAGAAATTGGAAGCACAATAAGTAACGTACCCTCCACGTTATGTACAATGTTTTGGATTAGGATTTTCTATATTACACCTATCTTTCAATTTTTTTAAATATACATTCAACGACATATTGTATTAAATGATAAAATAAAATTCGTTGCAAACAATTAGTTACACAATAAAATTCGTCGTAAGCAATTATGTTTCTAAAAGTGTCCCTGAAAGTTATTTTTGTGTCACTAAATGTGTATTGAAAAAAATTGAAAGATAGAAGTAATAGAGTGAATATTAATTCGAATATTTTGGTTATTGATATTGTCAAAATAAATATGTATTTAATCATACGATTTTATAATTATTTTAGTGGCACCTAACTTTTTAACATAGAGTAACTCTTACGACATCATTTTTATTCTAACAATTTCAATTGCTTATATTTCTAATGAGACAACCAAAGCTTTAAATGTAACACCAATTAATCTTTCTTCACCCGAGAAACACTTGCATTTCAACAATCACAAACTTGTCTTGTGAAAACAGGAAAAGTCTTCGCAATATAAGCATGAATGCAAGCTTAAACTGGCCGTCAATTTTTAATTGGGTCTCTAACATGCATGCACTGACCTTTCTTCACTTGATTTAAGGACTATTCAAGAATACTATCTTTGTTATGACTGAGTGTATGTCCCTTCTAGACATGTAATTAAATTGTTATTATTCAGTTACAAGTTAATTACTTTTTGTTTTAATGTTTAACAAGCTTCATAGTTTGTGTAAAGAGTGGATAAATTTTAAAATTATATATCGAACAAATTTTAAAAAATGACATAGTTGGACGAATATTTATAATAATATAATGCATACCTCTTCATCTATTAAGAAAGCATTGGGGTTGATAATCATTTTTACGCAGTAAGATCATCACTTATAAAAAATAAGTTGTCCAAGAGATTGTTGATCCCCATTGAACTTGTAAAAATTTTGAGCGTAATTTGTTTTATTGACATGGTCAAACTTTAGATTAATTAGATTCCTGAATTAAAAAACTAAAGGTCAAAATACTATAAAATATTCTTGGTAAGTTCAAAGTAAAATTATGAATACATAGTAAATAATAATACTAATGTAAAGGATACATTGAATATTTAATAATACAACATAAAAAAAACCTTTGGACTTTGTACGTTAAATGTTAAATAATGACTAGGCAATTTAAAATTTGGTTGAAGAACATGCGAATTTATGACTGGGTTCAAGTAAAATGTTCTATTAGTAACGAGTTCCAATTTTTTGAAGAAGAGGATCTCGGATTATGTTTTTATCCGATACATCTTTTATTTAATTTTTTTCTTATATATATTTAACGACGCGAGTATTATTTTTAATGTTTCTATTAATGACACAATCATTTGTAATAAATTTTATTGTATCGCTTACATTCTTCCGTTCAAAATCATTCTAACTTTATGTTAAGCATTTCTCTTTTAATGATCCCAAAAAAAAAAAAAACACATTATCAATAAAAAGAATTTTTTTTTAATTCTTTGTCACCCCACGATAAGATTGCCGAGTAATTATTTTTCATGTGACGTCCGTTTTTTGCTTTTGTAAGTACTAAAAATTTATTTTTGGTTCATGTCTACCAAAATAACTTGCATGATAATGAAATACAATGATAAATTTGATAATACTATGTCATTTTATACCATTATCAATAAAAATAAGACTCATTATGTAGAGAAAAAAACACTCTTTTTATAGAACAGAGATGAATCATATTTTGATTGCTAATTGTCAATATTGTCAAGGGAAAAAAATAATACTGTTAGAGTAAATATAAATTTAACTACATTTAAAATTGTTCTAGAAATAACTAATACTTTTAACAAAACTTTTAACACTTTTAAGAGTAAATATTTATTTTTTTGTTCAAGGAACAAAGCTTTAAATGAAACACCAATCTTTCTTCATCCAAGAAGCAAGACTTGTCAAAATGGACCAAGTCTCTGCAATATTACATCCGTCTTTAATTCGGATCACATTTCTCACTAGATGTGCCAAAAATCCACCCATCATTTCTAAGGACTTGAAATTTCATGAAGAGATCTCTCTTTGCAAACAAACTCAAACTGGCTGAATATTTGGATCTCTAAGATGCATGCACTCACATATCTAATTCACTAGATCCAGAGCTATTCAAGCTCCAACATGGGCCTTTCAAGGACTATTGAAGAATACAAGGACCAAAAATAATTGGTTCAAAAGGAGAAAAACATTGCATTTTAATGACATTAATTATAACGTGTTTCTCATATTTTCCATATCCCAACCAAAAAGAAAGTTTCTTGGTTGTTGGAGAAAATTATTATTGGTGAAAACAATTTTGTACTTTTGGGTTGAATTAGGGTTTTTGATATTATGTTATTATAAATGAAGGAATTGTACATTATATAACGTACACAAAATTTAAAGATAATGAAACTGATCTGTCATTGACCTTAGCTCCAGGTGAACCATATAAATTTTGTGTTTTGTATGATAAATTTTTTTTTAATATCTCTTTAATATTGTTTCTTGTTGTGTTGTTATTCTCCAGCAAAAGGAAGGATATTTAAGCTCCGCATATTAGGCTGCTTAATTGTTGAAAAAGTCGACCCTAAATAATCCTACGAAATATTACAAAACTACATAGAAAATCAACAATACCCAAAAATAAGAACCAAATGATAAACCACGTTAATCATCAGAAAAGGACACTATTAATGTGGAAAACCTTTAAATAGAGAAATCAATGATGAATTTTGATCTCAAATATAAGAATAATTATGTAATTAAAATAATTATTTCTAATTTTGTCCTTAAACTTGAGTTATCACCGTTAATAGAAAGATTACCTTAGTCAAATTAAGCAGCCCAGATTAATTTCATCAGGAAATACCTACCTCTAAGCGGAAGGTAAAATCTGTTCATGACACTAAATCTTCAATTATCTTGAATGTTAGTTCTAAATTAAATTAATTTAAATAAAAATTAAATCTCGAATGTTGGTGTTGAAAAATACAAAGTGAAATACTCGTCAAAGTTCAAACCAAAATTAACGAGACTCAACTAATGAATTACACGTTTAGCGTGCACAAAATGAATTACACAATTTTCCGTACAGTTAATGCGCCTACTGAGATAGTCCGCCGCCCTTTTATTTCCTTAATGCGCCTACTGAAATAATGAGTCCTAACAAGCTCATTATTTCCTTTTTTTGATGAATTTGAGAGAATAATTATTAATTAGTTTTATTAGATTTTTAATAGGTACGAAATTAATTGAATTATATAGTATAGGTCTTATTGGTCAATTATTAAAGCTATTGAATGTAATAGATTGTTCAAATTAGGATTCTAGAAGATAATTAATATCATATTATAGTTTTTTAAGGTTAGCCCTTAAATTATGAGTCTTTCTATATTTATCTGTTTTTCTTACTCGTATATAAGACAATGAGTGTAACTCCACCTCATTTCATCTTTAACCCAAATGAGTGAAACACACTCATTTGTCTTGTATATAGGGAAGAAAAATGGGTAAGAAAAGTAGGTAAGTTTAGAATTTTTCTTAAATTATATATAAAGGTTGTATTTTAATTACAATGTAAAAAGGAAAATTTCTTTGCAAAATTAACTTTTACACCACTATAGTTGTCGTGTTTTATGTAATGCGCCACTGAACTTTTAAAAACTGTAATTAAGAAACTGAATTATTAAAAAACTACAATTGTCCCTTTCCGTCAAATATTTTTGAACGTTCGTCAAATTCATTTCACAAATTTCATACTTCATACGTGACTGACTTAAAAAAAAATAAAAATCTAAGTGAGGTCTCCAAAACGACGTCGTTCTGGAGGCTAACTTTTTTTAAAAAATAAAAAATAAATCATAATTTGAAATCGAAACAACCTCACATCTAGCAATGGCGAAATCAACGAGCGAGCTTCGCGTAATTGCAGCCACCGCACCATCGCTAAGATACCATCATCTGCCCAACCGGCATCAAATCAATAGCTTAGAGTTATTTCACCAGAAGTGCAAGCAATCAAAACTATCTCCAAAACTAACTCAAGAACATCTATTGGTCCGAATTTTTTTTATTTTCCAAGTGTATCAAAACTTTGTCATACCAAATCTTTTGAAGGGATAGTGTTGTTTGGTCATGTAAGTGAAACCCAGAATTTACTGCATCTATTTCCTCTAATTTCGCTTCAATTTCTTTTATGGAAAGGTGAATGTCAAGAAAAAGAGATCAATTTAAATAATAAGTTGTAGGTACTGTGATCTGTTACTGGAAGAGGGAATATAAGGAGTAAAACGCATTGTTTTACTTAGTATCTCATTCAGCACAAAACGCAGCGTCTCAAGTCGGTTATGAAGATTGGTTAGTTAGCAAAATGAAGTCGTTTAAGACTGACGGGTTTGTTAGCTGGGTTGTTAGCCTTGAGCGATGGAGTCACGTGTAGAGAGAGATAGAGAGAGAGAGAGAGCATCCTCTTGTGTCATAACATAATTTAGTAGGAGTATTTATATGCAGCATCTGCGTGAAAGCGGACATGAAAAATGATATGAATGAAATTTTCCTGTTTCCTTCTTTCTTTCTTAACAAGTTTATTTACTTTGCAATTTAATCTATTTAATTCATAACAATTTTGGTATCAGAGCATCGTCTGGGCAAATCATGGCGGAATCTACTTCGAAGCAGAGCTTGCAGAAGCACGAAAAGGATCTAAAAACCATGGAAGGACGATTGGATCAGGTTTAGGAGCTGCTTCAGGAAGAAAGGGAACAATCAAGGGAACAATACAGTAAAATGGAGGAGCAACTGAATGTTTTAAACCAGAAGCTGCTTAGCTCGAATGATGAGCTAATTAAGCGCCTATCGGAGGTATGGTCATCTTCAAATCGATCTGAGACAGAAGAAACAGCTACAATTGAGGTAAGCTCACAGAATCCTATTTCAGCCGAGATTTCACGACTATCCTCACCGGTGACAAGGACCTTCGCACAGCTTCAACTGGGATTTACTCCTAACCCCTTACAGATCCACACACAACCACTTACTATATCTCAATTCACTATGTCCCCCCTTAATCCTGTAACTAGGCCTTGCACAGCACCTCCACCGGTCACGAATTTTGTTTCCAATTATGTAATGACTGAATCTGTAGGTCGGACTTATAATACTGTGCGTTCCAGGGTAGGGGTCCAACGTCCACTTCGTCCAGTTGTTACAATGATAGGAGGATATCCTTATACAGACTCATACCCAGCCTCTGTAAATTTGACCAATCCATGCTCTCTTCCTTCACCCTATACAGCTGTAACTTCACAAGCCGGTTTCACTGCAGTTCCCCATACTAATTTTACTACAGTTCCACAGTACAGCTTCACTAACCTCATTACAACCAGTTATAACCACTCTATAGCCCAAATCAGTAACCCCTATAACCTTCAAACTACCACTTCCCCACAGTTTCCAACCCATAATGGACCCCTGGTATATCCAGACAGTTTGGAAGGAAGTTATGCCAGATTACATAACAGCTCTTACCTACCACTATCAATGCCTAAAATGGATTTTCCTAAATTTGAGGGAAAAGATCCCAGGGGATGGATTAAGAAATGTGATAAGTACTTTCAGTTGAACCCACTGTTGGATTCTAAGTCCAAGGTATTAAATACAGCCTTATATATGGAGGGAGATGCCGATATCTGGTACCAATCCCTGCAAGATGAGAAACCAAGATTAATATGGGAAGAATTCATATAACATTTGTGTAATAGATTTGCGAAAGGAGGCCATGAAAATTTACAAGGACAATTCAATAAACTAATACAAATAGGGAAGGTAGAACAGTATGTCAGGAGGTTTGAAGAACTAAAAAACCATATGCTGCCCCAGAACATAATCTATACTGAGGAGTATTTCATTGAGAGTTTTTAAAGTAGATTGAAGGAGGAAATAGCAATTCCCTTTACATCAATAAGGATAAAAGAAACCACAATATACCAAGAGGAAGGGCTAGAATAGCGGCACAAGGGAACAAAAACATAATGACAGCTTTCAAGGAAGGTGACAATCCAACAAGGGCTGCGATGGGACAAAAAACTTACCCTATCAAGAGGCTGACCATGGCTGAAATGGCAGCAAGAAGGGAAAAAGGGCTATGTTTCCACTGTGATGAGATTTTCGTGGCTGGACACAGATGCAAAAACAAGCATATTTACCTGATGATCACTGAGGAAGATGAAGAACAAACTCCTGATTCTGCAGATTATGAACTAGCCTTGATTTTACAAGAGGAAGAATGTGAAGTGCTGCAGGTTGATGACCCCTATGCAGTATCCATCCATGCTTTAACTGGGACCAATGGAATACATACAGTAAAGTTGAATTGAAAGGTTAAGAAAAAATAGATTAGCATGTTGTTAGATAGTGGTTCCACCTACAATTTCATATCCAGTACACTAATGAAGAGATATCATATGCAGACTACTCCATGTTCACCTATTAAAGTAATTGTGGCAACCGAGGAAGTAATTAAATGTGATAGAATGATAGACAAATTCAGTTGGCAAATAGAACAAAGGGAATTCTTGGCACCTATGTATGTAATTGCCTTAGGGGGTTATGATGCCATTTTGGGAGTGCAATGGATGAAGACAGTAAGCCCAGTTATCTTTGATTTTGACAATAGAAAGGTGACTATACATTGGGAGGACAGGAGGATAACGCTGGGAAATCAAGAAGTTTTTAGTCATTCTTATTCAGTAGAAGTAAATAAAGAATTGCACTGGAAACCTAAAGAGGAGTCATATTTTCTGGTTTAGCTACAGGCCATAGAGGCTGTACCACAATCAGATGAAGACATTCCTGACAGTATTCAGAAGGTTATAGAAGAATATTTTGATGTGTTTAGAGAGCCACAAGGCCTTCCACCCTTGAGAAGTCAGGATCATTGTAGGTTTTGATAGAAACAAAGTGTAGAAACTATCAGGAAATGACAGAACATTGAGACATCTAAAGTTGAGTAATTTATTAAGCTTCAAAGCACTTATTTATACAGCTAGCTTAAAACAGAAAAACATAAAAAGTGCAGCTTAATCTGCTACCTGCAGATACCTCCAAAAAAATAGCAACAAACCAACAAATACTTCCTAAGGAATAGGTAAATCTTCCACATGACTAACTTATTTGACTACTTCCACTTCAATATACTCAGCTCCATGTCAGCAGCTCCTAGGACATGTCATTCAACACTCCTCCTTGTCTCTGGAGCTGCAGACTCCAATCCTTTGCCTCAAGAACTCATATCTAGCTTTGGGAAGTGGCTTGGTTAAGATATCAGCATTCTGACTTTCTGTTTTGCAATAGACCAGCTGTATTTCCCCCTCCTTCTGTATCTCTCTTAGGAAATAGAGTTTCAGCTTGAAATGTTTTGTTTTGCCATGGAACACCGGATTATTTGCAATTGAAATTGCAGCTTGATTGTCTACGAGTATTTGTGTGCTTTCCTTTTGCTCCATAAATAAGTCAGCCATCAATTTCCTGATCCAGAGAGCCTGGTTCACAGTAGCAGCAGCTGCTACATATTCTGCTTCTGCTGTGGATTGAGCTATGACTTCTTGTTTTTTGGAACACCATGAAAAAATAGCAGAACCAAAGCTGAAACAATAACCTGAAGTACTTCTCATGTCATCAACACAACCTGCCCAATCACTATCTGAATAACCTTGAAGAGTAATTTTTTTATCTGAATAAGCTTGAAGAGTGAAATTTTTAACTTGACAAAACCTCAGACCATAGTCAATTGTACCCTTGACATATCTAACAATTCTTTTTGCTGCTTGAAAATGAATTTCACTAGCACAATGCATGTACCTTGAGAGTATACTTACAGCATTCATAATGTTTGGTCTAGTTGCCGTTAGGTACATCAAGCACCCGATAATGGTCCGATAAAGCCTTTCATCAGCTTTTGCAGCTCCATCTTCTTTGCAAAACTTCTCATTTTGATTCATTGGAGTTGCACTTGGATTGCACTCTTCCATCTTGAACTTTTTCAGGATTTCCTTGGCATATTTATGTTGACATATGAAGATCTCATTTTGTTTTTGTTGTACCTCCATGCCAAGAAAGAACGTCATCCTCCCAAGATCAGTCATCTCAAAAACATCCTTCATTTCCTTTTTGAAATTGTGAATTTTCTCCATACGGCTTCCTGTCACAAGTAGATCATCAACGTATAAAGATACCACAAGTGTTTCATTACAAACCTTCCTGAAGTATAGAGTAAATTCACTTAGGCTTTTTGCAAAGCCTAAACCTAACAAATGTGAATCAATCCTGCTGTACCAGGCCCTTGGCGCTTGTTTTAAACCATACAAGGCCTTTTTCAGCAAATATACTTTCTCCTCCATTCCTTGAACAATAAAACCTTCAGGTTGCTCCACAAAAATTTCTTCTTCCAAGTATCCATTCAAGAAGGCTGATTTGACATCCATCTGATGTATATGCCAGCCCTTTTGAGCAGCAAGAGCCAACAACATTCTTATAGTGTCCAATCTAGCAACTGGGGCAAAAGTCTCAGAGAAATCCACCCCAAACATCTGAGCATATCCTTTGACAACTAGTCTTGCCTTGTGTTTGTTTATAGAACCATCAGAATTGAGTTTGGTTCTATAAACCCACTTGACTCCAATTGCCTTTTTGTGTGTCGGTTTGTCCATTAGCTCCCAAGTCTGGTTTTTTTCAATCATTTTAAACTCCTCCTTCATTGCATCCATCCATTTTTTATCAGCTGCAGCTTCTTCATATCCTGCAGGCTCTATTATAGCAACATTGTATCTCTGATAGATGTCAGATAGTGATCTGGTTCCCCTGACAGGTTCATCATCAATATTGTCATTATCCTCCTGAAATTCAAGGTCCTTTTGGAACTCAAGATTCTCTTTAAACTCAAGCTTCTTATCATTCTCCCAACTCCAGCTTTTTGATTCAAAGAATTTGACATCTCTGCTAACTATTACTTTGTTGTTTTCTGGAAGGTAGATTCTATAGGCCTTTGATATTGAGCTGTAGCCTATAAAAATTCCAGCTTCTGCTTTCTTATCCAATTTATCTCTCTTAACATGTGGAATATAAGAGAAACAAAGACAACCAAATATTTTTAAATTTTGCAGCCTTGGTTTAAAGCCATACCATGCTTCAAATGGAGTCTTTTGTTGCAAAGCTTTTGTTGGCAGTCTATTCAGCAGAAAGACTAATGTATATGCAGCCTCAGCCCAGAATTTCTTTGGCAGCCCTTTGTCATGCAGCAAACACCTTGTCATTTCCATAAGTGTTCTATTTTTCCTCTCAACGACTCCATTCTGTTGAGGGGTATAAGGTGTTGTAAGCTGGTGCTCAATGTCTGCATCCTCACAAAATTTGTTAAATTTCCTCGATGTGTATTCAGTGCCATTATCAGACCTGATCACTTGTATTTTACATTTACTTTGATTTTCAGCCCAAACTTTAAACTTCCAGAAGATGTCAGCAACTTCAGATTTAAATTTCATGAAATAAATCCAGCACATTCTTGTGTAATCATCAATGAAAGCAATATAGAACTTACTATCATTCAGTGATGGTGTTTTCTGAGGTCCTCCCACATCAGTGTGTGCTAACTGCATCTTCTGAGTAGCTCTCCAGGCCTTGTTTTGTGGGAAAGGAAGTCTTGTTTGTTTCCCGTACTGACAGGTTACACAGGTAGGAGGTTTCACCTCTAATTCAGGCAAGCCTTCTTCCAGATCGTTATTCTTCATAAAGAGAAGAGCGGTATGATGAAAGTGCCCCAAACGCCTATGCCAAAGCATTGTATTGCTTTCTTCTTTGTGAATTTCAGCCTGCTCTTCTTGCATCAAATCCAAGGCAAAGCTTTTGCCTTTCATTTGGACTTTAAATACCTCTCTACCTTGTGTATCAGTAATCATGCAATGATTGTCCTCAAACAGCACCTTATAGCCTTTTTCCAGCAACTGACCAACACTCAGCAGATTTTGATTAATTTCAGGAACATATAAGACATTAGAGATTAATTTCAAACCTGTGTGACTTTCAATTGCCACTGTTCCTTTGACTTTTACTGCAAGATATGCTCCATTTCCAATTCTAACTTCGGAAGTAACAGTTTTGCCAAGTTCCTTAAAGAGCCCTTGATCATAAGTCATATGGTTTGTACAACCACTGTCTATAAGCCAAGTTTCTGGGGAGCTGCTAGTGGTAAAGCATGATACCACAAACAACTGATCATCTTGAGGTTCTTCCATAGCAGCCTTGGCTTCTCCTTGCTGCTGTTGAGATTTGCATATCCTTTCCACATGCCCTGGCTGACCACACTTGAAACATTTTACATCCGGCCTCCACCAACACCTTTTTTGTGGATGATTGGATTTTTTACAGTAAGGACATGGTGGAAACTTTTGAGTGTTGTTCCTGCTGTTATTGTTATTTTGTATCTCTTTCTTGTACTGAGATATGGCCTGAAATGCACCCTCCACAGATCCTTCATGTCTCATAAGCCTCCTTTGTTCTTGAGCCTGTAATGCATTCAACAGCTCTGCCAAGGTGATGTTTGACACATCTTTTGAGTTTTCTAGAGATGATATTGTAGTCTCAAATTTTTCAGGAACTGTTATAAAAATTTTCTGAACTATTCTAGAATCAGAAAACTCATTACCAAGAAGTCTTACTTTGTTAACAACACTAAGAAGTCTGTCTGAGTAATCCTTGATTGTTTCTGATTCTTTCATCCTTTGCATCTCAAATTCTCTAATCAGGTTCAACACTTGCATACCTTTGACTCGTGCATTTCCTTCATATTCCTTCTTCAGGAAGTTCCATATTTCATGTGCTGTCTTCAGTGTCATGATTCTGGTGAAAATTGTAGATGAGACAGCTGCAAATAGACTAGCTTTTGCCTTTGATTTCCTTTGTCTCCTCTCATTGTGTTGTTTTATCTATGCCATAGTTGGATTGTCGGACAGGGGAGGAACTTCATATTCCTCACTAACAGCTTCCCATAGATCACTAGCATCAAGGTAGGCTTCCATACGGACTGCCCACACTTGATAATTTATTCCATCAAACACTGGAGGTGCCAGTGCATTCAGTGAAGCTTCCGAGGTCATTCTGGATATTTTATGTTGGTGTATAGGCTCACTCACCTCACAGGTTGCTCAACCTGGCTCTGATGCCAATTTGTAGGTTTTGATAGAAACAAAGTGTAGAAACTCTCAGGAAATGACAGAACATTGAGACATCTAAAGTTGAGTAATTTATTAAGCTTCAAAGCACTTATTTATACAGCTAGCTTAAAACAGAAAAACATAAAAAGTTCAGCTTAATCTGCTACCTGCAGATACCTCCTAAAAAATAGCAACAAACCAACAAATACTTCATAAGGAATAGGTAAATCTTCCACATGACTAACTTATTTGACTACTTCCACTTCAATATACTCAGCTCCATGTCAGCAGCTCCTAGGACATGTCATTCAACAATCATCATATACCTATAATGGCTGGGAGTCAACCAGTAAACTCAAATCTATACAGGTACCCCTACATCTAGAAAACTAAAATAGAAAATATGGTGAAAGAAAAGTTAACCAGTGGCATAAATAAGCACAGCACATCCGCATATGCCTCACTAGTCTTACTAGACAAAAAGAAAGACAATTCCTGGAGATTTTGTGTTGATTATAGGGCCCTAAACAGTATAACAGTTAAAAACAAATTCATTATAGAGGAGTTACTTGATGAACTTAAGGGAAGTCAGATTTATACCAAGTTGGACCTAAGCAGTGGCTATCACCAGATTAGGGTTAAGGCTGCAGATACACACAAGATAACTTTTAAAACTCACCAAGGGCATTATGAATTCATTGTGATGCCCTTTGGTTTGACCAATGCTCTCGCCACATTCCAATGCGTCATGAATGAAATATTTGGACCACATTTAAGAAAGTTTGTCTTAGTATTTTTTTATGACATATTGGTATATAGTCCATCTCTGCAAGAACACCAACACCATCTACAATAGGTCTTGGAATTTTTAAGAAGGAACAAATTGTTTGTCAAGTGGTCCAAGTGTAGTTTTTCACAAAAACAGGTGGAATATCTGGGCACATTATAAATGCAGAGGGAGTAGCAGTAGATGACAGGAAAATCGAAGCTATTAAGAAGTGGCCCAGTCCTAGATGCTTGAAATCACTAAGGGGATTTCTAGGACTTGTTGGATACTATCGGAGGTTTGTCAAAAAATTTGAGATCCTAACCAAACCATTGACCAATCTACTTAAAAAAGGAAATTTCAAATGGTCAGATGAAGCTGAAATGGCCTTCAACCAACTTAAGGAAACACTTTCTACCATTCCTGTACAAGGCCTACCAGATTTTTCAAAAAGTTTTGTACTAGAAACAGATGCTTGCAAGATTGGAATAGGTGTTGTGCTGATGCAGGAGGGAAAACCACTTGCATTCTTAAGTAAGGCACTATTGGCTAAACATTTGGGGCTGTCCACCTATGAGAAGGAGCTACTGGCCATCTTCATGGTAGTACAAAAATGGAGGACTTACTTGTTGGGACATAAATTTATCATCAAGACTGATCATGAAGCGCTAAAACACTTTATGGAGCAAAAGTTAACCACATTAATTCAGCAAAGGTGGGTCTCCAAGATGTTAGGTTTTGACTACATTATACAGTACAAAAGTAGATAAATAGGATTTTTTATAGCAAAAATCCAACACAATCTTCATGCCTAAAATTTGCTTAGCTAAGCTTAAATCCTTCATATCAAAGGACTTGAACAGTTCACCCTTGAGCCTATGAATCATATTAGCATCTTGCTCAACTATCTCTAGCTCCCCCTCCCTAGCAACTAAAAGATATTCCGATGAAGGATACTTGGCTGATGGTACGCGTAATCTCGTGGGTCTCCTGAGCTGAGGTTTTTTAATATCAAGATGAGGATGGGGGGGTTTCTCCCTCTGCTCAGCACTCTCTGCATCTGACCCATTATCTCATACAAATCTATATCAGTCTTTTCTTCATTCTGAACTCCTTTGCTAACTATTGAATTCTTTAGTGGAGAAGGAACTCCACTGAGGTCTGGAACTCTATCATCTCTAGACTGTGTAACATTATCAAAATTCTCATAATTCTAGTGCTCATTAAACCCCACACATCTCTGCTTCTAAATAATTTCTTCTAAATTGGATCCCATAATTTGTACCCAAACTTTGAATCTCGATAGCCAATAAACACACATGGAGTAGATTTGTCGTCAAGTTTTGATCTCTATTCCATGGGGATATGTGTAAAATTAATCCTTGCACCTAAATACCCTCAAGTAAAAATATGACGCATCCTTACCACTCTAATTTTTCACTAGAATCTGAAAATCCAATAGTGCTGATGGAGATCTATTAATTAGGTAATAAGCAATACAAACAGCTTCACACCAGAATGACTTAGGTAGCTTAGTTATTCTCAACATGTATCAAACTCGCTCAATAATAGTGTTGTTCATTCTCTCAGTCACATCATTATGTTATGGGGTGCCAGAGTCTATTTGCTTATGTCGAATACTATATTTATCACAATATGCCGCAAATTCTTTTGAAATGTATTCCCCTCCATTGTCACTACGAAGGCACTTCAATAATTTTTCAGTTTCCCTTTCAACCATAGCATGAAAACTCTAAAAGTGCTAGAATATATGGTCTTTTATTTTCAACAAATAGACTCACATCTTACGTGAAACATCCTCAATAAAAATAACAAAACATCTATCGTCACCTAAGGACTCAACCCCCATAAGACCGCATACATTAGAATATACTATCTCAAGTAACTTAGATTTTATTTTAGTGGAGCTACTAAAAGAAACTCTATTCTGCTTACCAAACAAACAATAATCATAAGGTTTAGAACAACACCTTTAATAAAAGGAACGTGAGACCTTTTTGCTAACATCTACAACCCTTTCTAACTCATGTACTGATGAGGACATGCTTGGCTTGGATGGAAATCAAGGAGTCAAAACTTGGGGATATCCAGTTCAATATCTTATTGGACCGGTTACACAAGTACGAGCAAAGCAAGTCAAGGAAGGACTTGTCGGATTAATTCAAGAAGTTTGAGCTAGAGAAATTGCAAGCAATACAAGTCATGTAGAAGATCCAAAGTTGATTCAAGTGTTGCAATCTAGCTCAAGCCAAGATCCAAAACAATAAAAATAAAATCAAAAAATTCAGAAAACTGAGTTTTAGAACCAGGGCCTCGGCGTTGGGAAATGACTTGAAGTCAGGGCCCTGATGATGGATGACAGAGAGCTCAGCACCTCAGCGCTGAAAATGAACTGAGGCTCAGTGCCCTGGTGCTAAGGTCAAGATTCAGAAGAAAAAAATTATGTTTTTTTTTTCCTTCAAATTTTCCAATTTAGCTTAGGATTTGTAACCTTTTTAGTTTAGCTTTCTTATGTAATTATATTTCCTATTGGTTTAAGGGTTAGGAGTTCATAAAATACTATAAATATGGGTTTATAGCTTTGTAATCAAAATAATTTTTTATTCATTATTCAATATACTTTTTCAGAGGAATTAATCTTCATCTTTCGATTCTTTGAGAATTTTTGAGCGCTTTTCTTAGTCATTCTTGAGATTCAATTTGACTTATCATACAACAATTCAAGTTGTGTGTGGCGTCTTTTATCGCATCAATCGTCAATTGTACTGAGGTTTTTGTCTATATATAGACAACGGGTTGAGGTGCCGTTGGTGTCCATCAACGCAAATTTCTTGCACGAGCAATTGTACCAATGCCCTCGCTTTCATATAAGAAATGGGTTGAGGTGTTGTGAGTGTGTCACCAAACAACTTTGTCAGAAAACGATTCGGGCATCGTTCACTTTACGCAAGCGTACCATGGACCTTAAAAATGTGCTCGAGCCTTTTATGCCACAGATTCGGTGAAGATTCATCTCCAACTGCATTTGACTCACTAGATCACACCTTCACATGAGTCTTGTACAATGAACATCAAACAATACCTCTTCCAGCCACCATTACACCCTTGGTAAGCTTCCACTTTTCATTTTCGAAGTGATTCGCATAGCCTTCCCTATTTAAGACCATACTAGAAATCAAGTTGAGGCACAAATCTAGAACATGTCTAACATCCCTCAAAGTAATAGTGCAACCAATAACTGTCTAAATGCAAACATCATTTAACAATCTTAGACTAATTAGTGTTACCCATTCTCATATGCCCAAAGTCTTCAGCTTTGTACGTCATGAAGAATTCCCTCTTGGGAGAACTAATATCAATAATCAAATTAATTTTTTGATCAACAACATGTAAGTATTCCTTTTCCCAAAATGAAAGAAACACAACATCCTCGGTAACTATAGCTAGAGTATTCTTCTCTTCAACTTTTCCTTACTTACTAGTTTTCTGTTTCTCTAACCAGATCTTACAATTTCTTTTGTAGTGACCATCCTCGTTACAATAAAAACACATGTACGTAATGTCTTCTCTAGTCTTTGACTTTCTCCTATGATTTCTAAATTTTTTACTTTTGATACGATTCATGTTTCCCTTATATGATCCCCTAAAATTACTTTTACCCCTGTTCTTTGCCTTAAGTGCATGTGTCATAAAATTCATACCCTAATCCTTTTTCTTTGTCTCCTCATTATGTGTGTTGTCCTTGACCATCTGCATAGTTATTTTTCCTTTCGAAGCTGAATTATTTAGTGACACAACCAAAGTTTTCCAACTATTAGGCAACGAACTTAAAAGTAACAATGTCTGAATCTCGTCATCAAGATCTAACTTTATGGTAGACAACTGGTTCACCAATCCCTAGAACTCACTCATCTGCTCGAATACACTGCTACCATCTTTGTACTTCAGGTTCACGATCTTTCGAATCATAAAGGTCTTATTTTGTGCATTTTTCTTCTCATACATGGACTCTAATGTAGTCCAAAGAGTATTGACATCCATTTTCTACGAAATATTGTAGAACACACTCTGATCAATCCACTGTCAGATGTGACTGATCATCTTCATGTTCATCTTTTTTAAATCAACCCCAAATTTATTTGTTGACTTAATTTCCTTAAGCTCCAAGAGGTTCATATAAATCCTTACAGTAAAGGATGTCTTCCATTCTAGGCTTCTAAATCAAAATATTAGATGAGGTCAATTTAATCATGGTGCCACTTGATTCCTCCATTCAATTTATCAAAAACAAATGTGCAAAAACCTAGCTTTGATACCACTTTGACGGAAAATTTCCTCCAGCTAGAACTATTTCAGATAAATTAAATAATAAAACATGCCAAACAAATAATGCAATTCTACCAAATAAATAAAAATCGCAAAAAATAAGCCAAACGCAAGACACCAAATTTTATGTGAAAAACTCTCTAAAACTAAGAGGTAAAAATCACAAGTCAAGCTCCAAAAATTTTACTACCAAGTTTTAAAACCAAAAATTTGAAAATATTACAAAATTGATAGAGTACAAACATACCTTAATTTGAGTAAAAACTCAAATTATCTCATCACTCAAAATTCTCTGAATTAATTAAAGTCTACAAGTAATTAATTAACTCAAACCAATGGCGAAATCGTGATCAATCCTTCACATAAAACTCTCAGTTTTTCTTTTTCCTTCCAGCGTGCTGCACTTTTCTTACTCTGCTAAATAACAAGAGTAATTGAATACTCTTCCTTTTTTGTCCCTGTAATCATTATATGAATTATACTCTTGATTTGGGAGCATCCAGTCCCTTGAACCTCGGGTTTGGTGCTCATGATACAACATTCACACATAGTTATCTATCCATTCATCATTAATATCAATGTTAATTACATTGTTCTTAAACACAAAATATAGTTATCTTAGGTTAACTAACCTTTAATTACAAAACATGATAGTAATATGAAAGGTTTACATAATATTATAAACTAGTCTGAATAGTAATTAAACTACTCATTCGTTTTTCCTTTACTCTTGTCCTTTTTAGACCCTTCGGCAGACTCTGACTTATCTAAAAAGTTTATATTTGGCAAATGTGAGCAACTATTGGCTCAGTAAGTATATAAAAAAGTTTATGTTATTTAAAACATGGATAATATAATCATTTATGAAAACTTCAACAATTGAGAAAAGCTTGAAATAAATATGCATAGGCATTTAATTTTGATTTCAAAGTAATGAAGTTTCATGTTAGTGGTAAATTGGCCGTGAACTCATTTAGAATGTTGGCAATCACAAGGAATGACAACACCTGCATGTCATAAGACCATATTTCGTTAAGACTATTAACAATTAAAATAATTGAAAATAATCAAAGATGTGTATTTAGGGGATCAACCTATCTTACGATACATTGTGCATAACATAAATATCTAGCGACGCAACCACGTCAGTAAGAATTATATCATATTTATCCCCTACTATGAGGGTTGTTTAGTTTCAGTGATTACATAGGATTCCTCACCACAATAATATGGCTTGGAGAACATTTCAATGAATTTTATGGATGCAATATTCATCCTTCAATATCTTATCTAGCGAAAACAATATGGCATAGACTTTTGTTAACAATGGTGTTCATGCAATAATGGAACTATAAGCTCAAGTGGTTCAAATAATGAACAATTTGTTAAATGCACGCAAGTGCGAATATGGCATACATCTATAATGTATATAATGACAATAAATAGTTCGAATAGAAAACTGGTCTGTCGCGTCGTATACTTTTACCTTTTCTACCACGTCCCTCGTATTGCCTACATATATAATAATATCGGCTTACTAATTAGTTATAAACAAAACGCTCATTCATTTCCATTTCAAACGTAACACGTCTTTGCTTAATACGTCTATTTATACAAACATACATATTAGCACATATCACATTGGTTTATAAGTTCATAACTATGCTCATGCAATTTATACTTTGCATATAGCACTAAATCATTTTCATCTAACCATACACGTACTAATTTATCTTAGTAACTTTGTAATGTATCCTTAATTCCCTTTTGAATGAATATCATTAATCGGTTACACATGAAATCTTTATTCATTACTTTTTAATCATTTAACATACCAATTTATTGAATTCATAGCTTAACTTGTATATAGATACACATTCTAGACATTTTATATCATAATTAAATCATCGTTGGCACCCATTTATTAAATTCCAGAAAAGTTAATTTTTTAGTTTTTCAGACCTCTGCGTCGAGGCTGTTAGGATTTAGTTTGTTATTTTGTTAATAAATGTCCTAGTCTTTAGGGGACTGTTGCTGTTTTGATTTAGTCCAGTTTGTTACCATGTTTTTAGCCTGAACGTGGGTGTTATTATTTCTTGTTATAAGGCTATTTATAGCCACTTATATTTCTCAAGTAACTATTGTGGGTAATTCTCATATTATTCTTTGCACTATTTGTTTTTCAATTCTTGAGATCTAACATTCTGGTATCAGAGCTTACTACAGCTTAGAGTGGCTCAAAACACAAAGTGTGAGAGAAAAGAATGAGTGAAGAGAAAGACTCTACCATCCCACGCTTCAATGGTCATTATGATCATTGGAGCATGTTGATGGAAAATCTCTTGCGATCGAAGAGTCTCTGGAATCTTGTTGAGAATGGTTTTGAAGAACCAAAAGAAGGAACAGAGTTAACGGATGCGCAAAAGACGCAGTTGGAGGGTGCTAAGGTTAACGATCTCAAAGTAAAGAATTATCTATTCTAGGCTATTGATAGGGTAATTCTTGAGCAGATCTTGGAGAAGCGCATCTCGAAACAAATTTGGGATTCTATGGAAAAAAAGTTCGAGGGTAACGCTAGGGTTAAGCGACCTATTCTTCAAGCTTTGAGGAGGGATTTTGAGATTATAGAGATGAAAATAGGGGAAACCATCACCGATTATTTTGCTCGAGTCAAGACAATTGCCAACAAGATGAGGAGCAATGGTGAGCAGATGAGAGATATGATAATTGTGGAGAAGATCTTTAGAACTTTAACAGAGAAATTTAACTATGTTGTTGTCTCAATTGAAAAATCTAAGGATATCAACTCTCTATTAATTGATGAGATGTAGAGTTCCCTCGTTGTACATGAATAGAAATTAAATCGAAGCAATGCTGTAGAACGGGCGCTTAAAGTGACACATGATGAAGGTTATAGTGGAAGAGGACATGGGAAAGCAACCTTCAGAGAAGGAAGAGGCAGAAGTAGGGGTCGTCAAACCTACAACAAGGCAACCATTGAATGCTAAAATTGCCATCAACTCGGACACTATAAATATGAATGTCCAAGTTTTGGAAAGCCGGCAAACTATGTAGAGCTGGATGAATATGAGGAGATACTTCTTATGGCCCATGTTGAGTCACAAGGAGTGAATCAAGCAGACAGTTAAACTAGGCAATCACACAAGGATGAGCATTGTCGGAAAGGGGAGTGTGAGGCTGTCATTGGAAGGTGCTAACCACCTAGTAACAGGGGTGTTTTATGTGCCAGAGTTGAGGAATCAACTCCTTAGCATCGATCAGCTATAGGAAAAGGGGTTAACTATCCAAATTTAGTCAAATTAGTGTAGAATCTACCATCCTTCAAGGGGTTTAATTATTTAAACTAAAATGACAACTAATAGGATGTTTGTTTTGTTGTCCAACACTTAACCTATCAAGAAGGAGACCAAGGAAGTATGTCTACAAGCAACCACTCAAGATCTAGCTTACCTCTGGCACCGTAGATATGGCCATCTCAGTTATAAAGGACTCAAGACTTTGTAACTCAAAGGAATGGTGAGGGGTTTGCCAAGTTTCTCTGAGTCTAATATAGTATGTGGTGATTGCTTAAAAGGAAAGCAACATCGAGATTTTATTCCAAAGAAAAGTACATGGAGAGCAACGCAAAAGTTAGAGCTAGTTCACGTTGACATTTGCGGTCCAATTCTCCCACATCCAACAGCCACAAGAGGTACCTAATTTACTTTATCGATGATTTCAGTAAGAGGGCTTGGGTTAAGTTTCTTATTAATAAGGCAGATGCTTTGGCTTCCTTTAAACTATTCAAAAGTTATGTTGAAAAGGAGACTAGTTTATCTATCTAATGTTTAAGGACAGATCGTGGTGGTGAGTTCACGTCAAATGAATTCAATGAATTTTGTGGGAAGAATGGGATAAAGAGACAGCTGACCACTGCTTATACACCACAACAGAACGGTGTCGCCGAGAGGAAGAACAGGACTATAATGAACTTGAAGATAAAAGTCGCAGTTGCATTCTCTTTGGAGTTAGTGAAGAATCAAAGGGATACAGACTTTACGATCCAGTGACAAAGAAAATTGTGATTAGCCGAGATGTTGCTTCAAGGAAGACAAGAAATGGAGCTGGGATAAGAGTTATGAAGAACAAATTAAGTTGGACTTAGAATGGGGAGAAGAAGGGGAACAAAGTGAATCTGAAATTGAAAAGGGTGAAAATGTAGTAGAGAATGGTGAGGCGCTGAAGAACGCTTTGTTCTTGGCATCGGGGCGCTATCCTGTGTTTCTAGAAAAACATGTTCTGTAGATTTCCAACTAGCAGATCTTTCATTCCTATTAAGCATAAAAGCTATTTAACTTACCACTTACATCAAATACACACATACTCTAGCCTCCAAGCATACATTATCTTTATTAAGTTCAAAATTTACAAACTAAATGCTTTAAGTCTTTACCAAAGTTCTTACCAATCACTTAGATCTTAAGACTTTAAGTCTTTCCAACTTAGTATACCTTCTTTACAATGATCATCTTACTAGTATACATAGTACTTTTCAACTTAGGTTAGTTTTAATCTTACCAACACATAACATACACCTCCTTTGGGTTTTTGAAAGCAAAACATACAAGTTGAGTTTTACACCATCACATAACTCATTCAAAGTTTTAAACCAAAACATGTTCCTATAACCATTCTTTCTTAGATTTAAAAATACCATAAGTTATACTTAGTACAAAGTTATGAAAACTCACCTTCTACTAATATTAACACTTGAACATCACATAGAGTCTGGATTTCCAAAAACATATATTTTAGGCTTTTGAAATCTTATAATTCATATTAAGTCTTATATTCATCAAAACATTCCATATAAGGTTTTAAACCATATTTATGCTCATTAACATATCATGATCCTTTAAGTCTTGTAAACATTTCTCATTCCTTATGGAAATCAACTCGGTTTCTTTTTACAAAATGTGATTCATTTGAAAGATAATAACAAAACCATGTTCCATTTGAAATCATTCGCTAAACTATATTCATACCATTTCTCCTAGATCATGCTTCTAGGTTATATCATATGAAACCAATCATGATTCATGACTCTACCATTCCACTCATAACATAACTTAACTCTTTAGGTTTGATGAAAACCAACATTTGAAATATATAGTTTTGAAGCCAACCCTTAACTTTTGATTCTTAAATTTCATTAATGAACACTCAAAGCACATAATCCATGGATATACCACTTATTTCCTTTTTGGTTTGAAAATAACCTCTTGAAAACTAGAGTTTCACTTTAGGCTTAGTTTTATAAACCACACATACTACACTCCTAACTTATAGGCTTTTGAAAACAAGGCTTATATATTATGTTTTATAATCAAATAAAATATTTTATACAAGGTTTTGAAATCGTTTATATGATGACAACACATAACCTAATGGATCTTTGAATTATTACATATACTACATATAATAGAGTTTTGAAACCCAACACTTACTTGGTTTGATTCACTAGTTTCATAAGCTATATAACAACATACATCACATAGTATGTTTTGAAAACATTACCGCTTATCATTAACATCAAGTTTGGTTTATTCTCACAACACATGTTGTATTCAAAAACCTTAACCAAAACATGCTACTAGTTTATATGACCAAAACACCTTAACTCACCAAACAACCTCTAATCATTGATCTACCAATAGATTTACCATTGGAATATTAAATTTTATTAAAAAAAATTATTTGAGGATTTTTAACAAACATTTGGTGTGCATTCATTAACATGCTCTATCATGGTTCATATATATAAACATATAAACACACATCTCCTTCCATTACCCTTCATTATAACACTGAATCCACCATGATCGACAACAAGATACATAGCTCCCACAATCAAGCTGATAGGACTAAATTATACGATACTTCTATGCCTTAATACTTAGTTTTTATATTTATTGTGTGCTTAAATGTTTAATTTTTTAGCTTATTTTGGTTTTATAGGATTTTAGTTAATTTATGTTAATTTAGGTAATTTTATACTAATTTTATATTTCTTTTTATTTATGTGTTTTTATTTATTTTTAGCATTTTAGGTGTTTTATTTATTATTATGTGTTTTTAGGATTTTTAGTATTTTTATATTATTTTTATTTATTTTTATATTTTATTTTGTAGGAAAAATAAAGCTTGGGGGCAAATCTGGAAAATCCGCAAAGTTTAATGTCAATTTTGGTAAATAACCAACACGGATGGCAAAAAGGTAAATAAGAAGAAAAGACGCGGAGGGCCATAATGGTAATTAGCCGGAACACAGATGTCCGCGCAATGCGCGGAAGACTTCAAAACTGGAGAGGAGACGACGCCGTTTTGGCGTGCGTACAGACGTCCGCGCAATGCGCAAAGAGAAGCAGACAAAGCATGCGCCGAGAGCAGGAAACGACGTCGTTTTCTTGAAGGTTACGGAAAAAAATAAAAAACCGCGCAATGCGCGGGTGAGCGGTGACGTCAGCTTCCGCGTTGACTTGGTCAACTGGCGCGTGTAAGGGACGTTTGGCTGGGCATTAATGCTGGAAAACGGGTTTTTTGGGATTTTTGCAACTTTTTGACTCCAAATTAGATTTTAATTCCAACTAGGCTTAGGATAATAATTCTTTTTCTTTTTCTTTTATTTTTAATTGTAAATCCTATTAAGGTTTGGACAAGTTAGAGGCCTATAAATAGAGGGTCAATCTCTCATTATTCATTGTAAGTTTTTGGGAGATCTTTCTCCTAATTTCTTGGAGAGAGTTTTTCAACTAGTAGGTATTATTTTTATTATGTTTGGTTAATTTTATTTTTTCAATTCCAAAGGGATGTTCAACCTTATTTTTAATTAATGTTTTAATTGAGTTTTATCATTTATTCCTTAATGCATGAGATTTATTCTTGATGGTCTGTTTTAATTGTTTTATGATATTTGCTTGATTAATTTGATAATGGCCTGTTAGGTTAATCAATAATTTATCATATGCTAGATTAAGATTTGATATTAAGCAAACGATATTTTATCTGACCATAAGTAGCAATTAATAATATTTAATTGTGGTCAAACTTTTGAATATTATTATGATTATCAAGATGGCAAGTTAAATGGTCCGCGATGTTGAGATTGTTGCTTGGAATAATCTAATTCTCTAATTTTTAATGCAACTGTTATATTAAATCTAAACTGATAGTTCTAGGTTGTATAATAGTTAGGGTCTTTTGTGAGCGATTGCTGCATTAGATTTATAATTTAAGGAGGATTTCGGGTAGCTTGGCGATTGTCGGTTATCTAGGATTATTAATTTCAATTGAAGGAAAAGATAATAATAACTTGATTAATTTGTTGATTAAAAGAAGGGGATACTGAACTAAGGAACTGAAGTTTGTTTTAATTGATTTTTCTCATATTTATTTATTATTCAATTTTATTTTGTTTGAATTTTAATTAGTTAATAATTAATTCCAAATCCCCCATTTAATTAGATATTTTTGAAAACATTAGATTTATTAAAACAATTCACTCTCTGTGGGTTCGACTCTTACTTTCACTACTACATTAATATTTTTCAAAGTAAGATTTTATTTTTGGTTGCTTGCGACAGCTTCCCACAAGCATAAGCAAGAAAATGAATATACACTGTTGAAGGTTGTTTTGATTTGATGATGATAATTGTTGTGCAAAAATGATTGTGGTAAATGTGCTTACATGGTTGATTGTCAATGTGTATTTGTCAAAGTGCTTATGTGTTAATGTGCTTATGTGCTTAAGTGATTATGTGCGTAGATACTCTGAAAGTGCTTATGTGCTTAAATGACAAAATGATTATATGTTAATCAAATTAGGTGTCTACATGATCATGTGTGTATGATATTTTACCTATGTCTAAATAATGTAAATCCAGACATTTGTTTAACATAAATATGTCTTGTTAAAAACTATCTTGTCTCATAAAAGAAAATAAAAGTTGGAGATTCAAATGTTGTAAAGTCCTTTTAAAAGATATCTGTGTACAAAGGACTTAGATTTTAAAGATCAGAATTGTTACGTTGATCTTTCAGTAAGAGTCACTCTGCATAAAAGTTGTATGATATAAGCAGAGTAGCATAAGAATGTATCATTGCTGTATTTTATATATCAGAGTCTGTAAAGTCCTTTCAATATAATGATGTAACAATGTAAGAAAAGACTTAGTTAGAAAAGATCAAATATGTTAGGTTGATCTTATGTTTGATCTGATCAGTCTATACTATCGTAGAACGGACACTACGATTCCTTGCAAAGAAGACTCAATGATTCTGTATAGATCGTAGAGTGAACTTTACGACTCTTTACCAGGATAACTCTACGATCATCAAAGAAAGTCAGATGTGCAAGAGGTCTACTAAACTTACAAGCAAAATTTCAAGAATTGATCAAGTACAAAATCGTAGAGCTGAACTCTACGATCGTCAAACAGACAGTCAAGCAAGCCTACAGTTAACGCTGAACCAGAGAATAAATGTACTCTACAATATACACGTTCTAGCAAGATCGTAGAGTAAACTTACAAAGCAAGCATACGAGATCTATACGATTTGCACAAACAAAAGAAATCGTGGAGTAATACAGAATGACAAGACATTGTAGAAAAGTGATCTACACATGGAACAATCGTTGAGTAGAATTAAACAATGTGTCAACATAGACAACAACTCAACGATTTCACTAAGAAGCACGACAGTTCACAAACTCTACGATTTGAACAAAGGGACAAGATCGTAGAACGAAATCATAAAGCAAAGCACTGCAGACAAACTCTACGATCTGATCACAAAAGCAAGATCGCAGAGTAAAAGAGAAGTTTGCTCCAACTCAAACATTTACCCGACATATTTCAAGTAACGAGTGGAGCTGAATTCGTAGAATCCAAATGAGCAGACAATCACTCTACGAATTCAATATAAGAAGCAGCAAAGAATCATAACTGCAATATGATGCTATAGGAGAGAGTGTATTTCTCTTCCAGATTCGAAAGAGATTAAGTGTTTCTGTGATACAGATGCATGTCAGAGTCACAGATGACTTTGTGCCTAAAAGACTATAAGTCAGGACCCATTGCTCAGGAAAATGGTGAATAAGGTCAGACTAATGGGACATCTCTGAATACATCAGAACAGCTGGCTCTAAAAGTCAAGGAAGGTATTTATTGATGAATCAGAATATTAAGTAGCAAAGAATATAATAATCCTTGCTGAACAACTCTGGGAGTGCAACGACTATAAATTCAGAGAAAGCTGAGCTACAGGTTAATATATCAGAACATGTCAGAAAAGGGAAAAGCACTGACACAAGCAGCTAGAAAGTCAACATCGAAGATATTAAGATCTGCACAAAGTCAAATGAAACCAACGGGATTTCTTTCAACGGTAATATATGCATAGAGATATAAAGGCTATTATAACAAATAGAAGTAGTGGTTGTTGAATATACAAGTGAGATGATGGTAGACAACAACCGATCGTAGAGTGAAAACAGAAAATGAATATGCTGAAGGACTCTACGATCCATCAGAACACAAATACTGAATTGAAAGAGACATATAGAGAAATGACTCTATTACAAGAGAAGTGTTCAGAGCTGCTAGGCACATGGTAGAGAGAAGCTTAAATTCCAACTTGATACAGACATGGAAGCAACTGAGTACCAAAAAGGAAGGAGCATTACAGTCATCTCAGAAGCCCATCTTGAGAAGCTATAAACGATCTATGATAAGAAAGAACAACTGAGTACCGAAATGAATGAGCTTCACAGTCATCTCAGGAGTTCGTCTTGAGAAGTTATCAAGTACCAACAGAAACTGAAGTTCAAAAGCCTAGCAGCACAATGGGTGATCACAAGAAGATATATTGAGCATATAAAGAAGCCAAGCATCATTGTCGAACTCAATATTATATCAAGAGTGATCACATCCTGCTACTGAGTATTTAAAGACAATGGAGCTTAAAAGTACAACTCAGTAGCAACTTCAACATCCATCAACAAGCAAGAAGCCAAGTCTGTTGGACTTGAATAGGGCAACTATGTCCTTGTCCTAGTGACTAAAGGAGCCAAGTCTGCTGGACTTGAAGAGGGCAGTTATGTCCTTGTCTTAGTGACTAAACTAGCCAAACCTGCTGGGTTTGAAGGGTTCTTAGTGAATCAGAGTTTCCAGGCTAATGAGCTTAAAGGGTTTTGTATGAACCATCCTTAGTGGATTTCCTACTCGTTGTAGTAGAAGAGTGGAGTAGGAGTTATTCAGTCTCCGAACCACTTAAAACTCTCTGGTGTCATTTACTTTCAGTCATTTACATTCTGTCTTATATATATATATATATATATATATATATATATATATATATATATATATATATATATATATATATATAATATGACTGTTAATTGGTTTACTTAACAAATGATTTTCTTCAATATAGTCTTAACTCAATGAAGCTGCTTTACAAATCTTTAAGGAGAGTTTTTCAAACTAATATTCCGTTGTGTAAACAAATCTCAATTAAGTTTATTAATTGGTAATAAACCTTTGAACTTAAAGAAAAAAAGTTTTTAAGAGATCTATTCAACCCCCCCCCCCCCCCCCCCCTTCTAGATCACTTGTGTGCCTCTGGGAACTAACATACACCATGAACTAAGAATATAAGAAATTATGAGCTTAAGTATTGGGGATTTTTAAACCTTAGAATGATAGAGCTCTTACTTGTTATGGAATTGATTGAGGTTGATTAATACGCCCTCTAGACTGCTATACCACCAAATGCTCTCTCTCCACTACAAAAAAAAGGGTCATTACCAACGAACAAAATCATTGTCAATGACATAACTACAATCGGGCATAGCTGTCACCGCATATCCGTATGCGGTGACAGCTATGCCCGATTGTTCAAAGGTTTAAGTTCAAAGGTTGATTACCGTTGGCAATGATAAATCCGTGACGACACTATTAGCAATGGTATGTGTCGTCGCTAATAACATATTGGCGACGGAATCAACGACGGTTAAATCCATCGCCAATGAATAATACTAAAATTTTTAAAAAATTATTTAACGACGGAGTAACCGTCGTCAATGCATACTTCCGTCGCCAATGACATTATTTTAAAAAAATTAAACCAGGCATTTACAACGGTGTTGTCCGTCGCTGATACATCATTATCGATGGACTAACGTCGTCGCTAATGATGTCGTCGCTAATGACCTTTATAAAAAAAAAAATTGCAAAAAATCTTTTTTTTTTACATACACATAATTGTAACTGTTATAAACAAAAAATAACAAATAATTCTTGATTAATGCATACTAATAACCATTCACAAATATACAATCAACCATCAAATTCATACATAACAGAATCACATAAACCATAAAATGTAATCACTGTATAACCAAACATAAAAGTAAATATAAATCATCAAACTAACTAAATACAATAATGTAGTCTGTACAGCCCAAAAACTAACTGTAGTTAGATATATAAAAGTAAAAGATTTACAAAGTGCTATATCCCTAGGTCGTCGTCATCATCATCGTCTGATAAGTGAATATTGTCCATCGTGCCACTGTCGGTCTCACCCTCAGCACCATCATCAGCATCTGCTCGGTGGTCCTCCCCATCTCCCCTGGGGTCCTCGCCACCAGCACTGGCTCCACCCATACCACAAGACTCATCAACAATAACCTACAAAATTAAAATACAAGTTAGGCAAAAAGAAGTTTTAACTCGGCCATCGAAACTCGAAATCGAGCTCCATAAGTTATCACTCATTTGAAATATGTAGTAGGTGCTACACCCACAGTTTTGTGTCATTTCTATGCCCGGGATGAGTTGTGTTGTTTCTATGCCCGGGATGAGTTTTGGTCTACTATTCTTATATTTGTCTAAGTATTTTTAAAATAAGTTAAGCAAACGAGGTTCTAACTCGGCAATCAGAACTCGAAATCGAGCCCCATAAGTTGTCATGCATTTGAAATAATTTCGTGTCGTTTTTATGCCCGGGGAGAGTTTTGGTCTACTTTATCTATATTTATCTAAGTATTTTTAAAATAATTTAGGCAAACAAAGTTTTAACTCGGTCATCGGAACTCAGAATTGAGCCCCGTAAGTTATCATGTGTTTAAAATATGCAAGAGGTGCTACGCATATGATTTCGTACCGTTTCGATGCCCAGACCAACTTTTGGTCTACTATTCCTATATTTGTCTAAGTATTTTTAAAATAAGTTAGGCAAATGAGGTTCTAACATGCCCATCGAAACTCGAAATCGAGCCCCGTAAGTTGTCACGTATTTGAAATATACAAGAGGTGCCACACCTAGGATTTTGTGTCATTTCAATGTCTGGAGCGAGTTTTGCTCTACTATTCCTATATTTGTCTAAGTATTTTCAAAATAAGTTAGGCAAATGAGGTTCTAACATGGCTGTCGGAACTTGGAATCGAGCCACGTAAGTTGTCACGTGTTTGAAATATGCAAGAGGTACTTTGCCTACGATTTCATGTCGTTTCGATGTCCAGACGAGTTTTTGTCTACTTTTCCTATATTTGTCTAAGTGTTTTTAAATTAAGATAGGCGAACGAGGTTCTAACTCGGCCATCGAAACTCGGAATTGAGGCTCGTAAGTTGTCACACGTTTGAAATATGAAAAAGGTGCCACGCCTATGATTTTGTGTCGTTTTGATGTTCTGAGCGAGTTTTGGTCTACAATTCCTATATTTTTCTAAGTATTTTTAAAATAAGTTAGGCAAACGAGGTTCTAACAAGACCATCAGAACTCAAAATTGAGTCACGTAAGTTGTCACATGTTTAAAATATGCAAGAGGTGTTTCGCCTACGATTTCGTGTCGTTTCGATGTCTGGTGCGAGTTTTGGTCTACTTTTCCTATATTTGTCTAATTTTTTTAAATTAAGTTAGGCAAACGAGGTTCTAACTCGGCCATCGGAACTCGAAATCGAGGCTCATAAGTTGTCACTCCTTTTGAAATATGTAAGAGGTGTTATGCCTACGATTTCGTATCGTTTTAATGCCCAGGTCGAGTTTTGGTTTACTATTCCTATATTTGTCTAAGTATTTTTAAAATAAGTTAGGTAAACGAGATTCTAACACGACCATTGGAACTCGGAATCGAGTCCCGTAAGTTGTCACGCGTTTAAAATATACAAAAGGTGCCACGACTATGATTTCGTGTCATTTATATGGCCGGGGCGAGTTTTGGTCTACTATTCCTATATTTGTCTAACGTTTTTTAAAATAAGTTACGCAAACGAGATTCTAACAAAGCCGTCAAAAGTTGGAATCGAGCCACTTAAGTTGTCACGTGTTTGAAATATGCAAGAGGTGCTTCGGCTACGATTTTGTGTCGTTTCGATGCCCGGGATGAGTTTTGGTCTACTTTTCCTATATTTGTCTAAGTTTTTTTAAATTAAGTTAGGCAAACGAGGTTCTAACTCGGCCATCGAAGCTCAGAATCGAGGCTCGTAAGTTGTCACATGTTTGAAATATTCAAAAGGTGCTACGCCTACGATTTTCTGTCGTTTCGATGTCCGGAGCGAGTTTTGGTCTACTATTCATATATTTGTCTAAGTATTTTTAAAATAAGTTAGGCAAACGAGGTTCTAACAAGGCCATAAGAACTCATAATCAAGCCACGTAAGTTGTCACGCATTTAAAATATGCAAGAGGTACTTCACCTATGATTTCGTGATGTTTCGATGTCCGGGGCAAGTTTTGGTCTACTTTTCCTATATTTGTCGAAGTTTTTTTAAATTAAGTTAGGCAAACGAGGTTCAAACTCGGCCATCAGAACTCGAAATCGAGGCCCATAAGTTGTCATTCGTTTGAAATAAGCAAGAGGTGTTATGCCTACGATTTTGTATCGTATTGATGCCCAGGGCGAGTTTTGGTCCAGTATTCCTATATTTGTCTAAATACTTTTAAAATAAGTTAGGCAAACGAGGTTCTAACACGGCCAACGGAACTTGGAATCGAGTCCCGTAAGTTGTCACACGTTTAACATGTGCGAGAGGTGTCATGCCTACGATTTTGTGTCGTTTCTAGGGCCGGGGCGAGTTTTGGTCTACTATTCCTATATTTGTCTATGTTTTTTTAAAATGAGTTAGGCAAATGAGGTTCTAACAAGACTGTTGGGACTTAGAATCGAGCCACGTAAGTTGTCACGTGTTTGAAATATGCAAAAGGTGCTTCACCTACGATTTCATATTGTTTCGATGCCCGGGACGGGTTTTGGTATACTTTTCCTATATTTGTCTAAGTTTTTTTAAATTAAATTAGGGAAACAAGGTTCTAACTCGGCCATCAAAACTTGGAATCAAGGCTCGTAAGTTGTCACACGTTTGAAATATGCAAAAGGTGTTACGCCTATGATTTTGTGTCGTTTTGATGTCCGGAACGAGTTTTGGACTACAATTCCTATATTTCTCTAAGTATTTTAAAAATAAGTTAGGCAAACGAGGTTCTACCAAGACCATCAGAACTCGGAATTGAGCCATATAATTTCTCACGCGTTTGAAAAAAGCAAGAGGTGTTTCTCCTTCGATTTCGTGTCGTTTCGATGTCCGGGGCGAGTTTTGGTCTATTTTTCCTATATTTGTCTATGTTTTTTTAAATTAAGTTAGGCAAACGAGGTTATAACTCGGCCGTTGGAACTCGGAATCGAGGCCCGTAAGTTATCACTCGTTTTAAATATGCAAGAGGTGTTATGCTTATGATTTCGTATCGTTTTGATGCCAAGGGCGAGTTTTGGTCTACTATTCTTATATTATTCTAAGTATTTTTAAAATAAATTAGGCAAACGAGGTTCTAACACGGACATAGGAACTCGGAATCAAGCCCGTAAGTTGTCACGTATTTAACATATGTGAGAGATGTTACGCCTACGATTTTTTGTCGTTTCTATGCCCGGGGGGAGTTTTGGTCTACTATTCATATATTTGTCTATGTTTTTTTAAAATGAGTTAGGAAAACGAGGTTCTAACAAGGCTGTCGGAAATCAAAATGGAGCCACGTAAGTTGTCATGTGTTTAAAATATGCAATAGGTGTTTCGCCTACGATTTTGTGTCGTTTCAATGTTCGGGATGAGTTTTTGTCTACGTTTCCTATATTTGTCTAAGTTTTTTTAAATTAAGTTAGGCAAATGAGGTTCTAACTCGGCCATCGAAACTCAGAATCGAGGCTCGTAAGTTGTCACACATTTAAAATATGAAAAAGGTGCTACGCCTACGATTTTGTGTCATTTCGATGTTCGGAGCGAGTTTTAGGCTACTATTCCTATATTTGTCTAAGTATATTTAAAATAAGTTAAGCAAGTGAGTTTCTAAAAAGACCGTCGAAACTCATAATTGAACGACGTAAGTTATCACATGTTTGAAATATGCAAAAGGTGCTTCACCTACGATTTCGTGTCGTTTCGATGTTCGGAGCGAGTTTTGGTTTACTTTTCCTATATTTGTCTAAGTTTTTTTAAATTAAGTTAGGCAAACGAGGTTCTAACTCGGCCATCGGAACTAAGAATCAAGGCCCGTAAGTTGTAACTCGTTTGAAATATGCAAGAGGTGTGATACCTACAATTTTGTATCGTTTTGATGCCCAGGACGAGTTTTGGTCTACTTTTCCTATATTTGTCTAAGTATTTTTAAAATAAGTTATGCAAACGAGGTTCTAACAAGGCTGTCGGAACTTGGAATCAAGCCACGTAAGTTGTTACGTGTTTGAAATATGCAAGAGGTGATTCGCCTACGGTGTCATTTCGATGCCCGGGACGAGTTTTGGTCTACTTTTCCTATATTTGTCTATGTTTTTTTTAAATTAAGTTAGGTAAACGAGGTTCTAACTCGACCATCGAAACTCGGAATTGAGGCTCGTAAATTATCACACGTTTGAAATATGCAAGAGGTGTTACGCCTACGATTTTGTGTCGTTTCAATGTCTAGAGCGAGTTTTGGTCTACTATTCCTATATTTATCTAAGTACTTTTAAAATAAGTTAGGCAAACGAGTTTCTAACATGACCATCGGAACTCAGAATCGATCCACGTAAGTAGTTACGTGTTTGAAATATGTAAGAGGTGCTTCGCCTACAATTTCGTATCGTTTCGATCGTCGGGGCGAGTTTGGGTCTACTTTTCCTATATTTGTCCAAGTTTTTTAAATTAAGTTAGGCAAACGAGGTTCTAACTCGGCCATCAGAACTCGGAATCGAGGCCCGTAAATTGTCACTCGTTTGAAATATGTAAGAGGTGTTATGCCAATAATTTTGTATCGTTTTGATGCCCAAGACAAGTTTTGGTCTACTATTCCTATATTTATCAAAGTATTTTTAAAATAAGTTAGGCAAACGAGGTTCTAGCAAGGCCATCGGAACTCGAAATCGAGCCCCGTAAGTTGTCAAACGTTTAACATATGCGAGAGGTACGCCTACGATTTTGTGTCATTTATATGCCTGTGGTGAGTTTTGGTCTACTATTCTTATATTTGTCTATGTTTTTTTAAAATAAGTTAGGGAAACGAGGTTCTAACATGACTGTCGGAATTTGGAATCGAGCCACGTAAGTTGCCACGTGTTTGAAATATACAAGAGGTGTTTCGCCTATGATTTTGTTTCGTTTCGATGCCCGGGACGAGTTTTGGTCTACTTTTCCTATATTTGTCTAAGTTTTTTTAAATTAAGTTAGGTAAACGAGGTTCTAACTCAGCCATCGAAACTCGGAATCAAGGCTCGTTAGTTATCACACGTTTGGAATATGCAAGAGGTGTTACGCCTACGATTTTGTGTCGTTTCAATGTCCGGAGCAAGTTTTTATCTTCTATTCCTATATTTGTCTAAGTATTTTTAAAATAAGTTAGGCAAACGAGGTTCTAACATAACCGTCGGAACTTAGAATCGAGCCACATAAGTTGTCATGCGTTTAAAATATGCAAGAGGTGTTTCGCCTATGATTTCGTATCATTTCGATGTTCAGGGCAAATTTTGGTCTACTTTTCCGATATTTGTCTAAATTTTTTTAAATTATGTTAGGCAAACGACGTTCTAACTCAGCCATTGAAACTCAGAATCGAGGCCCGCAAATTGTCCCTCGTTTGAAATATGCAAGAGGTGTTATGCCCACGATTTCATATCGTTTTGATGCCTATGACGAGTTTTGGTCTACTATTCTAATATTTGTCTAAATATTTTTAAAATAAGTTAGGCAAACAAGGTTCTAACAAGACCATCGGAACTTGAAATCGATCCCCATAAGTTATCACACATTTAACATATGCGAGAGGTTCTATGCCTACGATTTTGTGTCATTTCTATGCCAGGGGCGAATTTTGGTCTACTATTCCTATATTTGTCAAAGTTTTATTAAAATAAGTTAGGCAAACGAGGTTCTAACAAGGCTATCAAAACATGGAATCGAGCCACGTAAGTTGTCACGTGTATGAAATATGCAAGAGGTGCTTCACCTACGATTTCGTTTCATTTCAATGCTTGGGACGAGTTTTAGTCTACTTTTCCTATATTTGTCTAAGTTTTTTTTAAATTAAGTTAGCCAAACGAGGTTCTAACTCGACCATCCAAACTCGGCCATCAAAACTCAGAATTGAGGCTCGTAAGTTGTCATACGTTTTAAATATGCAAGAGGTGATACGCCTACCATTTTGTGTCGTTTCGATGTCCGGAGCGAGTTTTGATCTACTATTCCTATTTTTGTCTAAGTATTTCAAAAATAAGTTAGGCAAATGAGGTTCTAACATGAACATCGAAACTCAGAATCAAGCCACGTAAGTTGTCACGCGTTTGAAATATGGAAGAGGTGTTTCGCCTACGATTTCGTATCGTTTCAATGTCCGGGGCATGTTTTGGTCTATTTTTCCTATATTTGTCTAAGTATTTTTAAATTAAGTAAGGCAAACGAGGTTATAACTCGGTTGTTGGAACTCGGAATCGAGGCCCGTAAGTTATCTCTAGTTTTAAATATGCAAGTGGTGTTATGCCTATGATTTCGTATCGTTTTGATGCCAAGGGCGAGTTTTGGTCTACTATTCTTATATTATTCTAAGTATTTTTAAAATAAGTTAGGTAAACAAGGTTCAAACACGGCCATAGGAACTCAGTATCAAGCCCCGTAAGTTGTCACACATTTAACATATGTGAGAGATGTTACGCCTACGATTTTGTGCCGTTTCTATGCCCGGGGGAGTTTGGTCTACTATTCCTATATTTGTCTATGTTTTTTTAAATGAGTTAGGAAAACGAGGTTCTAACAAGGCTGTCGGAACTTGGAATCGAGCCACGTAAGTTGTCATGTGTTTGAAATATGAAAGAGGTGTTTCTCCTATGATTTCGTTTCATTTCGATGCTCGGGACGAGTTTTGGTCTACTTTTCCTATATTTGTCTAACTTTTTTTAAATTAAGTTAGGCAAACGGGTTTCTAACTCGTCCTTCGGAACGCGGAATCGAAGCTCGTAAGTTGTCACTCCTTTGAAATATGCAAAAGGTGTTATGCCTACGATTTCGTATCATTTTAATGTCCAGGGCGAGTTTTGGTGTACTATTCCTATATTTGTGTAAGTATTTTTAAAATAAGTTAGGCAAAAGAGATTCTAACACGGCCATCAGAACTCGAAATCGGGCCCCCGTAAGTTGTCACGCGTTTCAAAAATGCAAGAGGTGTTACACCTACGATTTCGTGTCGTTTCTATGCCCGAGACGAGTTTTGGTCTACTATTCCTATATTTGTCTAAGTTTTTTTAAAATAAGTTAGGCAAACTATGTTCTAACTCGGTCATCGAAACTCGGAATCGAGCCCCGTAAGTTGTCACGCATTTAAAATATGTAAGAGATGCTACACCTAGTTTCGCGTCGTTTGTATGCTTGAGGTGAGTTTTGGTCTACTTTTCGTATATTTGTCCAAATTTTTTTAAAATAAATTAAGTAAATGGGGTTCTAACTCGGGCATCGGGACTCGGAGTCGAGCCCCATAAGTTGTCACGCGTTAGAAATATGTAATAGATGTTACGCCTATGGTTTCGCTTCGTTTGTATGCCCGAGGCGAGTTTTGGTCTACTTTTCCTATATTTGTCCAAGTTTTTTTTAATATAAGTTACGCAATTATTTTTTTTATAACTTTTTGACAATTTAAATAATCAATATAATATATATTAGTACAAATTATATATTTAAAGACATAAATTAAGATTTATGGTTACCTATCACATATGTGGTGGAAAGAGGTTTGCTAGTACAACCACTACTATTCAAACGGCCTCCTCCGCTTCTAGATCCCATAGCTTGTCTCGTGAAGCTGGATCAATGGAACCGTGTACAATCTCTTGAGCGAGGTGGTAGACACGCTCATGTGATGGTACAGATGATCGGATTTGAATGTTCACCATGCACCCATCGACGATCCTCCGAAAGAAATCGTCCGATAAAGATGGACCGGCTCCTGATCCAGTTGCACCATCTGATCCAGTAGAAGGGTGACGTCTAGCTCTCGCAACAAGCACTAAAGTGTATGCTGAGACTCTTGGCATGGTGATGAATGGTTTTTATACCTATTTATTTAATACCTTTGAACTTGATTATATTGTGAATTCTTTAGTATTTTAGTTAGTTTTATATTTTTTTATGTTATTATTGTAAAATATGATGTAATATTAGTTTTATATGTGTTATTTGTATTTTAGGTAATTTATATTATTTTTATATGTTTTATTTATTAGAATTTGATGTTTGTAAGAAAATATAGCTGGAATGACATTTTGGTAAATTTGCATAGAGGCCATTGCCGCAGCGGTGACCTGCTACCGCCGCTGCGGTAGTACAAAGCAGAATATAGCAGTTGGTTTCACCGTCGCGGCGCTCTATTTCACCGCCGCAGTGCCCAAAACTTCTGCCCAGAAAATTATGAAGGACCGCCGCAGCGCTCCCTTGCTACTGCCGCGGCGGTTGTACTGTAGCAAGTCGAGAATCAGCCTTTTAAGTCTAATTTTCAGCCCTAATTTTGACATCTTTCATTCCTTTTTCCTTTTGAGGGTTGAGAGATGCAATTCTTGGGAGATAGAAGAGGAGGAATGGTGGTTTCCTTCATAGGAACTATCAAACCCTTGATTCTTGATCATTAAATCTCCTATTTTTGGAATAAGAATAATGAAGAAGATGAAGAGCAAGCAATGAGCTATCAATGGAAGCCATGGATGGATAGATGAGGAAGATTGGAACTGAGATGATAACTAGTTTGCTATCCTTTTTTCTTATTCATCTTTATATTTCATTGTATTGGATTTCTTGTGGATTATGTAATGAATATTGGCTATACTTCTCTCATTGAATCTAAGTATTAGTTTGGAACTCAAATAGTTGTTTGAATTGATTTTCCCTCTCTTGATTGGCACCATATGGATTGGATTAACATATTTTGTTCGTCATATGTATTTATTGCTTGGTTAATTAATTAGTGTGGATTCCTATACGAAATTAACGAATGGAGTATAGGATTGACTTAAATGTGATAACATGTGATTGTGTTATTCTACATAGTTGGGATGCATGATTTGCGTATTGGATAGGAATATACCTGTATGCCATGTGTAACCAATTAAGAACTTTTACTTCAAACCTTTGTTTAATGTTAATTCTCATAGAAATATAGTGGATTCTTTAGACCCGGGTATGCTTATATTGCTATCGACAGAGGCGTATAAGTACTGTAGTGTTCTTGATTAACCATTCTGTGGTTGAGGCCATATGAGTGGGTTGTCATGTTTTGTACTGATTTTTAATTATTTGGCTTTGTAATCACTTTGGTAACTTGTATAAAATCGGAAGATGGATTATACGTTTGGGCCTAAATATGTTAACATGTGTTAGGTTATTTGGTCTTAGGATTAAATTCATAATTTGTGCGTAGGATAGACATATATTTACATGCCACATGTAGCCTTGCGAGAATTTGTGCTTAAAAACTCTGTTTGTGTTAGTTCTTATAGAAATATAGTGAATTATCTTGCTTGGGTTGTTCTTATCTAAATTTTATTGAATGGGATAGGTTTGGATGAGATATTCTTATTTGGCTATTGAAAGATGCCTATAAGTACTACCGTATTCTCGATTGACAATTTGTCGTGACCGTAGGATTGGGAGGAGAGTTAGGAGATGAAAATGACATGTTGGGGGAAATTACATTCTTAGATTCACATATCTTTAATTGCGTTTTAGTTTAAATGTTAATTTACTTTATTTCAATCTCTTCCATTAAATCAATCGTTAAAATGAGATTGGCTTGTTTTGAGTTAGTATTTGAGAAACTATTAGAAATAATTCCTCGTGGGATCGACTTTTACTTATCACTTTATTACTTGTTGACTGTGTATGCTTGTACATTATTCATTCAAATGAATTCGAGATCTGAATTTATCTAGTAAAATAAAATATAAATAAACAGTTCTTATTTCAAGCAACTCATGCCCAGAATCTGATTCTTCTTCGGTCCTCCTATAGTCTATAGCCAGTCATCAATCTCCTCTTCTTCACGCGTGGAGAGATCTACCTCAGTACCAGCTCTCTGAGTATCCCGAGCCTCAGTAAGGTCTTGAAACCTAGTCTGAAATAAAAATATAAGGATGTGAAAGAATATGAATTCTAATTGTATGAATTAAAATACAAACAAAAAAAAATATTGTCTTTACTTACAGCTATATCTTGTGCCTCAAGTGAGATAAAACCGCCTTCACCTTTCTTCTGGTGGGCATGCCACCAAAACTCCAAGCGAGAATGTGGGTGTTTAATTTTAGTCTGTAGTCTATCCCTGTACAAATCGTAAGACTGGGACCCCGTGCAGTGCGGAATCTGACTCTGCGAGTGGGCTCCTGAACGTTGTGCTGACATCTTCTTAAAAGCATCCCCCTCCCAAATGTCACACATTTGATCCCAAACATCTGCCCCAATGAAATCAGGAAAGACATCTCTAAGTGTCTATCCGTCTGTCATCTTACTCTTGGTTTTCTTCTTCCAGTCGTACATCTATTTATGCCAATTTGACTCTAAATATCGTCGGAGGACTGTCATGCCTTTCTCTTCTTTACCATCCTTAAATCTATAATATCGCTTCACAAAACACATTACAATATTAGTAAATAGCATTAAGTTACACAATAATAATGATAAAAAATAACATGTACTTCAACTAACATCTTACACGAAATTCGTCAATAATCAACTGCCATGTGCGGTCCTCCACGTCCGCCCAACGCATCCATGCACTTGATAATTGGTTGCGGACGATACCTAGAACGTGTTTCGAGGCATTTCCTCTAAGAAACTACAATTGAAATGAATACATGTAAAAATTTCAAGTATATATACATGCATCCTTTAATATAAAAAAAAATAGTATGGTAAAAACATCATCTAAAATTACCTGTGGGACATAACACGACATATATGAGGCGTCTGAGGTGGATTCCCTAACAACCCACGTGCTAGTCCCCTCGGAGGCCTAGGGCGATCACCTAGGTAGTGCAATATATGAATAACTCAATACAAAAAATGGTGTGTAATAACTCAACCCGACAATAATATAAAAAAATAATAAGAAGTAAAAATAAATATCCTTACAATTAATAAGTGTGTAAGTTATTGTACCTGAACTTGCAAGTCGCTCATCAGCTCCACGAACCCCACGTCCATCACGAGTAGCACGACCTCCGCAATCGCCGTGTGGAGTACGTGCCATATCTATATCACTTTATTGACATAAACAAAAAATTATAAGACATGTTTAGTAAAGACAAACTATTATATCATCAAACTATGACATATAGATGCCACTACAAATTATAACAGATGGATACAACTACAAACTAGTACGTATGGAGTATATCATCAAACTAGTACATATGAATTTATTAAAGACAAACTACTATACATGGATACAACTCAAAAAATATACTCAGATAGATACTCCTAATCATCTATATCATCAAAGTCATCAACATCATAATAGTCATCCTCGAGCAGTAGCTCCTCATTGTCACGGTCATCACCATCTTCATCATCATCAAGAATTTCTTCATTTATATCTTCCTCTTCAACATTAACCTCTTCAATTTCGATAGCCACGACATCATCCTCGTCGTCACTAGACTCAATACCAATTATCACATCAGTAGGTGTGACACTAGTTGACTCTACTTGTAAAGGTTCATCGTCTCGTCTGGACGAGAAGTTATGCCCACGAGCTTTGGTTGTTATAACAACATACCATGAGCTTGTAGAAGTCTTCACACTCCGGGTATAGTACACCTTCGTTGCTTCACTTGCTAAAACAAAATGCTTATCTGAATTTAGTTTTGACTTCACATTTATGGTCACCAGTCTAAAAATTTTATTTACTTTAACTCCATTCTCAACATCAAAAAAATCACAATTGAAGCAAACTAACTCTTTTTGACCCCAATACTTGAGAACTATTACTTCTACCAATTGTCCATACCAGTCATCCCAAATATTATCATAACAGCTACCTTTAACTACTACACCATAGTCAGATGACACGACTGCTCCAACCTCGCAACGCTTAAATTTGTAACCATTTACAATACAAGATGTATAAGTATCTACAGATCTTTCAGGGCCGTCGACTATAAGCTTTAGCCGCATGTCAACTTTATCTTCTTTGAGCACCTAATGTACATTTAACAACTTAATCGAATGTTAAGTGCGTCATAAGATTTAGTCGGGAGGAAAAAGGCAGTTACACATTAACGTAAGTCACTTACTACATATTTAAACCATTGCACAAAGTCTTTATTTCTCCGAGTTTGCAATGCCCCGTCCGATATACTCGGATTCACTGCACGTATATCGGCATCATACTGACTGTAGTAGAATTATAAATTTAGAGTTATGGCACTACTTACTCAGTAACAGTATGTTTAGAACTCTTAACAGTGACAAATGGCATAGTTATGATAACTTACTTAATGTATGGCGCTACTTCTTTCATGTTTACAAGTGCATACATTGTGGCAGTTGCATACTCACTATAGGTTAAAAACTGCTTTTTTCCTGCCAAATGGTTGTACCGGATGACTAAAGGCCGTTAATTCCCCATTCTCCTCATGTATAACAACCTCATCCCGACGTAAGCGATTGTGCCTCGTCTGAACATTAGGCTCAAAGTAAATCGAGTAGAAATTAACAAACTCTTTCATCACATAACTTTCAGCAATAAACCCCTCAACACAGGCTCTATTCTTCACCTTCGGTTTTAAACAGCGCATATGCCTATATGTTTGATATATGACTGTATACATCAATTACAAAATAGTGAAAAACATTGCGTATTAAAAACATTAATGTCATTACCTCTCAAATGGATACATCCATCTATATTTAATAGGACCACCAAGCTTGGCTTCGTATGGCAGGTGAATAGGCAAATGCTCCATTAAATCAAAAAACGATGGAGGGAAGATCATTTCTAACTTGCACAGTATTTTCACTATCTGCCTCTCCATTTTTATCTATGTCTTTGAGTTAAAGCTCCGTCAAGCTTAGATCTCTAAAGAAATTGGAAAGCTTTGTTAGTGCTTCAATCACACGTTTCGACAATAAGTCGATAAATGCTACAGGGATCAACTTCTATATGAATACATGACAATCATGTCTTTTTAGACCCCTAGAACTTAAGCTCTTCAACTTTAAAACACCTTGCTATATTTGAAGAATATCCATCTGGGAGCTTCAGTCCACTGATCCAATTACATATCAAGACCAACTGTTCTCTAGTTAAAGTATAGTCAGCTTTGGGCATTACCGTATTACCACCCTCTTCATACAGCCACAATTTTTTCCTAATGTTCATATCTACCAAATCAAGCCTTGACTTGGCGTTGTCCTTCATTCTACCACTGGTATCTAACACTGTATAAAAGATGTTATTAAATACGTTCTTTTCGGTATGCATCGGATCTAAACAATGGCGGATGCAGATTGTAGCCCAATAAGGTAACTCAAAGAACATACAACGATGTATCTAGTTATGAACCTTACCATACCCATAAGCTCGCTCTAATATGTGATTCTTCCCTAGAGGTGGAAAATTCAAGTGACTAGTCCAACTCAACACTGATATCCTAGAAAGACGGTCATGCACTAGACATTTCTCTGATTTATGATTAGTCTAGTCAGCCTTCTATAACGATGTTCAATAGGCAAAAACTGTCTGGAAGTTGCAAAGAAAGTAATTTTCCCCCTATGTTTCAGCCGCATACCTTTAACCAACCCCATGCACATGGGATATGACAAGCTCCCATGAGTCGACCATCCACTGATCATTCCTAATGCCAGAAAGTCATTTATGGTCCATAGTAAAGCTGCCATCATGTCAAAGTTTTATTTGAGAGATACATCATAAGTTTGAACCCCTTTATCCCACAACATCTTCAACTCATCAACTAAGGGCCTGAGGTAGACACTGATGTCTTTACTTGGACTCTTTTCACCCGGAATCAATAAAGTCATGAACATGTAGGAATCTTTCATGCACATCGAAGGTGGGAGGTTATACACAACAATGATTACTGTCCAGGTTGAGTATGGCTTAGTGTAAGGCCCACTAAACGGATTATAGCCATCCGTAGCAAGTCCAATCCTAACATTGTGAACCTCTTTAGCAAATGAGGGGTGCTATCTATCAAAAAATTTCCACTCAAGCTCATCCGTCGGGTTGCGTCAGTTGACCTTCGACTTTGTCCCATGTTGAGTGCCACCTAATATTGTAATATTCCGAACTTGTGAGAGAGTTTTAATCCGACTTTATATAATTAAATAAAGCTTGAATTACATATTATATGTGTTATGAAATCTTCGTCATTGTTTATTTTTGTGTTTCGGTTCGAGTATCCAACCTTAGCATGTAAAAGGAGAATAAAAATTTTCTTTTTTAAAATCTAAAAATAAGTTAAAACCTAAACCCTAACCCTAGGGTCCAAACCCTAAGAAATCTAACATAGGCCCTCGAGCGAGATGTGTGCATCGAAATGACATTCTGTTTCAGGATTCATTTTTCCTACATTTTGAAAACACGTTATAGCCAATAAAACTTTTTCTTAAAAAACACGTTGGATAGAGAAAAGACAAAAATTATTTTTTTTGCCTTTTTGGTTGCCTAATCATTTTCTGAGAAATGGTCGCCAAAAACACTATTCACAGAAAAACATGCTAAATCTTTTGGACTTTTCACTTTATAGAATAGTGTTTATTCGAAACAAAACTCTATAATATTTGACTTTTAAATCAGTAAAGATCAATTCAACTGGAATACTTGAAAATGAACTAGGTTAGAGATAATTGGATTAGGAAACCTAATTTAGACCTAAACCTAGTTACAAATTAATTAAATTAGCTAACTAATTAATCTAATTAGATGATTAACACTAATCCGGTTCGAATCAAACTAGGTTAGGATAACTAGATTATAATTTAACCTAACTATGATGTAATTAAACTTAACCTAACTAGGATTAAGATAAATTAAGCTAAAGATTAATCTAAACTATAAGTTAAACTAATTGGTGAATTAATAAACCTAATTAACCTAGGCTGTTGTTAATTAACCTAACCTTGACTAAGCTATATTATCAAAAGGACTAATTTACCCTTGATCAAGCTTGGTAAAAGACTTTGACTACCCCTCTATTAAATGGTTAATGCACCAATCAAACAAGCCCAAGAACTCATCACTGGTATGCAAAATGGTGGACCAATCAAAACCTAACATGTGTCAATTGGTGATGTCATTAAACATGATGATTAAAAACATTAAATGGCATTAAAAAGAGCATAATGGCCGGCCAAATGGAGTGGGAAAGGGTGGTGCACTTGAAGTTGGCTTACCATGGAAGTTTCGCAAAAATGACCTTAATGCCCTTACTTTGCATAGAGTATAAATAGCACGCTTAATTCACTTGTTTCATCATTCATTTTCAAGTTCAAAAATCAAGTATCAAAGCTATACATATATTGAGCATTTGTTCTAGTGAGTTGCTACCTTGGAAATTGCAAATAACTAGTTAAAGCTTGAAAACACCAAAGGTACAATCTCTAAAAGTTATTATGTTCGATTTTTCTTTCATCTTTAATTTTTTAAATGCTCAAGAACGCGAGTCGTAGCCATGTACAATTATCGTTCTTCACATGTTCTTGAGTCTTTCTACATTTTGTAGTAGTTTAAAACTGAATGAACATACGTCGTTACCATGTATGGTTTATCCGTTCTCCGTGTTCTTCGTATGTTCTTGAGCATTTTTATAAATTGTTTTAATCAATTATGCAAGCCGTTATAATGACCAAATTTTATCAATTATAAAGTGTAATAATCACTTATGTAAGTAGTTATAATGCTCAAATTATTTCAAGTACGAAAACCAAAAACTCAAGAACATAGTCGTTACCATGTACGGTTTATCCGTTCTTCGTATGTTCTTGAGCAAAAGTCATGAATCTTTCTATAAGAAGATTTATAATTCATTATTTTTATGTTATAAAGTGTTATTGAGTCTTATAACATGATTTCTTAAAGAGTTAAAGCAAGCGGTACCATGTTTCACATGGTTAACCCTAAAAATGTTGTTCAAAACATGTTCACTAACTATTTCGCTAAAATCCGAAAACTTAAAATTCGAATCTACTTTAGGAATACAAATGAAAGTTGTATATCATGAAATTTTAAGCAATTTAGACTCAAAAATCATTTCAAAATATTTTCGCATGAAAAATTTATGGCAGTTACCGGAAAGGATGTCAAAGTTGAAAATTTCTTAATGACCCTCGAATTTGTGGCACCAAAAATAAGGTTTTGAGTTAGCCATACCTCTTAAACATTCTGCCAATGAAAATAGTCTAGTCTAGTTATAAAAACAGTTATAGAACAAGAAAATTTGATGAACTAACATTTGGTACGCGAAACCCTTTATATACATGCTTTAAACGATTACCGAGAAACCCTAAATTGTGCTTAAGGAAAGTTTTCTATCATTAACCTTTGTTTAGTTGCTTTTTATGTGTTTTATACATTTTGTACATTTAACGTGTTATAAATCCTTGATATGAGAGTTATTGCTTCTTGTTTCGGCATAATTTGCAAAATGAAATGCTTATTCGTGATATATTTTGAATCATGCTTTATTTTATCAAACAAAGTTATCTTGGGGAATTCCTGAAATGTTAAGTAAACTAAGATGAATGAATATGTATCACTTTTCATAATTTGTCCAGTGTATGGTGTGTTATGTATAACATAGGATGTTGTTAGGTTGATCCTCTTTCTATATCCACTGTAAATGGTTCTAAGTTGAAAGACAAAGAACAGTTCAAGGTCTAACCACCACTTAGTCTTGCTATGTTCAAACATTTGTAATATCAATTGTTGTGCCATGATTCTTTATAATCCATATCGATGTGAGTTCACTTATATACTATGTGTTTAAGACTTGCTTAGTATCTTAGTTCACTCTTGCATAAACCTAAATTGCGGAAAAATTCGTGAGCTCCGGCTCAAAGAAGAAAGGAAAGAAGAAATGTGTAGACTAGTTTGCTACTTTCCTTAACTGTAGTCATAATGAAATTTTGTAATAAGAACGAGTTCCATATATGTAACCGAATATTATATAAATATTATCAAGTTTTACCACATTCTCTTGTTATGTCTTTACTTTGATTAAACTTAGAATTGTTTAAAACTTAACATAGTATTAATAATGATCTATTTATCTGAATGAGGATCGGTAAATAACTTGTGAGTGTTATACATCCGAGATAGGACTAAGCGATGTTGACTGGTAAATTCCATCGTTAAGTTTTCTTGGACCCAGGTATAACTTGTTATTACTATTCTGAATGTCGGATAAGTAGGATTATTAATATGAAGAGATATCACTATAAATAAATATGTTTCGAATGAGGATTTTAACTAGTTGGGTAATGTTCTGTACGGAAAGATAATTTTGCACCAGACAAAGATTCAACCATTTGTCACAGATAAAGATGTAAACATTTATCACGGGTGAAGATGCAAACATTCACCGCGAGATTCTCTATTCCTAAGTGTCGTCCTAATGATTTAATTTCCTGGATATTGGAACATGTAAAGTTATAGAATATCTAAATATTAAGGATAAAATGTTACGATTGAGTATTAAGTCTCTTGTATCGATTACAAGGACTTGATATATAATAATGAAAAATCTTTGGGAATTAAGATGAGAACTTTGTTTATGAACAAATGAAATCATCCATAAACCTAATGATTTAGCATTTATAGTGAGCACCAAGTCAGCTATAGTAAGTATAGTGATTTAGGGGCGTTACAGGTTGGTATAAAAGTTGTAGATTATAGCTCTAAAGTAGTAAGTACTTTAGGATATAATCTGATCGATTAAGTTAAATAGACTTGTAAAGAGTCTAATAGATAATTAAAATATGATAATAAATTTTAAATCTTAATTACTTAAAAGATATTATGTGAAAGAACTATACTAATTAAAGTCAACCTTATTTTGTAGAAATGGCTGACATATACGAAGACAACGCTCAAGCCTTGGGCTATGAAAGTGATCCGAGCGAGCATTCTATTGGTGAATCCGAATTAGAAGAGCCAAATCATAACATGGAACTTTATGATGCCGAAGAGGTTAATCAAGTTCCCTAAATAAATGATGCAAATTTCACAGACCTACCAACTTATGATGAGATCATCGCCGAGTTGGAAGAAGAACCTGCGGAAATGTTGGCCTACGGAGAAGCTTAAGAAGAGCTTGTTGAACAACTCCAAACTGAAAACCAGGCCAACATTAACAAGGCCAACGGTATAATAGAAGTGCTCGAAAGGCGGTGATTGGATGAAGCTGAAAGAAACTACCAATTACAGATTCAGTTAGAAGCCTCCCAAGAGGAGGTATATCACCTACAAGAAAACCGTGGTCAAATCAAAAGAGCTTATGGTGCTACTTACGCCAAGCTAGAAAAAAAAATAATTGAATTTCCTTCACCCGCCAAAGATTTGGGGTTAGAAATTAATAGGTCTGTGGTATTGAGTATGATCCACAAGATTAAGAATAAGGCTAGAAAGATCCAACTATAATCAAAAAATGTGTAATATAATAATATGTTTTAAATGTTGTAATTTAGCATTTCCCATTTTTTTATAAGGGATGCTAATAGTAGTAAGTAATTTAACTCACTTGGATAATGTAATGCACAAATTTTATTATATAAGAAGTTTTTTTAAGAAATATGTCTTGCAATTTTTAATGTTTTCATATTTACATGTATGTTTCATTTTATTTAGAAAATGGTACCACTAAAACTACGAACGAGGGCAACAACAACAGCAAGTGTTAATGATGAGAGTAATGTTTCGACTCCCGATCCTATGCAACAATTCATTGATAGGTTAATAGGAGTCTTAGATAGTAGTATAAAAAATAATGTACCACAACCACAAATACCACCACCACCTCAGCCAAAACCCCAACCATAGAAACTTTTATTTAAAGACTTTAAAAATGTAGGTCCTCCTGAATTCAAAGGAACCGCTGAGCCTATAAAGGCTCAGTGCTGGATAAACAAAATAGAAAAAGCCTTTGACTTAATAGAGGTTGTTGAGGACAAAAAGACTAAGTTTGTCACTTACCTTATGAAGGGGGAGGCAAACTTCTGATGAGAAGCCACCCAAACCCGTGCTGGGTAAGGTGTGGTTGCGTGGGAAGCATTCAAGGAGATATTCTTTGAGAATTACTTCCCTCGAAGCATGAAGAATATAATGCAGGTACAATTTCTAAATTTGAAACAAGGGGACATGACTGTTCCCCAGTATGCCTCCAAATTCAATGAACTTGCACGTTTCACTCCAAATCAAGTAGATACGGAAGAACGAAAGGCAAGAAGGTTTGAGGAAGGTTTAAAATCCTAGATTTATGGTAAGGTAGTTGTCTTACAGATAGATAGTTATGCCCATCTTTTAGAAAAGGCTATCATTGCTGAAAGCAGCAGTGAAACCATAACAAAATTTAATAAGGAAAGGAAGAATAAGGGAGGGAATGGAGGAGGAAATAATAATAAGGAAGGAAACGGGGGAGGAAATAATAATAATAATAATAATAATAATAATAATAATAATAATAATAATAATAATAATAATAAGAGAAGGTTCAATGGAAGAAACTCCCAACAACAAGGGGAGAATAAAAAGAAAACATTAGAACCATGTAAAACCTGCGAGAAACAACACTTTGGAGTGTGTCTGAAGGGGGAAAATGTTTGCTACAATTGTAGACAAGAGGGACACATAGCAACCGCATGCCCTAACCCTAAGAAGGACTCTTGCTTTAACTGTGGAGCCACAGGGCATCAAGCTAAGATGTGCCCCAAGAAAGAGGGAAATGCTGGAGGGTACAATAACAATAAATCTACCCCAACAACTAACCCAGGTAGTCCAACAGCAAGGACATTCAACATGACCATGGGAGATGTTATAACATTGCAGGATGTAGTATCAGGTATCATTTTGATCAACACCATAAGTGCTTACGTGCTATTTGATTCGGGTGCTATTTGCTCTTTTATTTCCCATGAATTTGCTAGGAAACTAAACGTGCCTAATGAATTATTAGAAAGTCATTTAATGATAGAGATTGCTAACAAAGAACAAATTCTTGTTAATAAGATAATAAAAGGTTGTTGCATAGTGATCAAGGGTCATGAGTTGAGAGTCGATCTTACTCCAATCCAATTAGGGGAATTTGATGTAATTCGAGGCATGGATTGGTTGACCAATCACCCAGTGATGATCAATTGCCAATAAAAATGAGTTAAACTTCTTATAACGTCCAAGTCAACGTTAGTCTTCAACGGAAGTCAGTCACCGAGAAAATCCCGATGCCTAACTGCAAATCAAGCGAAGGGATTACTTCAAAAGGGATGTTAGGGTTATTTGGCATATATTGTAGACACCCAATAGAAAGGGTTAGATATAAACCAAATACCAGTGGTTAGAGAGTTTCAGGATGTTTTTCCCGATGACCTACCCAGTCTTCCGCCTGATAAGGAGATTGAGTTCGTCATTGATTTAGCTCCTGGAACTGCACCTGTTTCGAAGGACCCATATAGAATGGCGCCTGTGGAGTTGAAAGAGTTGATGGTATAGTTACAAGAACTGTTGGAAAAGAAATACATTCAACCAAGTGCTTTTTCATGGGGAGTACCAGTGTTGTTTGTCAAGAAAAAAGGATGGAACTTTGAGATTATGTGTTGATTATCGTGAACTCAATAAATTAACCATAAAGAATAAGTATCCATTACCTAGGATCGATGACTTGTTTGATCAACTAAAAGGAGTGGAGTATTTCTCTAACATTGATCTACGGCCAGGTTACCATTAATTGAAGGTTAGGAAGGAAGATGCACCAAAGACAGCATTTAGAACACGTTACAGACATTACGAGTTTCTAGTAATTTCCTTTGGATTAACGAATGCACCAACAGCCTTCATGGACTTGATGAATAGGGTGTTTAGGTCTTACTTAGACAAGTATGTTGTAGTGTTCATCGACGATATTCTCATATACTCGAAAACACTAGAAGAACATGATATGCACTTGAGAAGTGTACTAGAAACCTTATGAAAGGAACAACTCTATGCCAAATTTTCAAAATGTGAGTTCTGGCTAGAGAAAGTTCAGTTCTTAGGTCATGTGATTGACAAGAGCGGAGTTTTAGTGGATCCAGCAAAGATAGAAGCAGTTATTAATTGGGAACAACCAAAGACCCCAACCGAAGTTAAAAGTTTCTTAGGTTTAGCGGGGTACTATAGACATTTCATTAAGGATTTTTCAAATATAGCGACCCCGTTAACCAACTTAAGTAAAAAGACCGTAAAGTATTTTTAGACAGACAAATGTGAGAAGAGCTTTCAAGAGCTAAAGAAGAGGCTAAGTGAGGCACCAATATTATCATTACCTGATAATAGTGGAGGTCTTGTAGTCTACAGTGATGCCTCACATAATGGATTAGGATGTGTTTTGATGCAACATGGCAAGATTATAGCTTATGCTTCGCGACAGCTAAAGGATTATGATTTAAGGTATCCTACTCACGATCTAGAATTAGCGGCGGTGGTATTTGCTTTGAAGATTTGGAGGCATTACTTGTATAGGGAGAAGTGTGAAATTTATACAGATCATAAGAGTTTAAAGTATATTTTTACACAACGAGAGTTGAATATGAGGCAAAGACGATGGTTGGAATTGATTAAAGATTATGATTGTGAAATCCTATATCATCCAGGAAAAGCCAACGTAGTTGTAGATGCTTTGAGTAGGAAGAACCAAGAAAAGTTAAATATGTTAACAACTCAGGATGAGTTGATTAAAGAATTCTCTAGACTCGACATAGAGGTAAGAGTTTCTTCAATCTCGACTAATGGAGGATCACTCAACCTTGTTGGGTAGCATTAAGGAAATCCAAGAAGAGGATGGAAACTATAGAAAGTTGAAAAAGTCAATAGAGATTGCAGACGACAAATACAAGATGGACAAAGAGGGAATCATTAGATTTGAATCTAGAATTTGGATTCCTTCAATTCAAGAACTCAAGGAAGAGATTATGTCAGGAACACATAGTACTAAGTTTTTAGTACACCCAGTCAGTACCAAATGTACATAGACGTAAGTCAACATTTCTGGTGGCCAAACATGGAAATAGTGGTAGCTGAATTCGTTAGTAGTTATTTGATATATCAGCAAGTTAAAGCTGAGCATCAAAGACCAAGCGGATTATTACAACCGTTAGAGATTTCAGAGTGGAAATGGGAGCATATTACAATGGATTTTGTAGTAGGCATACCAACCACACAAAAGGGTCATGATGCCATTTGGGTAATAGTGGATAGACTAACTAAGTTAGCTCACTTTTCACCAATCAAGGTTAAGTTCACTTTGGATCGATTAGCAAAGCTATACATTAATGAGGTTATCTCTAGACACGGCGTACCAATTTTAATTGTGTCGGATTGAGACCCAAGGTTCACATCAAACTTTTGGAAAAGTATTCAAGAACATCTAGATACACAGTTGAGAATGAGTACTGCTTATCACCTGCAAACTGATGGTCAAAGTGAAAGGACTATCCAAACTTTGGATGATATGTTAAGAGCTTGTATGATGGACTTTGAGGGAAGTTGGGAAGATCACCTACCTCTGGTAGAATTTTCGTACAATAACAGTTATCATGCTAGTATAGGAATGCCACCATATGAAGCTCTGTATGGAAGAAAGTGTAGAACACCGATGTGTTAGGACGAAGTTGGTGAACGGAAGATGCTTGGGCCAGAATTGGTTCAACAAACAGCGGAGGTAGTTAGAACAATTCAACTGAGGTTACAAGCTGCTCAAGAAAGACAGAAGAGATATGCCGATCTACATCGACAAAAGAGAGACTTTGAAGTCGGTAGTCATGTTTTCTTAAAAGTATCTCTCTGGAAAGGAAAGATTCGTTTTAGAAAGAAAGGAAAACTGAGTCCAATGTTTATAAGACCATTCGAGATATTTCGAAGAATAGGTGAGGTAGCTTATAAAGTAGCCTTACCTCCAGAGCTATAACATATATATAATGTATTTCATATTTCAGTATTCTGTCCTTATAAACCCGACTACAAACATGTCACCAGCTATGAACCCATCCAAATCGAGAAGGATCTAAGCTACAAGGAGATTACCGTTAAAATTGTTGATAGGAAGGAAAAAGTCTTGCGAAACAAGGTCATACATTCAGTCAAGGTCATATGAAGAAATCAATCCATGGAAGAAGCAACGTGGGAATTAGAAGATAGAATATCCACATTTATTTTCATAATTATATAAGTTAATTTCGAGGACAAAATTCTTTTAAGGAGGGGTGAATGCAATATTTCGAACTTGTGAGAGAGTTGTAATCTGACTTTATATGATTAAATAAATCTTGAATTACATCTTATATATGTTATGAAATCTTTGTTATTGTTTATTTTCATGTTTCGGTTCGAGTATCCAACCTTAGCACATAAAAGGAGAATAAAAGTCTTTTTTTAAAATCTAAAAATAAGTTAAAACCTAAACCCTAACCCTAGGGTCCAAACCCTAGGAAATCTAACCTAGGCCCTCAAGCGAGATGTGTACATCAAAATGATATTCTGTTTTAGGATTCATCTTTCTTACGCTTTGAAAACACGTTATAGCCGATAAAAGTTTTTCTCGAAAAGCGCGCTGGGAATAGGACGAAATAGAAAAAAGACGAAAATTAGTTTTTCCCTTTTTGGTCGCCTAATCATTTTCTGAGAAATAGTCGCCAAAAACACTATTCATTGAAAAACGTGCCAAGTCTTTTGGACTTTCCACTTTACATAATAGTGTTTATTCGGAACAAAACTCTGTAATATCATACTTTTAAATTAGTAAAGATCAATTCAACCGGAATACTTGGAAATGAACTAGGTTAGAGATAACTAGATTAGGAAACCTAATCTATACCTAAACCTAGTTACAGATTAATTAAATTAGCTAACTAATAAACCTAATTAGATGATTAACACTTGTCCAGTTGGAATCAAACTAGGTTAGGGTAACTAGGTTATCATTTAACCTAACTATGATGTAATTAAATTTAACCTACCTAGGATTAAGTTAATTAAGCTAAAGATTAATCTAATCTATAAGTTAAACTAATCGGTGAATTAATAAACCTAATTAACCTAGGTTATTGCTAATTAACCTAACATTGACTAAGCTAGATTTTCAAAAGGACTAACCTACCCTTGATCAAGCTTGATAAAAGACCTTCACTACCTCTCTAATAAATGGTTAATGCACCAACCAAACAAGCCCTAGAACTCGTCATTGGTAGGCAAAATGGTGGACCAATCAAAACCTAACATGTGTCGATTGGTGATGTCATTAAACATGATGATTACAAACATTAAATGGCATTAAATGGAGCATAATGGCAGGTTGAATGGAGTGGGAAAGGGTGGTGCACTTGAAGTTAGATTACCTTGGAAGTTTTGCAAAAATGACCTTAATGCCCTAGCTTTGCATGGCCTATAAATAGAAAAGCTTAATTCACTTGTTTCATCATTCATTTTCAAGTTCAAAAAGCAAGTATCAAAGCTATACATATATTGAGCATTTGTTCTAGTGAGTTGATACCTTAGAAATTGCAAAGAAATAGTTACATCTTGCAAACACCAAATGTACAATCTCTAAAAGTTATTATGTTCGATTTTTCTTTCGTATTTAATTTTTCAAAAGCTCAAGAACGCGAGTCGTAGCTATGTACGATTGTCGTTCTCCGTGTTCCTCACGTGTTCTTGAGCCTTTCTACATTTTGTAGTAGTTATAATGTCGAATTTCAATTCGTAGTTTAAAGCTCAATGAACATACGTCGTTACGATGTACGGTTTATCCGTTTCCCTTTTTCTTCGTATGTTCTTGAGCATTTTTATAAATTATTTTAATCAATTATGCAAGTCGTTATAATGACCAAATTTTGTCAATTATAAAGTGTAATAATCACTTATGTAAGCAGTTATAATGCTCAAATTATTGCATGTACGAAAACCAAAAGCTCAAGAACATAGTCCTTACCATGTACAGTTTATCCGTTTTTCGTGTGTTCTTGAGCAAAAGTCGTGAATCTTTCTATGAGAAGGTTTATGATTCATTATTTTTATGTTATATAAAGTGTTATTGAGTCTTATAACATGATTTCTTAAAGAGTTAAAGCAAGCGGTACCATGTTTTACATGGTTAACCCTAAAAATGTTATTCAAAACATGCTCATTGACTATTTTTGCTAAAATCCGAAAACATAAAATCTGAATTTGCTTTAGAAATATAAATGAAAATTGTATATCATGAAATTATAAGTAATTTAGACTTAAAGATCATTTAAAAATGTTTTCGTACAAAAAAGTTATGGCAGTTACCGGAAAGGACGTCAAAGTTGAAAATTTCTTAGTGACCCTCGGATTTATGGCACCAAAAATAAGGTTTTAAGTTAGTCATACCTCCTAAACATTCCTCCAAAGAAAATAGTCTAGCTAAGTTATAAAAATAGTTATAGAACAAGAAAATTTGATGAACTAACATTTGGTACGCGAAACCCTTTATATAGACGCTTTAAACGATTACCAGGAAACCCTAAATTGTGCTTAAGGCAAGTTTTCTATCATTAACCTTTGTTTACTTGCTTTTTATGTGATTTATACATTTTTTTCATGCAATGTGTTGTAAATCTTTGATATGAGAGTTATTGCTTTTTGTTTCGGCAGAACTTGCAAAATGAAATGCTTATTTATGATATATTTCGAATCATGCTTTATTTTATCAAACCAAGTTGTCTTGGGGCAATCCTGATATGTTAAGTAAACTAAGATGAATGAATATATATTACTGTTCATAATCTGTCCAGTGTATAGTGTGTTATGCATAACATAGGATGACGTTAGGTTGATCCCCTTTCTATATCCACTGTAAATCGTTCTAAGTTGAAAGACAAAGAATAGTTCAAGGTCAAACCACCACTCAGTCTTGCTATGTTCAAATATTTGTAATATCAATTGTTGTGCCATGATTCTTTATAATCCATATCGGTGTGAGTTCACTTATATGCTATGTGTTTAAGACTTGCTAAGCATCTTAGCTCAGCCTTGCATAAACCTAATTTGCAAACAAACCCGAGAGCTCCGGCTTAAAGAAGAAAGGAAAGAAGAAATGTGTAGACTAGTTTACTACTTTCCTTAACTGTAGTCATAATGACATTTTGTAATAAGAACAAGTTCCACACATGTAACCGAATATTATATAAATATTATCAAGTTTTATCACATTCTCTTGTTATGTCCTTACTTTGATTAAACTTAGAATTGTTTAAAACTTAACGTAGTATTAATAATGATCTATTTATTTGAATGAGGATCGATAAATAACTTGTGAGTGTTATACATCCGAGACAGGACTAAGCAATGTTGACTGGTCAAATCCATCATTAAAGTTCCTCGGACCCAGGTATAACTTGTTATTACTATTCTGAATGTTAGATAAATAGGATTATTAATATGAAGAGATATCACTATAAACAAATATGTTTCGAATGAAGGTTTTAACTAGTTAGGTAATATTCAGTGCAGAAAGAGAATTTTGCACCGGACAAAGATACAACCATTTGTCACGGATAAGGATGCAAACATTTATCCCGAGTGAAGATACAAACATTCGCCGCAAAATTCTCTGTTCCTAAGAGTCGTTCTAATTATTTAATGTCGTGGATGTTAGAACATGTAAAGTTATAAAATATCTAAATATTAAGGATAAAATATTACGATTGAGTATTAAGTCTCTCGTATCGATTACAAGGACTTGATGTATAATAATGAATGATCTTTGGGAATTAAGATGAGAACTTTGTTTATAAACAAAGGAAATCATCCATAAACCTAATGATTTTGCATTTATTGTGAGCACCAAGTCAGCTATAGTAAGTATAGTGATTTGGGGGCATCACACATATATTCGGTGGTATATGTTGACATGAACAATCGTAGAAGCCTCAATGCAATAAGAAAGTAACGAAAGTATCTTTTTGGCCACGTCTTTTCCCCTTTTCTGGCTATTGTCAAAGTATCTACTTGTACCGCATATATCACATGATCTATTATATTTATTCTCTTCACCATAATACAACATACAGTCATTAACACAAGCATCAATCTTCTCATACCCTAGATTGAGCCTTTTGACCAGTTTCTTCACATCATAGTATGATTCTAGTAACTTATTGCCTACCGATAAGAAATCCTTCACAATGTTGAGCAGCTCATTAAGACCTCTCTCGCTGCAATCATGCTCATTTTTTAAGTGTAAAAGCTTAGTGACTGCGGAAAAGACCGTGTGCTTTTCGTGTCCATCATACAGTAGTGTCGCTGATTCCTACAATAATTGATAGAACCCCTTAGCCCCGTCATTCGGATCTTGCTCGATGCTACCGTCATCCCTATTTGTATACCACTGGAAGAATGAACTAGCAACTTCAACTATCATGTTAGTACAATCATAGGTTTTGTCAGCTCTAGATACTGGTTCAAATTCATGTTCATCTAACCAGGTTTCCCCATGATAGATCCTTGTGCTATATCCCTGCTTGAACCCAAACGCAAATAGGTCGCACATGACATCACTCATTTTCTTCCACACTTCATTCACACATATCTTACAAGGACATCTAATCTCATCGCCGCTGACTTGCTCAAATGTAAAATGTAGAAACTGTTTAACCCCACTACGGTACTCAGAGCAAAGCCCAGACTTATCGGTGGCTACCCTACGGTCCATCCAAATTCGATCAACAGACATCTTCTACTACAATCTTCTATATATATATATATATATATATATATATAGAAAATCAATACACAATCAAGTAGGAGTTTTAATGTATATGCGTGCATATGAGTTTCCTAACTTCATCTCCCGCTCTAGGTCTGACTTCTATCCCATTCCCGAATGCGTCGCCCCACTGATGCCAATAACTTGAACACATCTTTAAATTTTAAGAAATTTCAGCAACACCTCCCCATGTTCTTCAAGTGCACAAAATAGACTAACACATCATAGTCTAAATATGCACCCGAAGAACATTAAGAGATTTATACTAACCGAAAATTCTCAAAATTTAAAAACGTGCTCAAGTTGTTAACACCGGCCTTAGTGAGATCGAAACATTCAAGAACAGTCCAAAAACGAGGACTATTCGAAATTCACTCATACTAAGTAAATCACGAACGAGTTTCTAAGCTTCCTAAACTAAATGAAGACATGCAAATACAATTAATAATCCTAAAAACAATTAGAAGATACTGGATTAAATGTAAATAATAACAAAGCTGGTCAGTTAATATTTAAAAATTAATATGTGAACTTGACATATGTGGTCAAGTTTATTCTAATTTTGGATTATTATTATTATTATTATTATTATTATTATTATTATTATTATTATTATTATTATTATTATTATTATTATTATTATTATTATTATTATTATTATTATTATTATTATTATTACTATTACTATTATTACTATTATTACTATTATTACTATTACTATTATTATTATTACTATTATTATTACTATTACTATTATTATTACTATTACTATTACTATTATTATTACTATTATTAGTATTATTATTATTATTATTATTATTATTATTATTATTATTATTATTATTATTATTATTATTATTATTATTACTATTATTATTACTATTATTATTACTATTATTATTATTATTATTATTATTATTATTATTACTATTATTATTACTATTATTATTACTATTATTATTACTATTATTATTACTATTATTATTACTATTATTATTATTATTATTATTACTATTATTATTATTATTATTATTATTATTATTATTATTATTATTATTATTATTTTCAATTTTGGATTATTATTATTATTGTTATTATAATTAATAATTTAGTACTATTAAGAATTTAATTTTAAACACATTTTATTAGGTCTAAATTAGAATGCACAATGACTAAATGAATTTTAGTTAATGTCAATATGGTATTGGTGAATTATTTTCCAATTCTTCCTTAAATTTCAGTACCAAGCAAATGGGGCTATACATGTAAACAAACTAATGCCATCACTAAACAAAGTTAGTACTTCTTCTCTTTATTCCTTAAATATCCAATCATAAATTAATAAAACAAAAACACTATGTGAAAACCTCCAAAACTCTTGTAATATCTACTTAGTCACAAAATTGCAATGGATATGAACTACACTATAAACAGGACTAAATGATACTTATAAGCACCACAAAACATAACTAAATGATACTTATAAAACAAAAATGAAGGTTTGTATAACTTACATACCTAGATACTTACAAAAAAAATTAAAAATTAAAAAACCATCAACCACATACATGCATATATACAGAGATGAATATCAATGGAAATTGGGGAGCAACTCTTAAAATTCTTACCAAGAGTTTTTCAATACAAATCGGAATAGGGGATTTATTTAACGACGGAAGCTAGTAGCCATCGCATGCCGTCACCTTGTGTCGTAACCGTCAGCCTTTGCTGTCACCGTGAGCCTTTGTCGTTGCCCTAAGCCCTTTGCCATCGCCTGAACTAGATGCCACCAACGTTGTCATCACCCTGAGCCTCTGTATTGCAGTTGTCTAAATAGGGTGAGGGAAAGGTGGGGGGGGGGGGGGGTCTTCACAGCGGGAAGGAAAGAAATGGGGAGGAAGTGATATGAGAATAAAAGAATTTCGGAAGGAGAAATGGAAATGGGAGGGAGAAGAGTAGGCGCTGTGAAAAACCCCAAAACACATTTTCGACGGGAAAAAAAAGTCATTAGCGACGGCACTACCGCCAATATTGACCCCATATTAAAAGCATCATTAACGACGGCACTGCCATCGATATTTACCCCCTATACTCCATCGCTAATGAACTTTCCCTCCCTGGGAAATTTTGGAGCCAAAACTAAAGTCATTAATGATGATATTAAATCATTACCGACGGCATATCGTCGACCACTATGTCAATTTTGGAGGGGCCAGCCTCATTCGCGATGACAGTTATTATAGAAAGCATCCCCATCGTTTATGATATCATTGACGACGGTAATAATGCCATCACCAATGATCCCTTTTTTGTAATGCTCTATATCCTCATCTATTTGTCGAATGCTCCCTTTCTCTCTGTATTAGACAGTATGAAATGCTATAAAGGCTTATGAGGCTTAAAATGGCAGGTTATTAATAAGAATACTACTCCCCTTCCTATAGCTATAAAAAAACTCAGCTACTTTGGCCCTTAGAGCAACTTCTACTTAGCCCCAAAACTTGTACACAGCTAGCTTTTTCCACTAGACCTAAATGGTCACTTCTTGCCCCCCCCCCCCCCCCATTAGGGTTGTCGAACTCACCACCAGTCACCATTGGGCTGACAACCCTGCCCCCATCCGTCACTTTTATCTGAAATAGAGTACTCCCACTTGCTCCCCTACTTCAACCAAAATTGATGTCCCAAAATAATGGCCATTGTTGATTTAATTTGTACAAAGTAATTTTAAAGATTGGGCTGTTGAAATGGTTCTAAATGGGGACTTATATATTCCCTAGAGCTGCCGAATTGACTCTCCATATAAGTAATGCCTTCATATTTTCGAAGCAAACACTACCGCTGCTAGTTCCAAATCATGAGTAAGATATCTTATCTTATAATCCTTCAATTGTCGCGAAGGAAAAGCAATAAAATTTCCATGTTACATCAAAACACAACATAATCCTTTATGTGAGACATCACTATAGACTACAAGAACTTTACTATTATCTACTAAAGATAATATCGGCACCTCACTTAGCCTCTTCTTTAGCTCTTAAAACCTTTCTTCACATTTGTCTGTTCAAACATACTTCATAGTCTTCCTTGTTAAGTTGGTTAACAGGGTTCTTATTTTTGAAAAGTCTTTGATAAATCTTCAATAATACCCCGTTAAACCTAAGAAAATTCTTACTTCGGTGGGTGTCTTTGGTTGCTCTCAATTTATCACCACTTCAATCTTTGATGGATCTACTGTTATTCCGTTCTTGTCAATCACATGACCCAAGAACTGAACATTTTTTTAGCTAGAACTCATATTTTAAAATTTTGGCATAGAATTGTTCCTTCTGTAGGGTTTCTAGTACACTTCTCAAGTGTTCAACGTGTTCTTCCAGTGTTTTTGAGTATATCAATATATCATTAATAAACACCACTACTTACTTGTATAGACTTGATAAGTAGATTTTATATCTATTTATTAGGTATTTTATACTTAATTACTTGTGAGTTTTTAAGTATTTTTAGTATTTTATGTAATTTATTTAATTTAATGCATTATTAACATTTTTAGTATTTTTATATTATTTTATTCAATTTATATTTATTTTTTAAGGAAGAGGTTGGCAATTCTGTAATTAAGGAGAAGTTAGTGATCGGTGGCCGAACCGTAAATATCAGGAAGTTCGACAAACTCGCGCCATGCCCGCAAAAGGAAAGCTAGGCGAGGGACGACGCCGTTTAAACGAAAATCAAGGCAGGAAATAAAACGCGCAGTGCGCGGGCATGGGCAGCATCAGACATAAAGCGCGCAATGCGTGGTAGCGGCTGAAAAGAAAGAAAAGGAGCGCGTGAGTGGTCTGAAGTGTTGGCTACGGCTCGTTTTGATTCTTGCTTTGTTATTTAGCATGTGGGTCCTAGGCGCACATTGATTCAGCAGATGCGTGGCAGCATTCTTCTTACTTTCAAGCGTGTGTTTCTAGCCAGTAATAAATTGAAGAATTCCAATTGCAATTTGGAAAAGAAAAATAAATAAGAATTTTATATCTTTATTATTTTGTATTTTAATTCCTATTAGGGTTTGGAAATTATAATTCTTATTAGAGTTAGGAGGATTATGTAGCATATAAATAGAGGGTTTGATACACAATTGAGAATATACAACTTTTACTAGAAAAATTTTCTCTATTATTCTTTTGTGTTTTTCATAGTTATATGTAGCTAAATTATTTTTCTTGGTTTAAGTTATTGAAGCCATCAAGATTTATGTACTGTGAGATCTAATTTATTTTAATTGTTCAATTTATATTTGAGAATTGAATATTTTTATGTGCTTAATTTTATAATTGATTTGTTTTATTGCTAGGAGACCTACTAGTTTATTATTCATATTAATCTATTGCTATTTGTTAAGGAACTAAGTTTAATAATTATTTTACAGATCAAAATATTATTATATCTTAAAAAGACTATTCATCTAAATTAAATGCAAACGCATGGGTTGTGTTGTTTAGTTCAACGATTTTTCTAATTCTTAAGGTTGCTATTAAATTAAATCTTTAGCACGTGCTAGAGGTTGTTTAGTAGTAACGATAATTTAGAACGCGTGTGTCTACTTAACTAAAATTAAGGAGAAATGAGAAAAATTATTTCACCTGAGAATAGTTATTTCTACAGTGAATGTTCAAAATATTAATTGATTTATTCTTGCATCAATGATCAGTTGTAAATTCTTGATGATGAATGTTAACTTAAACCAAGGCTTTTTCTCCTCATTTATTTTATTAAATTACTTGCATATTTATTTTAGTTAATATTATTTAAATAATTTTTTTTAATTAAAAATCCCCCAATTTTGGTTTATGAAAATATAAAATTAAATTAATCATTCTCTATGGGATCAACTCTTACTTGTACTACTACATTAATATTTATTTACCAAAGTAAGAATTTCTTTTTGGTTGCCTGCGACAGCACACCAAATTTTGGCGCCGTTGCCGGGGAATGATTTTAATTTAATTTTGTGTTTTTGTAAACTTTATTTTAATTTAGTAATTTTTTTAATATTTTATTATTTTAGTTTTGCATAATTTAATTTAGTTGTGCAGGTTAAAGATGAAAGTCATGCATGATTATGTCAATGAGGTAACTATTTCTTTTCATGGGTAACAAATTGATAGTCTAACTTCTCTTGTTTATCAATTGGCTGCAGGTAATACGCAACCGATGGAAGCTTGTAGGATTTGTGCGGCAATAGGACATCCAACTAATATTTGCCCAATTCTTCAAGAAGAATCTTATGATCAAGTCAATATAGCAAATGGTTTCCCTGGTCAACCCCAATGGAAATATGATCCTTATTCAAACGCGTATAATTCGGGATGGAGGGATCATCCTAATTTTTGCTGTGTGAATCGACAAATGAATCCATCCACAAATCAGAATTTTCGAAGTTATCAACAATCCAGGCAACCATATTCACAACAACAACAGAGCCCAATCAAATAATTCTGATAGGTCTTTAGAGGATATGATTCAACAACTTACCGCTAACACTTTGTAATTACAACAGGACCAATCATTTAATTCTAATATATCTTTAGAGGATATGATTAAATTAATTGAAATTAATAATTTGTAATTTCAACAGGATACTTGGTAATTTCAACAAGACATGAAGGCGTGTATTCATAAAAATAATGCAATTATTCAAAGATTGGGTACTCAAATGGAGCAAATGGAAATCGATCAATTGGAGGAGCAAAGTTCTGAGCAAGTACCTTATCAAATGGTAGATAATCCAACATAGAATACAAGTGCACAAGTGTTGAGAAGTGGTAACAATGTAGAAGATCCAGAAAAGACAGTCCCTCCATCGCCGAAACAAGAGAAAGCAAATAACATCAATGAAGCGGACAATGTTAATGTAGACAATGATGCTATTTTTGATGATGACATGCCTAAGGTGGAGAAAATTGTTGAGGAAATAAACAAAGAAAATTTGGAGATTGCAATTACCAACAATTTAGAGTTTGAGGAAGAAGAAAAAATTGAGCTGAAATAAGATTTGAAGTAGGCTAAAGCTCCATTAAATTTTTTGCCAGTGATTTTAGATAATAATGCAATTATTTTCATACCATTACCTGTTACTCATAACAAAGTTTTATCTTTTGTTTTGCAAGATCTCATTCCAGAATTAAAGAATCTCCCTAGTCATCTCAAATATTTATTACTTGAAGAGGGAGTCGAACATTCATGTTGAATGCAAAGGACATTGAATCTACCAATGAAAAATAACGTGACGAATGAGGTACTTAAAATTCATGAAATAGGAGTGACGTAGTAATTTGGCCTGATGTCGAGCCAATGACAATAAATAAAGGAGCTACTTGTGAGGCAACCCAAAGGGAGTATAATTTTTTTTCTTTTTATTTTTACATTTACAGTTTAGTTACTTATGGCTTTTTCTTTGCATTTTACTTTATATTGGGGACAATGTAAATTTTAAGTGTGGGGGAAGGGATTTAGGATTTTTGTTATTTTTAGGTCATATTTTAAAAAATTTAGGCAATTTTTAAAAATTTTGAAATTTGAATTTTGTGGGTATATTCACTACAAACCCTTACTAGACAAAACTCGTCCACTTGGGGTAACATTGGGGTTTAAAGGCTTGTTGCACATGCTAAGTGTAACCGTGTTTTCTACGAAAATTGGATAGTTTTTTATTTTATTTTTAGGATGTGTCGCTTGAGTAATGAGTTAATTGGATTAAATTTTTAGCCAATGATAAAAATTTTGATTTTTATTTAATAACTTTTAAAAAAATGGATAAATTTTTGCTTAATCTAAATTTTGATTATTTATTAGTCATTATTTTGTTTAAGATCATTTATTTTTATGCACTTATATTCATTTGTTTGAGCTAATTTTAATTTAAAGAGTTAATATGGTTAAATGCTTGTGGAAGATATTTTTGAACTCTCTATCTTATTTGATCATTATTTAAAGTAAAATATAAGGCAAAATATAATTTAGAAAAGATGATTTAGGTAATTTTTATAGGATTATTAAATTAAATAAATTTTGTGGTGAGGTGAGATAGAGCGTAAAATGCACTCACTCATAAATACATGAATAGCGAGAGGGAGTGTAAAACGCACTCTCAAGTGAGATTGAGCATAAAATGCACTCACCAAGGAAGAGAAAGAAAAAGAAAAAAAATGAGATGGAGCATAAAATGCACCCATTTAGAAGAGAAAAATAATGGAAAGAATACATGAAAAAAAATTGATATTAATAATCCTAGTGTACTTAATTGTTTCAAAAAAAAATTATCTTCTAGTTTATATTTGTTTGTATTAACAGAGAGTGATGTGAAAAATAAGTATATAGCATTGTGTTGTATATCTTTTATAAGGTAATTAATAACCTAAACTTATCTGAGTTTTAATTAGTTTGATATATTTGGATTTACACATAGAAAGAGTCTTGAGTAAAGTAAAATTGATAAATAAGTTGAAATTTTGGATTTTGCATAATTTTAAAATTTTCTTTAAGTTATCATTTCAAAAAAATCTTTGAGACTAATGTTGACATTCATACTGATTTGTTACTCGAGTAAGTTGTTTGGTTATTAGTTTTACTTTTATAATTTTTAATCTTCTTTTGCTTGAGGACAAATAAATATTTAAGTGTGGATGTATTTTATAAGTATATTTTATATCTATTTATTAGGTATTTTATACTTAATTATTTATGAGTTTTTAAGTATTTTTAGTGTTTTAGGCAATTTATTTAATTTAATGCATTATTATTATTTTTAGTATTTGTATATTATTTTTAGTCAATTTATATTTATTTTTGTAGGAAGAGAATGGCAATTCTGTAATTAAGGAGAAGTTAGTGATCGGTGGCAGAACTGTAAATATCAAGAAGTTTGAGAAACTCGTACCAGGTGAAGAAAAAGGAAGGTTGGGCGAGGGATGACGCCGTACACGAAAAGCAAAGCAAGAAATAAACCGCACAATGCACGGGCATGGGCAGCATCAGACATAAAGTGCACAATGCACGGTAGCGATTGAAAAAAAAGAAAAGGAGCGCGTGAGTGGCCTGGTGTGTTGGTTGCGGCTTGTTTTGATTCTTGCGTTGTTATTTACCATGTGGGTCCCAGACGCACATTAATTCAGTAGGTGTGTGGCAGCATTCTTCTTACTTTCAGGCGTGTGTTTCCAGCCAGCAATAAATTGAAGAGTTCCAATTGCAATTTAGAAAAGAAAAATAAATAGGAATTTTATATTTTTATTATTTTCTATTTTAAATCCTATTAGGGTTTGGAAATTATAATTTTTATTAGGCTCAGAAGGATTATGTAGCCTATAAATAGAGGGTTTGATACACAATTAAGAATATACAACTTTTACTAGAAAAATTATCTCTATTATTCTTTTACGTTTTGCATAGCTATGTGTAGCTAAATTATTTTTCTTGGTTTAAGTGATTGAAGCCATCAAGATTTATGCACTGTAAGATCTAATTTTTTTTAATTGTTCAATTTATATTTGAGTATTGAATATTTTTCTGTGCTTAATTTTATGATTGATTTGTTTAATTGCTAGAAGGCCTACTAGTTTATTATTCATATTAATCTATTGCTATTTGTGAAGCGACCAAGTTTAATAATTATTTTGCAGATCAAAAGATTATTATATCTTATGAAGAATATTCATCTAAATTAAATGCAAACACGTGGCTTGTGTTGTTTACTCCAACGATTTCTCTAATTCTTAAAGCTGATATTAAATTAAATCTTTAGCACGTGCCGGAGTTTGTTTAGTAGTAAGGGTAATTTAGAACGTGTGTGTCTACTTAACTAAAATTAAGGAGAAAGGAGAAAAATTATTCCACCTACGAGTAGTTATTTCTACAGTGAATTTTCAAAATATTAATTGATTTATTCTTGCATCAATGATTAGTTGTAAATTCTTGATGATGAATGTTAACTTAAACCAAGCTTTTTTTTATCATTTATTTCATTAAATTACTTGCATATTTATTTTAGTTAATATTATTTAAATTATTTCTTTTAATTAACCCCCCCCCCCCCCCCCCAAAATTTGGTTTATGAAAACATAAAATTAAATTAATCATTTTCTGTGGGGATTGACTCTTACTTGCACTAATACATTAATATTTATTTACCAAAGTAAGATTTTATTTTTGGTTGCCTGTGACAGCAAAAAGCCATATTCATCAAGTCCATGAATGTTGTCGGTGCATTTGTTAATCCAAAGGACATTACCAAGAATTTGTAATGTCCATAATGTGTTCGAAACGCTGTCTTCGACACATCTTCACTTTTAACCTTCAGTTGATGGTAACTCAACCGTAAATCAATCTTAGCGAAGTGTTCGGCTCCCTTCAATTGCTCAAACAAGTTGTCTATCCTAGGTAATAGATACTTATTATTTATGGCCAATTTACTTAGTTCATGATAATCGATGTATAATCTCAAAGTTTCATCTTTTTTCTTGACGAACAACATAGGGGCTCCCCGTGAAGAAACACTAGGTAGTACATATTTCTTTTTCAATAATTTTTGTAGTTGAACTATCGACTCTTTCATCTCTAGAAGTGACATCCTATATGGAGTCTTTGAAACTGGTGCAGTTCCAAGTACGAAGTCGATGACGAACTCGATCTCTCTATCAGGTGGGATACTAGGTAAGTCATTGGGAAACACATACATGAATTCCCTTACAACTGGTGTTTGATCTATATTTAACTCTTTTCTTTGAGTATCTAAGATATAGGCTAAATAACCTTGACACCCCTTTTTGAGTAATCCCTTTGCTTACATTATTGACAAACAACGAGATTTTCTTAGTAACTGATTCCCGTTGAAAATGACCTTGACTTTGACGTTGTCAAAAGGTTTATGCATTTTCGTTGGCAATCAATCGTCACTTTGTGATTAGTTAACCAATCCATGCCTATGATTACATCGAATTCCCCCAATCGAATGGGAATAAGATTCACCCTCAACTCCTGACCCTTAATCGCTATACAACATTTACTAATGATGTGTTTAACATGTATTATTTCCCTATTCGCAATTTCTATGTTCAAGAGAAAATCTAAATTCTCAGTAAGCATATTTAATTTTCTAGCAAATTCTTGTGAAACAAACTAGCAAGTAGCACTTGAATCAAATAGCACATAAGCATTTATGAAATTGATCGGAATGATACCTGACACTACATCTTGAGTTGCAAATGCATCTCTCATTGCCATGTTGAAGGTTCTTGCCATTGGACGGCTCAGGCCTCCTTATATAGTTATTAGGGCAAAATTACTCTCCTTGCTCCCTACAACTTCTCTAGCTTTCTTCGAGCACATCTTGGCTTAATGTCTCATTGCTCCACAGTTGAAATAGGTGTCTTTCTTTAGATTTGTGTAATATTCTGAACTTCCGATATAGTAGTAGTCCGAATTTATATACATAAATAAATATTGAATTACATCTTATACATGTTATGGAATTTTCATGTGTGTTTATTTTTGTATTTCGTTTCAATAATCCAACTTAAACAATTACTAGAAAAATAAAAGTAAAATTTTTGAAAGCCTAAAACTAGGGTTTGGAGAAAACCTAAACTCTAATTTTAGAAACCCTAAGGATTGAACCCTAAGGTTCAAACCCTAAACCTTAGAAATATACTATTTACAAATACACATATAAATACAAAAATTATACGGACAGAATATGAAAATAATACGATAATAATACGAAAATTATATGGTATAAATACGAAAAGTCAACCGATGAATACTGAAAATCAACAATAGTGGCTACTAACTTTTGTAGAAATTTTGAGGGCATTTATGTCATTATAAAAGTATGCAATACTTATAAAATTTGTAAGAATGCATTTTAGCTAGTAAATTTGGAAGCAAAGTTGGACTTGGCTTCTTTTGGTGTATTGTTAAGCTTAGCTTTGTGAGATGTGGCCTTATTTAAGCCAAGCATAGCTAATGAGATTTATTAATCAACAATTAAGTCACTAAGTAAGGATTAATTACAATTAAGTAAATTCTTTAAGCATGTAAGTAAGATTATCAATAAACTAATCAAGCTTAATTAGGGTTAAGTATAATTAGTGTGACGCCCCCAAATTCGGGTTCCAAATACCCGGATCCGGTCATCACGATCCACTACAAACATTCACCTCTAAACAACATACAATAACTAAATGCGGAATAATAAACATATGTTGTTCATTCAAAAGGTGTTACTAGTCTCAAGATACGATAACCTTACACAAAAGTACACAAATACCCTTAATAAAGTACTTAGGGTTTATATTACATAACAGTTAATTTAATTAACCACAGGGCTGCATCTCGAAGTCTATTACTTCATCTTTCCTTTACCCTTGTTCTTTCCCGAAATCTCGGGTTGCACTGCAATAAGGTTTCATGATATAGCAAGAGTGAGCAACTAGTTTGCTCAACAAGTTTAAATAACAATAAGGAACAATATATCATGAATGAAAGGGAATAGCTAAACAATTCAATAATGTGAATAACATAAGCAGGAATAATAATTTGCTTTTAAAATTAGGATAGTCAAATAGACTATGAACTATAAATATCCACTGGAGTCAATAGCAGGTTGACCCAATGGTTACTACCAGAAATATGTACCCGAGGGGATCAGCCTCAGTACAATATGTGTATGCATAACATTTAATTTCCGTATTTTTGTACCTGATATTAGATACAGGGTACTCCCCTATAATAAAGGGGTGTTCATAATAGTCTAAGAATCCGCATCTTCAATGATTTAGATAGCTTTTAAAATCTTTAACATAAATGTCTAGCCGAACAATGGCTTAGACCTACTTTAAACAGTTCTTTAAACAATAGAACAATAATTAAGTACAAGTCAATGACTGTACGATATCAAGTGCAATAAGTGCGAATAACAACAATATCGATGTGGAATAATTGTAAAGTAATTAAACCACTCAAAGCATGCTTGGAAATAACAGTTCAAGCTTAGATAAATAATTTGCTCAATAAAATGAGTTTAGAGATAAGAAACTTGTCTGTCTGCTCAGCTACAATAAATGTCTAGCTTTAACTAACTGGCTTTGAAAAGACCTAACATTAATAAAGTTGATCTAATAATTAGTACGGTGTATTTGCACAACTATACGCTCACTAAGGTACTTATTTATCATATAAGTACTAACATATAATTTACATTAGTCGAAATAATATTATTAACCTTATAGACCTTCAATCATATTAGGTTAATAATTGAATAAGTTAGAAATATTTTTTTTAAGTGTTGGACACTTATTATTAAACCCTTAAACAACTTATTACAATTGTTTAATTAAAGAATAATTAATTTTAATTTATTTTATTAACTCGATCTCTATTTAATTACTATTTAATCTTGGTTAAATAGAAATTAATTAATTAACTCTAGTTATTATTTAAAATAAATAATAACTAATTGTACTTACTTATTATTAAATAATAAATAATTATTGATTCATTTTAACCTTCTTTAATTTAATATTAATCAACTAATAGTTAACTAAGTAATTAACCTTACCCATTATTTAATTTAAGGAAATTAAATAATAGTTTACTCATTTTAATCCTCTTTAATTATTATTTAATGTCAATTAAATAATAATTAATTATTTAATTAATTTTAATTATTGTTTAAGATTAAATAAAATTTAATTTATTTATCCTTATTTATTATTTAAATTAAATAACTTAATTTCCCTTAATCATTATTTAATGCTAATTAAATAATAATTAATTACTTAATTATCCTTATTTATTATTTAATAATATTTAAATAATAAATAATTAATTTATAAATTTTTTTATCTCTCTTTAATTATTATCTAATAGTAACTAAATAATAATTGCTAATTTATCATCTTTATTTATTATTAACATTTTAAATAATAAATAACTAATAAATTTATTTAACTTAACCATGATTTAGCTAACTAGATTAATATTTAAAATATTTAAATATTAAACTTAATTAAAAATATCCTCCCCAATATCATTTTTGTATTATTATTATTTTTGTTATAATTTTAAATTAGTTTTTAAATATTTAAATTAATTAAATTAAACCCGAATGACATTTCTGTAAATAAGTTAAAAACTGAACCGAGGGCAAAATCGTAACTTCGCCTAAAAAACACGGAGGGGCAGTTTAGTAATTTCGCCGGGAATATACCGCCGCGCATTGCGCGCGTTACCGAATGTACTGCCCAAAACGGTGCCGTTTTGAGAAGCCGGAAACGGCTTCCGCGCGTACGCGCGGAGTAAATTTCTAACGGTGCCAAATAACGTCGTTTGGCTCCGCGTCCTTTAACCAAATAACCTTCCGCGCATTGCGCGGAAAAACCCTTTTTTTTTTCTTCCGGCAGAATGTGAACAGTGTTCCGGCAATACCCATTTTAAATAAAAATATACCATCAAGTAAGTTTTAAATCCTCAATAAAAATCCAAAAAAATTACCAATCACTTAATATCAATTTATAACATGAAAATTTAATTTTTCATGATTTAATATCATTCTTTTTTTATAAAAAATTTTACATCACATAAACTACCATAAATCATAACTTTTTGTATATAACTCCTTTTTGAGTGATTCAAACTTTGTTTTTCTCATGATTTAATGTTCTATAATATTAGAATATCAAACCTAAGTTTTATAAAAATATTTTTGGTCATAAATTCCAAAACTTGTTTATACACTACTAAACACATATTTTAGCATACAAAATATACCAAAATACAAACCAAGCACATTAAACTCAAGCATGGCATAAATATTACTACCACACATTATTAACTATATTAACATATTTATATACACATGTTAGTTTATTTAATTTAAAACAAAATTAGATTTAGAATAACCATTACCTTGATTTAATGGTTATCCTCCTTTTTCTTCCAAAATAGGTGGTGAAAGAAGATGACATGAACCAAGAACTCCTTCTCTTGGTATTTTTTCTCTCAAAATATTTTTCTACACTCTCAAATGCTCTCTAGCTTGCAAAGTGGAAGAAGAAGAAATGACCAACATACATTCCTAAATTGTAAGTATACTTACAATTTGGATAGATATAAAACATATATCTATTAAAATTGTCATAATGAAGGTAACAAGGATATTTACACAAGCTAGCACAAGGAATGGGCTAAATGACACATTAGGTGAAAAGAGGAATGGTCCATGTACTTGAAAAATTAAAACAAGCAATCCTTTTATTAAATAAAGGAAAAATAAAAATAAAATATCAACTTTCTCTCTCCTTCCCAAGCATGGTCGGCTGATTTATCTTGTTCTTGTCCCAATTTCATAGTCACTTTTTACTTTCAAATAATTAATAGTTATATAATTGTTTTTCCAAGTGGGCCAATTATTGGGCTTTATTTAAAATACCAATTGGGCTCCTATTAAATTGTTTGGGCTACTAATTTGTCAAATTTTATTATTCTTCACTTGGGCTACTAATTGACCCATGTTGGGCTAATTTAATAATTTACACATTAATTATTCAATACATGGTTAAATAAATAATTAGATTGAATAAATAATTAAATATTCTAACTCATTAGTATTAAATTACTAAATGGACTAATAAATATTATTATTAATATTTCACATTATTTACATTAATTAATAATCATATTAATTAATTTATTATATTTAATTAACTCATTATATTCAATTTAATTAATAGGAAACTTATCAATTATTTTGATATTAAAACTTTAGGGTTTGTTCACTAATTTAATAACGTATTAATGACCCCCTTTAATTAATTCTAGTAATTAATTACATAATCATTTAATCACATAATTAATTAATCACATAAAAAGATTTAAATAATCTCGTAAAACTAACTCGTCGGAAATTAAATTAATAATTTAATTAATAATGACGTGGAAATTCTAGGACATTACAATTAGCATTAATTGAGTTGGTGATTCACCATGGTGACTAACCATGGTGAGTTGTCAAAATGCTGATGAGTTGGTGATTCACCATGGTGACTAACCAGGGTGACTTGCCAATGTGATGATGAGTTAAACCTAAAGACCTTAATACCCTAGCTTTGGTTTTCCTATAAATAGCAAATATAGTTCACTTGTTATTTCATCTATTTTCAAAGAAAAATCAAGAGCAAAATCACTCTCTATATCTATTATTCATAGTTATATTTCAAGTATTGGAAATTACAAAGAAATAGTTAAAGCTTGCAATCACAAAAGGTACGATCATTAATTGTTGTTATGTTTCATTTTTCTTTCAATTTATAGTCGATAAAGCTCAAGAACATAAGTTATAGCCATGTACGATTTTCATTCTCCGTGTTCCTTATGACTTGAGCAAGTCTTTGTTATGTTGATTTTCATTTCATAGTATATAACTAAAGCTCAATGAACACAAGTCGTAGCCATGTACGATTTTTCGTTCTCCGTGTTTTTCATGTGTTCTTGAGCAATAATTATAAACTGTTAAAATCAAGTAAACAAGCCGTTATAATGACCAAATTATTTCATATATAAATGTTATAATCACTTATACAAGAACTTATAATGCTCAAATTATTTCAAGTATGAAATCCAAAAGCTCAAAAACGTAAGTCGTTACCATGTACGGTTTTCCGTTCCTTGTGTTCTTCGTGTGTTCTTGAGCAAAAGTCATAAATCTCTATATAAGAAGGTTTATGATTTTCTTATTTTATGTTATAAAGTGTTATTGATTGTTAGAACATGTTATCTTAGCAAATTAAAGCTTAAGGTATCATGTTTTATCAATTCAGTCAAAGAAATATTGAACCAGTTTTTGGTAGTCCCCTTACTATTAAAATCTATGTAAATCCGTAAGGAATTTTGAACTTTGGTCTAAACATAAATTGTATAGATGGAAGTTACAAAAGCATGAAATTTTGAACGACTCAAAAGTATTTTAAAACAAAAAAGTTACGGCCGTTTAACTGAGTCGGGGTCTGACAGTCAATATTGTTATCCACTTTTTATAAAGTCACTTAAAAATGAGTTTGAGAAGTTTCCAATTAAAACCACATATGGAAATAGTCTAAACAAGTTATAGAAACATTTATTAAGAAATAAAATTTGATAAACTAACATTCGAGTACGTGTAAACAATTATGTAGGCATTTAACGTTTTACCGGTAAAATCCTAAATTGCTATAAGACAAGTTTTCTATCATTAACCTTTGTTTACTTGTTTTTTTCGTGATTTATACATTTTGTTCAAGCAACGTGTTATAAATCTTTGATATGAGAGTTATTTTTTCTTGTTTCGGCATAACTTGCAAAATGAAATGCTTATTCATGATATATTTCGAATCATGCTTTATTTTATCAAATCAAGATATTTTGGGACAATCCTGACATGTGAAGTAAACTGAGATGAACGAATATGTACCACTATTCATGATTAGTCCAGTGTAGTGTATGTTATGCATAACATAGGATGTTGTTAGGTTGATCCCCTTTTTATATCCAATGTAAATGGTTCTAAGTCGAAAGACGAAGAACAGTTCAAGGTCTAACCACCACTCAGTCTTGCTATGTTAAAATATTTGTAATATCAATTTTATGCCATGAATCCTTACAATCCATACCGGTGTGAGTTTACTTATATACTATGTGCTTAAGACTTGCTGAGCATCTTAGCTCACTATTGCAAATAAACCTAACTTGCAGACAAATCTGAGAGCTCCGGCTCAAAGAAGAAATGCGTAGACTAGTTTATTATTTTCCTTAACTATTCTTAACTGTAGTCATAATGACATTTTGTAATAAGAACAAGTTCCACAGATGTAATCGAATATTATATTAATATTATCAATTTTTATCATATTCTCTTGTTACGTCTTTACGTTGATTAAACTTAGAATTGTAAAAACTTAACATAGTATTGATAATTATCTATTTATCTGGATGAAGATCGGTAAATAACTTGTGAGTGTTGTCATCCGAGACAAGACTAAGCAATGTTGACTGGTCAAATCCATCGTTAAGCTTCTTCGGACCCAGGTATAACTCGTTAGTACTATTCTGAATGTCAGATAAGTAGGATTATTAATATGAAGAGATATCACTATAATCAAATATGTTTCGAGTGAGGGTTTTAACTAGTTGGTTAATGTTTTGTACGAAAAAGAGAATTTTGCACCGGACAAAGATATAATCATTTGTCACGGATAAAGATGCAAACATTTATCACGGGTGAAGATACAAACATTCACCGCGAGATTCTTTGTTCCCAAGAGTCGTCCTAATGATTTAATGACGTGGATATTAGAACATGTAAAGTTATAGAATATCTAAATCTTAAGGATAAAATGTCATGATTGAGTATTAAGTCTCTTGTATCGATTACAAGGACTTGATATAAAATAATAAAATATCCTTGGGAATTAAGATGAGAACTTTGTTTATGAATAAAGGAAATCATCCATAAACTTAATAATTTAGCATTTATAGTGGGCACCAAGTCAGCTATAGTAAGTATAATGATTTAAGGGTGTCACAATTTGGGCAGCTGGTTGCTAGGTGTCCTTCTTGTTTACAGTTGTAACAGACATTTGTTCTTTTAAGACATACCCTCATGTGGCCCTTGCCACATATCTTACAGGGTTCAATTTTCTTTTTGTTATCTCCTTCTTTCTATATGTTTCCCCCACCATTAAATTTTCTTTTGTTATTTCCCTCACCATTATTTCCTTTACTTGACCCCCCCCCCTCTTTATTCTTTTTATTATTTTCTTTTTAAAACTTATTATAAGCATCACTGTCGCCCTCAGCAATGATATCTTTTTTGAGAATCTGGGAAAAATTCTCCATTTGAAGTACTGTAACTTTGTTATGGATTCAGGGTTTTAACCCTTCTTCGAACCTCCAAGTTTTACATTCCTCCGTATCAACTTGAGCGAATCGTGCTAGTTCATTAAATTTAGACGCATACTGGGGAACCATCATGTCCCCTTGCATTAAGTTTAGAAATCGGACTTCCATCCGATTATGCTTATTCCTTGGGAAGAAGTTCCCAAAAAAATATTTCCTTGAACCTATCCCAAGCAATAATGCCTTCTCCTGCTCTAGTCTTATTAGCTTCCCACCAAAAGTTTGATTCGCCCTTTAACAAATAAGCGGCAAACTTAGTCTTTTGGTTTTCTCCTACGTTTCCTATGTCAAAAACTTTTTTAATTTGATTAACCCAATTTTAAGCATCGATTGGCTCATTAGTTCCCTGAAATTTGGGAGGTCCTACGTGTTTAAAGTCCTTAAAGGTGACTTGATGTGCTTCGAGTGTAGTGTTTATTTGATTCGCTATGGTGTTCATTAATATATTAACAAATTGTTGCATAGGATTTTCGGCAGTCTGACCCTCACTTGGTGTTGGCTCTACACTTTCACCACTAGAACTTGTAGGCGTCGTTTCTCTTGTTCTTGATGGCGTCATTTCTCTATTAATAAAAGAAAACCAAGTATAAATACAAAAACTAGGAAAAAATTCAACATATTTCATAAACAAACTTTTGTATTAATTCATAATTTTCACACATTACAAACTACTATTATCCAAGTGAATAAATTCACTTTACTACTATTAACCCTCTTATAAAAATGGGAAATTAAAACATATAACATAAGCTAAATATTAAACTTCCAAGCTTCTTTAATTATTCTTGGCCTTTGAACGCCCTATTTAACATGCTCAAGACTGCGGATCAATTAATCTTGTAGCCCGACTCATTACTTGCTACGGGAAAAATTTTAACTTCTTTGTGAAGTTCTTAATAGGATCGACGTTCCCTTTTTTCATAGTCAAGCTCTTCTTGCAGTCGAAGCTTTTCAGCTTCCTTAATGCATGGCTAGCTGAACTTCTTATTGATGGTTTCTCTCAACTTCTTCCAACCACATCACTTCAAGAGTCTTAATCCTTTCGGTGGCGGCGTCTATCAATACTACTTGTTCCTCCTCTTCTTCATTCAATTCTTCAATGATCTCATCCAACTCGAATTCCGGATCACCATCTCGACGTCTAGAATATCCTGGTCATGCTGATATTCACCGAATCTTCTATGGGATCCTTTTCAGGATCACTTTCGAGGACCACAGGATGTGCATTCGCTTCCATGATTTCTTCCCAACTAGAAATTTCAGCCATCCTACAAAAGAGTTTAACTTTACTTCGTATATTTCTTTCACATAACATTTTATATTTAAAAGAATTTTAAGATTTAAGCATTATCTTTTAATTGTCTCATAATATTTTATCTTTAAAGGATTTTAAGATTTATTTATGTCTTTTAATTGTCTATGGACTCTTCACAAGTTCATTTAATCATATCTCCCTCTGATTATATCCTAAGGTACTCGCTACCTTAGAGCTATAATCGACAGCTTTGATATCAACCCGTGTCACCCCCAAATCACTATACTTTCTATAATTGATTTAACACTCACTATAAATGCTAAATCGTTAAGTTTATAGATGATTCCCTTATTCATAAACCTTATCAAACTGAATTTCAGAGTATCAACAATAACATGAACAGTCTATATTATCAATACCCTCATTCAATCCAATAGTTTCATAAACAAAGTTCTCATCTTAATTCCCAAAAATCTTTCAGAATTTCATATTAAGTCCTAGTAATCAATGCAAAGGACTTAATACTTACTTCTACCATTTTAACCTTAAGATTTAGATATTCTATAACTTTACATATTCAAGATTCACAGTATTAATAATATAATGGTCCTTAGAACAGAAGAACCTTTCGATAAATGTTTGCATCTTTATTCGTGGCAAGATTCTTTTTCTTCCAGAACACCTCATATCATTCAATACCCTCACTTAGATATATATCATTATAAAGCGATCTCTTCATATCGATATTCTCTATCTATCTGAAGTTTAAAATATTATTAATACACTTGTACTTGGAACAGAGGAACCTTGCGATGAATTTGGTTTCTTCATCGGTGTTAAATCTCTGGTTTTACAACACTCACAATGTTAATCAATATCCTCATTCAGATGTATAGTTCATTATCAATATTATGTTAATGTTTAACAATTCTAAGTCTTAATCAAAGTAAAGATATAACAAGCGAATATAATGAAACATGATAATGTTGATATAATATTCGGTTACATGGTTTGCTTTGTATTACAAAGTCATCAAGACTATAACAACAACAAAAAAGAAATATAAGAAAACATATACACTAATCTATACATTTCTTCTTTCCTTTCTTCTTCGAGCCGGAGCTCTCGGGTTTGTCTGCAAATTAGTTTTATTTACAAAGGCAAGCATACAAAAGCTCAACAAGTCTAAACACATAGCATATAAGTGAACTCACACCGATAGGGAATTTAAGAAGTTCATAGCTTAACAAATGATATTTCAATTGTTTTAACATAGCAAAAATTGAATGGTAATTAAACCAAGAACTATTATTCATTTGTCTTTTGACTTTGAATGTAACGCCCTCAAAATTCCCGCACTAGCTACGGCGGACCTTGTGCGTTAAACTTCATACATTTACCAACTTAACTAATGATCCCATAATCATATTGGTTAAATTAGTCTATTTTAGACTATACATTAAAATTTTCCTTAACTTAGTCACTGGATCTTAACTTGATCTCCGTCTCATTATTTATACAAGTATTAACTTGTAGTTTATCCGTATACATGGATTTCACCATATATAACGATCAAATTTTAACCTTAAGATTTAAATATTCTATAACTTTACATATTTCAAGATTCATGGCATTACATCATTAGGATGGTTCTTGGGAGCAAAGAATCTCGCGATGAATATTTGTATCTTCATCCGTGATAAATGTTTGCATATTTATTAGTGACAAATGTTTGTATCTTTGTCCGGTGCAAAATTCTCTTTCCATACAGAACATACCCAACTAGTTAAAACTCTCACCCGAATCACATTTGGTTATAGTGATATCTCTTCATATCAATAATCATACTTATCTGACATTCAAAATAGTAATAAGATCATTATCAATATTATGTTAAGTTTTAACAATTCTAAGTTATATCAAAATAAAGACATAACAACATTCTAATGATAATAATTTATATCATTCATTTAATATTCCATTACATAGTTTGCTTGTTCGTATTATAACAGTCATTATGACTTTATACAAATACAAGTAATAAAGCATGTAACTTAATCTACGTTTCATCTTTATATTCATGATCTTTTTACATTCTTCTTAATCTGCAAATAGGTTTTATTCGCAAGAATAAGCAAGACGGCTCAGCAAGTCTAACATATTATCATATACACAGTTTATAGTTTCATATAAACTTTAACTTACTTTGACTAAACATACATCTCAGTTAATAATAATATTAATTTATGCTTAACAAAAAAAAATTATGCATATTCATATGCATCGTCAAATATCAATTAACATTTAACAGTTAATCATGAACTAATACTTAATCATTTAATCACATAAGACATTCATTCATGCACTTTCACATATCAACTGTCACATAATAACATGAACAATCTTAGAACATACTAATAACACAAAAAGGTTTATAACTTGCCTCAAATCGAAATTAGGGTTTCTCGATGGAGCGTTAAACCTTACACAGTCATTTAATGCATAAGCAGTTAGATTCATCGTATTATATAACTTCATAAGTCTTATATTAACTTAATTAAACTATTTTAATAGGTGGAATTATTTGAAAAATTGGCTAACTCAAAAATTCATTTTTAAGCCAAATTTTCGGATTTAGGCAGATTGTTGGACTACCGGAGCTCGGCTCTATTAAACGGCCATAACTTCTTCGTTTTAAAATATTTTCTAGTCGTTCAAAATTTCACGTGTTTATAACTTCCGCATCTACAATTCATATTTAGATAAAAGTATGAAATTCCTGACAAATTTGCACAGATTTCAGCCTAAAGGTGAATGCACAAAAACTGTTTGAACTTTCTTTGAACCAATTGGTAAAACATGATATCTCAAGCATTAAAAAGTCATGTCATCATGTTTTAACACTAAACAACATTCAATAACATAAAAATAACAAAATCGTAAGCCTACTTATGTACGATTTTAGGACATTCACTTAAGAACACAAAGAATACGAAGAACGATAAGAAAAATCGAACATCGTAACGACTTGTGTTTTGAGATTTTTAATTAAATACTTGAAATGAAATGGACATTATAACTACTTATAATGTTGATTTCACTACTCTTGACATAAAATAAATCAAGCATTATAGCTACTCACATTTACTCTATTTAACATAACTACGAATTGAAAATTTACATAATAACAACTAGAGATTACCTCTTGGAGTGCAAGCTTTGACAACAATTTGTACAAGGCTTCAGTACTCATCAACAAAATTAATCTAACAATATATCTCTCTAGCTTTGTTGCTCAAATTTACTTGGTGAATTGGTAAGGATTATAAAGAGTGAAAACTCCTATTTATAGGATTTTCTAAGTTAGGGTAAAATGGTAAAAATGACAACCAAGCTTTGGCTCCAAGTTTAGCTTGACTTTAAACCTTGGCTCCAAGTTTGGCTCCGACTTTGACTTGGCTCCAAGCTTTACATTTTGGCTCCAAGCCCTAAATATCTAAGACCCTAATGTTCTTCATCTAGCTTGCTAAATGACCAGTCATGCCCTTCCAATATCAAATCTCATACGTTGACTTTTTACTATTCACGATTGACTTTTCGTATTGATACCATATAATTTTCATATTATTTTCGTATTCTATACGTATAATTTTCGTATTATATGTGTATTTGTGAATAGTGATTAGGGTTAGATTATAACCCTTAGGGTTTGAACCCTTAAGGTTCCTAGGTTTAGGGTTTAGGTTTTAACCTTTTCTAAGTTTAACCAAACCCTAGAATTAGGTTTTTAGGTTTTAACCTTTAAATAACTTTTTGATTTTAATAAGTGTTAAGGTTAATCACTTGAACCAAAACACAAAATCCAACACATGAAAATCACATATCACATAGATTATGTTAAAGATTTTTTTAACCTTTAATCGTACACGATCGTATATTTGAATCGTATTTAATCTTTAAGATAGCTTAATGTGTACCTGAGCAATCGTTTTTAAGTTTTGAATTTGACAATCTTTATCAGATCTTGTCAAATCATTTTTGAAATATTTGGGATATTACAAATTCAACCCAAAAGTACAAAATTGTTTTCATCAATAATAATTTTCTCAAATAACCAAGAAACTTCCTCTTTGTTTGGACTTAGACCTGACAAACGAGTCGGGCAGGACGAAAATAGCCCAACTCTTTTTGGGCTGAAATTAGTCGAGCCATGGCCCAACCGGACCGGCTTGCGGGCCACACACACACACATATATATTAAGTTATGAAATCAATTGAAAGAAAATTGTGTTTCCATATTTTCAGATGACATTTCAGAGCCGACTTGGGATAAATGAAACTTTATGAACTACTGCCGTATTCACGTGCATCTGTTTAGTTCAAGAGGCAAAGGCCCTTGTTTTCTTTATCACTGCAAGGAAACATGTGACCAAAAGGAGCATTCTGCTATGCAAATAATCAATCATCGATATTTATATATTATATTATATTAATGTAGCTTTTGATGAACACCTTTTAATCCATTATTATGAGCTTGTGTGTATATTGCAAGGACTGCATATATCATTCACCCAGACATGCGAGCAGCCCCCAAAATGAAAATTATGCTAGCTCCAAGCGATTATTAATTCCATTCCATTTCTAGCTAGTCGTCGTCATATTCAAAATTCATGATTTCATAAGTTTTTTATTAGAAAATATTATAAATGAATTTATATAATTTTTATAAAAGTAAAATTGATTTATATTTCAAATCTGAAGAAATATTAAAAAATGAAAATGGTCACATTCAAACAGTAGTACCGGATATAAGAATAATACCCCTTACAAAAATCAAAAATAAGAATTTTCGGGAATGCGAATATTTGAATATTAACAAAATTCAATACTATTTGTGGTAATCTTTTGGTTAAGATACCGACCCAATTAACATCAAATGTGTATGTTAAATCAACATATTATATGTGTGTGTGTGTGTGTGTGTGTGTGTGTGTGTGTGATGCGAATTCGATTGCTTACTATATATACTAACTAATTGATCGATTAGTATCTCTCAAATAGACCTTTTCCATGGTATAGAAGAATTCTTTGACTCAATAAAAAAATAATTCTATTTTGTCAACTATTATATTTAATCATTAACCAATCTTTTGACCGATTATCAAATAACAACCCAATATCTATGGAACTGATGCCAATTTGATTAAGACAACGTGAAATTTTAAGCTTTTTCTTTCAGTAAACTACATGAATTTAATATAGAAAATACAATCGTTGTTGGACAGAATATAAGGCCATCCAAAGAAGAAAACATGAACTCTCACACAAACAAATATCATTAATTATAAAAGAAAATTAAATAACAATCTAATAAATTTAAAGGGCATCAACAGAATAATCCAAATAAGTAAAGATGATGGTTTATCATTTGGTTCTTATTTTTGGGTATTGTTGATTTTCTATGTAATTTTGGAATATTTCATAGGATTATTTAGGGTCGACTTTTTCAACAATTAGGCAGCCTAATGCGGAGCTTAAATATCTTTCCTTTTGTTGGAGAATAACAACACAACAAGAATTGTAAAGAGAGATTAAAAAAAAAAATTATCATACTAAACACAAAATTTATATGGTTCACCCAAACGTGAAGCTAGTACTAATTAAGGTGGATGATAGATGTTTCATTATCTTTAAAATTTGTGTACATCATACAATATAGAATCCCTTCTTTTATAATAGCGCAATATAAGAAATCCTAATTCAACTCAAAGGTACAAAATTGTTTACATCAATAATAATTTTCTCTAATTACCTAGAAACTTTCTTTTTGGTTGGATTTAGACCTGACAAACGGGTCAGGCCGAGTCATTGGCTAGTAGGACCAAAATAGCCCAACTCTTTTTGGGCTGAAATTAGTCGGGTCATGACCAAACCGGGCCTGCTTGCGGGCCAAATATATATATATATATATATATGGCGGATATAAGGTGCTAATAGATGAGGGCGAATGCAGATAGAAAATGGCCATGAGAACAGGGGGTAAGCTACTCACAGATCATATTCATAATACAAAACATAGATAAATATGATGCAAGGAGAAGTAAGGGATAGGGACCGCACAGTTGAATATATTTAAAACATGCAAATAACCTGGCCAACAGATGTCAGTCTAATGATCAGTAAATAACATATGAAGATAAAAGAACTTTTATTCATTGAAAATAAATACAAGATTGACTCAAGAAATAAGAAGTAGAAATAAGAGGAGAAACTAAAGATTAGTCAGAGAATGAGCTCTGAGTCTTTCAAAGTTTCTTACCAAATTCCATTCTATGGTTCGAAGTCTGCTGAACCAAATGACTGAGCCTTCCTTTTATAGAATAAGGAGAGGGCTTGATACAACTAAGCGAATCTTTACTATAATTACAGACGCTTTACTTTTACAGAAGCAAACGAATACAGACGCAAAACTTTTACAAAAATAAAATCATTACAGACACTTTACTATTTATGAACAGTAACTTTTATCTGCTTTCGGTGGAAAAGCAGCTGCAACTTTTGACTAAGCACAACGGGTGCGTAAAAAGAAGGGGCCAGTAACATTGGATACTGGTCAGAGTGCGCGGGCACTGATTGACTAGGAGCCACACAGCATCGGATGCTAGCTGGCTGGCTGGAAAGTCTGACTGAAGACTGGCGCGGGCCAGAGATGCTCACGGGAGCTTGACTAAGCAAAAGGATCTTGGGCGTCCTGAAGATCAACGGTGCCATAAGGATCCTTATTAACACTGTAGGATGATTCTTGGGATGACTTTGAAGAAGATGAAGAATCACTTTCATTTTCTCGGATTGAGCTAACTCTTGCTTGAATGGCTTTTGCCAGCAAATTTAACTCAGCAGTAGAATAATCTTTAACATTAGCAATAGTACCAGCAATTGAATAACTGGAACTAGAACCTTTGATTTTACTAGAGGAATCAATATCTTTTTCTTTCTTAATAGATAGAACTAGGGTAACTGGAGTGGGAGGAAATTCAGTTTGGACTTGATGAACAATCCTATTAACATCGAATTTATCCCACCATTTAACAAAGAAAATCCGAGTGACTACAGGGGGTTGACCAGATGGAAGGTTATACTGCCATTTTAGGATCCAAGGGATTTTATATTTACTGACAAATCTAAGCAGTACTGGGATACCTTCAAATTTTGGGTTAAATGGAGAGTTATTGTTATAATGGTTTACTTGGGTCATTAAAAGATCTGGGAAGGTGCCTGAAGTTGGGCCGAATTTGGACCACCATAGGACGAACCAGAAGGGGATTTGACTTTTGAATTTATGATCAAATTGGAGGAACCAAGAATGGCTCATTGACTGATTTTGGTACAAGAAAACCTTGTTCCAGGCTTTCATGTAATCATAATAGCAAAAACAATTACAGATGGAGGATTCCTGTCCTTTTACTACAACCTGAAGATTTGAAGGGTGATTTCCCCAATCAAAAATAGAGATGATTTTCTTAATATAAAGAGAATGAAAAATAATTTTTGAATTGTCATTTCTATCATGAATAGGCTTAATATGGATTGACTTTGTATTGATAAGAATATCCTTGTATTATGATAAGGATTTATAGGGTGCACTGGGAATGAAATGCCAACCTTTTGGGAAGAAACGGGAGGCAAGAATTACTGGATCATTCTTAGGGTTCAATGAGGGTTCAATATGAAATAACTTAATTTCATAGTTTGGAATATAGTCAGCTCTGGGCTGAGAAGAGCTAGGCTTTTGGATCTGGCTTTGGGCAATAGACTCAAAGGGATCAAAAGGCTTAGGTTGACTAGCAAGAGATGAAATATAGGGTTTGAGAATTTGGCCTAAAACCTGAAATTGAGTAGTGGGAGGACGAACTGGGTAACTAGGGTGAGGAACAGGAATGTGAAAGTAGTATGCCCTCAAGCCAATCACATTTGATGTAATAAGCATATACTTTGTAATCTTGTTCATTTATTAATAAAAGTATCAAGGCATTTCTTTATTCATGATTAATTACTTGAATTAATCAAATGGATAAACCCATAGTTTTCGAGCAATGCTTTTAGAACCATGATGAGAATCATGCTAATGAGATCTAAATTCAAGATAGCTCAAAACTAAAATTGTTCCCAATCGTTGGATCACTAAAAAGGGGATTAGTAGATCCGGATAGATTGGTACATACTATGCTTGCTCTTATGAAGAGGATGATTGATCTCATAATCATTTGTGTAGAGACACTAAAGCAAGTATGTAGGTGCTTATTAGAGAATAAGTTCACTGAACGTGGCTCGCTCAAGGAACACCTAATGGAGTTTTACTCGTCTGTCAATAGGAGTTCCTTATGTGATAGTCGTACAAGTGATCCTTAGACTTGAGATCATCTTAGTATCTTGTGTGTACTAAGTTATACTTTGACATATTCCTTAAGATCTATTGGTATATCAAATGATGTGCTTGGGTATAATAAGGTACACATGGAGATAGATGAATGTCAACAAAAGATCTACCACTTCTAGTAAAGGGAGAGAATGTCCTATGCGATTCAATAAGTGACAACTCAGAAATCCCTGGCCATGGTTGAATGGAATTAGAAAAGAGTTTCTAATTTACATTAACTAAAGTTGTGTATTTGTGAATTGAAATGCATATAATCAAATAAATAAGACTTGACAGAAATTCCATGTCTTATATTTGATTGGGACATTGTGTGGTAGAAGGATTGAATTGTACGGTAACTATTTGCTGAAAAGTTCTTTTACGATTAAATGTTGAAATCTATATTATCTGGAAAGTCGACTAATCGCTAAGGGGGCTTACCCTTATTGTGGAATAATTATTTATTCTGAATTAAAGAGTTAATTCGTAATAAATGAATTAGAATTGTTCTAATTTATTTATTATACAACCGGTTTAAAATGGAGAACCTAAAGGGTCACACCGCAAAAGAGTAATATTTATTTTAGAAGTGGATGGCATAATTGTAATAATAAATTAAGTATATTTAATTTATACTATGGTGATAGAATAAATTAAATAGCTTAATATTTATAATTTAGTATTTTAGAAATACTAATTATAAATTAATAAGAGGAGTCTTATTATTATTATTATTACTATTATTATTATTACTAGTATTATTATTTAGTTCCTAAATGATTTAGGAATTAATTAATAAATAGTAATATTAATATTAAATAATTAAGTTCCTAAATAGTTTAGGAATTATAATTATAATAATTAATTAATTTACTAAATGGTTTAGTAATTAATTAATAAGTAGTAATATTATTATTAGTAAATAATTAAGTTCCTAAATAGTTTAGGAATTATAATTATAATAATTAATTAAGTTACTAAATGGTTTAGTAATTAATTAATAAGAAGTACTCTCATTATTAAATAATTAAGTTCCTAAATAGTTTAGGAATTGTAATTAATTAATTTAGTTCCTAATTAAATTGGGAATTAAATTAAAACCCTAATTCTAAATAGTTTAGGAGGGTTGACTAGATCTATAAATAAGAGTCTTATCATAGATCAATGTTACACACTCTTTCATTAAAATAGAGAGAGTACTCTATAATTCTCTAGATCTAAGAGTTAGAGAGAGAGAGAGAATTAGGGCTAACCACCCATGGTTTGGAGAAACCAAGATCAATTTCTTTAATTCATAGATCTCTTGGTGGATCACCTCTAGAGGCTCAACACTTGGGGAGTTAACATTGATCCGTGGAATCTAATCGGTGAATTTGAAGAAGAATGTGAAAGATCAAAGGGAAATGAACTTGTACCCGTGGAAGCTTGGTTCTACAAAGGTATAAATTCTTTTATCCTTCCTCAATTGATAATAGTCGCATAAGAAAGATCCGGGTTATTGGTTTGTACAAAAATTTTAAAATCTGATTTTCTTGCTTCCGTTGCGCTTAAATAATTTGATTATATGTATGCCATATTTTTGCAAACCAACAGACTATATATATATATATATATATATATATATAGCATAATTGTAATAATAAATTAAGTATATTTAATTTATACTATGGTGATAGAATAAATTAAATAGCTTAATATTTATAATTTAGTATTTTAGAAATACTAATTATAAATTAATAAGAGGAGTCTTATTATTATTATTATTATTATTATTATTATTATTATTATTATTATTATTACTAGTATTATTATTTAGTTCCTAAATGATTTAGGAATTAATTAATAAATTATAATATTATTATTAAATAATTAAGTTCCTAAATAGTTTAGGAATTATAATTATAATAATTAATTAATTTACTAAATGGTTTAGTAATTAATTAATAAGAAGTACTCTCATTATGAAATAATTAAGTTCCTAAATAGTTTAGGAATTGTAATTAATTAATTTAGTTCCTAATTAAATTGGGAATTAAATTAAAACCCTAATTCTAAATAGTTTAGGAGGGTTGACTAGATCTATAAATAAGAGTCTTATCATAGATCAATGTTACACACTCTTTCATTAAAATAGAGAGAGTACTCTATAATTCTCTAGATCTAAGAGTTAGAGAGAGAGAGAGAGAGAGAGAATTAGGGCTAACCACCCATGGTTTGGAGAAACCAAGATCAATTTCTTTAATTCATAGATCTCTTGGTGGATCACCTCTAGAGGCTCAACACTTGGGGAGTTAACATTGATCCGTGGAATCTAATCGGTGAATTTGAAGAAGAATGTGAAAGATCAAAGGGAAATGAACTTGTACCCGTGGAAGCTTGGTTCTACAAAGGTATAAATTCTTTTATCCTTCCTCAATTAATAATAGTCGCATAAGAAAGATCCGGGTTATTGGTTTGTACAAAAATTTTAAAATCTGATTTTCTTGCTTCCGTTGCGCTTAAATAATTTGATTATATGTATGCCATATTTTTGCAAACCAACAGACTATATATATATATATATATATATATATATATATATATATATATATATATATATAGCATAATTGTAATAATAAATTAAGTATATTTAATTTATACTATGGTGATAGAATAAATTAAATAGCTTAATATTTATAATTTAGTATTTTAGAAATACTAATTATAAATTAATAAGAGGAGTCTTATTATTATTATTATTATTATTATTATTATTATTATTATTATTATTATTATTATTATTACTAGTATTATTATTTAGTTCCTAAATGATTTAGGAATTAATTAATAAATTGTAATATTATTATTAAATAATTAAGTTCCTAAATAGTTTAGGAATTATAATTATAATAATTAATTAATTTACTAAATGGTTTAGTAATTAATTAATAAGTAGTAATATTATTATTAAATAATTAAATTCGTAAATAGTTTAGGAATTGTAATTAATTAATTTAGTTCCTAATTAAATTGGGAATTAAATTAAAACCCTAATCCTAAATAGTTTAGGAGGGTTGAGTAGATCTATAAATAAGAGGAGTCTTATCATAGATCAAGGTTACACACTCTTTCATTAGAATAGAGAGAGTACTCTATAATTCTCTAGATCTAAGAGTTAGAGAGAGAGAATTAGGGCTAACCACTCATGGTTTGGAGAAACCAAGATCCATTTCTTTAATTCATAGATCTCTTGGTGGATCACCTCTAGAGGCTCAACACTTGGGGAACTAACATTGATTCGTGGAATCTAATCGGTGAATTTGAAAAAGAATGTGAAAGATCAAAGGGAGATGAACTTGTACCCGTGGAAGCTTGGTTCTACAAAGGTATAAATTCTTTTATCCTTCCTCAATTAATAATAGTCGCATAAGAAAGATCCGGGTTATTGGTTCATACAAAAAATTTAAAATCTGATTTTCTTGCTTCTGTTGCGCTTAAATAATTTGATTATATGTATGTCATATTTTTGCAAACCAACAGTGGCATCAAGAGCCAAACTTATGCGAATTATTAATTGTTTTAATTTTATATATGTATGGGTATGTGTTTAAAACAATTTATTGGGCATAATTTATTGTGTAAAATTATTTTTTTTTTAAATACCGAAATTAATTTTCGGATGATTGCCGAATTGGCGGACTGCTTTGTGTTCACTGTTTTCGGTAATGCATAGCTTCGGATAATATATATTTATATATTCATAGCAGCCAATTTTCCGGACTTGGTAGTGTGTGTGTATATATATATATATATATATATATATATATATATATTATATGTATGGTATTTTGTCCCGAAAAGCATGTCCCGAAATTGTCGCAGGTTTCAGTTTTCGGTAACAAAACAGCCAATAATGCAGCCCACGATTTTTCAGTCCAGCAAGTTTTCGTTTTGGAAAATTGAAATAGCAGCCATTTTTCTGATGGGTATATATATATATATATACAACGGTTTTATATGTATATACTAATATACTAACCGACTATGTATATATATATTATTAATATATATGATATATTTATAATATATATTAATTAACCAAACAGTTTGGTAATTTGTGCAAATTTTAAAATTTCAAAATAAAAGAGTTTATTTTGGGTAATTTTAAAATAATAAAAATAAATAGTTTATTTTTAAATAATTTTATAATTAAAATAAAAGGTTTATTTTAAACATGAAATTGGATTTCATGCAACTTTAAATTGTCCATTAAATGATACCAATACATATATGGAATGTTTTATTTAATTCATGAGATGAATATTATTTATTAATATATATATTGATATATATGATAATAAATGGGATTGATTATGGACTATTGACCAATGTGATTGGATTTAATTTTAATTAAATGCATGGATGAATGAGTTTTAATAAATGGGTCTGCGTACCTCGTCTTTCTAATTTTTCTTATGTATAATTCTATCTCCCTCCTATGTACTTCCCATTGACTGTTGATCAAGGTTTCTATTTATTGTAAATAATTTGTAATAGGATAAGTTAGAATTATTTTGAAGAATTGGAGCAAAGAAGCAAGGAGCGCATGAAGACCCGTTTGTAATGGAGCCCGAATTTAAATGTAATAGTTACATTTAATTTAATTTATTCTTGCACCCTAGGTTTGACCAATTGGTTTATTTGGTGGCTCGAATAAACGAAACTAGAATAAAAGTCCATAATCAATCCAAGTAGAATATAGTATTCTATATATGCATGCTTAATATATATTTATTATATATTATCCAAACATGCTTCGCATGTTAATTAATATGACGCGTATTTTATATATATATGTGCATGTGCGCTAAACAAGATGAGACAATTAATATTAATAAACCCCTCATGTTGTAGAATAAATATTTTTTATAAAATGAATTAAAATGTTTAATTCATGAATTAAAGGAGTTTAATTCAATTAAATAAAATTAGAATTGTTCTAATTTATTTATTCTACTACTCATAATATTAAGTTGTAACGTTCAAAGATATTTATTAAAAATATCGAACGTCACCTTCTAGCATAGTAAAACGATAGAGTATCAAATAATCATTATAAGTTTGTTGTGTCATACAAGGCTTATATTAATTTTTTGAGATGTTGTTTTATCACATTTGATGGTTATAAAAAGAATTGAACATTACTGTTTTGTTGTGTCACACAAGGACGGTCTTTTTCTCTTCTAATATAAGAAAATGCTAGGTTGGACTTAACTTGGATAATTTTGATTTGGATGTGCACACACATGATCATAATAATCTAAGAGGCAAAATACAAAGGAGTTACATGTTGATATAATTGACAAGGAGTTGTCTACCTATTGAATAAACTATAGTTTGTTGTGCACACACAAGGCTGTACTTATGTCGATAGGATCCTTTTCTCACTAGCAAATTTTTAACTAAATTTGCCGAACTATATAAAGAGGGTAATATAATTTGATGAAAATAGTGGGAGACACCATTTTAAATAAAGACCTAATTTATTTTGGTAATTAATAAAATGAATGCATGTTAATGTTGTTATTAATTCACTTAAAGAATATTGTTATGTTTAATTCACTAACACTGCATAGCATAATGTATGCTAACAATTAATCGAACCAAATTGTTCGGATTGATTAAACAAATTTGAGAATAGTTCTCAATACTGAAAAGCTAGCAAATGTCCTTAATTTGCCTATTCCAACAAACGTTGTAGACTAAGCCTCTGAGGAAGAGATTGCTATTTTAAATGGCAAGATGATGCACAAGTGGCTCAATGCATCATGCTCACATCCATAAGTATCGAGTTACAGCGTCAACACGAGAAAATGGATGCACCTACTATATTGTTACACATTCAATAGTTGTATGGTGAGGAAAGTAGGTCAACTAGATATAAGATATCTAAGGAGCTCTTCCGATCTATAATAACCAATGGCACTACAGTAAAAGACACATGTCCTAAAGATGATCAATTGGATTGATCAATTAGGACAACAGGTTTTGTTAAGGATGGAGAGTTGAGTCAAGATTCGATCTTGCAGTCACTCAATGACTCTTATTCACAAGATGTTGTGAACTTCAAACATTAATAAGCTAGAAGTCAGTTTAACTGATTTGCTTACTATGTTGAAGACTGTTGAGAGTCACTTTTCTTCCTAGAAAAACCAAGTCTTACTCGTTGATGAATCTTCTAAGCGGAGGAAGATGGCCAAAGGTATTTCTGAGGAGTCAGAAAGAGTAGAAGGCAAAAGAAAGGCTAAACAAATGACATAAATAAAAGTGATCCCGAGGGCAAAGGAGTTTGCTTTCATTGCGATAAGCTGGGACACTGGAAGAACAACTACAAGAGAGTTGTAGTAGTTAAGTAGAAGAAGTTTAGTGAAGCTTCAACTACAGATATAGATTTGTTCATAATGAAATAGACCTTTCTATAAGTCAAGCTCTACTTAGGTATTAGATACCGAATGGTGGTCTCACATATGCAGGTCGTTGCAGAGACTAAACAGAAGTAGAAAGCTAAACAAATGATAAGTAATCCTGTGCTGGGAAATGAAGCAAAGGTTACTGCATTAGCCATGGAAACTTATAGTTTAGCACTGCCTACAGGCAAGCCTATTAAGTTAGTAAGTTGTTACTATATTCCAGTTCTTAGAAACATTATTTCAGTTCCATGTGATGACAAGGAAGGGTTTTTGACATTATAATAATGAACAATCGTTGTTCTGTTTATAATGATAATGTTTTATTTAGAATTGGTTGATTACTTAATGGACTCTGTATACATGACTTACATGAAAATTATTTCAAATTGAACAAACTAAAGGCAAAGAGATGATATGAATCATACTTTCATGCGACACTGTTAACTCAGTCACGTTAATGAAACAAGACGAAACAAGTTGTATAAAGATAGGCTTTTGGAGCGTTTTTGATTATGAATCAATTACGACTTGTGAATCTTGTATCATGGACAATATGACTAAATCTCCATTTAGTGAACATGGAGAGAGAGTTGCAGAGTTGTTAGAGATGGTACACACAGTCGTGTGTGGGACCTATGACAATAAATACAAGATGAGGGTATTCATTCATTACTTTCACTAATGATTCTAGATTTTGATATATGTATTTGATAAAATACAAATCCAAATCGTTTGAAACGTTCAAAGAATTCAAAAGTGAAGTATAGAAACTAAATGCCTAAAGTATTAAAGTTCTTCGATTAGATCGAGAAGGGAATACTTAAAGCAGTAAGTTTCTAGATCATCTCAAGCGAAATGGTATTCTCACAATGGACATGGTGATGATCCATAATGAGTATTACCGATCTTCCAGTATCCTTCTAGGGTTATGCTCTAGAAACGATCGCATATCTACTAAATAAGATACCTTCAAATTCCGTCCCTAAGACTTCATATGAGTCATGGATAGGGAGGAAACCAAGTCTTAAGCATGTTAAGATTTAAATTGTTCAGCTTATGTCAAAAGGTTTGACAAAGATAAGCTAGGGACAAGATCTGATAAGTGTAAACTTGTGAGATATCCTAAAGAAAGTTTAGGGTATCACTTCTATAATCCGACTAACTAAAAGGTGTTTGTTGAAACACGCTGCCTTATAAGAAAAGAAGTTTTTTCCTTAAAGGGTTAGTGGGAGTAAAATAGATCTTGAAGAAGTTCAAGAACCACAAAACACTACAGATAAAATGAAGGAATCTGTACAAGTAGATAAACCTATTGTACCACAACCAAGTCGTAAATCTGGTTTAGTACCGAAGATACCTGAATGGTATGGATTCATCATAGATGATGATGATAAGGTACACATCATAGTGGATGATGATCTAGATATATACGATGAAGTATGAGTGTTAGATACTCAAGAGAAATGGTCGATGACCATAAAATCCAAAATGGGTCTTTGAGAAAGACTAAAGCAGATGGCTAGGTGAAGACCTATAAGACCTAACTAGTGGTAAAAAGATTTCAAACAAGGTCAATGAGTTGACTATGATGAAATTTTTCACTAGTGAAAATGCATATATCCATTCGGATTTTATTTGCACTTGCAGCTTACTATACAAAAGGATGTATGTATGATATAACCAAAAGGATTTGTCTCCATAATGATGGAGTAAATCAAGTATGAAAGCTACTACGATCCAATTATGAATTGAAGCAAGTTTCTCGAAGATGGAACATCCGTTTTGATGAAACAATCAAAAGAGTTTGATTTTATCAAAGACAAGGATGAACCAAGTATGTACAAAGGTTAGTGGGAGCATTGTGACATTCCTAGTATTATATGTTGATATAATATCAATAAGGAATAAAATACCGATGCTACAATCAGTAAAGATGTGGTCGTCTAAAACTTCTCCATTAAGGACTTGGGAGAAGCGTCCTAACATTCTATTTAGGATAAAGGTCTATAGAGATAGATCATAAAGGATGCTCGGCTTAACCCAAGGGACGTACATTGATTCGTTGAAATGTACTAGACTTGATATTGCTTATGTATAATAAGTATATATCAGTTCAATTTTGGAGAAGAATATTAGAAAAGAGTTTCTAATGATGGGTCTGATATAAAACTAGAGGGTTTAACAAACTCAAGTTTGTTCAGACTAACCAAGATAACAACATATTCGTTTCAGGTAATATGATTACTGTGAACGATGCTGCAGTGAGTTGAAAAAGTTCTAAACAACAAATAGTTGCTGATTTAGTGACAAAGACATAGTAAATAACTATAAGTGAAGCTGCAAAGGTGATTGTTTGGTTAAACAAGTTCATTACAGAACTTATAATGGTTCCTAACATTAAAAGAGTTTAATTCGCCAAGGAACCTAGGTCTCATCTGAAATCCAAACATGTGTTGTGGCACTTTTATATGATTAGATGAATCATTGAAAAGGAGACGACACCATAAAGATGGTAGACTCTTAGAACAGCATTACAGATCCATTAACTAAAGCATTTACTAAGCAATTTGTACGCCACTTAGAGAAGAATGGTATGGGGATACCAAAGGGCGATTGGCTTTAGTGCAAGTGGGAGATTCAAAGTAGTATGCCCTCAAGCCAATCACATTTGATGTGATAAGCATATACTTTGTAATCTTGTTCATTTATTAATAAAAGTATCAAGGCATTTCTTTATTCATGATTAATTACTTGAATTAATCAAATGGATAAACCCATAGTTTTCGAGCAATGCTTTTAGAACCATGATGAGGATCATGCTAATGAGATCTAAATTCAAGATAGCTCAAAACTAAAATTGTTCCTAATCGTTGGATCACTAAAAAGGGGATTAGTAGATCAGGATAGATTGGTACATACTATGCTTGCTCTTATGAAGAGGATGATTGATCTCATAATCATTTGTGTAGAGACACTAAAGCAAGTATGTAGGTGCTTATTAGAGAATAAGTTCACTGAACGTGACTCGCTCAAGGAACACCTAATGGAGTTTTACTCGTCTGTCAATAGGAGTTCCTTATGTGATAGTCGTACAAGTGATCCTTAGACTTGAGATCATCTTAGTATCTTGTGTGTACTAAGTTATACTTTGACATATTCCTTAAGACCTATTGGTATATCAAAGGATGTGCTTGGGTATAATAAGGTACACATGGAGATAGATGAATGGTCAACAAATGATCTACCACTTCTAGTAAAGGGAGAGAATGTCTTATGCGATTCAATAAGTGACAACTCAGAAATCCCTGGCCAGGGTTGAATGAAATTAGAAAGGAGTTTCTAATTTACATTAACTAGAGTTGTGTATTTGTGAATTGAAATGCATATAATCAAATAAATAAGACTTGACAGAAATTCCATGTCTTATATTTGATTGGGACATTGTGTGGTAGAAGGAGTGAATTGTACGGTAACTATTTGCTGAAAGGTTCTTTTACGATTAAATGTTGAAATCTATATTATTTGGAAAGTCGACTAATCGCTAAGGGGGCTTACCCTTATTGTGGAATAATTATTTATTCTGAATTAAAGAGTTAATTCGTAATAAATGAATTAGAATTGTTCTAATTTATTTATTATACAACCGATTTAATATGGAGAACCTAAAGGGTCACACCGCAAAAGAGTAATATTTATTTTAGAAGTGGATGACATAATTGTAATAATAAATTAAGTATATTTAATTTATACTATGGTGATAGAATAAATTAAATAGCTTAATATTTATAATTTAGTATTTTAGAAATACTAATTATAAATTAATAAGAGGAGTCTTATTATTATTATTATTACTATTATTATTATTAGTAGTATTATTATTTAGTTCCTAAATGATTTAGGAATTAATTAATAAATAGTAATATTATTATTAAATAATTAAGTTCCTAAATAGTTTAGGAATTATAATTATAATAATTAATTAATTTACTAAATGGTTTAGTAATTAATTAATAATTAGTAATATTATTATTAGTAAATAATTAAGTTCCTAAATAGTTTAGGAATTATAATTATAATAATTAATTAAGTTACTAAATGGTTTAGTAATTAATTAATAGGAAGTACTCTCATTATTAAATAATTAAGTTCCTAAATAGTTTAGGAATTGTAATTAATTAATTTAGTTCCTAATTAAATTGGGAATTAAATTAAAACCCTAATCCTAAATAGTTTAGGAGGGTTGACTAGATCTATAAATAAGAGGAATCTTATCATAGATCAAGGTTACACACTCTTTCATTAGAATAGAGAGAGTACTCTATAATTCTCTAGATCTAAGAGTTAGAGAGAGAGAGAGAATTAGGGCTAACCACCCATGGTTTGGAGAAACCAAGATCCATTGCTTTAATTCATAGATCTCTTGGTGGATCACCTCTAGAGGTTCAACACTTGGGGAGCTAACATTGATCCGTGGAATCTAATTGGTGAATTTGAAGAAGAATGTGAAAGATCAAAGGGAGATGAACTTGTACCCGTGGAAGCTTGGTTCTACAAAGGTATAAATTCTTTTATCCTTCCTCAATTAATAATAGTCGCATAAGAAAGATCCGGGTTATTGGTTTGTACAAAAATTTTAAAATTTGATTTTCTTGCTTCCGTTGCGCTTAAATAATTTGATTATATGTATGCCATATTTTTGCAAACCAACAGAATGATTGTCCCTCTGGCTTTACTGAATTGTCCTGAAACAGGAGTTTTACTGGGCTGTCCAGAGACAGGAAGCTTACCACAATCACGCTTATCTTTCTCTCTTTCACTCATTTTGGGTACCTGTTTGGATGAATTCTCTAGTCAGAAAATCTGGAATAGAGTTTTAACTCCCTTTAATATATTCGATATCAAAATCAAAAATAGATAAAATAGCTTGCCATCTAGCAAAAATTTGTTTAGAAGCAATATTTTCAACATCTTTTTCTAAAACATATTTTGCTGATTTACAATCAATCCTTACAAGAAACTTTTGGTTTAATAAATCACTTTGAAATTTGTTGATGCATAAAACTAGAGATAAAATTTCTTTTTTAATAGTGGAATAATTGATCTGTGTTGGATTCCAAGCATGTGAATGAAAGCAAACAAGCTGCTCGGGAAAAGTAGGGGTTAATTTTTGTTTAAGAATACCTCCAAAACCAATGTCAGAGGCATCAGTTTCAACTATTTTGAAGGCTATAGGATTAGCTATGCCAAGGCAAGGAAGAGTCTTGACATGCTTTTTTAATTCTTGGACAATCGAAGTATGAACATCTGTCCAAGGGGGAGGATTACTTTGAAGCCTATCAAATAACGGTTTACAGAGCATTCGCAGATTTTTGTAAAATTCACCTATATAGTTGAGGGAACCTAAAAATCTTTGAAGTTGGGTTTTATCTGTGATGACATCTGGAAATTTACTAGCAAACTGTATAGCTCTATCAACTGGGTGTATTTGCCCGTATTGAATATTGTGACCAAGAAATTTAACTTTAGTTTGGAAAAGAATGCATTTTGACTGGGATAGAACTAGTCCATTTGATTGAATAGTTCTAAAGAATGAATTAAGGTGTTTCCAATGTTCTTCAATGGAATTAGAAAAAATAAGAACATCGTCAATATAAACTATAGCAAAATGACTAAATAGGTTTAGGATATCGTTCATGATATTCTGAAATTCACTAGGAGCATTCTTAAGGTCAAAAGGCATTACATTCCATTCGTAATGTCCAAAGGGTGTAGTGAATGATGTCTTATACCTATCTTTTTCATGAATTTGGATTTGCCAAAATTCACTTTTAAAGTCAAATTTACTAAAGACGACTGCTTGACTCAATCTTCCAATCAAGTCTTTTTTATTAGGTAATGGATACCTAATCCATTCTAAAACCTTGTTTAAGGGTTTGTAATTAATAACTAACGTGGGTGTTCCTCTTTCTATTTCAGAATTCTTATTCACATAAAAAGCTGGACAAGACCAAGGGGATTTACTTTTTCTAATTAAACCTTTAGTGAGCAAATCATCAATTTTCTTTTTACAATATTCTAACTGTTCTGAATTCATTTGTATAGGTCTAGCCTTAGTAGGAATTAAAGACTCTTTGAATTCCTTAGCATAAGGTAACCTAACAATATGTTTCTTCCTATGCCAAAAAGCATGAGGCAAATCAGAACAAATATTTTTACTCAAAAGATCATGAAAATCTTTTATCTTACCCTGAAGCTTAGGATTTTTTAATTGATCTTCAATCCTTTTATATTTGATTTCATCTTTTAAATAGTCCAAATGTTTGGTTTTATTATTTAAAATATTTAAATTTTTTGAGATTGATTGTTCTTGGATATGTCGTAAGTCCCTTTCTTTAGGTTCAGTTATGAATCTAAAGGTGACTACCTGGCCAAGATGATTACTGGTTAATCCTTTAGTAGTAGTGCTAAATGGATATAATAAATATATAAATGGTAATCCTAAAATTATTTTGTCAGTCATATTTCGTATTAAAACAAATGATGTCTTAAAACAAACATTATATTGACAAATATGAACTTTAGGCAATTTATATTTTATTTTCATTTGACTACCATTAGCAGAGCTAAGTCTTTCACTAGTTTTTTCGTAAAACCTAGTTGGGATTAATCCTTCTTGGATACAATTAAGGTCAGCTCCTGTATCAACTAAGGCAAGGAAATCCAAAGTAAAAGTCTTATTAATAATTATTGTTATATTAATATACCATTTTTGAATAGTAATATCTTTTAGCATTTTTAAAGAATTACCTTGTTCAATAAGTTGAGCTTGGTGATTTGAAGTTTCAGGTTCTGCTTCATCAGTATCGTTATCAGAGGATTCATGGAGAGCAATATTATTATTGGCTTTAATGGTTACAATTTCTTGTCTAAGTAGAGAAATTTCTTTTTCATGTTTTTTACTTCAACATGCAATTCTAGTAGAGTAATTTCTTTAACTGGATTTTTGAATTTTTCAAGGGTTTTATTGAGGCTAATAATAGGTTTTTCTTTAACCTTATTAATTTTATTAATAGGATTATCTTTTATTAATAAATCTTTTAACTGTTTGGTATATTGTCTTTTTAACTTTGGATCAGTAATTTTACTGATTAATTCAATTAGTAGATTTTATTCTTCTTCATTAGCTGTAAGAACGTTAACTTTATTAATAACATTTAATCTTTTATTACAGCAACTATCAACACATCCTAAAGTGATGTTCGGGGAATGGCTGCTATGACTATTGATACTAGAATTATCAGAAGAATCAGAAAATTCAGTTTCAGAATTATCACTACTGGACTGGTTTTCTATCTGCATTAACTCTAATATTTGTTCAGTATCTTCATTAGATATTTTTAATTGGTTAAGTTTTTCTTTTACTTTACATTCATTTTTATAATGACCAGGTTTTCCACAATTATGTCAAATAACTTTACTTTTATCAAATTTTTTATAACCTTTCTTTTTAGTTTGAGGAGGAGGTTTATAAGATTTTTTCTTGTAATGAGATTGTTTTTTATTTTTATAATAATCATCTTTATTTTGATAGCTTTTATGTCTTCTTTGAGATTGGTATCTATCTTTTTTATAATGTTTAATATGCTTCCTTCGTGAAGGGGCAACAGGTGGTAAACCATATTGTTCACAAAATGTTCCTAATTCATATTTTGCTTTATTTTTGTCTTTATTAGCTTGTTTACTAATTTTAAAATCAATACACATTTTTAATCCAATTTTTTGAATTTGGCTTATAATATCACCATAAGTTAAATTTTTAAAATCAATATGACCTAGATCCTTGCTAAACTCATCGCGGATCTTATGGGCAAAAAGAGGAGGCAGACCATTTATGAATTTTTCTTTCCAAAATGGTTCGTTACTATCACTACGTAACATAACTCTGGAAGTGAAAACATCCTTATACCAAGGAAAATCACTTAGAGTAGGACAAGATAAATTACTCAATTGGTCATGTATTCTATCCGTGATATTACTAGGGGTACCTATAAAGTGTTTAATTATTGTATAAATTAAGGTGTTAACTCCATTAGGGATTTCTAAACCAAGGTCATCTAGAATATGGTTTCCTGCTTGGTCAATTTGGACAGCATGAATAACATTATTTCTAGATTCTTCAGTGAGATGTTTGTCCCACCAAGACCTAAGGACTCCAGTAAATCCATTAATAAGTAATTCAACTATATCAGATTGTCCTAAGGTAGGATAATTGGTTAAATAACTGTTAGCTACCATAGACATGTGATTTAATTTATTTAGTAAATTTTGTTCACTTAATCCATCAATATTTCATTCATAAATTTTATTAGCAGAGGAAGAAAATTGATTATCTAGATTCCTTTCTTCAAACTGTAAGTCTGGAGGGGTTGGTCTAGTATACCAATTTTTTGTTGTACTGGTAGGATTAGGAGTTCTAAAAGTTAATTTACTAAACTGATTAATAGTTTCATCTAACTCAGAATCAGAGGAAGTAATAGTACTAAGACTATGGTCTAATTCCTGATCGATGACAGCTAAGAGTTTAGGTTCACTAGATTCAGGTTTATCAAGTTTTTTAAATAGTTTATCAAGAGTTTTAGCAAGTTCTTGATCAGTAGAGGGTAAACCTAATCCAGTTCTCTTTTCAGGGAAATTGAGTAAAGGTTTTTCAGATTTACTGGTTTGGAGTTTTTCATCAAATTTTTCTTCAATTTTATCTAACTGCTAACCTATGGATGCCAGGTATTGGTTAGTAAAATTGTTATGTTCTATAATTCTCTTGTTATTACCTTCCGGCTCCTTAAAAGGGCTGGCAACAACATGAGCATCTTTAACAGTGATAACTATGGACTCTAAGGGAGGATGACTGGAAGAGACTGTAGTCTTATCTTCTTTGGTCCATTTGTGTTTAGTTATAACATTATATTTTCCATAATAATTGTCATACAATTTGTAAAATGTAATATTTATCTTTTCTTTATTTATAAAAATTTTCCATTTTTTAATTATTTTCTCACGTTCTAGCTCAGAATGGTTGGCTCTAAAAAGGTGTCTTTTAGGCCTATTTTCCTTAGAATTAAAATCACTGATTAAAGAATATTCATTAATTTTGAATTCTTTTGTAATCATCCGAAGTTGGTGATGTACAGGTTTAGCTTCAAAATCAGACTGAGTAGGAGATAAATTCTGTTAAATTTAGTTAAATGTAGTTAAATTTATATTACTCTAACAATATTATTTTTTCTCTTGACAATATCAACAAGCAAACAAGCAAAATATGACCTGTCTCTGCTATACAAAAAGAGTATTTTTTTTCTCCACATAATGAGTCTTCTTTTTACTAATAATGGTATAAAATGACATAGTATTCTCATAATTGTCATTGTATTTCATTATCATGCATGTTATTTTGGTAGATATTAAACAAAAACAAGTTTTAGTACTTACAAAAGCAAATAGGGCGTAACATGAAAAATGAAAAATAATTACTTAGCAATCTTATAGTGGAGTGACAAAGATTTTTATTTTTTTGGGATCATTAAAAGAAAAATATGTTATTATACTCCAACAATAATACATATGTGATAAATTAAAAAATAAATAAAAGCAAGATACATGTATATATAATCACACATAAAAACCTCCTAAAAAAATTCAAGGACAGATGAACCAAGATTGACGGTTGATAAAATCCTTGTTGAACTTAACCACCATCCATTTCAAGGATCTATGCTTAACTGAATCAATCATATCTGGAGAACACATTATGCTCATATTAAAGATGACTTTATTTCTGACATCCTTAACATAGAGTTAGAATGATTTTGAACGGAAGAATGTTAAGCGAGACAATAAATTTGTTCAACATCCTTAACATAGAGTTAGAATGTTCGTGGACCACTTATTTTTTTACAAGTGATGATCTTACTGTACAAAAGTAATTATCAACACCAATGTTATCCTATTAGATAAAGAGGTATGCAGTATATTATTATAAATATTTGTTCAAATATGTCATTTTTTAAAATTTGTTTGATATATAATTTTAAAATTTATCCGCTCTTTACCTGAGCTATGAAGCTTGTTAAACGTTAAAACAAAAAGTAATTAACTTGTAACTGAATAATAACAAATTACATGTCTAGAAGGGACATACCCAGTCATAAGTCCTTACATCAAAGTGAAGAAAGGTCAGTGCATGCATGTTAGAGACCCAATTAAAAATTGACGGCCAGTTTAAGCTTGCACGATATTATGAGGGGTGGATTTTTGGCATTCATACTTATACTGCAAAGACTTTTTCTGTTTTCACAAGTCAAGTTTGCGATTGTTGAAATGCAAATGTTTGAACTGGACTAGCTTTTTCGATGAAGAGTGTTACATTTAAAGCTTTGTCGGTTTCATTAGAAATATAAGCTATTAATATTGTTAGAATAAAAATAATATTGTAAGATTTATTGTCTCTTAAAAAGTAAGTGTCATTAAAATAATTATAAAAGTGTAGTTAAATACATATTTGTTTCGACAATATCAATAACCAAAATATTCAAATTAACATTCTTTCTATTACATTTGTCCTCCAATTTTTCTCAGTACACATTTAGCTGCACAAAAATAACTTTCAGGGACACTAAAACACATAATTGCTTAAGACGAATTTTACTGTGCAGCTAATTGTTTGCAACAAAATTTATTTTATCGTTAAATAAAATATGTAACGTTGAATGTGTATTTGAAAAAATTGAAGGATAAGTGTAATGTAGGAAATCCTAATTTAAAATATTCTACACCTCGTCCCACAAAAAGAGTTTTTTGTTCCACAAAATGAATTTTCTTTTTATTGTTAGTAGTATCAAATGACAGTATTCTCAAATTCTAATTATAATTTTATTATCATGTCATTACTGATACTAAACAAACAACTTATTATTATTATTATTATAATTATTATTATTATTATAATAATAATAATAATCCTTTTATGTAGCCACTATTACAGCGACAACTTATTCTTATTAAGAATATATATGAAACAAAAGCGTATACTTAATATTTTTAAATTTTTAAGTGGTATTTACTTCTTTTTTAGGATCCAACAACTAATATTTTAATTCCTCACCTTCGTGAAATTTTAATTTCTTACTAATTTTTAAAGATTAGGATCTTTTCATCACACTTATTCTCTAATTTTTCCGAATACATGTTTAGGAACTCAAATATTATTATTACCTAAACCAAATAAATTTGCATGTTCTATGTACAACCAAAACCAAAAAATGGACGTAATGTGAAAATTGAAAAAATGAAAATTGAAGATTTCAAATGTTAAGTGTTTGAAGTCCCGTATGATGCTTTTTCTTGTGGAAAATTATTCTTTCAATGGACTTGACTCGAAGTTTTGTTAAGCCAATAAGATCTTGAAACTTGGCAACCATTAACAAACTTGCTATATTTTCCACACATATTTTACCACTAAATAAACTGTATGCGTATGATGATCGGTCTAGCACGTTTACATGCCCCACTAGGCCTAACTATACAATTATATTCTGCCCCCCGAAAACCTAAAATATTTATTGTTATGGGCATGCTTTTTCTCCTATTGAACAAACTTTCTCGTCCTATTCTTGACTAGTCACCGGAGGTCCCCTCTCACCCCTCCCCCTCTTTCAATTGTCACAAAGTTTACGTTTGACACTACTTTTTGTGTTAATTATTCTATTTACGATGCGCAAATTTGTCACCAAATCAGTCAATTAAATTCACACACATTTATATATAAATTACACAGTCAACACACAAGCTACATACACTTACAAAATCACATTTTACCGGACAACGTCCCAATCTTTTTATTACATTGCTCTCAATAATAAGGACACACTAGTTAGAGCCTTGCCAGACTCACACTAATTGTCTGTCATTCACAATCCCAGCAATGCATATAAATAGATTACAAAATAGACTTGCAGTTAACATTCCGAATTGCCTATGAATTTTCAGCCAATGACTATTAAGCACTCAAATTCAAACATTAAACTATTTAACAACTGCCCACAACAGATATGTTTGATGTACACATTTTAAATTTGAATTCAAGACAATCCCAATATGTGTGATGTTGTCTGAATAGAGTAAATATTTGTAATTGCCACCAACCTTGCTATTTGACCCATTTAGCCTAACATCCAATCCAACCCATGAAATCAACCTATATCTTGTTGTTTCACCTCACAAATTTTCCCAACATGTGTCACAATGCCTTATCAAACTAGTCCACATGAAATTCCAACGAAGTTAAGCACTTACCCAAGGTGTTGCCCATGAAGAACATGCCCATTCAGGCATTGTGCTTGCCCAATCATGCTCAGCCGATGAAAAGGTCTTTGACTTGATCCAAACAACCAATCGGCCATATGCTAGAGTTGTTGTTAGGGGAGCCCAATAATGCCCTAACGCCCCGCACATAGGTATGCTTATTTGGTTATAACCATAACCAAACTGAATAACCTATTCGGTTATAATTGAAAACCAAAATTTACATAATTTTAATATATGAATAAATATCCAAATTATGAGGTAGCAGAATAATCGAAAACTGAATAACCTATTTTTCTATTCCGTTATTTTGGTTAATAACCGAAATTAAGTTCTTTTTTTATATGTGAATCCTGTTGTTGTTCCATTTTTCATTTAATAACCGAAATTAAGTTCCAACACCTTGAGCACCCCATTTTTCATCTCTGCCTTTATTTAATTAGTCTTGTACACTTTTTTCGGCAGATCAATCCTGCTGTTATGTCTCCTTCCGCTCACATGCATCTTTATCTTCCGCTGACTCCTCCGCTTCACCTTTGATGATCAAAGTGTTTTGTTCAATGGAAACCTTCTCATCTTCCATTTGACGGTCGTTTTCACGATTAATATTAACGTGAAAGTATACATGGTCTTCAAGTAGTATAAAGTATTTTTATGTCAATCCTACAGAGAGTTAACCACTAATATTTTTCAAATATTAAACTTATAACAATCTAATCTTATTTAAACAATGATTAAAGTTGATGATTTTGATTAACATATAATTTTAAAATAAGTAATGTGCTACAAACGAATATCAGTTCTAAACAAGCTAAGACCATAACTTCTGTTAATACCTCATTTAAAACATCATCCCCCTCCTTTTAACCATTGAATTAACGAATGTCAGCCTGAGAATAATTATAGTCATAAACCTCTTCTGATAGTTATATGACTCACACCAAATTAACTAGGACACTATATTCCTATGTGAAACTAGCTAAACAAGATGACAAAGAACCAAGATTCTCAACAAGGCTATACAAGGTATAAAGGTATATGTTTATCCTTTATACAAGTTAGGAAACTGATCCTAAGATTGATGATCCTACAAATATTATCAAGTCTAGGTCAAGCTCTTTACTCCATTTTTCAATTTTATAAAGAACACCACCATACTTACAAAGTAAGCAATCAAAACAATAAGCATACAATATGATAACCATTTATTTACTTCCATAAACATTAAAAGGAGGGAGAATCAATTAAAACTAAGTATTAGGATCCATTATGATTTTAGAATGGAAGTTAGTTCATAGCTTTTGAGATAACTTTCATTAACACAAGATTAAGCATGTTTGGATTACAAAAGCAAAGAAAAGATTAAGATAAAGACTCCTAAATATAGTGAGTTCAATCTTTAATCACTCCCTTCACTTTATTAGTATCCAAGATAGATAAAATCCTTCTTCTTAAGCTCCTTGTTGTCTCCAGCTGCTTGCTTTTTCTTTGTTCTTGTGAAGAAAAAATGAACGATCCTTAGGTTTCCCTCCTTTTTCGGCTATAACAGCAAAGCAGCAACTTTCTAAGCTCTTGGGCACCTAGGTGCTCAATTCTTGCACTAAACAGGCACCTAGGCGCCTCACTGGGGCACCCTATTTACAATAATGCCATCAAAGACTCTAAATGTCCTTTTTACCCTTCTTTGAATCTCCTAAGATATTTAAACATAAAAACCAATACAAATATCCTAAAAACTAATAAAGATAGCAATAAAGTAATTCCAAGAGTACTCAATTCGTAGGTATAAATACAACTCATCAAAAACCTCCAAACTTAACTAATTGTTTATCCTCAAGCAAAATAGTAAGATACAAGCCATAAGCCCAAAATTAAAGTTCCAGTTGGCTAAATAGATACCCTGACAAGATTTGGAATCACAACCTCAAAGATTAAATGCAATATTCAAAACAAATTTCAAAGCAAAGCAAAGTCTAATATGTCAACAAAATTTTCAAATACACAATTGCTCAAGATCCGCACCACATTTGTGTGTGTGTGACCTATTGTTAAACTAGCTATAACTTAGATAAACTTACACGACCAAATGATAAATGTGATTTCATTTTGATAAGCAAAAACTCACCTAACACATGGCCATATATAAGAATAGGGTCACGAATGAACAAGAAAAATTAACTAATATAAACAGTCAGGTGAGTGCGTTTTACGCTCCGTCTCACCTTAATTTATAAGCTTGACTGTGCAATGTCCAATTTTATTAGGCTATTCAGAACTACCCATGTAACGAGCTTTTGATCAATGACCCCCAAATCAGTTGATTTTAGGGCACTAAGCGTTAAGGCACCCTAAATGATCTAATCACTCAAGTAGCAAAGGGCACAAAATTAGACTAGCCAAACTGTTATTATATTTATAAACATAAAACTAAACATTTATTTCTTTTCTTTTTTTGTTGTTTTCTCAATCTTTCTTTCTTTCTTTTCTATTTTTTACTAAAAGGTTCCCCTAAACTTATACACGAGCCTAAATTTAGCGTAGAAGATGATCAAGTAAGGATTTAGCAAAAACAGGCATACCCCATAAGAAAGTAACCGTTTAAGCTCTCTAAACAACAACTAGCAAACAGACGGGCGTGAGCATAACGAACCAACAAATCATAAGCAGCGCGAATTCAGGTCAATTGTCAAAATAAAGACTAAGCATGCTTATTCATATTACTTGAACAGACAGTAGACAATACAATTCATATCATTGGCTATTTAAATGAAACACTCCAAAACATAAAAAAATTTACAACTACAAATGATAACTACTATAAGCATAGGACTAAAACTACTCAGGAACTAATAAAAACAAGAACAAATATGCATCCTTTCATACCTAATACATATGCAAATTAAAATAAACAAGCCTAAAAGTTACCCCCAAACTTAAAGTAAATAATGTCCTTATTGGTAATATATATAAAGAAGATTGAGAACTGAGGACTTCCCTAAAATATGACTCACTCGTCGCCTTCATTTCATTCTTAGAGAGGCTCGTTTTCCTCATTTTCGACTTCTGACGGCGGATACAAGAGCAACTCCTTTTCTGTCGAGAACTCAACAGATTCCGCAGTTGGATGCATCTTGGAAAACATTTTAGTCAATGTCGTATTGAACTCTATATTGTTGGCATACATCTGATCTTGAGGTTTTGCAAGGCGTTGGTTTAGGCGATCCGTTCTTATAATAGCTTTTTCCAACCGCCTTGCGTGATGCCTTGACTCAAGTCATAACTCCTCAATCAATCTAGGCGGAGGTAAATCAGCAGCTTCGGCTTCAAATGGGCCAGTTGTTGCAGGGTCAGCATAAATGATAAACCATAAACCCTTCGATTCTAACAAATCACTCGGCCAAATCAGATATCGTGCAATCACCGAGTAGCCTATTGGGGTAGACGGAGCTTGGTGAACTTCTTCTTTATCCAGACGAATTCCTACTCGCTTACATAACTCACTGATTAGAGAAAGATGAGACAATCCATCTGAAATGGTGGCTTCAAGAGATTTCACAATAGAATTATGAATTATTTCCCCCACATCCATTAATTTACCCATGGAAATACAACACAACAAAGCGGCACATTCCTTTGTCACATTACTAAAATGCCGAGATAACATCAATTTAGCACAAATAAAAGCATACTATGCTTTGCCATATCTATTGAGCTTATTGTTAGGAAAATTAATGGCTTCTTGTGCTACGGTAGCCTTCCACTCTGTTCCAAGCACACATAAAGCTGTAATTATCTCATCATAATCCAATTCATTTTCAATAAACTTTTCATAATCAGAACTATATATCCTCTACAGCCCGTAATAAACATTTAACGCTTTCCGCCCCACATTCACCCACTTACCTCTAACGAAAACCAAATTTTCTTTCACACTCTTTGCGTTTGCATAGAACTCTTTTACAACATTTACTGCAGCTGCCTCAAGCTAACTAGTGAAAAGTTGCCAATTCCGGCTCCTTATCATGGTAGCAATATCACCATCCATTTCATCCAGACACAAACCCCTCTCAGGTATCAAATTTTGACTTGACAACCACTTGTGATACCGATGAGAAACATTAAAATTCAAAAATCTTGTCTTATCAAAAGGAGGATATTTCTTTGAGCTTTTGCACCTTTGACGTTTAGAAGCCAATAGAACACAATCTCACTACCACCCGCTGTCTCAAACTCACTGAAATTAGCATTTGACTACAAGACAACTCTTTGAGGTAATAAAGCAAGCAGTTGGTGTGCACTGTAGAATAACCCTATATATAGACTTCCCCCCAAACTTGTTTCATTAACCATAATTTTAGGTTTGAAGCACACTCACAACCCAATTTGAATTTCACACTAAATTATAAACCTAAATCTCAACTGAGCCAACACAAACTCAATTGAGCAACTAATTAGGTCAAAGAAACCCTAACTCCATAAAAGTAAATTACAAATCCAACACTATACAAGTAAGTCAATAGAAACAATAAAACTCTCCCAAACTTACTTGCAATCCATGGGAAACAACATTTTCAATGAAGTAGATGAAGAAACCCACAACAATAGCAAAATCGTGATGAAGCCTAGCACTAAGTGGAGAGAGAAAAAGATAAAGTCGATCTGATCTTGTGTGGTAGTGGAAGATTTACAGTAAGAAGAATTAGAATAGGCTTATTAGATTTAAGAGAATTTGAGCTTGGGTAAGGGTTTGAAGGAAATAGGGATGGGCGAAATGAACTAGAAAGCTTTGCGATATTGGGTGTGGCTTAAGAGAAATGAAATTAGACTTGATGCTTCTGTTGGACAACCAAATACCGAGGATAGCTTTGGGTGCTTAAGCATTGGCTTGTAAGTGAGGATCGGGCGTTTAGGCGCTTAAAAGGAAGGGCACTTAGGCGCCTGAAATTGGCCAGGGATGGGCACTTAGGCGCTATGAAACTTGGGCGCTTAGGCACTACTAGCAAGGAAACTAAGGGCGCTTATGTGCCTAAGCCTTTAAGCACCTAGGCTCCAAATTGAATTGAGCAAGGGTCGTTTAGGCGCATCATTAGCAGAAAGCTTTGATGGTCCAGGCGTTTAGGCGTTATCCTAACAAATGAAATGGCCGCTTAGGCACTTGTCCTGTTTCCTTTCCACTGTTACATTACTGAATTGCTACATTCTTGCTATGATTTCTTAACACCTGAGAATTTCATATAGAGTTATCAAAAACAAAATAACTAATCATAATTTTAATTCAAAATCATAGAAATTGCAATTAGTTATAAAGATAATTATAATTATAATTATACTAATATACTATATAAAAAAGTATTTAATCAATCAAAATAAAGCATTATGATTAAACATGAAATGTAATGAAAATAATGTTAAATTGACAATAAAAATGGGTTGCCTCCCATTTAGCGCTTTATTTATAGTCTTGGGCTTGACTACTTCCTGTTTTACCTTAGGTCGACAAGAATGACAGACACCTTTTATCGATCCACCTCACCCCCATGTAATGCTTTAGACGTTGCCCATTTACTTTGAATGTGTTCATAGTTGTGGCGTCTTCCAATTCAACTGCTCCATACGAGAACACCTTTTTGATAGTGAATGGCCCCGACCATCTTGATTTCAACTTTCCCAGAAAAAGTCTCAACTGGGAATTGTAAAAAAGCACATTCTGGCCAATATCAAACCTCCTCTCCACAATTTTTTGATCATGTCACCGTTTGGTCTTTTTCTTATAAATTTTGGCGTTCTCATACGACTGGAGATAGAATTCATCCATTTCATTTAGTTGAAGCATCCGGTAAGTGATAAGTTTTTCCAAAAGTATGATGTTCGAGTTCAACCGATAAGTGACAAGTTTTTCCAAAAATCAAGCGATACAGTGACATCTCAGTTGGTGATTTGTAAGCTGTTTTGTATGCCCACAATGCTTCATCTAATTTCCTCGACTAATCCTTTTTGTTGGGATTCAACGTCTTTTCCAGAATACGTTTTATCTCTCTGTTAGAAACTTATGTCTGCCCATTAGTTTACGGATGGTAGGTCGTAGCAATCTCATGGGAGACCCCATATTTAGCAAAGAGGGCAACAAAATACTTATTACAGAAGTGTGAACCCCTATCACTGATAATAGCCCGCGGCGTGCCAAAGCGCGAAAAAATATTTTTCTATAGAAAGTTAACTACCACTTTGGAATCATTGGTCGGCAGAGCAACAACTTCAACCCATTTTGATACATAGTCCACAACGACTAATATATATTAATTGTTATACGATGACGGAAATGGTCACATAAAGTCTATGCCCCAAAAATCAAAAATTTTGATTTCTCGAATATTGTTAAGCATCATTTCATGTCTCCTAGAAATATTTCCCGTTCTTTGGCAGTTATCACATATTCCTACAAAAGAATGAGTGTCTTTAAACAACGTTGTCCAATAAAACCCAGATTGTAGCACATTTGCTGCTGTTATTTTCCCACCAAAATGTCCTCCATAATCAGATGAATGACAGTGATGAAGAATATCACCCATTTCTTCTTTGGGTACACACCTGAGAATAATCACTCCTTTCACTTTATTGGTATCCAAGATGGATAAAATCCTTCTTCTTAAGCTCCTTGTTGTCTCCAGCTGCTTGCTTTTTCTTTGTTCTTATGAAGAAAAAATGAACGATCCTTAGGTTTCCCTCCTTTTTCGGCTATAACAGCAAAGCAACAACTTTCCAACCTCTTGGGAGCCTAGGCGCTCAATTCTTGCACTAAACAGGCACCTAGGCGCCTCCCTGGGGCACCCTCTATTTACAGTAATGCTATCAAAGACTCTAAATGTCCTTTTTACCCTTTTTTGCATCTTATGAGATATTTAAACATTAAAACCAATAAAAATATCCTGAAAACAAATAAAGATAACAATAAATTAATTCTAAGAGTACTCAATTCGTAGGTATAAATACCACTCATCACCTTTCCAAGTCCAGGCATGTCCATTCGGAGGTAAAGCCCGTCGACAATCTATTTCACCTCTTAGTCTCGCTTGATATCGCTTGCAATGCCGCTGTGAGGCCCAAATAACAGCGAAAAGTCGAAGCGATCCACTAAGTTTAAGATATGGCTTAGGCTTCTAATCATCGCAAATGGATGAAGCACATCTATTACATTGATTCATATGTCAATATAATTAACATTTTCGTTCAATCAAGTTCCAAAAAATAGATAAAACAAAATTCGTAATTGAAAAAAATGCAAAAATCAATGGATCTGGCAGATAAATAGAGACCAGAGAGTAATTAAAGTTCCTAATTACGCCCCTGCTTGAGTTGAAAAACTCAAAAAATAGGTCAAAACGACCCACGTTGGTGCTCGACTCTCGAAACAAGTGAGGCAAGATAGGCGCATGCATGTTAGATTAATTTAATTAAAAATTGCGATCATATAAATATATCATTTTCTCATTGGGAAATATCACTTCCAGTCAATTTTTTGCGCATCTAGTGGGAAACGCAATCCTTCAACACTTGGATTTTGATGGTTTCCCTATTTATTACTCTTTACATAACTATATATATATAGTAATCCAAGGGAGAATCTTAAACTAAATGACTTTGGTTGGTCATGAATGCCTATTTTATGGACTCCTATTTTTCTCATCAAGACTATACTGACATACACATTAGCCTAGATTAACGGGAAATCTATTTTACAATTATCCGTGCGTACTACTACATCAATTAACACACGCGCGCGCGCGCGCACACACACACACACACACACACACATATATATATATATATATATATATATATATATATATATATATATAGAGAGAGAGAGAGAGAGAGAGAGAGAGAGAGAGAGAATAACAATCTAAAAGGGAATGAATGAATGAATTTGATATATCATAAAATTACTAGAAACTACAAAAAATAACGAACCTAAATTGAAATGACTCCCAATTGTGCAAAAAAAAAATTCCTACGCCACATAGAAAAAACATATAAAAAAGTTAAACCATGCCTCGCACGGGTTCCAAGGTTGTTTAATGTAAACGAGTCTAAATTGTAATTTAAATGTCATTTGTTATATATTTATTTATTTATAAAAAATAATTAATTATTAATTTAGTTTTATTCTTGACATAATAATGAAATTGTGATGATAAAAGGTATTGTATCATTTTACAAGAATATCTATAAAAAAGATGGCTCCTTTTTTGGAAAAAAAATAAATAACAATGAGACCTTTTTATGGAACAGGAGGATATTTAAAATATCCAAAATATAAAATTAAAGTTATATCCAAATACGAACTTAATATTCAATTAATATTTATGCAACTACAATTGAGTTTGGCGGTTATTATTAGGAGTTTTCAAGTGAGTTTGAGTCTCATATTTTAAAAATAATAAAAGACTGATAATATGAATGAATTGAACCCAAAAATTCTTAATTTTAAGTTTTTGGGTTAATTTCGGTTGTATTCATGTGTATCTCCATCCAAACCACTTGATGAGAAGGTCTTGAGTAGGGGTGAACATGGTGCGGTTTGGTGCGGTTTGAAGCCCAAACCACACATGAAACCGCTTAGGTGCGGTTTGACAAATTCAAAACTGCACATGAAACCGCTTAGGTGCTGTTTGACAAATTCAAAACCGCACATGAAACCGCTTATGATTGGTGCAATGCAGTTTTAAATCGTTTGGTGCGGTTTCGGTTCCAAAAAGCAATTTGAATAATTAAATTTTATGCAATTTAAATTAACAATTTAACATCACACAATATTAAATACTACTTTGATAATACACAATTTTACTTATAATGTTTTGTCTAAAAAAAAGCAAAATAGAACTTAAAAACATGAATAATGATTTATCCTTATATATGAAAATTCTAAATAGAGATAATTACAATTTGGGATAATTCAAAATATTTGTAATTCTTGATATGCTTCATTTAATAGTGCATGGTGCGGTGTGGTTTCTTAGATGCGGTTTTGCTCGGAAACCAAACCCAAACCGCATTTGCGGTTTTTCAACCACCTAAAACCGCCACATACGCCGAAACCGTTTGTGCGGTTTTTGGTGCGGTTTCGAAGGCAATTTGGTTTTTTGCTCACCCCTAATCTTGAGAGCGATTAATTGAGAATTGGTAATTTGTCTGTGACGCGTAAACACCACGGTTCTCTTCCAATACGTATATAGTTTTTTCCTATACGAGAAAATGTTGCGTTTGTAAACAAAGTTGCATCCAACCAATGTCTATAGTTTTACCCTTACTGAACTAGCAAGGCGAAGGATAATTAGTTTGGCCATCTTGTCCTTTGAAAACGACAGATAATTAATTTGACTTTTGAAACGTATAGAATGTTGTATATTTGTATACCAAGTCTTTGAAGTTCCGTAAATGTTTTCCCAGTGGAAAATTATTCTGCAATTCATCTTGTCCTTTGAAAACGACAGATAATTAATTTGACTTTTGAAACGTATAGAATGTTGTATATTTGTATACCAAGTCTTTGAAGTTCCGTAAATGTTTTCCCGGTGGAAAATTATTCTGCAATTCATCGCTTGACTTAAATGTTTGATAAGCCACCAAGTCTACGAAGTTCCGTAAATGTTACATTTTCCACGCATATTTTAGCACTATATAAATCCTTGCTCTATGATCATCTTCCGCAGCACGGTTGCATATTAGTATCATACAAAACATACTTAACAAAGCAATCCATGATGAGATTTGGCATTCTCTTTTCTCTTTCATTTTCCGCCCTTTTGATACTTGGTAAGTTAATTACATGTATACGTTACATGCATGGATACATAGATACAACGTACATAGAGAGAGAAATATATATATATATATATATATATAGTCTCCTTCTCCGACAAACCTTAAAAAGCGAATCAAAGACGAACCGTCGTCTTTGATATCTATGGCGACAGTTCGACCCGTCGCCATAGCCATGCACTCTATGACGACGGGTCGAACCGTCGCCATAGATACCAAAGACGACGGTTCGTCTTTAGTTCGCTTTTGAAAATTTTCCTATATATATATATATATGCATAGTAACGCATTCACAATAAATAGTTGTTACCATTAATTGCACTACAAGAAAGAGATTTGTTATATTGTAAAATTAAGTAGTATATCTCCACAAAAATGTTTGTTGTACGATTATGCATTTGAGTCCATCTATCTTTCTATCTATCAATCTATCTATCTATATATATATATATATATATATATATATATATATATATATATATATATATATATATGGCCTCCGCGTAAGCTCATCCTCGTGATAATAAAGTAATATCCACCTTACATGCATATTGTACTTGGGGATAACAACGTTCAGTACAGATTTTTAGGTAATCTAGTAACACATCACCTTCAATAACGCTGAGATCGGAGATGCACTGCTACTACTCTGGTTCATTGAATTTTAAAAAGTAAATTTTAATCTTATATATGCTTTTAGAGTAGATCTGAGAAGTATAAATTATATCTGCCAAGGCTGTTAAGCTCACGCTTCTCTTGTACATAATTATAATTAGATGCATAATTATATATATATATATATATATATATATATATATATATATATATATATATATGTGGCGTCCGCGTGTATATATATGGCGTCCGCGTGAGCTCATCCTCCATGATAATAAAGTAATATCCACCTTACATGCGTATTGTACTTGGGGATAACATCGTTCAGTACAGATTTTTAGGTGATCTAGTAACACATCACCTTCAATAACGCTTAGATCGGAGCTGCACTGCAACTACTCTGCTTCATTGAATTTTAAAAAGTAAATTTTAATCTTATACATGCTTTTAGAGTAGATCTAAGAAGTATATATTATATCTGCCAAGGCTGTTAAGCTCACGCTTCTCTTATACAAAATTAGATGCATAATTTTTTCATTTTTTTTTAATTACATGTGTGAGTATATCAATAAATATGATTTGGTAGAATTATAAGATTAGTCTAGCATATTATGAATTTGTTTAAAGAGTTAAAACTAATAATTATTTACGTAATTGGTAAAAAGAAAGTTTATACATAAAAGTCTCAAAATATATCATTTTTCTTGAAAAAATTGAGAAATATTTTATTAACATAAATAATATTTCAGGTGGTGAATCAGCTACATTCACAATCACAAACAATTGTCCTTACACAATCTGGCCAGCAACCCAAACCAGTAGCGGTCCACAACCATCAACATCTGGGTTTGAACTACCCTCAAAAGCCTCAAACACCATCAATGCCCCAGCTCCTTGGTCCGGACGCATTTGGGCCAGAACACTCTGCACCACCGGCGCAACATTCACATGTCGCACCGGAGACTGTGGCCGAGGCCTAGAATGCAATGGCGCTGGCGGAGTTCCCCCCGCAACCCTAGCTGAATTCACCTTAAATGGCGACGGTGGCAAGGATAATTACGACGTTAGCCTTGTTGACGGATTTAATTTACGGGTTAGTGTAGCTCCACAAGCTGCCTGTGAAACAGCAAGCTGCCCTGCTGACATTAATAATGTGTGTCCTGGGGATTTAACAGTAAAAGATCAAAATGGTGCTACTATCGGATGCAGGAGCGCGTGTGAGGCCTTTAAGAAGCCGGAAGATTGTTGCACCGGTGAATTTAATTCTGCAGATAAATGCAAGCCATCAAGCTACTCAATTATCGTCAAGCGAGATTGTCCAAAGGCTTATAGTTATGCGTATGATGATCCGTCTAGCCTGTTTACATGCCCTACTGGACCTAACTATGCAATTACATTCTGTCCTTAAAAATCTATAACAAATAACATTGTTATGGGATAATATATTGCTCTTGATTTTCTTTATACGTACAATAAAGAGAGCAATATTTGAATAAATAAATGTTTGTAATAATCTCATGTAATGCTGTTACATGGCAATGTTGTGTTGTATCTTTTTTACATATATAAAAAAATTAGATTTTAAATAGTGCTCCCTCCTTCCTTCAGGTCATAAACAATTACATTCATGTGTACTCTTTTCTTATTATAAACTAAGAAAAGAGTACACACTGAGTGAGAGATTCTTCGTCTAAATATATCATTGCGCTGCTTAACAGTGAGGGAAAAACATTTTGCTTGATGCACTTATATATACATACATAATGCATATATTGTGTAATTCATTTTGTGCGTGCTAAACCTATACTATATAATTCAATTAATTGAGTACCCTATTAAAAATCTAATAAAATTAATTAATAATTATTCTCTCAAATTTCTAAAATAAAAGGAAATAATGAGCTTGTTAGGAGTTAAGGAAATAAAAGGGCGTTTGGACCATGCATCTCAGTAGACGCATCAAGTGTAAGGCTTGTTTAGTTCTGGTTTGAACTTTGAAGAGTATTTCACTTTTGAATTTTTCAACACCAACATTCAAGATTTAATTTTTATTTAATATAATTTAATTGAAAACCAACATTCGAGATAATTGAAGATTTAGAGTCTTTAACAGAATTTACTTTCCACTTGGAGGTAGGTATTTCCTGGTGAGATTAATCTGGGCTGCTTAATTTGGCTGAGGTAATCTTTCCATTAGCGGTGATAACTCAAGTTTTAGGACATGAATTAGAAATAATTATTTTAATCACATAATTATTCTTATATTTGAGATCAAAATTTATCATTGATTTCTCTATTTAAAGGTTTTCTACATTAATATTGTCCTTTTCTTATGATTAATGTTGTTTATCATTTGGTTCTTATTTTTGGGTATTTTTGATTTTCTATGTAATTTTGTAATATTTCATAGGATTATTTAGGGTCGACTTTTTCAACAATTAGGCAGCCTAATGCGGAGCTTATATATCCTTCCTTTTGTTGGAGAAAAACAACACAACAAGAAATAATAGTAAAAATATATTGAAAGAAAAAATTATCACACGAGACACAAAATTTATGTGGTTCACCCAACCATAGAGTTAGCCCTAATTCAGGTCAATGGCAAATTAATTTTATTATTTTTAAAAATTTTGTATATCATACAATGTAAAATCTCTTCTTTTATAATAACATAATATAAATAAATAAAAACCTAATTCAATTCAAAAGTACAAAATTATTTTCACTAATAATAGTTTTCTCCAATAACCAAGAAACTTTCTTTTTGGTTGGGATATGGAAAATACGAGAAACATTATAATTAATGTCATTAGAATGCAATGTTTTTCTCCTCTTGAGCCAACTATTTTTGGTCCTTGTATTCTCGAATAGTCTTTGAAAGGCCCATGTTGGAGATTGACTAGACCTGGATCAAGTGATGATGGGTGGATTTTTGGCACATCTAGTGAGAAATGTGATCCTAATTTAAGACTGATATAATATTGCAAAGACTTGGTCCATTTTGACAAGTCAAGCATCTTGGATGAAGAAAGATTGGTGTACATTTAAAGCTTTGTTCCTTTCACTAAAAATATATTTACTCTTAAAAGTGTTAAAAGTTTTGTTAAAAATATAACCTGTTGCTAGAATAATTTTAAACGTAGTTAAATTTATATTTACTGTAACAATATTATTTTTTCCCTTGACTATTTCGACAACCAAAATATGATCTATTTTTGTTCTATATTTATTCTTAAAAGTGTTAAAAGTTTTGTTAAAAATACATTCTTAATATTTACAAATTTTACAAATAAGACTCTTTGCGTGAGAAAGGAGGGAGTATGTTACTTCTTTTAGTTTTTGTTGCTATCCTATTAACGGAACAACTTATTATTTTTAGGGCTAATTAAAATAAAATAAAAATATATCCTTAATATTTACAAAATTTATAGGCAAGACATTTTTTTAGGGATAGAGCTATTTGCGTTAGGATCCAAACCAATATAGTTGTTTCTTTGGTCACCAATTCGGATCCTCTTTTTCATGAAATTTAAAATCAAATTTTCACTCATCTCCCTCTTTCATTTTAATTTGATGGTATCTATTTTTTAAATCAATTTTAAAAAATATACAAGATTCATACAATTCATCTAACATCTCATTTAACCTAGGAATAGGATGTCGATACTTTATCGTGATATTATTTATCGTACGACAATCGAAGCACATATGCCATTTTTCATCCTTCTTAGGTACTAAGATCAGTGGAACTGCACATGGACTCAAACTCTCTTACGAACCCCGTCTCCATAAGCTCATCAACCTGCTTTTGTAGCTCCTTTGTTTACTCAGGATTGCTTCTATAAGCCGGTCGATTTGGAATAGTAGCACTGAATACAAAATCAATTTGATGTTCTATTCCCCGAATTGGTGGTAACCCCTTTGGTAAATCCTCGAAAAATAAATCGCCGTATTCATGCAAAAGAGATGCAACAACACTAGGCATAGAAACATTAGTTATGTTAGTATTCAATGCCTCTTTGTACAAAAGGATAATAATCAGTTGTTTAGACAATAAAGCCCTCCTCACATAACTCTCTTTTATCAAGTAATTTACTCTTTTCTCAATTTTCTTTATCTCATTATTCTCTTTCTCAGTCCTTTCCTTTTCTCTTTTTTTTTCTTTTTCTTCACTCTCTTTTTAACTTTTTTGTAAGTGTATTTGATCTTCATAAACTTGCTTTGGACTCATTGGTACCAAGGCAATTGTCTTTTGCTTGTAGACAAATGAGTACTTATTTGTGAATTCATCATGTTTCACACGCCGATCAAATTGCCATGGCCTCCCTAGTAACAAATGACTCGCTTACATCAGAACCACATCACATAACTTCATCTTCGTACTTTCCTATGCTAAATGGCACTAACACTTGTCTTGTCACTTTGATTTCTTCACTATCATTAAGCCACTGTAATCTGTAAGGTTGAGGATGTTTAACGGTTGGTAAACTTAACTTCTCCACCATAAGTATGCTCGCAACATTCGTACTACTGCCTCCATCTATCACCACACTGCAAATCTTCCCTTGAACTAGACACCTTGTGTAACACACCCAAATCTGGGTCAGCACAGCCCAAACTTAAGTTGTCAAAATACACAACAACTATTACAATACAACGTACAACGTATCACAATACAGTATTCAAATAATACACAACTAAGTTTTTATTATTATTGTCACACTATTTCACAACTTATGAAGACTAATACAGCTATAACTCGGACCTTCACTCCATCCTTCGACTAGACCTAGCTACTCTCTCGTCTCCTGTTGAAAACAATGGAACAAAAGGAAAGGGTGAGCTCAAATAATCCAGTAAAGAATATCATGACTAAGACAATGACAAATAAATTATCGTTAGCCTTCAACAATTGAGTTTTTGATAGAATAATTTAAACAACAAGTTTTAATTCAACAACTGCAGTTAAGTTCTTAAACAAAGTTCAGATCAATAACTGCAGCAGAATAACAACCATTAGGAAAATCATATGGACCATGATGTCCACTCAATTCAATTTTTAATTATCATCAACTTTTATCGTCTAAAACATCACTGGCCATGATAATACAATTTTATAGTTCCTAGTCATAATCATGCAATTCAACAGTTCAACTTTGCACTACGGGCCAAAGATATTCAATATAGCACCAACGGTCATGATTAGTGTCTACAGCCTTTGATCATAATCATACCAAACAACAGTTCATCTTTGCCCCATGCCAAAGAGAACATTCACCACGTGCCTTAAAAGACACGTCATCAAATATATCGCATTTAACCTATCAACGCCTTTAACCTATCAACACCTTTATCTAACATGTGCCCCAGACAACAAATATCAACAACAATTTGATTCTTGATTATTAAAATAATAACAGAGATATTAATAATGAACAGAAGAAATAGGATAAACAATAAATATCGGAAGTTTATAATTTTTACTTTGTGCAAATTCAAATAATGTTCAAATTGTCAACAGGATGTGGAGTGAAATTCAAAAATGATATTCAAGATCCACAGTTCAGAATAACAGTTATAGTTCAATAAAAAGGTTCACATAAATATGAAGGTGCAATTGAAATGATATTAAATGAAGCACAAATTGTTAAGAAAATTATAATTATTTCAGAAATTTTACCGGACAATACTTACCATAGTAAGTTTAAGAGTATAAAAGAAAATGATATCACTTATCATAGTAAGTTTGAAAAATAGAAGATGAAAAAGATAGTATCCCTTTCAAGTAAGAAAGAAAATAATATCTATTTATGATGATGAAAAGAATGATACCCCTTACCTTATCACGTGACTGGATATTGATAAAAATGAGGTTGATCAACCTATATATTTATAATATATTTAGTAATTACCACATATAAATTTCAAGGTGTATGATAACTCATATATTATGAACTATCAAAATTATTTATATAATATAAATTTTTGTAGTGTAAAATAATAATTTCAAAAATAATTTTTGAAAAAATATTTCAGAATACATATTCCAAAGAAAGCTTTTTAAATTAAATCTTCTCAAAGAAGAATCTTATAAAAGAAGATTTGTGAATACCATGTAAAATAGGTATTTGTATAATTACTACTTTTTAATAAAATACTTACTTGAAAATTCCTGCACTCCTTTTGATTTTCAAACACTTAAGATAACTTTACTATTCTCAGAGAAGACTCACAAAATACCTATAGAAAATTTTTATGTTTTAGGTATGATTTTTCTACTCAGCTGAGCAAACTATTTATAGGAGAATATAAGGTACTATGCACGGTAGGTGGGTTGCTGGCGTGCGGCATGCTAGTGCTGAAATACAGCAGCATCTGTCTGGCTGCTTTCTTCCTTCACCAAATTTCAGCAACCAACTCTCATGTGGCCCCCACAGAGGGTCCACATGTTTACTATTCAAAATAATAAAAAAAAATTTAATTTATTTATTTATTCTTCCTGTGGGTCTTATATATATAATAAAATAATGCTACAATAATAATTCATAAATAAGGTAAAAATACGCTACAAATTAATATTAATTTAATAATATGATTTACTATATATTTGCTACTATGATAATTATTTGATTCAATAATTTTAAAATACAGTGCACCAACAATTATTGACTAAATGATATGAAATACAGTGTTATGACAATTATTGAATCAATAATGCAAAATACTATGTAACAACAATTATTGATGAATACTGTGCAATGACCACGTTATCAGATCAATAATATGAGACACTGTGTAATACCGTGTGCTACTGTAGAATACTGTGTGCTATTGTAGAATACCGTGAAACACCGTATGATACTATTATTTTATCACCGGGTATTCTAATAGTTAAAAGTGATAATACCGTTGACTATTTTTATTTAAAAAGGTTATTTCTGTCATTTTCTATATCCGACAAATATTCCATTGTTGGGTCTACCAATGATTAGTTATTTCGGCGCCATCGTACGACCTGAATATTCTCCGACAAAATAAAATTTGCACATAACATCCTTATCTTTTAACTTTATCAATTTAACCACTTACTGTTTCAAGAAAAATTTATATGAAGAAAAATTAAATTTTGTATTTCATAAAATTCGAGATCATGCAACCTCCCCTCCTTATGAAATTTTGTCCCCGAAATTGACGTACCTGACATTTCAAAGAGATAAGGATATTTAGATTTCATCTCAGATTCTAGCTCACAGGTCATTTCCTCAGTATCTTGGTTCCTCCATAAAACCTTGACTTGAGGTATAACCTTTGAGCGTAGAATTTGTTCTTTCTTATCTAGGATCTTAAAAGGTACCTCCTCGTACATTAAATCATCTGCTATAACGTCCGGTTCTAACTCAATGACGTGGTTTGGGTCCTTCACATATTTACGTAACAAAGATATGTGAAAAACGTTATGAATGCGGGACATACTTGGCTGTAAAACTAGTCTGTAGGCCTCGGTTCCTACTCAATCGAAGATTTCAAATGGACTAATAAATCGAGGGTTGAACTTTTCTCTCTTTCTGAATCTCGTAACTCTTTTCCATGGGGAAACAAGTAAAAATACATTGTCTCCGATGTTGAAACTTTCATCCCTTTGATGAAGATCAGTATAACTATTTTGTCGTTCATGTGCGGTCTGTATTCGTTGTCGGATTATTTGGATCTTTTCTGTTGTCAAGCGCACCAACTCAGGTCCCAACAGTTTTGCTTCTCCTACCTCATTCCAACATATTGGAGAGCGACACTTGCGTCTATACAAAGCTTCGAATGGAGTCATCCCTATGCTTGCTTGGTAACTGTTGTTGTAGGAAAATTCAACTAATAGCAAGTAATTATCCCAACTTCCCTTGAAGTCTAGTAAGTAAAGTCTCAAAAGATCTTCGAGGGTATAGATCGTCCTTTTTCGATTGTCCGTCCATTTGAGGATGGTATGCATAACTAAAACGTAGTTCAGTGCCCATAGCTTTTTGTAGTCTGGTCCAAAAACGTGAAGTGAATCTAGGATCTCGATCAGAAACTATGGAAACTGGCATGTCATGCAATCTCACAATCTCACTTACGTACATACCGGCAAGACGCTCAAGTGAAAAGTTTTCTCGTATAGATAAGAAATGAGCTGATTTGGTCAATCTATCTACGATGACCCAAATTGCATCTAAGCCTTGAGAAACCTTGGGAAGACCCGTCATGAAGTCTATATTGATGTGTTCTCACTTTCATTCGGGAACCTCAAGTGGTTGTAATGGACCCTTAGGCACTTGATGCTCTGCCTTGACACGTTGACAAGTTAGGCACCTTGAGATAAACACTGCAATCTCCATTTTCATATTGTTCCACCAAAATGTATGTCGAAGATCACGATACATCTTGGTACCTCCTGGGTGGATTACAAACGGCGTGTTGTATGCATTTATCATGATTTTACGCTTCAATTCAGTATTGTTAGGAACACATAGTCGAGAGTTGACTCGAAGTATTCCTTGCTCGACGATTCTTACTTCGGGAATAGCACCTTCTTGTACTTTCTTCATCATGTTCATCAGTTCCAGATCAGTAGCTTGAGCAATTTTAATTTTATCGATTAAAGTCGGTTCTACTCGCACGTGCGCAATCTTCAAGTGGGTCTCTAGTATCTTTAGCTCTATCTTCATCTTTTGTAAATCATACAAAATACGATTTTGGGTTGTCAGCAGTGCACTTGTACTCACATAAGATCTTCTACTCAAAGCGTCAGCTACAACGTTCGCCTTTCCCGGGTGATACTGGATGGTGTGATCGTAATCCTTTAACAGTTCAAGCCAACGTCGTTGTCGCATGTTGAGTTCCTTCTGAGTAAAGAACTACTTGAGGCTTTTATGATCCGTATAAATATTCACTTTTTCTCCGTATAAGTAGTGTCTCTAGATCTTCAACGCGAAAACGACCGCTGCCAACTCTAGATCATGAGTAGGGTAATTTTTCTCATAATCTTTGAGTTGTTGAGAGGCTAGGCTATAACATTTCTATGTTGCTTAAGAACACAACTTAGATTTTATCCTGAAGCATTGCTGTAGGTAACAAATTCTCTCAATCCTGATGGTATGGCCAGAACAGAAGCTGAAACAAGTCTCCTCTTAAGTTTTTGAAAACTTTTCTCGCATTCCTCACTCCATAAGAATTTGGTACTTTTCTGAGTAAGCTGAGTTAATGGAGTGACGATTCGAGAAAATTCTTCTACGAATCTCCGATAATAACTGGTTAGGCCCATAAAGCTTTGAACTTCTGTTACTGTCTTGGGTTATTCCCAATTTAGTATTGCTTCAATCTTTGCAAGATCAACCGACATTCTCTGTCTTAAAATTACATGCCCAAGGAACGTGACTTGCTCAAGCCAGAACTCACATTTCTTTAATTTGTCATATAGTTTGTTCTCGTGAAGCTTTTGGAGTATCAATCTCAGGTGTTGTTGATGATCCTCATGACTCTTGGAGTATATGAGGATGTCATCAATATACACAATCACAAAATGATCCAAATATTCTTTGAATATTCGGTTCATCATGTCCATGAAAGCTGTAGGAGCATTGGTTAGTCCAAAAGGCATGACTAAGAACTCATAATGCCCATAACGAGTTCTGAAAGCAGTCTTTGGAATGTCCTTAGCTTTAACCTTTAACTGATGATATCCAGAATGGAGATCAATCTTTGAGAAATGTTGAGCACCCTGCAATTGATCAAACATGTCATCAATCCGAGGTAACAGGTACCTGTTTTTGATGGTGACATGATTCAATTCTCGATAGTCAATACACAATCTCATACTCCCGTCTTTCTTCTTCACAAATAGAACATGAGCACCCCAAGGTGATGCACTCAGACGAATGAAACCAGTATCCAATAATTCTTGTAGTTGGACTTTTAACTCTTGAAGTTCAATGGGAGCCATTCGACATGGGGCTTTAGAAATAGGCTTAGTACCAGGTTCAAGATCAAAATAGAATTCAATTTCACGGTTTGGGGGTAAGCCAGGAAGTTCCATAGAAAAACGTCAGAAAACTCATTAACAATGGGAATGTCATTTAAGTTTGACGTGTTTTTTTTAAATCAGTGACATGAGCTAAAAAAACTTGACATCCGTTTTTCAATAAACGAATAACTTTATGGCTAAAAATAACAGTTATAGATTTCAATGGTTTAGTTGCTTGAATTTGCATGACAGGTTGATTAGGAATATGAAAACTAATAATCTTATGAAAACAATCAATTTTAGCATGATGGGTAGTCAACCAATCAATTCCTAAAATCACATCAAATTCATGCATTTCCAAAGAAATAAGGTCAATGGGTAATGTGAGGTTGTTGATTTGAACTAGGCAAGATTTATATATAGTAGATGTAATGGCTATTTCTCCTAATGAGGTTTCAACTGATAAATCAAAGTCCAAATTTTCAAGAGTTAAGTTTAAACGTTGAGCACATGCAGGTGAGATAAAAGAATGGGTAGAGCAAGTATCTAACAAGGCATAAAACTTCACAAGAACTTATAAATAGCTTACCGGTTATCACCTCATTTGATTTCTTGATCAGTAAGACTGTTACCGTCAAATCGAATCCCGAATACTTCATCTGGATCTTCACGTATTTCAACCATGGGAATACCACTAAATAATTTTCTAACAAACTGTTTCTCGGATTCATCAACTTCATTAGTTACGTACCAATGATTTCCATTAAAATAGTATTTTTGATAAACTACAGTTTCCACGATAATGACTAACTTAACCTAAATTCCTCTAAATTGTAACGCCCAAAAATATAGAAACATCATTTTTAAATACTCTTGAAAATCATAGTTGGAACACCATAAATCTCAAAGACTGATATGAAAAGTCCATATATTCTGATCCTTTGTTATAGAGCATAACCAGATGATATGTCTCTTCCAATTAGTGAGCAGATTAAAAGCAATAATTTTCGCAAGTTCATTACATCATTTCATTGCTTCTAAGAATGGCTCTAGAACGACTGTAGTAGAGCTTTCACCTTCATCCTTACTGGATAGAACACGAATTTTTTTTGCCTTAGACAAATGATTCAACTCTGAGTTTGTAGGAGGATTATTCATCGCTTCCTGGTTCTTAGCAACATTTGCTTTGGGCATTCCATAGTTAACTTCCAGATTTTCAGATGTCATGCTTAACTGTGGTCACAAAATAAATGTTAGTTAAACAAATTGACTCATCACTTCCTGTCCCTATATTCAAATCGACTCATTAGATAACAAAATCTAATTTAGGTAGGTCACACTAGTGACTGATTCTATTTGTCTCTCTCATCCTAATTCTAACCCCAAATCTCTATTAAAGACCATATCCCTAAGTTCTGATGCCAACTGTGACACTCCCAAATTTGGGCTCACACAGTCCAAACTTGAGTTGTCAAAATACACAACAACTATTACAATACAACGTACAACGTACCACAATACAATATTCAAATAATGCACAACTAAGTCTTCATTATTATTGTCACACAATTTTACAACTTATGAAGACTAATACAGCTACAACTCGGACCTTCACTCCATCCCCCGACTAGACACAGCTACTCTCTCATCTCCTGTTGAAAAATAATGGAACAAAAGGAAATGGTGAGCTCAAATAGCCAAGTAAAGAATATCATGACTAAGATAATGACAAATAAATTATCATTAGTTTTCAACAGTTGAGTTCTTGATAGAATAATTTAAATAACAAGTTTTAAGTCAACAACTGCAGTTAAGCTCTTAAACAAAGTTCAGATCAATAACTACAGCAGAATAACAACTATTAGGAAAATCATCTGGACCATGATGTCCACTCGATTCTCTTTTTAAGAAAAATATCATTAACTTTTATCATCTGAAACACCACTAGCCATGATAATACAATTTCACAGTTCCTGGTCATAATCATTCAAGTCAACAGTTTATCTTTGCACTACGGGCCAAAGATATTCAATATAGCACCAACGATCATGATTATACCAGTCTACAGCATTTGGTCATAATCATACCGAACAACAGTTCATCGTTGTCCCAGGCCAATGAGAACATTCACCATGTGCCTTAAAAGATACATCATCAAATATATCGCCTTTTACCTATTAACGCATTTAACCTATCAACACCTTTATCCAATTTGTGCCGCAGGCCACAGATATCAACAACAATTTGATTCTTGATTATTAGAATAATAACAGAGATATTAATAATGAACAGAAGAAACAGGATAAACAATAAATATTGAAAGTTTATAATTTTTACTTTGTGCAGATTCAAATAATGTTCAAATTGTCAACATGATGTGGAGTGAAATTCAAAAATGATATTCAAGATCCACAGTTCAGAATAACGGTTACAGTTCAATAGAAAAGTTCACGTAAGTAGGAAGGTGCAATTGAAATGATATTAAATGAAGCACAAACTGTAAAGAAAATTATAATCATTTCAGAAATTTTACCGAACAATACTTACCATAGTAAGTTTAAGAGTATAAAATAAATGATATCCTTTATCGTAGTATGTTTGAATAATGGAAGATGAAAATGATGGTATCTCTTACAAGTAAGAAAGAAAATAATATTCATTTATGATGATGAAAATAATGATACCCCTTACCTTATTACATGACTGGATATTGATAAAAATGAGGTTGATCAACCTATATATTTATAATATAATTAGTAATTATCACATATAAATTTCAAGGTGTATAATAACTCATATATTATGAATTATCAAAATTATTTATATAATATAAATTTTTGTAGTGTAAAATAATAACTTCAAAAATAATTTTTGAAACAATATTTCAAAATAAATATTTCAAAGAAAGCTTTTTAAATTAAATCTTCTCAAATAAGAGTCTTATAAAAGAAGATTTGTGAATATCGTGTGAAATAGGTATTTGTGCAATTACTACTTTTTAATAAAATACTTACTTGAAAATTCTACACTCATTTTGGCTTTCAAAAACTCAAGATAACCTTACTATTCTCAGAGAAGACTTACAAAATACCTGTAGAAAATTTTTATGTTTTAGGTGTGATTTTTCTATTCAGCTGAGCAAACTATTTATAAGAGAAAATAAGGTACTATGCGCGGTAGGTGGGCAACTGGCGTGCGGTACACTAGTGCTGAAATGCAGCAGCAGCCGCCTGACTGCTTTCTTCCTTCACCAAATTTTAGCAACCAACTCTCATGTGCCCCCCACACTGAGGGTCTACATGTTTACTACTCAAAATGGTAAAATTTTATTTTTTTTTATTTAATTTTTTATTCTTCTTGTGGGTCTTATATATATATATATATATATAATAAAATAGTGTTACAACAATAATTCATAAATAAGGTAAAAATACGCTACAGATTAATATTAATTTAATAATATAATTTACTATATATTTGCTACTGTGACAATTATTTGATTCAATAATTTTAAAATGCAGTGCACCAACAATTATTGACTCAGTGATATGAAATACAGTGTTATGATAATTATTGAATCAATAATGTAAAATACTGTGTAACAATAATTATTGATGAATACTGTGCAATGACCAAGTTATCAGATAAATAATATGAGACACTGTGCAATACCGTGTGCTACTGTAGCATACCGTGTGCTACTGTAGCATACCGTGTGCTATAGTAAAATATCATGAAATACCGTATGATACTATTCTTTTATCATCAAGTATTCTAATAGTTAAAAGTGATAACACCGTTAACTATTTTTATTTAAAAATGTTATTTCTGTCGTTTTCTATATTCGATCAATATTCTGTTGTAGGGTCTACCAATGATTAGTTATTTTGGCGCCGTCGTACGACCCGAATATTTTCCAACAAAACGAATATTGTTCGACAAAATAAATTTTGCACATAACATTCTTAACTTTTTATTTTATCAATTTAATCACTTACTTTTTCAGGAAAAATATATATGAAAAAAAAATTAAATTTTGTATTTTATAAAATTCGGGATCTTACACCTTGTGTGGAATAAATTCCCATATTCTACATTGTCTGATTATCCTTTAAACTAATCAAAAGCAAAAAACATAAATAACATAAAATCAAAAATAATTAGTTGGCAATCTTATCGTGGAGTGACCAAGGTTGGTTTTTTTTTTTTGGGATTATTAAAGGGGAAATATTTTATTATACTACAACAATAATACATATATGATAAATTCAAAAAAAAAAAAATTTGAAAAATGCCACAATATTTATGCACATACACGTACCAATCACCTTGCTACATAGAAAGCCATATACATGCATAATCACACATAAAAACATCCTAAAAAACAATTCAAGGAAAAATGATACAATAAATTTTATTACAAATGATTGCATCACCAATAGAATCATTAAAAATAATATTTACAGGGTTAAATATATATAAGAAAAAATTAAGTAAAAGATATAACGGATAAAATCTTAATCCAAGATCCTCTACTTCAAAAAATTGGAACTCGTTACTAATCGGACATTTTACTTAAACCCGGTCATAGATTCGCATGTTCTTCAACCGAATTTTAAATTGCATAGACATTATTTAAACAATTCAAAAGTAAAAAAAAATGGACATAACGTGCATGCTAATATTATTGAACCAGTTAAGATATGTGCACTAAAAGAAATTAATCTCACAAAAATATTAGTGATGCAACTTTTTGATATACCGTAGGAAATATTAATTACACATGTTGAGAATAAAACAAGTTTAGCTGGTATGAAATAAAGTTATATCTGTGCATTTTTTTTTCTCCCGAAATTTTGTTTGGTCCCTAGTCAACTCTGTAGTTAATTTATTTTTTCTCCATAACTATAAGCCTAGATAACCCCAGTCGCCGCCTCCGCCATTTCGATCTTCCCTTCATTTCTTCCCCTGTTTCGTCTCTCTCCTTCTCACCCTGGTTGATCTTCTCCTGGTTCCCGTTTTTTTTTTTTCTTCTTTTCTTCTTTTCTTCTTTCGCTCGCCAGTGCTGATTATCATCATCTTTCTAACTCTTCCTCTCCCACGATGGTTGAATCGGAACCTGTTCCGCTTGATTTGTCTGTAGATTTAGATGATTCGGATGTTTAGGGAGATTCATCTGGCTTGCAAGGTGCTTTCACATAACCTATTGTGTAGGATGTTTTTAAAGCGGCTCACTACTTCGTACAGAAGGATCGCTTGGATGCTATGGATGAACGCAAGAAAAATCAGGTTCTTCTTAACTTCATCTCTGCCAAGGGTTTCTCAATTAAAGATGTCAATGAATTTAATCATTCTGGAATCTCTGCTGTAAATATAAATGCAATTGAGCATGATGTGTTTGATGATATTAATCTGAGATGAAAGGGTTCTGGCTCTTTGAATGTAGATGCTTCCAGGTATCTCCTATTCCTGTAATAATGATTCTTTGATGAATATTGAGAATCCCCTAAGCCAAGTGGTTTTAAACAGCAAGGGTAAGGATCTGGAGGATGGTGAATTTGTGCCAAATCCCTTACCCACTACTATTATTGAACCTGCTAAATCTGATGAGGTGAACCCCCAACATAATCATTCTGATTTCCATGATTAATTTTTTCTTTTTAAATATTAGAGGTGTAAATAAGAAGCCTAAGCAGGCTAGTGTTGGAGACCTCATTTGAAAATATAAATTATCTTTCATTGGGATTGAGGAAACCATGGTTAAAGCTTATAGAGCCCTTAGAGTTGTTAATTCCATTAGTAAGAAATGTAAGTGGATATTCAACTTTGAATTTCATGATAATGGTAGAATTTGGGTTGGTTGGGATTCTAGCTTATGGGATGTCATTGTTGTATCCAAATCCCCCCAATATATACGTACACTACTAGGTTAAGTCTATTGAGCTTAATACTCAATTTTTTGTCTATCATTTATGGTCATAACACTTAAGGAGAGAGGGAGGACGATTTTGTGGAGGTATTTGAGGTATTTAGCTGACATGATGGACAAACATTGGTGTGTTTTGGGTGATTTCAATGAAGTTCTTTCTGTTATTGAGATTGATCGAGGGGATTATACACGGGATAGTGGAATGCAAGATTTTAAAGATTGCATTAAGGATATTTCTCTTGTTGATCTTAGAGCTATGGGGCCTTACCACATTTGGTGGAACTCTCAGGATTCAGTCCTATTTATAAAAAACTTGACATGTCTATGATTAATCACCTTTGGTTGTAGGAATTTCCTTCCTCCCAGGCTGTTTTCTCCTCTAGGGAGTTCCCTAACCATTGTCCTATTATCATTAATATGGGGTTGAATCTTCTGTATGTTCCTAGACCATTTCAATTCTTTAGCTTTATGCTGGCTCTTGAAAATTTCCACTCTGTGGTACAAGCTGCTTGGGAAATTAATATTTAATTATAAAAAAAATTGAGTTTTTACTACTTTTAGAAAAATTAAATTAATATTTAATTATAAAAAAAATCGAGTTTTTACAACTTTTTCACTTTATAATTCGAGGGAGAATTTTTTCTATGAAGGAGAGTCTGATGCGGTGAAAAATAACGAGAAAGATTTGAACTTCTATATATTTTATTCTTCATGGAGTTTTAGTTTGTTTGATGCATTTTTATTTATTATTTAGAAAAATTCAGTAGATTAATTTATATTTGGTTCGCTTATGTTTTGAGCTTTAGCTTCAATAATTTTATTTTGTTTAAGATTTAATTATTTACTTTTTCCAGTTAGTCATAGGAAAGTAGTTTATTATTATAAATATGTTGTCTTGGGGGGTTTTTTGAAATACAATTTTTGACAATTATATGAATTTCTCTTTGAGAGTTTTTATTTGCGTTGTAGATTCAAGATTTTTATCTTGTTGGCTTTAGTACAATAACTAACCATTTACGTTTATGTTATTATAACCTAACCATATTCTACTGCGTCATTTTGGCTTGCTCAATTTTTTTTTAGTTATTTTCTTGTTGTCCTTTATTATAAACTGCTATTTCTTGAGTTAAAAATGGACAAATCTAATAATGAGCCACCATTTTAGACCATTCTCACTAGCTCCAACTATCTTGCATGGTCATAAGTCGTGCACAATTTGTTAAAAGGCAAGAAAACTTGTTATTTTACGGGGGACATCACTATTCCAACCAAGAAAACTGATGAAATTGATGAAAAATTTCAGGATTGTCTTGAAGAATGAGACAGTAAAAATCATTAGGCAATTTTGTGGCTCTGTAACTTATTTGTTCCATCAATTAATATGCAATTTGGACGGTATGAAACAACAAAAGAGATATGGGATCTTTTAGCTTTTGGATACGCCATTGCAGATCTTGCTCATCAATGTCAAATTCTAAAGAGCCTAGGAGAGCAATAACAAGAGTCTGGACAATTAATAATACTCATTCACAGATGCAGTCATTATGGGATCAATTGGAACTCGCTAAACCTATTTAGCAATGTCTAGAAGATGCAAAACCTCTATCAAGACTATTGAGACCAACGTCTTATGCAGTTTCTCATGGCCCTTCGTCAGACTTTTGAACCAGTTAGAGCTTCACTTCTACATCGTGAAACTCTACCATCTCTTGGCAGTGTAGTTTCTGAGCTTATCTCTGAGGAAACTCAGCTTGGTACACTTAATATAAACAACAATACAGATTTAATTATGGTTGCTCGTCCTCAGATTTCTACAGAATCCTCTCAGCCTTACTTTCATCTAGTTGCGACTACTATTAAGAACTTACCAGCTGATAGTAATACATCTTCTACGACCATAGACATCAGTGATCTTTATGCTATTATCAAATAGCTTTTGTTACATACCAATACTTCTCCTACTGCATTGTCTACCACTCAAGGTACTTCTTGGTATTTCTATCCTGCTAGTTGTAATCACTATTAGAAAATCAACCTATAGCTAAGGTCATCGACCATCGCTATATGTCAAACGACCATCGCTAAAGGTTTTAGATACGGTTGGGAACCGTCGCCATAGCAGTCGTCGATAAAGCCTATAGCAACGGTACAACACATCTATACCGACAGTCGGATCGTCACTACCAACCAGACTAAAAACACGTTTAAGTTCTTTTACTGATGGTCAGTACATATCAATAGCGATGGTCATGACCCTCCTGACCACAATTGTAATGAGCTAGTAAGATTTGCTCTACACCAAGTAAATACAGAAAAAAGAAAAGCAAAATGATTTGAATAGGGTTTGAAACCCTGGTTGTACAGTAGATTGGTTGTTCTACAGATTGCTTCATTTGGTACATTGTTGGGGGAAGCGATCATTGCTGAGGGAGGAAGTGAAGCTTTAACTAAATATAATCAGGAGCATAAAAAGAAGAGGTTTGAAGGAAAAAATAAAAGTGAAGGCAGTAGTAGTGGAGGTGGAGGAGGAGATCTTAAGAGAAAATGGAATAACAATAACAACAACAATAACAAAGAGAAAGAGGGAGAAGCTAAGAAGAAGGTGGAAGCATTTAAGAAATGTGGAAAGAATCATATGGGGGTTATGTTTGAAAGGAAAGATGTATGTTATAATTGTGGCCAAGAGGGTCATATAGCTCCCACCTGTAGAAGTACAAAGAAGAGCAGATGCTTCATATGTGGTGAGCTTGATCATCAGATTAAAAATTATCTAAAGAAGGGAATGGAGCAGGGAGGAGGAAGTAAGAGCAATGGCAACAAGCTTACAATATCAGGACCACCAGCCCTAGGTCGACCAACAACAAGGACTTTTAACATGATTGTCAAAGACGTGGTGGCATCAAAGAGCATTGTATCAGGTATCATTCCGGTCAATAATATTAGCACTTATATATTATTTAATTTGGGTGCTACCTGTTCATTTATATCACATGAGTTTACACAACGATTAAATTTACCCAAAGAGAAATTAGAGTAACCCCTGAATATATAGATAGTTAATAAATAAGTAATTCCCGTGGATTGTGTGCAGAAGAACTGTTGCATGAAAATAAGGGGACATGAATTGTTAGCGAATTTAATTCCAATTAGACTGGGAGAATTCGATGTGATAATAGGAATGGACTCGCTAAACAGTCATGGGGCGATTATAGATTATTAAAGGAAGTGAGTAAACCTTATGACTCCAGGTCAGTCCAAGGTGGTATTTTATGGAAGTTGCTCGCCGAGGCAGTCTTGTGGTCTTACAGTAATGCAGGCTAAGCGACTACTTAGGAAGGGATGTGTAGGGTATTTAACCCATGTTGTAGACACCTAATGGAAAGGTATGTAGTTAGGGCAGATACCAGTGGTAAGGGAATTTGACGATATATTTTCAGAGGATTTATTCTGTCTTTCACCAAATAGGGAGATCGAGTTCGTGATTGATGTGGTGCTGGGAACCGCACCTATTTCTAAAGCACCATATAGAATGACTCCGGGAGAAATGAAATAGTTAATAATCTAGTTACAAAAATTGTTGGATAAGAGGTACATCCAACCTAGTTTTAGCATGGGGAACGCCAGTGTCGTTTGTAAAGAAGAATGATGAGTCATTAAGACTTTGCATTAACTACCGAGCGTTGAATAAAGTCACCATTAAGAATAAGTATCTGTTACCAAGAATTGATAATTTTTTCAATCAATTAAAATGAGATAAATATTTTTGAAAATAGATTTGCAATTGGGCTGTGATCATCAATTAAAGGTAAGCAAAGAAGATGTCTATAAGATAACCATTAGAACTAAATATGGACATTACGAGTTTTTAATAATATCTTTGGAGTATCGAATGCCCCATCAGTGTTTATGGATATGATAAATAGGGTATCCAAGAAATTTTTGGATAAGTTTGTGGTGGTGTTTATTGATGTTATTTTGATTTATTTGAATACAAAGGAGGAGTATGCAGAATACTTGAGCATTGTGCTAGAAACGTTAAGGAAGGAGAAGTTTATATGCAAAATTTTGGAATGCCGCCGCCTTACGAAGCCTTATATAGAAAGAAGTGGATAACACTATTATACTACGATGAAGTTGTTAAACATCAACTACTCGGACCAGAAATCGTATAACAAATGGCAGAGATGTTTCGAGTGATCCGTAATAGGTTAAAAGCGGAGCAGGATCAACAGAATAAATATGCTGATCAACATAGACAAAAGATGGAGTTTGAAGTTATAAGTTATGTGTTCTTGAAGGTATGTTCTTGGAAAGGAAATATAAGGTTTGGTAAGAAAAGAAAATTGAGTCCAATATTTATCGACCCTTTTGAAATTTTAAGAAGTATGGGGGAAGTTGCCTATGAAGTTGTGTTACCTTCGGAGTTGGAGTATATACATAATGTATTTCTCGTATCAATATTGTGACCATATAAACCAGATTACAAACATGTAATAAACTATGAACCGATACAAATCGAGAATGATTTGAGCTATGAAGAAGTTCCTATGCAGTTAGTCGACAGAAAAGAGCAGGTGTTAGGGAACAAGATAATACCTTTAGTAAAGGAAATCTGGAGGAATCAACGGTAAGAAGTTACTTGGGAACTTGAAAAGGAAATGAAGCAAAATTGTCCATATCTGTTTGAATAATTTTTAATGACGATTTCGGGGACAAAATTCCTTTAAGGGAGGAAAATGTAATACCCTCAACGCACGACAAATGCAAATGAGAAGTTCGTATGTAAATTAAAAGTTGATATGAAATAAAAAAGACTGATTTCCTTATGTATGATATACTAATAAAGTGTGTTTTGAAAAACCGACATTAAAAAATCAATGAACTATAACACAAGCAAATTCAGGCGTATGTAAAGGTGTCATGTATGGTTGGAAAGGTGTTAAGCCAAGGAAGAATACTTGCAAGCAAATATAGTCAAATGTTCAAACTAATTTCTAAGCTAGGTCAAAGATTCAACAAGAACCAAAAGACTTGGTCAAATTATCAAAGGTTTGAATTTTCAAATTTTCCAACTAAGCTAACAATTAATAAGAAAGGAAAAATGAAGATAACTAATTTAGCCACACAGAAAGTATTGCCCTTGCTTAAGTTGAAAAACTCAAAAAATAGGTCTAAACGGCCCATGTTGGTGCTTGACTAGCTCGAATCAAGTAGGGCAAGATAAGCGCATGCATGTTAGATTAATTTGATTAAAAATTATGACCATGTAAAAATATTATTTTCTCATTGGAAAATATCGCTTCTAGTTGATTTTTTGCACATATAGTGAGAAACGTAATCCTTAACACTTAGATTTTTATGGTTTCCCTATTTATTGCTCTTTACATTATTAACTATATATAGTAATCTAAGGGAGAATCTTATATTAAATTTATTTGGTTTGTCATTAATAACTATTCTATGAACTCACATTTTTCACATCAAGACTAGGCTAGCACAAAATTATTCATCAGCCTATATATATATATGAAAAGATCTATAGCTAGTAGTTGCTATGGACCAAAAATTAGCATACATCATCTGTACCATTGAAAAGAAGAAGGAACGACCAAAATTAGAAACTAAAAATCAACGTCCTCAAGTATTAGTAGCAGACGTTTAAAATATTTTTAAACGTTCGCTTCTAATAGTAGCTGACGCTAATCAGAAAGTCAAACCCTAAGTATTAGACCAGAAAGCTCAACATCGTAGTTACATCCGATTCTAGTCCTGATTAAGAGACCTACTAACTATAAGATATGGTTTATTTTTATAGAGTTTAGGGTTTATTGTTTATTTTTTAGGGTTTAGGGTTTAATATCTAGAATTTATGGTTTAGTTTTTTGGTTTTAGGGGTTTAGTTTGTAAGGTTTAGGGTTTAGGGCTTAGTTATATGATCTAATATTTATGGTTTGACTTTCTGATAAGCGTCTGTTACTTTTAGTGACTAACGTTTAATTTTTTTTTTTAAACGTTTGCTATTAATATTATCGGACGTTGATTTTTAGTTTCTTGTTCTGACCATTCCTTCTCGTTTTCAATTGTATAGATTGTGTATGTCAGTTTTTGGTCCATAACAACTGCTTGTTAAGGATCACTCCTCTCTCTCTCTCTATACACACACACACACACACACACACACACAACACTATTTGTTATAGATTTTTTTGGATAAATAGTTTTATAACCATCCATTAGATTAACAAACACTCAAGATTTAAAATTAGTTCCCGTCATCCACTACTTATAATAGCATCATTAATTACAAACTTGTCATTATTCGAGATTTAAATTAGTTCCTGTCATCCACTATTAATAATAGCATCATTAATTACGAACTTGTCATTATTCGCCAGTCGCATTAGCAGATATGAACAATCCGTTATTTATAGTAGTAGATGTAATCCCCGCAACCACTACTAATAATAGCGGATGATGGGTTGCAATATTTAATCTTAGTTATATATATATATATATGAAAAGATCTATAGCTAGTAGTTGCTATGGATCACAAACTAGCATACACCATTTATACAATTGAAAAGAAGAAGGAACGACCAGAATTAGAAATTAAAAATCAACGTCCTCAAGTATTAGTAGCGGACATTTAAAATATTTTTAAATGTTCATTTCTAATAGTAGTGGACGCTGATCAGAAAGCTAAATCTTAAATATTAGATCAAAAAGCTCAACCTTGCACCTACATTCGATTCTAGTCCTGATTAAGAGATCTACCAACTATAATATATGGTTTATTTTATAGAGTTTAGGGTTTATTGTTTATTTTCTAGGGTTTAAGGTTTAATTTCTAAGATTTATGGTTTAGTTTTTAGGGTTTAGGATTTAGTTTGTAAGGTTTAGGGCTTAGCTATTTGACTTTCTGATCAGTTTCTGCTATTTTTAGTGGTGGACTTTTAATTTTTTTTAAACGTTCGCTACTAATACTAGCGGATGTCGATTTTCAGTTTCTTATTCTGGTTGTTCCTTCCTGTTTTCAATTGTATAGATTATGTATATTAGTTTTTGGTCCATAACAAATGTTTGCTAATGATCAATCCCATATACACACACACACACACACACACACACACAAAACTATTTGTTATAGATTTTTTTGGATAAATAGTTTTATAACCATCCATTAGATTAATAGACGCTCAAGATTTAAAATTAGTTCCTGTCATCCACTACTAATAATAGCATTATTAATTACAAGCTTGTCATTATTCGATATTTAAAATTAGTTCCTGTCATCCACTACTACTAATAGCATCATTAATTACAAACTTGTCATTATTCGCCACTCGTATTAGTAGGTATGAATCATCCGCTATTTATAGTAGCAGATGTAATCTCCGCAACCACTACGCTATTATTAGTAGCGGATGATGGGTTCCAATATTTAATCTTGGTGGTTGGTTAAGATGATGGATGACTGTAGATCTATTTGTCTAAAATTGATCCATAGTAAATAGTTACTATATGGATCATTTACCTCTGTGTGTGTGAACTAAATGTAATATATATATATATATATATATATATATATATATATTATGAAAATGGTGTGAGGTTTATTATTACAGAAAAAATAAGACTATAATTCATATTGTGATTACAGGAACAAAAAGGAAAAGTATTCAATTACTCTTGTTATTCGGCAGAGTAAGAAAAATGAAGTCTGTTGGAAGGAAAAATAAAAACTGAGAGTTTTGCGTGAAGGATTGATCACGATTTCGCCATTGATTCAAGTAGGACTATTTGTACTCACAGTTGATTATAGTGAAATTTTTAGAGCTCGACCAATAATTTTTACCTCTTAATTTTAGAGAGTTTTCCATATAAAATCTAGAGTCTTGTATTTAATTTAAAATTTTTCGATTTTTATATATTTGGTGGAATTATATTATTTGTTTGACGTAATTTATTATTTAATTTATCATAAATAATTTTAGTTAGAGGAGTTTTCTCAACACTAAAAGGGAAAAAAGACGAATCATAAACGAAAAGTTAAATAATACTATATTAATTGCTCAAGAAAAACAATATGTCATGATCCAAGTACAAAGGAAGCACACTGAAGTTTAGATTCCAATCCGTGGAAGAAGAAAAGATGGCGGATATTTTTTTTTTCTTCTTATTTTACTCTCCTGCGTACATGAAGGAATAAAGGAGACAAAAAGTAACCCCTCCCTCTAAAATACAAGTTCCTATTTATAGAAAAAAATTATTTGTGCCTTAATCTAAAGGAAAATTTTAGACTTATTTTTTTTTTTACTCATTTATTTACTCACATATAAGATAAATAAGTATGATTCATTTATTTGAGTTAAAAATAAAATAAAGTGAGGTCACACTTATTTATTTTATATACGAATAAAAAAAATTGGTAGGTGTAAAAGGACTCTAATCTAAATTCAATGAATTTGTTCTCTGTTTTTTTTATTTTTATCTTCAACTTCTACGTATTAATCTTGTAAAGTCCTTTTCGTTCTTTAAAATCTAAAATATTATCTTTTACTTTCTCATCAAAATTAATGAATAATGAATCTTATAAAAAAATTTAATAGATATTAATTAAGTAAAATAGACATATAAGATAATAAAATTCAGGAATAATAATATGCAATAATATACATCTTAGTAGCCTGCCTAATATTAAAATTTATAAGACCTTGAAATTTTATTATATCACATGATTTAATTATATTAATATTATTTGTGAGTTGGTTCAATAGTAACGGTGGATTTCTTACTTAAACTAGTGTTCTAAGTAAACTAATATTCATTAAAACATGAATTTTAGACATCTATTTAGATAATTTGGGCAAAAACTAGGTTTTAACCATTATAATTATCATGTTTTGTGCGTCAATTTTTTAAAATTTTAATTTCTGTAATTAATTTATTATATTAATTAAAAAAATTCAATTAAGTCATTCTGTTAAATTAAATTAACTGATATCACTCTTATATCTGACGTACAAGCAAAATGAAAAAATCAAGCTATTACTGACTTGACAAAAGAATGATTAAAAAGTAAAAAAAAATAAAAGTAATATTAAAAAATAAAAATATTTATTACTTAAAACTTCACGTATAACATTTGTGAAGTGAATTTGACGGTTTTGAAGTAAAATTTGTGAAGTGAATTTGACGGTTTTGAAGTGAATTTGATGGACGTTTAAAATATTTGATGAAAATAGATAATTGCAGTGTTTTTAATAATTTAATTTTTTAATTATAATTTTTAAAAGTTCAGTAATTTATTATATAAAATATGACAACTACATTGGTAAAAAAGTTAATTTTGCCAAGAAAATTTCCTTTTTACATTGTAATTACAATACAACCTTTATACATAATTTAATGGGCTAACCTTAAAAAACTATAATATGATATTAATTTTCTTCTAGAATCCTAATTTGAACAATCTATTACATTCAATAACTTTAATAATTGACCAATATAATTCAACTAATTTCGTACCTATTAAAATCTAATAAAACTAATTAATAATTATTCTCTCAAATTCCTAAAATAAAAGGAAATAATGAGCTTGTTAGGAGTTAAGGAAATAAAAGGGCGTGTCGACTATCTCAGTAGGCGCATTAAGTGTACGGAAAAAATTGTGTAATTCATTTTGTGCACACTAAACGTGTAATTCATTAAGGGAGTTAAGTCTTGTTAATTTTGGTTTGAACTTTGAAGAATATTTCACTTTGTATTTTTCAACACCAACATTCGAGATTTAATTTTTATTTAATATAATTTTATTTAGAACCCACATTCGAGATAATTGAAGATTTAGTGTCATTAACAAATTTTAATTTCCGCTTAGAGGTAGGTATTTTCTGATGATATTAATCTGGGCTGCTTAATTTGACTGAGGTAATCTTTCTATTAACGGTGATAACTCAAGTTTTAGGACATAAATTAGAAGTAATTATTTTAATTACATAATTATTCTAATATTTGATATCAAAAATTCATATCCTTGATTTCTCTATTTAAAGGTTTTCCACATTAATATTTTCCTTTTCTGGTGATTAATGTGGTTTATCAGTTGGTTCTTATTTTTGGGTATTGTTGTTTTTCTATGTAATTTTGTAATATTTCATAGGATTATTTATGGTCGACTTTTTCAACAATTAGGCAGCCTAATGCGGAGCTTATATATCCTTCCTTTTGTTGGAGAATAACAACACAACAAGAAACAATAGTAAAGAGATATTACAAAAAAAAAAAAAAATTATCATACAAAACACAAAATTTATATGGTTCACCCAAGCGTGGAATTAATATTAATTAAGGTGGATGACAGATCAGTTTCATTATCTTTAAAATTGTGTACATCATACAATGTAGAATCCCTTCTTTTATAATAACGCAATATAAGAAATCTTAATTCAACCCAAAGGTACACAATTAATCCCGTCTGTTGGCGCAGTGATTTCAGTTCAGCCCTAGCACGTACCGTAAACTCGGAAGTCCTGGGTTCGAGTCCCACTTGCAACAACAGTTCTATCTTCTCATAAGAACAGGTAACGGGGTCACAGATCTTAGAAGGGCTGGTCCGGGCTGGGGAGATTAGTTCGACTACAGTTGAAAAACTCCACATTATTAAAAAAAAAAAAAAAAAAAGGTACACAATTGTTTTCACCAATAATAATTTTGTCCAATAACCAAGAAACTTTCTTTTTGGTTGGGATATGGAAAATATGAGAAACACATTATAATTAATGTCATCAAAATGCAATGTTTTTCTCCTTTTGAACCAATTATTTTTGGTCCTTGTATTCTTGAATAAGTCCTTGAAAGGCCCATGTTGGAGCTTGACTAGCTCTGGATCTAGTGAATTAGAAATGTGAGTGCATACATCTTAGACATCCAAATATTCAGCCAGTTTGATTTTGTTTGCAAAGAGAGATCTGTTCAAGAAATTTCAAGTCCTTAATAATGATGGGTGGATTTTTGGCATATCTAGTGAGAAATGCAATCCTAATTAAAGACAGATGTAACATTGCAAAGACTAGGTCCATTTTTATAAGTCAAGCTTCTTGGATGAAGAAATATTGGTGTTTCATTTAAAGCTTTGTTCCTTGCACTAAAAAATATATTTACTCTCAGAAGTGTTAAAAGTTTCGTTAAAAGTATTAGCTGTTTCCAGAATAATTTTAAATATAGTTAAATTTATATTTACTATAACAATATTACTTTTTTCCTTGACAATATCGACAATAGACAATCAAAATATGATACATTTTGCTCCACAAAAAGAGTATTTTTCTCCACATAACGAGTCTTCTTTCACTGATAATTGTATAAAATGACATAGTATTCTTAAATTTGTCATTGCATTTCATTATCATGCATGTTATTTTGGTAGACATGAACCAAAAATAAATTTATTATACTCCAACAATAATACATATGAAAAATAATTACTTGGCAATCTTACATTGGAGTGACAAAGATTTTTTTATTTTTTTTGGGGATCATTAAAAGAAAAATGTTTTATTATACTCCAACAATAATACATATGTGAAATTAAAAAATAAATAAAAACACATGCGTAATCACACATTAAAACATCCTAAACAACAATTCAAGGACAGACGAACCAAGATCGACGGTTGATAAAATTCTTGTTGAATTTAACCGCCATCCATTTCAAGGATATATGCTTAACCGAATCAACATGTCTCGGCAACACATAATGCTCATATTAAAGATGACTTTATTTCTGACATCCTTAACATAAAGTTAGAATGATTTTGAACGGAAGAATGTAAGTGATACAATAAAATTTATTATAAATGATTGCGTCATTAATAGAATCATTAAAAATAATATTTACGTAGTTAAATCCTAATCCGAGATCCTCTTCTTCAAAAAATTGGAAGTGTTCCTAATAGTACATTTTACTTGAACGTAGTCATAAATTCGCATGTTCTTCAACCAAATTTTAAATTGCCTAGCGATTATTTAAACAATTTAAAAGTAAAAAAAAAAACGGACATAACATGCATGCTAATATTATTTAACCAGTTAAGATATGGGCACTAAAACAAATTAATTTCACAAAAATATAAGTGATGCAACTTTTTGATATACAGTAGTCGGTAGGAAATGTTAATTACATATGTTGAAAATAAAACAAGTTTAGCATATACTACATTTAATTTTATTCTATGATGGTATAAAACAAAGTTATATCCATGCTCTTTTTTTCCCCCCAATTTTTTTTTGGGTTTCTTTAATTTTAACCTTATCAATACAAAAATCTAATAAGTTAAAAACAAGTCATTTTTGGTTGGTCCGAGTTGACTTAGTAGTTCAAGAATTATTTTTTTGGGTTTTAACATTTAACATATTTTTTTTGGTTGTATTATTAAACATTCAACGTGACTTTTACATTATTAGTATTATTATTTACATGTATTCATATTTTTACTTTGAACTTAACAAAAATATTTTATAATATTTTGACCTTTAGTTTTTTTAATTCATGAATCTAATTAATATAAAGTTCAACTATGTCTTTAAAACAAATCACACTGAAAAAATTTACAAGTTCAATCGGGATCAACCATCTCTTGGACCACTTATTTTTTACAAGTGATATTATCTTAATAGATGAAGAGGGATGCGTTATATTATTATAAATATTCGTTCAACTATGTCATTTTTTTAAATTTGTTTGATATATAATTTTAAAATTTATCTGTTCTCTACATGAGCTATGAATCTTGTTAAACGTTAAAACAAAAAAGTAATTAACTTGTAACTGAATAATAACAAATTACATGCCTAGAAGGGACATACCCAGTCATAACAAAGATAGTATTCTTGAACTGTCCTTAAATCAAGTGAATAAAGGTCAGTGCATGCATGTTAGAGACCCAATTAAAAATTGACGGCCAGTTTAAGCTTTCATTCATGCTTATATTGCGAAGACTTTTTTCAGTTTTCACAAGACAAGTTTGTGATTGTTGAAATGCAAATGTTTGAACTGGACTGGCTTTTTCTCGGATGAAGAAAGATTAATTTGTGTTACATTTAAAGCTTTGTTTGTCTCGTTAGAAATATAATCAATTGATATTGCTAAAATAAAAATGACATCGTAAGAGTTACTGTCTGTTAAAAAGTTAGGTGCCACTCAAATAATTATAAAAGCGTGAGATTAAATACATATTTGTTTTGACAATATCAATAACCAAAATATTCGAATTAATATTTCCTCTATTACATTTATCCTCCATTTTTTCTTAATATATATTTAAGGACACAAAAATAGCTTTCAGGGACACTTTTAGAAACATAATTGCTTATGACGTGTGTAAAATATCAGGAGGTGTGTTTGGTACCATATCACCAAACAACATAACATAACAGAAAATTAGGACCGACCCATACGTCTCCTAAAACAAAATCACAATATGACTAACACCCACGAGAACATAAATGGAGACACCATGGACTGATTACACTGTCACGGAATGTTTTATGTCTCGGTGCCAAGAAGACATGCCTGTGATACCCTCACAAGTAGTTATACGTCTCCTAAAACAAAATCACAATATGACCAACTCCCACGAGAACATAAATGGAGACACCATGGACTGATTACACTGCCACGGAAGGTGTTATGCCTCGGTGCCAAGAAGACATGTCTGTGATACACTCACAAGTAGTTATACGTCTCCTAAAACAAAATGACAATATGACCAACTCCCACGAGAACATAAATGGAGATACCATGGACTGATTACACTGCCATGGAAGGTGTTATGCCTCGATGCCAAGAAGACATGTCTGTGATACCCTCACAAGTAGTTATAATTCAGCTATAGCCTATTGTTTATTCTACCAAAAATATAGTGTCACAACACCTGCGACACAATATCAACAAAAGGGCTCTAAACGTACATGTTGAACCAAATATAAAAGGGCTCTAAACAGGGGCTTGTTTGGATGCGCGCTAATGCTGGAAAACGAGAATTTCAGCCTATTTGATTCCAAATTAGATTTTAATTCCACATTAGTTTAGAATTATTATTGTACTCCTATAAATAAACTATGTAGTTCTTATTTTCAGTACATTAACATACATTAGCAGATCATTAATATAGTTTTAGAGCAGAATATTATATTAGAGTAGTTTAGGAATAGAGTTATGAACAAATATTCAACGCGAATGATTCAATAATTGAAGGTGGAGCTCGAATATTAGAGACTGTGATCCGAGTGACAGACGGATATCAATACAAATTTAATTTCTTTTCTTTTACTTTTAATTTTTGTAATTGTGAGATGTTGAATTATTTATGGATAATTAATTATTTAGTTATGAGTTAATTTTACCTTAAGACTACAATGGAACCCAATGTCTAGTTTATATTAATTCTCTTCCTTTTTGATTATGTATGATTATATATGAATTATTTATCATATTTTGGGCATTCATGTAATTAATTAACTGTAGTAATTAATTGGGATTAGTTTATACAAAATTAAAAGATGGAGTATAGATTTAGATCTGAATATGATAGCATATGTTCATAAAATCTGAGAGGGTTTATATGATTAATATATAGGATAAGAATATACCTATGTATCTTTTGCAGCCATAAAGAGAACCTGAGCTTAATATTCTAATTAACATATTTCACATAGGAATATAGTTATTTAATTAATTAGAGCGTTCCTCTCTAGTTCTGTTGTCATAGGGTTAGATTTAGAAGGTTTTGTTTATATGTCATTGGAAGATGCGCATAAATACTATAAAGAATTCTCGGTTAACAATTCTATATAATTAACTAATTAAAAAGGAATTGAAGAGATTTAAATGAAGCATTGGAAAAAATTATAATATTAAATATTTGAAACCTAATTTAATCATTTTAATTAGTTTAATTTAGTTGTTAATTTTAATTAGATTTTATTTTATAAATCAATTGCGTTTGTTTAATTAGAATTAATTTGATATTAAATTAGTATTTGATAATTATTATTATTTAATTCTTTGTGGGTACGCTACTCTACTTACTAGTATATTACTTGTTGATCGTGTATATTTGCACGCATATATTCATATAGAAAATACCTAACATACCCTAGCTTTGGTTTTTCTATAAGTAGCAAGTATAATTCACTTGTTCTATCATCCATTTTCAAAGCAAAATCACTCTCTATATCTATTATTCAAAGTTATAATTCAAGTATTGGAAATTGCAAAGAAATAGTTAAAGCTAGCAATCACAAAAGGTACGATCCTTAGTCATTGTTATGTTTAATTTTTCTTTCAATTTATAGTCGATAAAGCTCAAGAACGCGAGTCGTAGCCATGTATAATTATCGTTCTCCGTGTTATTCATATGTTCTTGAGATTATCTTCATTTTATAGTAGTTATAATGTTCAATTTTCTTTTATTGACAAGCTCAAGAACATAAGTTGAAGCCATATACGATTTTTCATTTTTCGTGTTCCTTATGACTTGAACAAGTCATTGTTATGTCGATTTTCATTTCATAGTTTAAAACTAAAGCTCAATGAATGCAAATCATAACCATATACGATTTTTTGTTCTTCATGTGTTCTTGAGCAATAATTATAAATTATTATAATCAATTATACAAGCCGTTATAATGACCAAATTATTTCAAATATAAGTCTCATAATCACATATGTAAGCAGTTATAATGGTCAAATTATTTTAAGCATGAAATCCAAAAGCTTAAGCCCATAAGTCGTTACCATGTACGATTTTTCATTCTTCGCGTTTTTCATATGTTCTTAAGCAAAAGTTATAAATCTCTATATAAGAAGGTTTATGATTTCTTATATTTATGTTATAAAGTGTTATTGATTGTTAGAACATGTTATCTTAGTAAATTAATTCTTGGGGTATCGTGTTTTATCAATTCAGTCAAAGAAATAATGAAACAGTTTTGTGCAGTCCCCTTACCTTCGAAATCTGTGTAAATCAGTAAGGAATTTCAAACTTTAGTCTAAATATAAATTGTAGAGACAGAAGGAATGCGTGAAATTTTGAACGACTCAAAAATATTTTAAGACGAAGACGTTATGACCGTTTAACTGACCCGGGGTTTGACAGCAAACATGTTGTCCACTTTTTAAAAAGTGCCTTAAAAATGAGTTTTTGAGTTAGAAAATTTTTCAAATAAAACCACCTATGAAAATAGTATAAACAAGTTATAAAAACATTTATTAAGAAATAAAATTCGATAAACTAACATTCGGGTATGCGTAAACAATTATGTAGACACTTAACGCTTTACCAAGAAAATCCTAAATTGCTTCAAGACAAGTTTTCTATCCTTAACCTCTGTTTACTTGCTTTTTATGTGATTTATACATCTTGTACAAACAATGTGTTATTAATCTTTGATATGAGAGTTATTGCTTTTTGTTTCGGTATAACTTGAAAAATGAAATGCTCATTCGTGATATATTTCGAACCATACTTTATTTTATCAAACCAAGTTGTCTTGAGGTGACCTGACATGTGAAGTAAATTGAGATGAATGAATATATAGCACTGTTCATGATTAGTTCAGTGTAGTGTATGTTATGCATAACATAGAATGTCGTTAGGTTGATTCCCTTTCTATATCCACTGTAAATTGTTCTAAGTCGAAAAATAAAGAATAGTTCAAGGTCTAACCATAACTCAGTCTTGTTATGTTCAAACATTTGTAATATCAATTGTTGTGCCATGAATCCTTACAATCCATATCAGCGTGAGTTCACTTATATGCTATGCGTTAGACTTGTTGAGCTTTTGTATGCTCACCCTTGCAAATAAACCTAAATTGCAGACAAACTTGAGAGCTCTGTCTCTAAGAAGAAGAAAAGAAAGAAGAAATGCGTAGATTAATTTCATACTTTATTAAATTGCTTGTCTTTTTGTTTTAAAGTCTGGATGACTTATGAAATATGAAAAAGAAAACCTTGTAACGGACTCTATATCAATATATATCAAGTTTCATTACATATTCTTGTCATGTCTTTACTTTGATAAAAACTTAGAATTGTTAAACTTAACATAGTATTGATAATGATCTATTTATCTGGATGATGATTGGTAAATGACTTGTGAGTACTGTAAGCATCCGAGACAAGACTAATTGATGTTAAATGGTTAAATTCATCATTAGGTTCCTCGGACCCAAGTACAAGCTTGTTATTACTATTCTGAATGTCAGATAAGTAGGATTATTGATATGAAGATATATCATTATAACTAAATGTGTTTCGAGTGAGGATTTTAATTAGTTGGGTATGTTCTGTACGGAAAGAGAATTTTGCCCTGGACAAAGATAAAAACATTTGTCACGGATAAAGATGCAAATATTTATCACCGATGAAGATACAAACATTAATTGCAAGATTATCTGTTCCCAAGAACTGTCCTAATGATTTAATGTCTTGAATCTTAGAATATGTAAAGTTATAGAATATCTGAATCTCAAGGTTAAAATATTAGAGATGAGTATTAAGTCTCTTGTATTGATTACAAGGACTTAGTATAAAATAATGAAAGATCTTTGGGAATTAAGATGAGAACTTTATTTATGAATAAAGAGAATCATCTATAGACCTAATTATTTAGCAATTGTTGTGAGTATCAAATCAGCTATAGTAAGTATAGTGATTTGGGACGTCACAGGTTGGTATCAAAACTTTAGATTATAGCTTTAAGGTAACGAGTATCTTAGGATATAATTTGATGGAAGTATGACTAAATGGACTTGTGAAGAGTTTATAGATAATTAAAAGACAAATAAATCTTAAACATAAAATGTTATAAGACAATTAAAAGATAATGCTTCAATTTTAAACGTAAAATGTCATGTGAAAGAAATATACTAATTAAAGCTAAATTCTTGTGTAGGATGGCTGCAATTCCAAGTTGAGAAGAAATAATGCAAGAAAACGCACATCCTATGGTCTTCGAAAGTGATCTCGAGGAGGATTCAATTGAAGATCCGGTGATAGATCATGCGGGTGACCACCCAGTGATCAACTTTGTGGATATGTCTGATGACGATGATTTTGATGAAATTCAACATGACATGGATATCCTAGACAATAAGGATGGCGATCCAGAATTTGAGTTGGATGAGATCATCGAAGAAATGAATGATGAAGAAGCGGGGAGCAAGTAGCATTGATGGACGCCGCCATCGAAAGAATTGAGACTCTTAAAATGATGTGGTTGGGGGAAGTTGAGAGAAACCACGCATAAGAGTTTTAGTTAGCCATCAAGGTAGCCGAAAGGCTCCAGCTACAGGAAGAACTTGCCTATGAAAGGAGTGAAAGTCGATTTTCCTATTGGGAACTTCACAAGGAGGTGGAAGATTTTCCCACGGCAAGGAATGAATCGGGTTACGAGATCAATCGATCTGTACTTTCGAGTATGCTAAATAGGGCTTTTAAGAAGGTGTCAAGAACAATTAAGGAAAATACTTGTAATATTTAAATGATGTTTTATGTGTGTAATATTAGCATTTCCATTTTTATAAGGATGTTAATAATAGTAAAGTAAAATTATTCACTCGGTTAATAGTAGTTTGTAATGTGTGGAAGTTTATAAATATAAATTTTGTTATGAAATATGATGTGTAATTTTTTTTTTATGCTTGCATATTTATACTTGTCTTTCCTTTATTTTAGATAAATGGCACCACCAAACACAAGAGTAAGAGTGACGACACTGTAGGGTTTCGACACATAAACGTAGCGGAATTTCAAAATCTTTTTTCGAAACCCTAAAACAGGATCCATGCGAAAATATGTTAATTCAGAGGTTTAGATATATTTTTACCGATTATCCGAGCTTGAATGGAGACGATGAAATTCTGAAACGGCTTTGAATCTTCAACGCAATACAACGGAACTGCGTCTCTACCGTATCCACACGAACGCCCCATGAATCGTCCCACGATCTACAGCAAAGAGAGTCGTGGTACTAGCCGCTAAGATCTGGATCTGGATATGAATTTACCGAGTTTTTCGTTCTAGTCTCTTTCTGAAAGCGGCTAGGGTTTAAGTTTTGATTTTCACGTACTTAAAACAGCTGATATATCATGTATATATAGCAGTTAAAAGAATTAACCAAAACATAATTAGAAAAATAAAATCCGAAGTTATATATATTATATTTTAATTAAGTCTTACTTAATTAATATACATATATACAAATTATCCTATTAATTTAAATTCGTAATTTAAATACTATCAATCATATTGATATATTTAAATCATAACAATTTAAATTAATTCCTTTTAATTACGTTCTAATTGTGTGACCCTATAGGTTATTATTATATTGGCAATAATTTTAAAATCATATTATAAAATTATAAACAGTGAACAACATATAGTAATGCATCACTGCTACCCAAATAATAATAAGATTGGTGATTCGATGCAACCTTTTCGTAACCAATATTTCAATGTAATTTAATCTTTTTAACCTTGACATCCTAGATTAAACTTGAGGCATAGAATGTGCCATACTCTTCATAATTTAATCTGAGTTTTCTTGATCAATGAGTAGACTATATGAAACAAATCACTATTTGAGCATGATCATGCATTTCACAGTCCTACTCAATCAAGAGGCCTATGGATATCACCCCTAATATATAGGAGGGTTAAATTCCATCTAGATCACTCATATTCCTCACACGATTCATGATGTACCCAATAATCACCTTTATTGTCCACCCTTTTAAAGGTGACTTTTGATGATTTCAAAGTACATAAATTCTCGTGTAATAATATAATAATTTTAGGTCGAAGGATCATTACATCAGTGTCACTATGAAAATTTCTTATGACACTTTGCATAATGCTCCATGTAGAATTCTCATGGTAGGTCTATCCAGTACATTGTTCTCTAACATGTACATATGCATTGACTCAATATCTCATATATTTATGACCAATGAGATTTGACCATCAGTCATTCCACATACTAGTCTCAATGCATCATTGTTGTCCCATTAACAATGATACTTGACTAGGGACATTTAAGAACAATGATACTAATTGTAATAATATAATTTCATTTTCAAGTCACATACTTGAAGCTATATAATTCGTATCACTATTCTAAGGACTTTTATTATGCTAATATTTATATAATGCAGTAAATAAAATCATAATAAAATAATTCATTTATTCAATCAAATATAATATCAAATTGTTAAGCAATTACATCAAATAATTGGCCTCTAGGGCATGAACTCTAACAGGCACATACTAGTAGTAGTAGTGAGTGTTGAACAACCACCTAGTGATAATCATACTGCCGAAAATTCTATGTAACAATTTGTTAATATGTTAATAAGTGCTATAGTAAATCAAACAAATCCACCCGAAACCCACACAACCACATTTAAAGATTTAAGAATATAGGACCTCTCGAATTCTAGGGAACCACTGAACCAATCGATGCCCAAAATTGGGTTATTGAAATTGAAAAGGCTTTTGACATTGCCAAGATTGGGAGACGAAATTTACTGCCTATTTATTAAAGGGCGAAGCAAACTTTTGGTGGAAACCCAATAAATCAAGGGCGGGAGAAGGTATAATCACTTGGAAAAAGTTCAAGGAATTATTTTCTTAGAACTTTTTCCCAAGAAACATGCAGAATCGGATGGAAGTCCGGTTTCTAAATTTAACATAAGGAGACATGATAGTACCCCAATATGCTACAGAGTTTAATGAGCTTGAGCGTTTCGCTCCACATCAAGTGGCGACGGAGGAACGTAAAGTGAGGAGTTTCAAAGAAGGGTTACAACCCTAGATTCATGATAAAATTGCCGTATTGCAAAAAAATTTCTCTCAGTTTCTCGAGAAAGCTATTATTGCTGAAGGCGACACTGATGCCTTTAATAAATATAAAAAGGAAAAATAAAATAAAAAGAATTAAGATGGGGAGTCTAGTAATAGAAGTAATGCTGGGAGAAATAACAAAAGAAAATTTAATGGTGGAGAAAATACACATAAAAAGGGAGCTAACAAAAAAATAAAAAATAAAAATAGAACCCTGTAAGACATATGGCAAGGGCCACATTAGAGCGTATCTTAAGAGAAAAAAATATTTGTTACAACTGTAAACAAGAGGGACACTTAACCACCACTAGCCCAAACCCAAAGAAGGACACATGCTTCAACTGTGGAGCAATGGGACATCAAGCCAAGATGTGCCCTAAGAAAATAGGAGAAGCGGGAGAGAGAAAGGCGAGTAACGCCGCCCTGATAACTACACCGGGAGGCCCGGGCTGTCCAATGGCAATAACTTTCAACATGTCAGTGAGAGGTGTGGTGACATCTTAAGATGTAGTGTTAGGCATTATTTCGATCAACTCCATAAATGCTTATATGCTATTTGATTCGGATGCTTCTTGCTCATTTGTTTTACATGAATTCGCTAAAAAATTGAACATGCCTAATAAGATTTTAGACTTTTTCTTGAACACATAAATTGCTAATAGGGAAATAATACCTGTTAATCACATCCTTAAGAAATGTTGCATAACGATTAAGAGTTATGATTTAAAGGTGGATCTTATGCCTATTTAATTAGGGGAATTCGATGTAATTATAGGTATCTATTAGTTAACTAATCACAAAGCAGTGATTGACTGCCAAAAGAAGTGCGTTAACGTTTTGACAACGTCAAAGTCAAAGGTCATTTTCAATAGGAATCAATTGTCAAGAAAATCTAGTTGTTTGTCAGCAATGCAAGCAAATGGATTACTTAAGAAGGGGTGTAAAGGCTATTTATCCTATATCATAGATACTCAACGAAAAAAGTTAGATATAGATCAAATACTAGTCGTAAGAAAATTTACGGACGTATTTCTCAATGACTTACTCGATCTCCCATCTAATAGAGAGATCGAGTTTGTCATTGACTTAGCACCGGGAACTGCACCAGTTTCGAATGCTCCATATAGGATGACACCTGTAAAGATGAAAGAGTTGATGGTTCAAATACAAGAATTATTAGAAAAGAAGTACATTCAGCCTAGTGTTTCTTTATGGGGAGCACATATGTTGTTTATCAAAAAGAATGATGGAACTTTAAGATTATGTGTCGACTATCGTGAACTGAATAAGTTGACCATAAAGAATAAGTTCCATCACCTAGGATAGATGACTTGTTTGATCAATTAAAGGGAGCCGAACAGTTCTCTAAGATTGATCTACGGTTGGGTTACCATCAACTAAAGGTTAGAAAGGAAGATGTGTCGAAGACAATGTTTCAAACACGTTATGGACATTACCAGTTTTTAATGATGTCCTCTATATTAACAAATGAACCGGCATCATTCATGGACTTGATGAATAAGGTTTTTAGGTCTTGCTTAGACAAGTATGTTATATTGTTCAACGATGATATTCTTATATATACTCGAACATACTAGAAGAACATGTTGTACACTTAAGAAGTGTACTAGAAACCTTACTGAGGGAACAACTCTATGCCAAATTTTCAAAATGTGAGTGTTGGCTAGAAAAAGGTTCAGTTCTTGGGTCATATGATTGACAAGAATGGAATAGCGGTGGATCTATCAAAGATCGAAACGGTTGTGAATTGGGAACAACTAAAGACACCTACTGAAGTGAGAAGTTTCTTAAGTTTAGCAGGGTATTATAGGTGATTTATCAAAGACTTTTCAAAAATAGCAACCCCGTTAACAAACTTAATAAGGAAGACGGTGAAGTATGCATAGACGGATAAATGTGAAGAAAGCTTTCAAGAGCTAAAGAAGAGACTAAGCGAGGCGTCGGTATTATCATTACCTGATAATAGTGGAGGTCTTGTAGTCTATAGTGATGCCTCACATAAAGGATCAGGTTGCATATTGATACTGTGACGACCCCGAATCCAGGTCCCTTTTATCTCAGATCCGGTTCAACACGAGTACTACCTTTTCCTTATCATCCATGACTTACAACAATAATATAGTTGCTAAATAATCATTTATTTAAAACTTTATAACATCTCTTTTTATTCCAGAATCGCAATCTTTATACATTCCTAGTATGTCTCAATATCATACATGATACGACATTCTATTGCAATTAACTTGAGTATTTAACACTCATATTACATACCAGCTAATTCTTATACTACACAATCATTTACCTGTCCAATTCAGACTGATATCTACAATAGATATTTAGATCTTCAATGAAAGTAATATGCTTTCATGTTCCTTGTTCTTTATCGAGAACTTCAAATAACTTGCACTATCTGAAAATGTTTGTTTTAAGCAAGAGTGAGCACGACGGCTCAGCAAGTGTAACAGTTACACATAACACATTATATACTTCACATCATATACATGATTTGCATCTTATTCTTTCATCATGCTTTTCGTATTAATAATACTTCATACTTCTTATGCATCACATACAATAATCAACTAACACTTAGCAAATCATGCTTCAATCTTGTACATAGTTTTCATGTAGCCATACCACATGTTGTTCATCTACCACAAACATCATCAATATAACTTCATATTATCAATTCAAATCACATTATAGCATATTAATGCACATAGAAGCAAGTTCTGAAAAACTTGTCTGGTTTGCTTCTACCATTTACGCTTATTTACGTCTTTCGTTTAACCTACAATTTATATAGGAAATTTGACATAATCATTAGATACAATGACTATTACTTAGCCTTTATATAAGACTCTAACTTTAAATTATTAACTCTTAAGATGTCCAACAGACGAACCCTTAAGTTCCGGACAAAAATCCTAGCCCAACCCTAGTTAGACATGTCGTGTATGCTCATCCAACTTACACATTCACTACACGTTCATCGTATGACCTACTTTTAATTAGTCACAAACGGACTATCTACTTTAATTTAATTCAATTAAACTTTCTTCTTTTACATAACTTAATGATCCGGACATTTAAAAATGTACCAAATACTTCAAAATATTGCCTACCTTTGATAATATGCAACTACATTAAAATATTATTAATCATTTAACAATATTTTACTCACTTATTAATATTATTAACCATTTAATAATATTTTAATCACTTATTAATATTATTAACCATTTAATAATATTTTAATCACTTATTAATAGTACTAACCATTTAATAATATTTTAATCACTTATTAATATTATTAATCATTTAATAATATTTTAATTATTCAAGAATATTATTAATCATTGAATAATATTTACCCTCTTAATAATATTATTATTCATTTAATAATGTTTTACTCCTTCGGTAATATTTATTGACTTAAACAATTAAATGTAAATTGTTTAATCACTTCCTTATTCCTTTAATTTATTCCTTTTATTTATTTAATATTATTTAAATAAATAATTAATTAACTTTACTTTTTTATTTATCTTTACATAAATAATTATTTATTTAACCTTATTTCCCTTTAATTATTATTTAATATCCTTTAAATAATAATTAAATAATTAATTAATCCCTTTTATTATTTAATATTAATTAAATAACAAATGATTATTTTATTTACCTCATATCCCTTTAACTATTATTTAATATCCTTTAAATAATAATTAAATCATTAAATCATTCTTATTTGTTAAATAATAAATAATTACCTTATTAACTTTTTCTTCCTTTAATTATTATTTAATATCCTTTAAATAATAATTAAATAATTAATCATCCTTACTTATTATTTAATATTAATTAAATAATAAATAATTATTTTATTAACCTTATCTTCCTTTAATTATTATTTAATATCCTTTAAATAATAATTAAATAATTAGTCATCCTTACTTATTATTAAATAATAAATAATTATTTTATAAACTTTACCTTTCTTTAATTATTATTTAATATCCTTTAAATAATAATTAACTAATTAATCATCCTTACTCATTATTTAATATTAATTAAATAATAAATAATTATTTTATAAACTTTACCTTCTTTTAATTGTTATTAAATATCCTTTAAGTAACAATTAATTATTTCATCATCTTTGCTTATTATTTAATATTCATAAAAAATAAATACTTTGTTTATTAACTTTAATAACCTTTAATCATTATTTAATATTAATTAAATAATATTTATTTATTTATTTAACTTTACTTATTATTTAATATCGATTAAATAATAAATAACTAACTCATTCACTTTAACATCTTTTAATTATTATTTAATATTAATTAAATAATAATCAATTAATTACTTAACTTTACTTATTATTTAATATCCATTAAATAATAAATACCTAACTTATTCACTTTAACATCCTTTAATAATTATTTAATATTCATTAGATAATAATTAATTAATTACTTAAGTTTACTTATTATTTAATATTAATTAAATAATAAATAATTAGTTTATTAGCTTATTTACACACTAATAAATAGCTAAGTGATGATGAATCACCCAATTTTTTTCACATATTATTTTATATCACTTAAATAATATGTCAAGAGTTCAAATATCATTTTTCTATAATTAATAATAATTTTCCTATAATTATTATTAATTTGGTAAGCTTTAATCCATCATTAATTCTAATAAATACCAAATGACAGAAAATTTCAGATTTTAAATTTTTATAATTTTCTTTATAAATTTACAAGCATTTTCTCTTTTGGAACCAACCCAAGAACCGGCCTAAAAATGGCCGAACCGACCCCATTTAGAAAACGCAAAATCGGACAATCTGTTGAACCGGTTGGTTTATTTAAGAAAATAGGCAGACTGCTTTATGATTTTTTCAGACTTGGGGTCTCCGACGGGAACTTGAATATAATGAAAACTACAAGTCCGATTGAGGTCTATTAGGTATCGATGAATTCATAACTTCCCGAACTACATGATTCTATTATCAAACATCAAATTTGGATTTGTTTTGGTTACTAAAATTGTCTCCAAATCGGACTGTTGTGCATAGCCCTAAAACAGTGGGGTGTTTTGATAGAAAAATCATATTTTGCTCATTTAAAATCGGATCGTAGTCATTCTACTTGGAGAATTTTCGTATTTCATGCATCTAACAGCAAAAATTTACAGATCATGAATCTGACTTATAGATCGTGAACAGTAATTCCGTGAAGGGGCTACTACGTATTAGATTAACTTGTTTTCGTCGGTAAAAATTTAGTCAATGAGTTTGATGAAATTTTTCATCACAAACACATATAAAAACCCATGTTAAACCTATGTAACCCTAGATATACCAATATAGCATGGATCTATCCTTTTAGACTTTGAAAATTACATTTCTACCATAGAAATTACATAATACCCAAAGAACAATATAAAACTAGAAGGTTTTATACCTTTTGTTGATTATCCTCTTTGTTAGAAACTTTGAAAAGGCTTGGATGATCAATCTTCTTACATAGATAGATTCCTCTTGATGAGACCTCCATCTTTAAACATTGCTCTAAGATCATCCAACCATCCATGCTCAGATGATCTAACTTTCTTTTTTCTTTTTCTCTAGAGCTTTTCTCTATTTTCTTTCTCTCTAGCTTTTCTAGTAAAAAGACTAACAAACATAACAAGAGTGTGGTTGATGCTATTTATAGCACCACCTTAATCCTTTATCAACTCCTACTAATCAACTAACCTTAGACAAATTAAGAGCTAATTATGCTTACTATAGCATGAAATGACCACATGATAGACATTTTGAATGATCATTTGATTGACTAGGGTTAGTGGGGAGTTGTTGAACCAAATTTGTACCCAAAATCAACCAACAAGCAACTTTTCCATCCTTGTGGGCCCCAAAATTCGGGATTTTCATTTTATTACACCAATTTAGCTTTATTTTTATATCCTATATCATTATATAAGTATCCATATATATATACATACACCAATATATATATATATATATATATATATATATATACATTGACCACAACTTTGACTACCATTTGGGCTCCACTTTGAGCTTAAGAATTAAATCTATCGGGCTCATAATTTAATTTGTTTGGACTCAATTTAATTATTTTTTTGGGCTAACATTAACTAACACATGTTACTTTTAATTAAAACAAGCATCAGACTAGTTTAATTATTACAGGGATCAAGATTTAATTAATTATATGGACTACTAGGTTAATTTATTTAACTTAGCTTAATACCTCATTTGGACTTATAATATAATCCAATTAGACTTGCATTAAATTATTCTACCACCTTAGGTTATGTCGACGCCGGGATTTTCGTTCGTCTCGTTTTTTATTTATTAAAAATGTCCCTTTCCAATTTTAGCCTTTTGAATTAAATGTGATTTTGAAAAGGGTCGGCTTAGTGTCGACGGGTTTTGAAAGATCGATTTTTTATGAGCCAATTGACCAGAGTCGCCAGTTGGTATATTTGAAATGGATGTACCAACTCATCCGAATTTGTTTTCGTAATCGCTGACTCATATGTGACTCCGATTAATTGGTCCGCAAACCGAGATTCATAGAGTTCGGGGGCTTGCTTAAGCGAGGGGAAGGTGTTAGGCACCCCCCGACTTCCGTGCAACACGGTTACCGCAATCTTGATGTTTTCCTATCCTTTTAAATCCTAAAATGTGTGAGTTGCGTGTGTGTGCGTGTGTGCATAGGTGAATGCTTGTGGTGCGTTTTGCATAAAAGTTCGCTTTTATTTTTATATGGCAAAAGTGTTATCTGGAAAGTGTTTTGGACGTTCTTTGACCTAAATGACGAGGCTTCGCTTTTTATAAGAAAGATTGATTTTAATTTCGAAAGCGTTGAGGGTTTTTTATTTAGATGTCATTTTAGAAAACAATAGTTTTAAACTTTTGTCAAATAGGAATCGAGACTATACATTGCCTTCTAACAGTTAATATAAATAAATCGAGGGCAACTTCTAGAACTCTTTAACCCTATGCACAAAGTTTAATGAAAACATTTATTTATTTGCAAAATCGTTTTTTGTGACGTTTTAAAACCAACTAAAGCCTATTCATCAATTATGGATTAAAGTTTACCAAAACACTTAACCCTTAAACCTCGTGAATCTAATATCCTAAATTTGCTTGATTTTATAAAATCCTCATTATTTGCCTTATTTTGAAAACCATTTTTTCGTGTCGTAAATTAAAACATACATCCCAAAACGTGTCGGGGTTATCTACGGGCATGTAAGCCATCCAGACAACCCCAAACACCCACAATCACATATTTCATTATTTTCACGGGGCCTTAACCCGAACACGCATTTGTGTCGTTTTAAGGCCCGATATTACAAAACACACATCCATGGACTCTACATCATGATTACACATACCCAAAACGTCCATCATCGGGATTCGACCGCTAGGATCTCCTCCCTAGGCTCACAATCATTCAAAACGCTACATAACTCGTACAACAACCAAATCTAACCACGCTAAACAACTACGATGCTATATAAATCGTAAATCACACAAAACCAACACTACAACTATTTAAAAACTTCCAATGAACGATATATCCCCGTACGGATGTCATCGGGGCGTTAGGAGGAGATTATGTTCCAATGGAACCCTCGCTAACGACCCCTAACCCACGGATCATCATCCACACAACAACAAACTACATCACAAACTCAAAAAAACACAACATCCATACATCAATATAAACAAAAAAACATCAAAAGAACACTCCTTTTTCACCTTGTGATGAACCGAAACGAGCTTTTATTCCAAGATCTAGCAAACCCACAAGAATACTCAACTATCTAGCACACAAAGTGAGATTTCCCTTAAGTTTTGATCCAACCCGAGCTCCCTCTCCTTCTTCCTTGCGATTTTCTCTCTCTAAAATCCTAAAATTTCTTCTCTCTCTCGAGCTCTCGGGTGGAAATGGCGATCTATAGCCATTTCCAGGCAGCCGCAGATGCATCTGCGGCTGGCCGCAGATCCATCTGCGGCTGGGCGGCTGGCCGCCTGCGCCGTTTCCTCGGCTGCCGTGTGCCGTCTCCTCGAGCCGTGCGAACCTCGAAACTCGTTTTGGCCGCAGATGCATCCGCGGCTGTCTGGCTGGCTTTTCTCGGTTTTCGTGCCACGCGGTCCTAATTCGCCAATTTCTGCGGTATTATTTTGGGAGGCTGTATTTTTGCAGTCCGGAACTCCCTGGGAAACGTGCCATATTGTTCTGGGAGGCTAGTTCGGAGGGTTGCGACTTGATGTAGCTTTTGAGACCCCCGAACATCGTAAGCGGAGTGGCCATCAGTCGTCTTTTGTGGTCGGCTCAGGTTTTTCTGGATCAACTGTTCGCCTTGCCTCAAGTGACCGGATGTTCGTTGTCCGTTGTGGCGGCTTTGACCGTAAATCGCTGGGGTGGCTTGATGTTGGGGTCCACCTTCCTTTTCGCTCGTCGGGTCAAATGACGATTCTGCCCTCCTGTCAGGGTTAGTGCAAAAGTGCAAAATTTGGGTGTCTACAGGTTACATTATTAACTCATCCATAGTTAATTCTCATCACCATACGTATTCACCTAGCAATTAACCAATGTTTAGTTAATGCTCTCTCTTGTTTACCAACTAGGGTTATTCAATTAACCCTACACTAGTTAATTCTCTACACTAAATCAATACTTGAAATTCTTCTTCCAACACATTGACCATCATTTGACTTTTAATGAATTGGACTATATAGCTTACTTTAATTACCCTCCTTCATGCAAGTATTCTCATATTGGGCTAACACATATAACAACTTATTAATTAAGTTAATTACATAATTAATTAACTTCTTAATATTGTCATTCTAGGAAATATTCTAACTTCTCTACTTATTAATCACAACTTTAATTCATGACTCATATAATTAACTAAATTAATTATATTACATGACTTTTCTTTTTAATCCATACTTAAACTAATTAATTTATTAATTTTATTGAGTATTTAATTTACTTCACACATCATCTTGTTTGACTAACAAACTCAACTCTAGGTATATATAAATATTAATATAATCACCTTCACTTCTCAATTGAATTTATTTCCTTAATAAATTCTCTACATTCATCATTAAAATATTCCCACATTTAATTTCTAATAAATAAATTATGTTAAAAAAATATTTACCCATTTTCTACACATTTTACTTCTCAAATTCTAGGTTTTAAACCTTAACATTTAATTAATTATTTTAAATCTTATTTACAATTTTTGTAAATATCTGGGATATTACAGATACAACATGGGAAGGTCATTGTTTATGCTTCGCGGCAATTGAAAGATTATGAGATAAGGTATCCTACTTATGATCTAAAATTAACAGCGATAGTATTCGCATTAAAAATATTGAGTCATTATTTATATGGAAAAAAGTGTGAAATTTATACCGATCATAAAAGTTTGAAGTATATTTTCACACAACGAGAGTTGAATATGAGGCAAAGAAGGTGGCTGGAATTGATAAAGGATTATAACTGTGAAATCCTATATCATCCAGGAAAAGCCAACGTAGTTGCAGATGCACTAAACATGAAAAATCAAGAGAAACTAAATGTATTAACAACTCAGGATGAGTTGCCCAAGGAATTTTCTAGACTCGACATTGAAGTGAGGGTTCCTTCCATTTCAACAAGAAAATTATTTGTAATGGAAGATCACTCAACTTTGTTGAGAAAAATCAAGGAGATACAAGAAAAGGATGGAGAATATGAGGAAATGAAATATAAGATAACAAAGAAAGTGAACAATAGGTTCAAATTGGACAATGATGAAATCATAAGGTTTGAATCAAGGATATGGGTATCTTCGGTATAAGATTTGAAGGAAGAGATTATGTCAAAAGCATATAGTACTAAATTTCCAGTCCATCCAGCTAGCATCAAAATGTACAAAGACATGAGTCAACATTTCTTGTGGCCAAACATGAAGAGGGAGGTGACTGAATTCGTTAGTAGGTGTTTAACATGCCAACGGGTTAAAGCAGAGCATCAAAGACCAAGCGGGTTGTTATAACCGTTGGAAATTCTAGAGTAAAAATGGGAGCATATTATAATGGATTTTTTAGTAGGACTTTCCCTCACACAAAAGGGTCATGGTGTAATTTGGGTGATAGTGGATCGACTAACCAAGTCTACTCACTTTCCACTAATTAAAGTTAAGTTCATCCTAGATAGATTAGCCAAATTATATATTAAGGGGGTTATATCTAGGCATAGGGTTTCAATTTCAATCGTGTTCGATTGAGATCAAAGGTTCACGTCGAACTTTTGGAAAAGTCTTCAAGAACATCTCGGGACACAGTTGAGATTAAGTACGACTTACCATCCACAGAATGATGGCCAAGGTGAAATGACAATCCAAACGATGGAGGATATGCTAAGGGCATGCATGATGGACTTTAAAGAAAGTTGGGAAGATCACTTACCTCTGGTGGAATTCGTATAGTTACCACACTAGTATAGGAATGCCACCATACAAAACTTTATACGGGAGGAAGTGTAGAACACTGATGTGTTGAGATGAAGTTCGAAAACGACAAATGTTTGGGATAAAGTTGGTTCAACGAACTGTAAAAGTAGTTCGGGTTATGTAATATCCCAGATATTTACAAGAATTGTAAATAAGATTTGAAATAATTAATTAAAAGTTATGATTTAAAACCTAGAGTTGTCGAAGTGAGATGTGTAGAACATGGGTGAATATTTTTTTTTAACATAATTTATTTGTTAGAAATTAAATGTGAGAATATTTTAATGATGCATGTAGATAATTTATTAAGGAAATAAATTCAATTGAGAAGTGAAGGTGGTTATATTGATATACATATATACCTAAAGTGTGCTTGTTAGCCAAACAAGAAGATGAGTAAATTAAATACTCAATTAAACTAATAAATTAATTAGTTTAAATATGAAGTCATAAAATATAATTAATTAGGTTAATTATATTAGTATGAGTTAAAGTTGTGAAAAATTTAGGATGATTGTCTTGGATGGCAATAATGTGAAGTAATTAATTAAGTAATTAATTTAATTATTAAGTTATTGTATAGAGTCCATTAATGAATTTAAAACAAGCCCAATATGGGAATATTTGCTTGAAAGTGGGTAATTAAATAATAAGCCCAAATGTTATATTGATTAATAGCCCAAGAGGTAATTAATATAAGTCCAATTAATTAATGTTGGCAAGTATTGTATATAATAGGGTGGGAGTCGAGTTAAATAAATTATATAGCCCAAGTTATGGAAGATGTGTGAGTTGTGTTGGGTAGCCCAAGTAATTAAATAAGAGAGCCAAATGCAAAGTAAACTATGTAGCCCAAATATTGAAAAAGTCAATTGATGGTCAAAGTGTTGTGAAATTTGGTTGAGTGTAGAGAATTAACTAATGTAGGGTTAATAGAATAACCCTAGTTGGTAGACAATAGAGAGAGCATTAACCAAACATTGGTTAATTGTTAGGTGAATAAATATGGTGATGAAAATTAACCATGAATGAGTTATCTATGTAACCCAAGATGGTAGAATAATTAAAAATAAGTCTAATTGGATTATATTTTAAATCCAAATGAGGTATTAATCTAGGTCAAATGAATTAACCTAGTAGTCCAAGTAATTAATTAAACATTGATCCATGTAATAATTAAACTAGCTCAATGCTTATTTTAATTAAATCTAAAATAGGGTATTTAGTTTTAGCCCAATGTAACAATTAAATTGAGCCCAATCAAATTAAATGGACGAACTCAATATATTTAAATCCTAGAGTCCAATGTGGAGCCCAAATGGTAGTCAAAATTGGTCAACATTTATATATATATATATATATATATATATATATATATATATGTGTGTGTGTGTGTGTGTGTGTGTGTGTGTGTGTGTGTGTGTATTTAAGCTATAAAAATAAAATAAAAATGAAGGATTAAATTCCATTTAGCTGAGATTTAAGGGGCCCCACAAGGGGGTGGAGTGTTGCATGAGGTTGCTTGAAAAATCTCTTGAAGGACAAGGTTGCTCAACCACTCTGGTCAATCACTTAGTCATTTAACATGTTCATCCATCAAATAGTATCATAATTAGCACTAATTTGACTATGTTGGTGAATTAAGGAGAGTTGATGGTAATTAAGGAGACTCTATAAATAGAGTGCTCCACACCTTAGATGAGTTTGTTTGGTCAAGAGAGAAAATAGAGAGCATTCTAGAGAAAAACAAACAAACACTTGTGAGTTGAAGGAGATTGCTAGAGGAGGAGCTTGATGGATGGCACATAGCTTCATAGCATATTTTGGAAGGAGAAGAAGAAGAGCATCCATGTCCAAGAGGTTAAAAAGTGTTCTAAACTTTATTTAGTTCATTTTTATAGTCTACATATGTTTTAATCGGTCAAAAAGTATTTTTAACCAATCAAAAGTTATTTTGATAATCTAGAAGTCTAAAACTATGATATATGGGTATATTCATGATTTGATATAGTTAATACATGTATTTGTATGGGTGGTACGCAAAAAATTAGAAGGAAAGTCCATATAACAATTTACCGGTAAAACCCTAGATGGTTCGATCTTAAATTTCTTGTCAAAACATTTTCAAAAATGTGATTGAACCATGAAATATTGTAAAACAAGAAGTTGGCAAGATAATAACACTAAGTTGGTGTCATTTGGATGTGTAGAGTTTATTTTATTCAAGTTTGAACAATTAAAACCAAGGATTTGTGATTTTAGTTTTCAGTTTATCCTTGTGAGCAGTTTTTAGTCTAGTTTCATTTGGAATTTGGATTTGTGAGTTAAAGAGAAATTGTAGAGGGGGAAATTCTGATGAGAATGAACTCAAGAATCACCCCAAAATATTTTAAAATGAAGAAATTATGGCTATCGGAGCGTCGGAAGGTCGAGTAGACAAAATTTTAAAAATGTTTCTGCCACACAAGGGCCGGGGCCCTTGTTTTGTACTAAAAAGGAGGGCCGAGGTCCTCTTCATTGTTCATGGGCAGTGCATTTGTCGTTCCAGATCGGGTCGGGTCATTCGGATCGGGTCGGTTCGAGTCATTTAAGTCCAAATTGGGTAAAAATATTTAAAAATTAATATAATTAACTTAGGACCCAAGTTTAATAAATTATTTATTATTTATTTAATAAATAATAATTAAAGTAAATAAAAGCCATTATTATAATTATTTATTAATTAATTAATAGTAAATAATAATTGAAGCAAATAAATATACTAACTAATTATTTATTATTAAATAATAAATAAATGAGGATAAGAAGTTAATAATAATTATTTATTATTTAATTAATATTAAATAATAAATAAGGATAATTGGTTAATTAATTATTATTTAAAGGATATTAAATAGTAATTAAAGAGATATAAAGTTAATAAATAATTAATTATTATTTAATTAATATTAAATAATAAATAAGGATAAGTAGTTATTTAATTATTATTTAGAGGATATTAAAGGGTAATTAAATAAAGATGAAGTTAATAAGGTAATTATTTCATATTTTAATAAATAAGGATAATTAATTAGTTATTATATAAAGAATAATAAATAATAATTAAAGGTAGATGAAGTAAATAAAATGATCATTTGTTATTTAATTAATCTTAAATAATAAATGGGGTTAATTAATTAAGAGATTATTATTTAAATAATCATTAAAGAATTTGAGGATAATTAATTAATTAATTATTATTTAAATGATATTAAATAATAATTAAAGGGAAATAAGGTTAAGAAAATAATTGTTTATGTAAAGATAAATAAAAAATTAAAGTTAATTAGATTATTTATTTATTTAATTAATATTAAATAAATAAAAGGAAGAAACAAAGGAATAATGAGGTGATTAAACAATTTACATTTAATTGTTTAAATCTTTAAATATTACAAAAGGAGTAGATTATTATTAAATATTCAATGATAATAGCAAGTGATGAAATATTATTAAAAGATTAATAATATTAAGAAATAAATAAAATATTATTAAATAATTAATAATATTAGTAATAGATTAAAATATTATTAAATGGTTAATAATATTAATAATGATTAAAATATTATTATATATTTAATAATATTAATATGTAATTAAAATATTATTAAATGGTTAGTTGTAATAACCGAGAATATTTTATTATTTTAAATGAAAATTTGTGAATATTTTTTTTTTTTATGTTCATAATTATATGTGTGGATTTAATTTAAGAATGAAAAGGAAAAGCCAACATATAATTTTGTTTTAATATGTGTGATTAAAGAAGTAAATTTTTATTTAATTATGGAGCCACAAGGTAAGCTTTGCAGTTTAAATTAACTACATGGACAGTTAATTTTAAAATAAAGGATGACAATGAAATATGTGGAATATAATTAATTTATTGGATTATATTCGAGTAAAATTAAACTAATTAATTAGTTTAAATGTTAGCTTTGACGAGCTAAATTATATTAATGTAATTAAGTGAGTCCCTTAATTAAGGTGGTAAGAAATAATAATACTATTTAAGGGATAAACCAAGTTACTAATAATTCTTAAAGTGAGTTACAATATAGTGCTATGTGACTAATTTAAATTAGTTCATGTGTTAATTAACATATGGCAATAATATTAACTAATTATTTAATGGCCCAATGTATGTATCTTAAGTGAGCCCAAACGTTGGTATAAGACTATCATACACCCAAACTTAAAGTTTCAGCCATGTTAACATTTCAGCAGCCCAAACACTTGAGCATTATAACTAACAAACTAGCCCAACCTTGCCATTCTCAGTAGCCCAAAATGTATGATGCATTTGTTTTGGTGACTATCATTACGGGACATAGAAGTTGGGAAAACAGGGAGCACGTTTTCTGCACAGGAAAAGTGAGGGGCTGGTGATGGAGGTCTGTTCATAGGCTAAATTGAAAGCTACAAGGGATGGTGTAGGAGGCTGCACTAGGGGGCTCGAGTGTACTAGGCGGCAGTTCAGTTTTTGGGCAGTTCAAGAAGCAAGATCGGCAGCCATATGGGTCAGCTGATGGGTGACATAACAGGCCATATAGGGGCTGCTGTAGAGTTCTTTTAGGGGCATGTTTCGGAAGTCCTAGAATAGTTAGGATGGAGATATACTTATTACGTTTAGGCTAGCTGATGGAAAAGGGAGGGAGTACCATTACATATACTCAATAATTTAGTTTCTAACCTCTTGTTCTTCACCTCATTTCCAGTATGCAAGAGAGAGTCCTGTAGAGAGAGAGAATAGTTTCGGTTAGCAGAGGAAGAAGAAGAAAAGGAAGTCCAGCAACCACAAACATTTAGTCCACCTATATCAAGATTTCTATTTGAGCTAGCAAAGGTATAAAAATTCTTTTCTTCTAAAACTCCTAGATTAATGCTATGTATATTGGGAGTTGTTGTGTTGTGAATGGTGGATCACGATGGATCCAGAAGGTATAAGGTTGGGAGAATGTATGGAGTTATGTGTTAGTTGTGCAATGTATGTGTGTATGATAAATGCTAAGATGATGAAATAAGATACGCACACTAACTGTTTGATAAAATTTCTGTGAGAACCTCAGCTTGCTATATGTTGATAAATTCAATGTTAAACTAGTACAAACATCATAGGTAAATGTATATAAAGTCATATGATTAGTTGAGGTTATATGTGTTTGATCATTCATGAAATTGGATGATCAAATAATGAAATAATGGGATATTTTTCAAAACTCTTGTATGCTATGAGAAATCTGTTATGAACTGGCCATTTCAATCCACTTTTTGCATGCCTTAATGTAATGTTTTTAACAAGTTATTGTTGGAATAAAATACTAGGAAGTAAGGTCTAGTTGGTGTCCAAAAATGGTAGTAATCCGAGTTGTACAATAAATGATAAAAATCACCAAAGTTGCTTCGAAAATCAGAAAATCTGCAGAATTCTGTTATGAACAGCCATCTTTAGCTTACAATTTGAATGTCCCAATGTTATGTTTTTACCCAACTCTTGGCATGAATAAATACTTTGATATATAGTCTAGAATTATATACAAGTAGTTTAGTAAATGAAGTTGGGGAATAAATATTAAAAATGGTCAAAGTGGCAAGGAAAAATCAAAATTCTACAGAACCTGTTTTCTTTTTTTCTGGAACAGTGCTTCCAGATTCTGTTTTTGGTTTTGATTCATGCTGTGTTTTTAAAGTTCAAAGGCTGTTATGTGGGCATTAAAGGGGCTGTTATTTGACTGTGAGTTGTTCAACAAAGTGTATGTACTGCTCTATCTTTAATCGTTGAACCGAAGGCTGCAATATCTTTTAAATTAAAAACAAGGTTGTTGTGTTTTTAAAGAAATGAGGGACTGCAGTGTTTTTATATAGAAAGGTTAAAGGCTGCTCTGTTTTTATTAAGGAACTATTATGCTTTTATTGTGTTGTTATGTTGTTGTGTTATGGAAAGGGGCAGCTATATATATATATATATATATATATATATATATATATATATATATATATATATTATAACCAAACAATGGTTGCTATGTTTTCAAATGAGAAAGAGAAGGGCTACAATAGTTTCCAAGTAAATGAGGGACTGCTATACATTTTATTATAACTCAAATGATGAGCTGCTATGTCTTGGTTTTAAGGGCTGCTATGTATTGGTTTTAAAATAAAAACAAGAGTTGTTATGTGAACCACATAAAGGATTTCAACGTTTAAAAAGGGGGCTGCTATATATGGAATACAAAATCCTTAAAATTATAGCATTTCATATTATATATTCTTGAACATTGAGATATGTTATTGAGTTTTGAGGAATGAAAGGTTTATACATCAACAAACCTCCTAGGTGTTTTAATAAATATACAATGAAACCAAATGTTGGTTTGGTTTTATAAAAAAAAAACTACATATACAAGTATTATATGATGTGGTTGTGAATGAATTTGTTAAGGAATTAAGTAAAACATGTATGCTTAGTAAATCAGTAAGTTGGAAAAGCAAAAATCAAAAGTTGGAAGTTATGGCGTATTGGCGCGGGGCGCCAGTGAGAAGTAAATCATGGCGCGGGGCGCGCCAGTGGTCTGTAAATCCGGCGCGGGGCGCGCCAGGCTATGGTATAAAGGTGGCGCGGTCGCGCCACTGTACCAACTTTGAAACAAAATTATAATTCTGAAAATGTTCCTGAAAGTAATGTATGTGATATCCAAAATGGCTATTTGAGGATAAATGGTACAATAAAGAAGTGTGTTTTATAAAGTGAAGTTGTTTGTGTATTATTTAATACTTGTCATGTTTTCAAAGAAATACTTGATTATTCAACATGGGGATAGTGTAAAATAAGTTTGTATATTAAACTAATCCAAGAGCAACAATAAAACATTAACGTGTGATGCTATGTGTATAATATGAACTTAATCAAGGTGATATGTGTTAAGTGTGATGTGTTTATGCTATGCCCAAATGGTGTATTTATGCTAGTGTGATAATTAATAACATGTTAGAATTGAAAAGAAAATGGGTAAAGGTTTATAATGATGAACAAATGGAAGTTGTGTAAGGTCATTTTAAACTCTAGTTAATAAAATTAGTTTAGATAAACTAATTTGAGAAATACTTTAATAAAGTAATGTTATGTGTATAGTTTTCATGATGTGAGCATAGTTGTCTAGTAAGTGAACAATGTGGTGTAATTATAAGACTAGTAACGTGAGGAAGCAGTGGGATATGTGACAACATGTGTGACGACTAGTACTTTAAACTAGGACGTGATGCGTGTAATAACAAAAGTGTGATGGTTTATAACAATAACTAATTTGTGTGGCCACGTTATTATATGTAGGCAGTATACATGACAAGGTATCAAAGGTAAACGTAATCGACGAACAAGGCAAGTTCCTTAACTTTACTCAAATTTATGTTGAGCCAGTTTTCTAACCATGAACTTATTCTATTGAGTAGTTTCCTATTCAAGCTATTTATTGATAGTTTTCGTATATCATGATCGCACTAATGTGCATTTCAAAAATAACATTGTTCTTTCATTGAATTAGTTGAGCTTACAGTTCCATTCTTGTATGAACTGTTTTATTATCGTAGGTCTATGCTATCTAGATTCTGCTAGACCAAATGAGATAGTATAATGTTGAAAACCAATCCAAACCAAATTGTTGGTGCGGACTCTAGAACGAGACTGAGTTGAACAAAGCCTCTCAGTAGGGGTAACTTTTATGTCGGGAAACCGACCTTGCGCGCTATGTCTGAATGTTATGCATAACATAGGGTACAATAGACTGATCATCTAAGTACTTGCAGAAGAGTGTAATTAAATCTTTAGGTTTACTTATACTCTTGAGGTAATCAGTAGTTTACTGATAATTCCTCTATGTGTTCACGGTCCTTCAAGACCACTCAGTACGAAAATCCAAAACTTTAATTTCGGATAATGAAACATTTGTATCTAAGCATGATTCCTGTAACATTTACCTTTCCACATATTCTTTGTATTGAATCACTTATATTTGAGCTTATTTTTGATATTGAATCATTTACATTCGAGCTTATGCCTGATGTTGTATTATCTTCGAGCTCCTTCACAATGTTGATACAATTGTTAAAAGTTATTCTAAATCGTTATTCTATTCTTCTGCCATAAATTGACTTATACTTGCTGAGCAACTCAAATTGCTCACTCTTGCATAAAATATATTATTTCAGCTAAGCCAGAGCAGACCGAGAAAACCGCAAAGGGCAAGGGAAAAGTGAACGTGTAGTGTTGATTATGTGTTTGTGTTATTTTGGTTTACTTAATAGTGTAAACAAACCTTTTTGAAAGCTATGTGTTGTATTTAAGGTTAGACAACCTGGGAACGATGTAAGACTGTTTTATTATAATATTATTTTGTTATTCCACATTATTAATGGGTAGTTAGAATTGATGTATAAGTAGTATCGTGAGCACTAGATCCGAGGTTGAGGTGACCTGGATTTGGGAGCGTCACATTAGTAATATTAATAAGTGATTAAAATATTATTAAATGGTTAATAATAATAATAAGTGAATAAAATATTATTAAATGGTTAATAATATTTTAACGTAGTTGTATATTATCAAATGTAGATAATATTTTGAGGTATTTGGTACATTATTAAATGTTCAAATCATTAAGTTATGTAAAAGAAGAACGTGTAATGAAGGCGTAAGATGGTTAAAGTGTACCCGACATGTCCAAACTAGGTTTGGGCTAGGGTTTCTGTCCGGAACTTAAAAGTTTATTTGTCAGACAACTAAAGAATTAATAATTTGAAGTTAAGGTCTTAAGTTAAGACTAATTAATAGTCATTATAACTAATGATTATGTCAATTTGTTATATAAATTGTAGGTTGAGCGAAAGACGCAAATAAGCGTAAATGGTAGAAGCGAATCAGACAAGTTTTTTCAGAACTTACTCCTATGTGCATTAATATGCTACAATTTGAGGTTATATTATTAACATGAAGATATTTTGATGATATTTGTGATATATAAATGACATGAGATATGGTTACAAGTGAAATATGTACCGATATGAAGCATGATTTGCTAGATGCTAGTTGTTTATTGTATGTGATGCATAAGAAGTATGAAACATTCATAAAATGAAATGCATGAAATGCATGATGTAAGAATAAAATGCAGAACATGTATAATATGTGAAGCATATAAAGTGTTATGTGTAACTGTTGAACTTGCTGAGCCGTCGTGCTCACTCTTGCCTAAACCAACATTTTCAGATAGTGCAAATTATTTGAAGTTCTCGATGAAGATTAAGGAACAGGAAAGCATATCACTTTCACTGAAGATCTAAATGTCTGTCGTAGATATCAGTTCGAATTGGACAGGTAAATGATTGTGTAGTATAAGACTTAGTTGGTATGTTATATGAGTATTAAATACTCAAATTGATTTTAATAGAATGTCGTATCATGTATGATATTAAGACAGACTAGGAATGTATAAAGATTGCAATTCTGGAATAGAAAAAGATGATGTAAAATTGTAAATAAATGATTATTTAGCAATTATAATATTGTTGTAATTCATAAACAATAAAGAAAATGTAGTACTAGTGTTGAGCCGGATTCGAGGATCTAGGAACCCGAATTTGGGGTCGTCACAAGTTGGTATCAGAGCTTATAGGTTAAAAACTTAGGTGAGAGTACCTTAGGCTATAACCATTGTAGAAGATAAATAAAATGGTAAATGAATAAACTCAAGGAGAGTTTAAGTAATAAAAGATGAATTTGGAAAATTCATATATAGAAGATTATCCAAAGATGGATTTGAGAAGATATAAGAGAAATGAAAAAGGCCATGTTGTACCTAATTTGAAGAAATGATAGAAGATATCTTATAATAAGATTTTGAGAAGCAAAAAGAAAATGCTAATAAGGTTATGAAATGATCTAGAGAAATTAACTCGTAATGAGTTATATGTGTTAAAATATTAATTATGAAAATTCATATTAAGTTAAGAAAAGTTAGAGGTTATGGGTTTTTAATTGAGGACTCATAGTAGTGGCTGAATTGTACGATTTCTTGTATGGGCGGGAAATTTGTGCTTGGTTTTAGAGTCACTTAGCTTCCTATATTAATATAGTAGTTGAGTTGAACAGTTCTTTGTATGGTCAGGGGACTTGTTCTTGGTTTAACGACCACTTAACTTCCTATATTGATTAGTGGCCGAGTTAACCAATTTCTTGTATGGACAGGAGATTGTGTTTGGTTTGACAACCACTTAACTTCCTATAGTGATAATCGATTTGAAACTGGTGTCACGCTATTCGATGTATATATGGTGAGAAGGTGATTCTTTTCTCATAATATATTGGATAGGTAGAGAATATTGAGATGAGTACGTGTTCTTAAAACTCATACTGATGGTAAGTTCGTGACTCATAATCGTATGGTGGAACCCCTCAGCAAAGGGACGATGTTGGTCTGACTAGGATAAGTTCCTTAACCCATATGATTGTGGCAAGTTCCTGAACTCCTAATGTGTGGTAAGTTTGATGAACAGTGAGTATGAGTAAAGTTAATTAGCAAGATTAGAGTTATACTATATGTAGTTATTAAGCTGGAAAAGAATGCGGAGGAGAAATTTGAGGTATTTTGAGGTTTTAGGATATTCCAAATCTTCTAGCTATGCTAGACTTTGAAATTCTTAAAATCGTGCCAAATTCGCACTTTTGTGCTTTTGAAAATGTCAAAATGTGTTTTAGTAATCATTAATACATTTAGTGCAGAGATGATAAACGATGGAGTCATCAATACAGAGTAACCTAGTGTTGGATGTATTTTTAAGCCCACTACGGTATGATGTAGTATGACAAAGTCATAAAATGATTTTCAGTATTTTGAAACGCTTAAAGAAGAGTTTATGGTAATTATTTCGGCTAGACAAATTGATTTAAAAATATCAAAATGTATTTATAAAATCATTACACGCCATTAAAGCCATGTTGTGGGGATGAAAAGGATGGAATCCTCAACGTACTATCAAGATGTGCGGTATCATGAAGTCATGAATTAATGATGGAATCCTCAACGTACTGTCAAGATGATGCGGTATCATGAAGTTCTAGAAATAATTTTTTTTTGATTTTAACTAATCTAAAATGATTTTTAGTTCGTAGTATACGAACAGTTCAATTATGTGAGTCTATGTCATTTATTTTGACTGAACACTTTTGGTCAGAAATGGTTCAAGTTGTATTTCCAATACAAATTATTCTGGTGCGAAATTTTGTCGTAAGTCTGAGGTGAACAAGTACAAAAATAAATATATTCTGTCGACTAAAGCAGATATATTTTCGTCGGCATATAGCTCCGACTGACGCCTAATAACTAAGACGTTCTGCACGACGTATGGTACAATAGGCTGATCACCTAGCGTACACCTATGTAATATTTTCAGTCTTTGTGATTGATAAACATTCTGTTTATAAGTATTTACAGGGATAAATATTGTTTATTTGGAATTCAGTTGAATGACTTATAATGCCTTTAGTATGTTCACGGTCTTTATGACCCCTCAGTATAGTATAAAAGTTTTAATTAATATTTTGATTTTCAATTTATTCTTTTGTAAGATATTGATTTTCAATTTATTCTTCTACAAGATATTCCATTGTTCTGGAATTGTGAGTTTAGAAATATGAACTTCCTAGAAAATGATGGTCATAAAATTTGATGAGTAAAGAGATATTCTCAGAGATGAAAATTGTTAGAAATGAGTATGATGAAATTTCGGGGACGAAATTCTTATAAGAAGGGATGAATGTAATATCCCAGATATTTACAAGAATTGTAAATAAGATTTGAAATAATTAATTAAAGGTTATGATTTAAAACCTTGAGTTGTCGAAGTGAGATGTGTAGAAAATGGGTGAACATTTTTTTTTAACATAATTTATTTGTTAAAATTTAAATGTGATAATATTTTAATGATGCATGTAGAGAATTTATTAAGGAAATAAATTCAATTGAGAAGTGAAGGTGTTTATATTGATATACATATATACCTAAAGTGTGTTTGTTAGCCAAACAAGAAGATGAGTAAATTAAATACTCAATTAAACTAATAAATTAATTAGTTTAAATATGAAGTCATTAAATATAATTAATTAGGTTAATTATATTAGTATGAGTTAAAGTTGTGAAAAATTTAGGATGATTGTCTTGGATGACAATAATGTGAAGTAATTAATTAAGTAATTAATTTAATTATTAAGTTATTGTATATAGTCCATTAATGGATTTAAAACAAACCCAATATGAGAATATTTGCTTGAAGGTGGGTAATTAAATAATAAGTTGTTATTTAATTATTATTTAAAGGATATTAAAGGGTAATTAAATAAAGATGAAGTTAATAAGGTAATTATTTATTATTTTAATAAATAAGGATAATTAATTAGTTATTATATAAAGAATAATAAATAATAATTAAAGGTAGATGAAGTGAATAAAATGATCATTTATTATTTAATTAATCTTAAATAATAAATGGGGTTAATTAATTAAAAGATTATTATTTAAATGATATTAAATAATAATTAAAGGGAAATAAGGTTAAAAAAATAATTGTTTATGTAAAGATAAATAAACAAGTAAAGTTAATTAGATTAATTATTTATTTAATTAATATTAAATAAATAAAAAGAAGAAATAAAGGAATAATGAGGTGATTAAACAATTTACATTTAATTGTTTAAATCTTTAAATATTGCAAAAGGAGTAGATTATTATTAAATATTCAACGATAATAGCAAGTGATGAAATATTATTAAAGGATTAATAATATTAAGAAATAAATAAAATATTATTAAATAATTAATAATATTAGTAATAGATTAAAATATTATTAAATGGTTAATAATATTAATAAATGATTAAAATATTATTAAATGGTTAATAATTTTAATATGTGATTAAAATATTATTAAATGGTTAATAATATTAATAAGTGATTAAAATATTATTAAATGATTAATAATATTTTAACGTAGTTGTATATTATCAAAGGTAGATAATATTTTGAGGTAGTTGGTATATTATTAAATGTCCAAATCATTAAGTTATATAAAAAAAAGAACGTGTAGTGAAGGCGTAAGATGGTTAAAGTGTACCCGACATGTCCAAATTAGGTTTGGGCTAGGGTTTTTGTCCAGAACTTAAAAGTTCATTTGTCAGACAACTAAAGAATTAATAATTTGAAGTTAAGGTCTTAAGTTAAGACTAATTAATAGTCATTATAACTAATGATTATGTCAATTTGTTATATAAATTGTAGGTTGAGCGAAAGACGCAAATAAGCGTAAATGGTAGAAGCGAATCAGACAAGTTTTTTCTGAACTTGCTCCTATGTGCATTAATATGCTACAATTTGAGGTTATATTATTAACATGAAGATATTTTGATGATATTTATGATATATGAATAACATGAAATATGGTTACATGTGAAATATGTACCGATATGAAGCATGATTTGATAGATGCTAGTTGTTTATTGTATGTGATGCATAAGAAGTATGAAGCATTCATAAAATGAAATACATGATGTAAGAATAAAATGCAGAGCATGTATAATATGTGAAGCATGTAATGTGTTATGTGTAACTGTTGAACTTGCTGAGCCGTTGTGCTCACTCTTGCCTAAACCAACATTTTTCAGATAGTGCAAATTATTTGAAGTTCTCGATAAAGATCAAGGAATAGGAAAGTGTATTACTTTCACTGAAGATCTAAATGTCTGTTATAGACATCAGTCCGAATTGAACAGGTAAATGATTGTGTAGTATAATACTTAGTTGGTATGTTATATGAGTATTAAATACTCAAATTGATTGTAATAGATTGTCGTATCATGTATGATATTAAGACAGACTAGGAATGTATAAATATTGTGATTCTAGAATAAAAAGAGATGATGTAAAATTGTAAATAAATGATTATTTAGCAATTATAATATTCTTGTAATTCATGAACAATAAAGAAAATGTAGTACTAGTATTGAACCGGATTTGGGGTCGTCACAGGTCATCTAAATAAGATTACGAGCTGCTCAAGGGCGATAAAAGAGATATGCGGAGCAGCATAGACAGCAACGAGACTTTGAAGTTGGAAGTTATGTCTTCGTAAAAGTGTCTCCCTAGAAAAGGAAGATTCACTTTGGGAAAAATAGAATATTATGTCCAAGGTTTATAGGACCATTTAAGATTTTAAGGAGAATATGTGAGGTAGCTTATGAAGTAGTTTTGCCTCCTGAACTTGAAAATATATATAATGTATTTCATAATTTAGTATTGCATCCCAATAAACCTAACTACAAACACGTTATTGATTACGAACTAATCTAGATTGAGAAGGATCTTAGCTATGAAGAAATTCCTATTCAAATCGTTGATAGGAAAGAACAAGTGTTAAGGAATAAAGTAATACCTCTAGTTAAGGTAATATGAAGAAATCAGTCCATGGAAGAAGCAACGTGAAAATTAGAAGATAAAATGAAGATAAAATATCCAAATTTGTTTTCTTAATTGTATAAGTTAATTTCGGGGACAAAATTCTTTTAAGGAGGGGTCCGAGATAGTTATAGTCCGAATTTATATGCATAAATAAAGATTGAATTATATCTTATATGTGTTATGGAATTTTCATAAGTGTTTACTTTTGTGTTTCGTTTCAAGAATCCAGTTTAAATAATTATTAGAAAAATAAAAGTAATTTTTTTAAAAACCTAAAATTAGGGTTTAGAAAAAACCTAAACCCTAATTTTAGAAGCCCTGAGATTTAAACCCTAGTGTTTAAACCCTAAACCCTATAAAAGTACTACTCACAAATACGCATATAAATAAAAAAATGTATATGAATAGAATACGGAAATAATATGATAATAATACGAAAATTATACGGTATAAATACAAAAAGTCAACTGTGAATAGTAAAAGTCAATTATACAAATTAGTATATTTAATCAAAATTAGTGTTAAACTAAGTAAGTTTGATTAGTTAAATGAATCATTATTCAACCAATCAAATACTAGCATATAAAGGACTAAACTACTCTTGAACCAAGCTTGGTAAAAGACCATCAATGCCCCTCAAATATTTGGTTATTTAAGCAACCAAACAAGGCCTAGTACTATTCCTTTGATAGGCTTGATCTTGACCATTGAAAGGTGAGATGATGATGTCACCAAGCACAATGATGGACTAACATTAATGGCAATTAAAGCCTCATTTGGATGGCCAAAGCATGGGGGAAAGGGGGATACATTTTATTTTTACTTAGCTTGGAAGTTTTGTAACAATGACTTTAATGCCCTAGCTTTGGTTTTCCTATAAATAACAAGCATAGTTCATTTGTTCTATCATCCACTTTCAAAGAAAAATCAAGATCAAAATCACTCTCTATATCTATTATTTATAGTTATAATTCAAGTATTAAAAATTACAAAGAAATAGTTAAAGCTTGCAATCACAAAAGGTACGATCCTTAGTCGTTGTTATGTTTAATTTTTGCTTTCAATTCATAGTCAATAAAGCTCAAGAACGCGAGTCGTAGCCATGTACGATTGTCGTTCTTCATGTTCTTCACATGTTATTGAGATTCTCTTCATTTTATATTTGTTATAATGTTCAATTTTCTTTTATTGACAAGCTCAAGAACATAGGTCGTAGCCATTGATAAATAGATTTTATATCTATTTATTAGGTATTTTTAGACTTAATTAGTTGTGAGTTTTTAAGTATGTTTATCATTTTAGGTAATTTATGTGTTATTATTTATTTTTGTTAATTTTATATATTTTTATATTATTTTTATAATTTATTTTGTAGGAAAATTGGAGCTGATAACAAACTTGTAATTTCAGTAGAACTTGATGGCAGGACCGTAAATATAGAGTGACATGTTAAGGAGCCATGCGCGCTAAGGTATTCAGCATCAGAGGCAAAGTGACATCGTTTGGTCAGTAGAAGGAGAGAGGAAGGGTCGCACCATGGCGCGACCATACATCAGATAGAAAAGAAGCTGGCTGGATTGTTATGTTTGGGCGTGTGGCTGTTGCTGCCTCTTTCTTTCTTTCTACTTTAAACGCGGGTTCCGCTATTTCATATTCATTCAACAGATTTTCGAATGGGTCTCAACAATAAATGATGAGAATTATGATTCCGATGACAAGTAAGAATATAATTTAAATTAAATAATTTATTTTAATTGTATTCTAATTCCTATTAAGTTTTGGATAAATTATGTTCTCTATAAATAGATGCCATTAAACACAATTAGGGGAATCTCTCATATATCTCATATATCTCAATTCTCTTGTACATTATTTTTATTCTTTTTCTACTATGTCATGCTAAGTTCTTTATTTTCAGTTCTAAATGAATATTGAACCTTATTTACAATTAATGATTTGATTAAGTTATTATTATCTTATCCTTCTTTTATGAGATTTGTTTTTGATAATTTATTTTAATTGATGAATGATATTTGATTTGATTGATTTAATGTGGCCAGTTGAATTAATTGAATTTTTATTATATGCTAGATTAAGGTATAGTATTAAGCAAACAATATTGTATCTGATTATAAGTAGTAGTTAGTAATACATGATTGCGGTCAAACTTTTGCGTATTGCTATGATTATTAAGAAGGCAAGTTAAATAATCTGTGATTGTGTGATTGTTGCTTGAAATAATCTAATTCCCTAATTCATAATGCTACTGTTATATTAAATCTAGACTGATAGTTCTAGATTGTATGATAGATAGGGTCTAGTGGGGGCGATTGACACATTAGATTTAAAACTTAAGGAGAATTGGGGGTAATTAACGATTGTTGTTTCCTAGGGTTATTAATTTCATTGAAGGGATAAATATTGGTTAACTTGATTATATTATTATTGTGGAAATGTGATACTGAACTAAAGAACTGAATTCTTTAATTTATTAGTTAATTTTATTAGTTTACTTTTATTTATTTAGTTAATTATAATTCTTTCAAAATCCCTCATTTTAGTTTACATTGCATAAAAATAAATTACTCATTTTTTGTGGGATCGACCTTTGCTTGTCACTATATTGAATTTTGTATTCATAGAGTAGAAGTAAGGATTAATTTTGGAGTGTTAACGACGGCTTCCAAATTTTGGTGCCGTTGCCGGGGAGTGATTCTAAATTATTTTTGTGTTTTTGTAAACTTTATTTTAATTTAATAATTTTTATTAGATTTTTTATTTATTTATAGCTTTTCATAGTTTAATTGAGTTGTGCAGGATATGGATGGAAGTCATGCATGATGATGTTAATGAGGTAAATATTTCTTCTCATGAGCAACAAACTGATAGTTTAACTTCTATTGTTTATTAAATGGCTGTAGGTACTTGTAAGATTTTTGCGACAATAGGACACCCAACTGATATGTGTCCAATGCTTTGAGAGGAGTCCTATGAACAAGTCAATAAAGTTTGTGGTTTCCTTGGTCAATTAGAAAGGAGATATGATCGATATTCAAACACGTATAATTCAGGATTATTGGATCATCATAAGTTCAGCTATTAGAATCCACCAGTGAATTGGCACGCATACCAAAGCTTTCCAAATAATCCACAGTACACGCAACCATATCCCTGACAATAAATGACCAACCGTCTAATTTTGATATATCTTTAGAATATATGTTTAAAGCTTTCATGACTTAGACATAATAATTTCAACAAGAGACAAAAACTTTCATATATAATTTAGAGAATCAAATGAGTCAGTTTGCTATTACAGTTGGTCAATCAGATTTTCAAAGGTCATTCCTTACATTGCCGATGTAAGAGGAAGGATACAACATCAGTACAGAAATAAACAGTATCAATGTAGACAATGATGTTCTTTGTGGTGATGTCTTGCCTAAGGTGGAGAAAATTTTTAGGGAAATAAACAAGAAAAATTATAAAGTTGCAATTACCAACAATTTGGAGTTAGAGGAAGAAGAAGAAATTGAACTGAAATAAAATTTAAAGAAGATTGAAGCTGCATTAAATTCTTTGCCAATGATTTTTGATAATAATGTAATTATTTCAATTCCATTGCCTGTTACTCATAATAATTTTTTATCTTTTATTTTGTTGGATCTCATTCTAAATTTAAAGACTCTCCCTAATTATCTCAAATATTTGTTCCTTGATGAGGGATTGAAACCTTCATATCCACCGCAAAGGAGATTGAATCTACCTATGAAGGATAACCTGATGGATGGGGTACTCAAAATGCATGAAGTTGGAGTAACTTAGTATTTTGGCATGCTGTCGAGCCAATGACAAAAAACAAAGGCATCGCTTGGGAGGCCGCCCAATAGGAGTATAATTTTTTTTTTCATTTATATTTTAGTTATTTGTGCCTTTTTCTTTGCTTTTTTACTTTGCATTGAGGACTATATAAATTTTAAGTGTGGGGGAAGGAATTTAGGATATTTGTTTTATTTTTAAGGAAATTGAAAAAAATTAAATTTTTTAATTTTGTGGGTATATTCACTGCAAACCCTCACGAGACAAAACTCGTCCACTTGGGATAACATTGAGGTTTAAAGTCTTGTTGCACGTGCTAAGTGTAACCGTGTTTCCTACGAAAATGGGTAGTTAATTTTTTTTATTTTTTTTTAAGATGTGTCGTTTGAACAATGAGTTAATTGCATTTTAATTTTTAGTCAATGATAAACATTTTGATTTTGATTTAATAACTTTTTAAAAATTGATAAATTTTTGCATAGTTTGAATTTTGACTTTTTATTAGTTATTATTTTGTTTGAGATTCATTATTTTTATACATTTATATCCATTTGTTTAAGCTAGTTTTAATTTTAGAGAAAAGTTTATATGGTTAAATGCTTATGGAAAATATTTTTGTGCTTTTTAACTTATTTGATTGTAACTTGAAGTGACCATGAGGAAAAATATACTTTTGGGAAAGATGATTTAGGTAATTTTTCTAGGATTGTTAAATTGAAAGGAAAAAAAATCTTGTGGTAGGTTGAGATGGAGCGTAAAATGCACTAACTCATAAACACATAAAAAAGTGAGAGAGAGCGTAAAATGCACTCGCTGGTGAGATGAAGCATAAAATGCACTCACCGAGGTAGAGAGAAAAGAAAGAGAGAAAGAAAGAAAGAAAAAATAATGGGATAGAGTATAAAATGCACCTATTTAAAAGAAAGGAAAATAAAAAGAAAATTAAAGAAATATTTAAAAAATTAATATTAATAATCCTAGTCTGTTTAATTGTTTCAAAGCCTTTTGATCTTCTGAAAATATTTGTCTACATTAACAGAAAGTGATGTGAAAAATAGGTTTTGTGGTTGATCTTTTATGAGGTAATTAATGGCCTAAACTTATTTGAGTTTTGATTAGTTTTATACAATTGGATTCATATACACATAAAGTTATTGGATGAAGTAAGATTAATAAATATGTTAAAATTTTTGGATTTTACATAATTTAATTTTTTTTTAAGTTATCATTTAAAAAATATTTGAGGCTAATGTTTAAATTCATATTGATTTTTTGCTCAAGAAAGTTAGTCAAGTAAACTGTTTGGTTATTAGTTTTAATTTTATAATTTTTATTCTTATTTTGCTTGATGATAAACAAAGATTTAAGTGTGGGGGTATTTGATTAGTAGATTTTATATCTATTTATTAGGCATTTTTGGACTTAATTAGTTGTGGGTTTTAAAGTATTTTTTAATCATTTTACGTAATTTATGTGTTATTATGTGTTTTTATTAATTTTTTTGTTTTTTTATATTATTTTGTAGGAAATTTGGAGTTTGATGGCAAACTTGTAATTTCAGTAGAACTTGATGGCAAAACAGTAAGTATAAAGTGGCATGTTAAGGAGCCATGCGCGCTAAGCTATTCAGCATCAGAGGCAAAGTTGCGTCGTTTGGTCAGCAGAAGGAGAGAAGAAGGGTTGCGCCATGCACAACCATATATCAGATAGAAAAGAAACACGCGCAATGCGCGGGGCTAGCTGGATTATTATGTTTGGGCGCGTGGTTGCTGCTACCTCTTTCTTTCTTTCTACTTTAAATGTGGGTTCCACTATTTCATATTCATTCAATAGATTTTTGAAGGGGTCTCAGTAATAAAAGATGAGAATTAATGATTATGATGACAACTAATTTAATTTAATAATTTATTTTAATTGTATTCTAATTCCTATTAAGTTTTGGATAAATTATGTACTCTATAAATAGATGCCATTAGACACAATTAGGGGGATCTCTCATATATCTCATATCTCTCAATTCTCTTGTACATTATTTTTATTCTTTTTCTACTATGTTAGGCTAAGTTCTTTATTTTAAGTTCTAAAGGAATGTTGAACCTTATTTACAATTAATAGTTTGATTAAGTTATTATTGTCTTATCCTTCTTATATGAGATTTGATTTTGATAATTTATTTTAATTGATGAATGATATTTGATTTGATTGATTTTGTGACGCCCCCAAATCCGGGTTTCTTGAACCACGGGTCTGGTGCTCACGTAATCTATTCTACCCTAACATCTCATTCAACCATTCTGAACAAAATAATAATTATAAACTTACTTTACATTCATACATCACTATTCCCAGGTTCTACGTACCTTTATACATCCAACTGTCATATCTGACATATTACAAAATATAATAATAAATACAACATTAGCTAGACTCTATAGTTGGCCGACCTTTCCTTTCCCTTTATCTACTCCCGACCCTTCGGCCTTCTCTGGCTTAACTGAAATGTCATGAATGAAAGCAAGAGTGAGCCTAAATAGCTCAGCAAGTATAACAATAAATGATATCATGAATAATTTCAAATGAATAGAGGAGGGTCATAGACAATTTTATCTGAATTATGCATAATAACTGAATGAATATCAATAATCGATCCATCGAAATGAACTGATCAATATTAATTCAATAAGTGAATCAAGAACTGAAATTTAGCTTTTATGAATAATGATATAATGAATCTTTTTCTGCTGTACGGTCACGAGACCAAGAACACGTTTAGAACAATACCAATCGTATAGAATGATATTGCCCAAGTTAGTCAAAAGACTGCTATTTCAAAAAGATGCGTACTCTGGGTGATCAGCCCATTGTACCTTTATATTGTGCACAACATAAACATCTAGCGACGCAACCACGTCATAAAATTATAATTATTTCCCCTTTTTAGGGTTGTTCTATTACAGCATAACATAGAAGCCGCACCACAACCAATGTGGATTGGAGCATATAACAATGAACATTCGATCTCAACATAAATCATTTCGTATGTGTCTAGCCAGATTCAAGATTGGCATCGACCTTTTCAATTTATTTTAATAATAAATGAACTTTGCATAGCAATATAAATGAATAACATGAATATCTATTCAAAGAACTGCAATAGAAGTTCAGTCAGGAAACTTGCCTTCGTCCTCGTCTATCACAATCGGTATAATTTTATCCCGTCTATAACCTACATGACCACAATATTGGTTCATGCATTAGTTACATACACATGCATGCCATAACTTGCTAAACAAGCTACCCATTAACTATACATAACCCTAATCACATAATATATTGCTCAAACATAGCTTAACGCTTACCATATTGATTATTTTTATCAAATTATGGTTTACATATGTATTTATATCATTTAATATCAAAACATTGCATTTTGGAATAAAATATTTATTTTTTTCAAAATCAGCTCACGGCGCCCCGGCGCCATTTTCCTTCTTGACACTGCGCTGGCCGCGAGATCTCCTCGGCTGACGGCGCCTCGGCGAGCTCTGATCTCGCCCCCAGCGGAAACCTTGCAGCCACACTGCGCCCCGGCGCAGTATCTAGTACAAAAACCCGCGCCCCGGCGCCATGCTGCAGAATCAGAAAAATTTTTCTTTCCAAAAATCAAGCTAGCTTTGGCCCTAATGTGAATTTACCAATTCCAACATTTCATATAGCACGTATAACACATAATTGACTCGCGTGGGTTTTCGAAACTTTTAAAAATCATCATTTGGTCCTATAATTCCAAATGGTTCGTTTAGGTCGTCGGTTTACGTTTTAAAACGTTTGAAATGGCTATTTATCGCCTTATGCACCATTTAACTCCCAAATCGATTCTAACACGTGTATTTACTTATAACTTACATGTTTGGCCTCATTTAACACAAAATCAAGCAAAATGGCCAATTATCATAACTTAATTGCATTTCTACCAATTTTCATAATTTTCCTTATAAACCAACTTTGATTCTTTACACACCATGCACATATATGTTAACACATATCCTTTTAGCCACTTTATATGCATGTGTAACTTGCACATGCACCTTCCAAAACACTTTACAAATTATAATTCCTTTTAGGCAAAAAGTATAGCCTAGTATTTACTTAACCTTCTCAAACATAACTTTCATACCATCTAGGTCCCTTTGATGCTTTCTAACTCATGATAGTGCATGTATCACATACCTTCATCTTCTCAAACTAGGTTTCTATCATATTTGACAACATATAGCACACAATCATACTTTGAACCATAACTTTTAACTTGAATAATCATATGAATAGTGCACCACCTTTGGTATCAACACATATAGTCTAGGGTTGGATGATCAATTAACCAAATAGCACTTAGACTCACAAAACTTCACATAACCATCATATAAAATCAAAGATACATGCATGGTTGCTTCTTTCCTTGCATGTAAACACATAATCAACAAGTCTCATGATTTAAACACAAAGTATACCTTCTTTTAGCTATCCTTCTTCTAGCTAGGAACCTTGTAAGTGATGGATGATCCACTTTGAAGGCTTTCTCCTCACTTCTTGATCACTCCCTCTTGAATTCTCTTGAGTCTCCTTGAATTTCTTGAAGAACCCTAGCTTTCTTTCTCTCTTGGCTCACTTTCTAGCAACTTCGAATTGTCTAAGTGTAGAAATGCTGAAAATGATTTGCATGAATGCCAATATACATCCTCTAGCAATTAACCATCATATGGTTAGCTTAACCTAAGCTTGGTTGAGGTCAAATGAGTCTTTTCCCTTAACTAAGTAAGGACATAATTGTTATTTCTCACCAATAGGACATGAATGTCATTTTCCAATTGAGGATAGCAAGGTCATTCTACTTCTTTTCTAGGAATTTAATTCCCCCTTAGTTCCTAATTGTTCAAATTTTCCCCCATAATTTCATAAGTTATTCAAATCAATCCAATTCAATTTCATTTTAATCCAACTTGTTTCTTTAGTCTTGAAATTAATTCTATCATACAATACAACACACATGGCTTGTTCCAAAATGATTGTCACACTCTCAAAATACTTAATTTCCATTAATAACTTATAATTTACAATATCGCAAAAATGCAAATCCTTACAGATTTAATGTGGCAAGTTCAATTAATTGAGTTTTTATTATATGCTAAATTAAGGTATAGTATTAAGCAAACGATATTGTATCTGATCATAAGTAGTAGTTAGTAATACATTATTGCGGTAAAGCTTTTGAGTATTGTTATGGTTATTATGAAGGCAAGTTAAACAATCTGCGATTGTGTGATTGTTGCTTGAAATAATCTAATCTTAATGTTACTGTTATATTAAATCTAGACTGATAGTTCTGGGTTGTATGATAGATAGGGTCTAGTGGGGGCGATTGTCACATTAGATTTAAAACCTAAAGAAAATTGCGGGTAATTAACGATTGTTGTTTCCTAGGGTTATTAATTTCATTGAAGGGATAAATATTGGTTAACTTGATTATATTATTATTGTGGAAATGTGATACTGAACTGAAGTCTTTAATTTATTAGTTAAATTTTGTTTATTTAGTTAATTATTATTAATTCAAAACCCCACATTCTAGTTTACATTGCATAAAAATAAAGTGGTCATTCTTTGTAGGATCGAATTTTGCTTGTCACTATACTGAATTTTGTGTTCATAGAGTAAAAACAGGGATTAATTTTAGAGTGTTAACGACATCTTCCAAATTTTAGCGCCGTTGCCGGGGAGTGATTCTAAATTATTTTTGTGTTTTTGTAAACTTTATTTTAATTTTTTAATTTTTCTTAGATTTTTTTTATTTTTATTTATTTATAGTTTTTCATAGTTTAATTGAGTTGTGCAGGATAAGGATGAAAGTCATGTCTGATTATGTTAATGAGGTAAATATTTTTTCTCATGAGCAACAAACTGATAGTCTAACTTTTATTGTTTATCAAATGGTTGTAGGTACTTATAGGATTTGTGCGACAATATGACATCCAACTGATATGTGTCCAATGCTTCAAGAGGAGTCCTATGAACAAATAAATGCAGGTGATGGTTTCCTTGGTTAATTGGAAAGGAGTTATGATCCTTATTCAAGCACGTATAATTCAGGATGGAAAGATCATCATAATTTCAGCTATGAGACTCCACCAGTGAATTGGCATACAAACCAAAGCTTTTTAAATAATCCATAGTACATGCAACCATATCCCCAACAACAACATGGCCAATTGTCTAATTCTGATATGTCTTTAGAAGATATGTTTAAAGCTTTCATGACTCAGGAACAACAATTTCAATATGAGACAAAAACTTTCATGTATAATTTGGAGAGTTAAATGAGTCAGCTTGCTACTACAGTTGGTCAATTAGAATTTCAAGGGTCATTCTTTACATCGCCAACGTAAAAAGAAGCATACAATATCAGTACAGAAACGGACAATATCAATGTAGATAATAATGTTTTTTGTGGTGATGTCATGCCTAAGGTGTAGGAAATTTTTGGGGAAATAAACAAGAAAAATTTTGAAGTTGCAATTTCTAGCAATTTAGAGTTAGAGGAAGAAGAAGAAATTGAGCTGAAACAAAATTTGAAGGAGGCTAAAACTACATTAAATTCTTTACTAATGATTTTAGATAATAATATAATTATTTTCATTCTATTGGCTGTTACTCATAACAATTTTTTATCTTTTATTTTACAGGATCCCATTCTAAATTTAAAAACTCTCCCTAATTATCTCAAATATTTGTTCCTTGACGAGGGAGTGATTCACATTCATATCAACCGCAAGGGAGATTGAATCTACCTATAAAGGATAACATGATAGATGGGGTACTCAAAATTCATGAAGTTAGAGTAACGTAGTACTTTGTCATGTTGTCGAGCTAATTGTAAAAAACAAAGGCACTGCTTGGGAGGCAACCCAAGGCAAGTATAATTTTCTTTCTTTCTATTTTTGCATTTATATTTTAGTTATGTGTGCCTTTTTCTTTACATTTTTCTTTACATTTGGGACAATGTAAATTTTAAGTGTGAAAGAAGAGATTTAGGATATTTGTTTCATTTTTAGGGAATTTTAAAATTTTAAAATTTTAAAATTTTGTGGGTATATTCACTATAAACCCTCATGGTACAAAAGTCATCCACTTGAGGTAACCTTGGGGTTTAAAGGCTTGTTACGCGTGCTAAGTGTAACCGCATTTTCTATGAAAATGGGTAGTTAGTCTTTTTTAGAATGTGTCGTTTGAGCAATGAGTTTATTGGATTTTAATTTTTAGGCAATGATAAATATTTTGATTTTTATTTAATAACTTTTGAAAAATGGATAAATTTTTGCATAGTTTGAATTTTGACTTTTTGTGAATTATTATTTTATTTGAGATTCTTTATATTTATGCACTTATATCCATTTGTTTGAGCTAGTTTTAATTTTATAGGGAAGTTTATCTGGTTAAATGCTTATGGAAAATATTTTTGAGCTCTATAACTTATTTGATCGTAACTTGAAGTGAAATATGAGGCGAAATATAATTTTAAGATAGATGATTTAGGTAATTTTCTTAGGATTGTTAAATTGAAAGGAAAAAAATCTTATGGTAGGTTGAAATGGAGCGTAAAATACACTCATTTATAAACACATGAAAAAGCAATAGAGAGCGTAAAACACACTCGCTGATAAGATGGAGTATAAATTACACTCACCGAGGTAGAGAGAAAAAAAGAGAGAATGAAAGGAAAAAAAAGAATGGGATAAAGCATAAAATGCACTTATTTAAAAGAAAGGAAAAGAAAAAAAATTAAAGAAATATTTGAAAGATTGATATTAATAATCCTAGTTTGTTTAATTGTTTTAAAGCCTTTTGGTCTTCTAGATATATTTGTCTATATAAACAGAAAATAATGTAAAAAATAAGTATATAGAGTTTTGTGGTTTATCTTTTATGAGATAATTAATGGCCTAAACTTATCTAAGTTTTGATTAGTTTTATACAATTAGATTCACACACACACAAAAGTCTTGGATGAAGTAAGATTAATAAATATGTTGAATTTTTTGGATTTTGCATGAATTTGAAATTTCTTTTGAGTTATCATTTATAAAATATTTGAGGCTAATGTTTAATTTCATATTGATTTATTGCTCAAGAAAGTTAGTCAAGTAAGCTGTTTGATTATTAGTTTTAATTTTATAGTTTTTATTATTGTTTTGCTCGAGGACAAGCAAAGATTTAACTGTGGGGGTATTTGATAAGTAGATTTTATATCTATTTATTAGGTATTTTTAGACTTAATTAGTTGTGAGTTTTTAAGTATATTTATCATTTTAGGTAATTTATGTGTTTTTATCAATTTTATGTATTTTTATATTATTTTTATAATTTATTTTGTAGTAAAATTAGAGTTGATGGCAAACTTGTAATTTTAGCAAAACTTGATGGCAGAACCGTAAATATAGAGTGGCATGTTAAGGCGCCATGCATGCTAAGGTTTTTAGCATAAAAGGCAAAGTGGTGTCGTTTGATCAGCAGAATGAGAGAGGAAGGACTGTGCCATGCGCATGCGCGACCATGCATCAAATAAAAAAGAAACATGCACAATGCGCAGGGCTGGTTGGATTGTTATGTTTGGGCGCGTGGCTGCTGCTGCCTCTTTCTTTCGTTCTACTTTAAACGTGGGTTCTACTATTTCATATTCAATCAGCAGATTTTCGAAGGGGTCTCTATAATATCCCGAATATTTCAAGAGATTTTTTTTTTGTTTTAAATAAGGTGTTGATGATGAAATAAAGGTTGAAATTTAAAACTTAGATTTGTAGAAGTAAAAGGTGTAGAAGTGAGTAAACATTTGACCCTAATCTTGGTGTTAGGATTGAAATGTGAGTGAATGAAGGTTTTTAAATTTTAGAACTTGTAATTTGATTGTGTATACTGGAATGTATATTAGTAATAAGGTAATATAATACCTTTAAAGCTCGGTGAATGCATTTGACTATAAGAGATCATGTAAGAAGTTTTAACATGAGTTATGTGAGAAATTTATTAAGGAAATAAATTTCAATTATTGAGATATTTTTAAGTTAGTATGAAGGTATATATGTATAGATACCTATATACTTGGAGATGCGCTAATTATATTTTTAAGCCGAGCATGGTAAATGATTAACTAAATTAATCATCAAGAATAATGTAAAACTTGATAAATAACGAGTTAAATTAGATGTGTAAATTAGTTAATGTGGTTATTAATTAATGAGAGTGCGTAAACATTAAAAATGTTATTTATTTTCATTTGGAAAGTTGTTAATAGTGGATTATTAATGTTTTATAATTCCACTGGGAAATTAATAATTTGAATTTGTCAAATTAATTTATTAAACAAGCCCAATGTAATTTAATTTGTTAGTGGACTTGTAAATGGTTCATGAGATAATTTTATTGGCCCAACATTGTAAATATGGCAAGCCATATAGGAGGTCCAATGACTTATATTGGTAGCCCAATTAAATTAATTACTAAGTCTAATGCTAGAGTAATGGTTTAGCCCAAATGAAATTAAATAAAGTCCAAGGTGTGACTCATTTGATGCAAGTGTGGTACATATATATATATATATATATATATATGTATATATTTCACCAATTAAGGAATAAAAGAAAAACAAAAATGGAGGCAAAAAGGGGGGAGTATCAATGGAGGGTGCAATCCTCCAAGCTTTCTTTTTACTACTCCAAGAGAACCTAGTCTACAAAGCTCTTTCCAATGCCAACCTAGTAGGCCTATTTTTGTGATGGATGAGTGATGTGTATAGTTACACAAATGTAAGTATACATTTTTCCCAATAGAACCTAGTATACTCTCTCACTCTCTCTCTCATATTTCATTTCATTAGTCATTGGTGTTAGGAGAGTTAGAGAGAAAGAAAAAGAAAGTTAGATCTTGTGAGTTTGAATGGTTGGATAATTTTAAAGTAAGGATTAAAGATTGAGGCATCTTGATAGTGAAGCTTCCTAACTAAAAAGGTGGATCATCCAAGTCTCCTTAAGTTTCGAGCAAAGAGGAGGAAAGCAACGGAAACAAGCTATTAGGAGCAAGAGGTATAAAATCGCTCAAAACCCTAGTTTAATGTTTCTCTTAGTATATTATGTGATTTCTTTGGTAGAAAACTAATTTTCAAAGTCTAAATGAATAGATCCATGCTAGATTGGTAAATCTAGGGTTGCATGGGTTTAACATGGGTTTTTATATGTGTTTATGTTGAAAAACTTCATCAAATTCGTTGAATAAATTTTTACCGACGAAAACGATTTCACCTAATACATGACAGCCCCTTACCGGAATTACTGTTTATGATCCATAAGTCGGATTCATAATCCGTCAATTTTGGGTGATAGATCCATGAAATACGAAGATTCTCCAAGTTGAATGACTAAAATCCGATTTAAAATGAGCAAGTTATGGATTTTCTACCAAAACAGCCCATTGATTTTAGGGTTGTGCATAACAGTCCGGTTTGGAGCTATTTTCAGTAACCAAAACAAATCCAAATTTGATGTTTAATAAATGAATCATATAGTTTAGGAAGATACGAATCCATCGATATCTAATGGACCTTAATCGGACTTATAGATTTTATTTTATTCAAGTTTTTGCCGAAGACCCCAAGTCTAAAAACTAGCCAAAACATTATGCCTATTTTTTCAAAAAAAAACGACCGGTTCAAATTTTTTCGGTTTTTCATGATTTCTAGGTGGGGCCGGTTCGAGCATTTTTAGGCCAGTTCATGAGTTGGTTCCAAAAGAGAAAATGCTTGTAATTTTATAAAGAATATTATAAAAATTTAAAATATGAAATTTTATGTCATTTGACATTTATTAGAATTAACGGTGGCTTAAAGCTTATTAAATTAATGATAATTATATGAAGATTATCGTTAATTACAAAATAATTATAATTGAACTCTTCGCATATTATTTAAGTGATATAAAATAATATGTGAAGAAAATTGGGTAATTCATTATCATTTAGCTATTTATTAGTATGTGTTTAAGTGAATAATGTAATTAATTATTATTTAATTAATATTAAATAATAAATAAAGATAAAGAATTAATTAATTATTACTTATTCAATATTAAATAATAATTAAAGGACAGTAAAGTTAATAAATTAAGTATTTATTATTTAATTTATACTAATTAAAGTAAAATAAATGATTAATTATTATTTAATTAATATTTAAATAATAATTATAAGATATTGGAGTTAATAAACTAAACTTTTATTTTATTAATATTAAATAATGAATAAGGATAATTAGTTAATTAATTATTATTTAAATGATATTAAATAATAATTAAAGAAAGATAAAGATAATAAGGTAATTATTTATTACTAAGGATAATTAATTATTTAATTATTGTTTAAGGGATATTAAATAGTAATTAACGGAAGATAAAGTTAATAAGGTAATTATTTATTATTTAATAAATAAGGATGATTAATTATTGAATTATTATTTAAAGGATAGTAAATAATAATTAAAGGGAGGTGAAGTGAATAATATGATCATTTGTTATTTAATTAATATTAAATAATAAATTGGGTTAATTAATTAATTATTATTTAAATAATATTACATAATAATTAAAAGGAAATGAGGATAATTAATTATTATTTAAATGATATTAAATAATAATTAAAGGGGAATAAGGTTAAAAGATAATTGTTTATGTAATGATAAATAATAAGTAAAGTTAACTAAATTAATTATTCATTTAATTAATATTAAATAAATAAAGTGAAGGAATTAAGAAAATGATAAAGTGATTAGACAAGTTACATTTAATTGTTTAAGTCTTTAAACATTACTCAAGGAGTAAATTATTATTAAATATTTAATGATAATATCAAGTGATGAAATATTATTAAATGATTAATAATATTGATAATTGGGTGAATATTATTAAGAGCTTAATAATATTAGTAACCAATTAAGATATTGTTCAATAGTTAATAACGTTTGTAATTGAATGAGGTATTATTAATATATAATAATACTGGTCGGTAATTAAAATAGTATCCAAGGGTGATAATATTATCCTATAATTTATAAGTTAGTAAATGGGGAAGTATGTGTTGTCGAGTCAATTTATTTGAGAATGATAAATGAATCCCTATGTGCGTTACTAATTGAAAAATAATCATATTAGGTCTTTCAAAGGAGGTAATTGAATTGTGTAGGCGTAAGCGAAGAAGTAATTCAGACAAGTTTTTCAGAACTTGTTACTATGTGCATTGTTATGTTAAAATGTAATATCAAATTGTTTATATGAAGTCATATTGATGTTATTGGTGTTATGTGAATAATCAATGAGTATGATTATGTGTGGATTATGTGAACAACATAAAGCATGATTACATATGAACATGAAAATGATATAAATTGTGAAGCATGACTTAAATGCTATGTTGACGAATAGAGAAGCATGTATAAAATGTCATACATTGATATATTGTTAATCATGCATGATGTATGAGCTATGTGTTATGTGATAATTGTTAGACTTGTTGAGTCGTTGTGCTCACTCTTGCTTAAAATAAACACTTTCAGTTGAGGACGAAGAAATCCGAAAGTCCTAGTATTGCCCAGAAATCAAAAATGATTATTGCTTAAGGAAAATTAAGGACTACGTTGTGGTCAATTAAGTCATGCCGTTATCTGGTAGTTAATGATTATGGTTAGACGCTTATGTTTTGTATTTAAACTATCGTCGTCATAAATTGTATCATGTGATTGTTAAACCTTTCAAATGAATGATGTTCCATAGTTACGAGAGAAGATGATTATAAACAGATAGATTTAATGTCATTGTAATTGTCAGCAAATGAGTTTTATGTACTCACAATGATTGTAATAGACTAGGTCATGATATAAATTATCTAAGTTTCTAGAGAAGTGTAAAGATTTCAATTTTGAGGCAGAGTTCAAGGGAATATTATAAAAGTTTAAATTTATTAAGTTTTTAGCAGCATTGTATTATATTATGTTGTGGTTAGTAAGGAAAAGATTGTTCGTTGACGAACGGGGGTAGCCCGTGGCCAGCAGAGGGATTCCCGGGGCGTCAGAGTCTCAACAATAAAGGATGAGAATTAATGATTTCGATGACAACTAAGAGTAGGATTTTAATTAAATAATTTATTTTAATTATATTCTAATTCCTATTAAGTTTTGGATAAATTATGTATTCTATAAATATAGGCCATTAGACACAATTAGGGGAATTTCTCATATATCTCATATCTCTCAATTCTCTTGTACATTGTTTTTATTCTTTTTCTACTATGTCAGTCTAAGTTCTTTATTTTCAGTTCTAAGGGAATATTGAACCTCATTTATAATTAATGGTTTGATTAAGTTATTATTATCTTATCCTTCTTATATGAGATTTGTTCTTGATAATTTATTTTAATTGATGAATGATATTTAATTTGATTGATTTAATGTGGTCAGTTGAATTAATTGAGTTTTTATTATATGCAAGATTAAGATATAGTATTAAGCGAATTAACGATATTATATCTGATAATAAGTAGTAGTTGATAATACATAATTGTGGTCAAGCTTTTGAGTATTACCATGGTTACTAAGAAGACAAGTTAAATAATCTACAATTGTGTTATTGTTGCTTGAAATAATCTAATTCATAATCTGGTTCGTCTTTCTACAAATTGCAGTAGCAAAGAATCTGAATTTCGGATCTTCTAGATTTTTTAAAATCTCTTTATGTCTTCAATAAAATTGTAACCGTTGGAAAGATACATGAAATAGGTTCAAGAATCACTCGATTTAGAGTTAATATGACTAAGTTATGAAATTTCAAAATTAGGGCGAAGGTTACATCTAATACTCTTTAAATACAACTAGAAAATAATATACGAGTTACCAAAATCCCAATGGACTCCTTAATTTCAATTAAATCAATTATCTACTAAAAGAATTTAACTTTCCAAGCGAAACAAAAAAAAAAATTAGTAACTTACCATTCCAATTCAATTGCTCTTTTAGAAAAATTAAATTAATATTTAATTATTAAAAAAATCGAGTTATTACAACTTGCTCACTTTAAAATTCGAGAATGAATTTTTCTAAGAAGGGGGTTTGATGCGGTGGAGAATAACGAGAAAGATTCTAATTTCTATATATTTTATTCTTCATAGAGTTTTTGTTTGTTTGATGCATTTTTATTTATTATTTAGAAAATTTCAATATATTAATTTATATTTGGCTCGCTTATGTTTTGTGCTTTAGCTTTAATAATTTTATTTAGTTTAAGATTTAATTTTTTACCTTTTCCAATTAGTCATAGGAATGTAGTTTATTATTATAAATATGTTGTCTTAGGGGCTTTTTGAAATACAATTTTTGACAATTATATGAATTTTTCTTTGACAGTTTTTATCTTCCTTGTAAATTCAAGATTTTTGTCTTGTTGGAGTTAATTAGTACAATAACTAACCATTCATTTTTGTGTTAGAGCATTAAAATCTAACCATATTATGTTATGTCATTTTGGCTTGCTCAGCATTGTTTTAGTTATTTTCTTGCTGCCCTTTATTATAAATTGCTATTTTTTGAATTAAAAATGGACAAATATAATAATAAGCCACAAATTCAGACCATTCACTGGCTCCAACTATCTTGCATAGTCATAAGTTGTACACAATTTGTTAAAAGGCAAGAAAACTTATTATTATGTTACAGGGAACATCACTATTCCAACCAAGAAAACTAACGAAACTAATGAAAAATTTCAAGATTATCTTGAAGAATGGAACAGTAAAAATCATTAAGCAATTATCTGGCTCCGTAACTCATCTATTCCGTCAATTAATGTACAATTTGGATGGTATGAAACGACAAAAGAGATATGGGATCTATTAGCTTCTGGATACACCATTGTAGATCTTGCTCATCAATATCAAATTTTAAACTGCCTAGGAGAGCAATAACAAGATTCTGGACAATTAATAATAGACTCTTTCACAGATGCAGTCATTATGGGATCAATTGGAACTCTCTAAACCTACTTGGAAATGTCTAGAAGATGCAAAACTCTAACAAGACTATCGAGACCAACAACGTCTTATGCAATTTCTCATGGCTTTTAATCGAACTTTTGAACCAGTTAGAGCTTTACTTCTACATCGTGAAACTCTACCATCTCTTGATAGTGCAGTTTATGAGCTTATCTCTGAGGAAACTCAGCTTGGAACACTTTATATAAACAACAATACATATTCAATTATGGTTGCTCGTCCTCAGATTTCTATAGAATCCTTTCAGCCTGTTGCATCTTCTTAGCCTAAATTCCCTGCTTATCGTTTACCTCTAGATTGTAATTATTGTCACCAGAAAGGTCACATAATCATGGATTATCCTAAGCTAGCCAATAAACGTTCTAAATCTCATCCAATTGCCACTACTACTGAGAACTTACCAGGTGATAGTAATACATCTTCTACGACCATAGATATTAGTGATCTTGATGCTATTATCAAATAGCTTTTGTTACATACCAGTACTTCTCCTACTGCATTGTCCACCACTCAAGGTACTTCTTGGTATTTCGATTTTGTCAGTTGTAATCACTACTAAAAAATTGACCTATAACAACGGTTGTGCATTAACCGTCGCTATAGGCCAAACGACCGTCGCTAAAGGTTTTAGTGACGGTAGAAGACTGTACCCATAGTAGCCATCGGTAAAGCCTATAGCGACGGTCCTACATATCTATGCCGACGGTCGGACCGTTGCAACTAACCAGACTAAAAACGCGCTTAAGTTCTTTTATCGACGGTTTACATATCAGTAGAGCGGTCATGACCCTCCTGACTAATTATAACTAGCTAGTAAGATTTGCTCCATACTAAGTAAATACAAAAGAAAGAAAAGCAAGACGATTTGAACAAGGTTTGAAACTCTGGCTCTATAGTAGATTGGCTATTCTATAGATTAGCTCATTTGGTACATTGCTAGAGAAAGCGATCAAGGAGAAAGCGAAACTTTAACTAAATATAATGAGGAGCAGAAAAAGAAGAGGTTTGAAGGAAAAAATAAAGGTGAAGGAAACAGTAGTGGAGGTGGAGGAAATCTTAAGAGGAAATAGAATAAAAATAATAACAACAACAACAAAGGGAAATAGGGAGAAGCTAAGACGAAGGTGGAAGCATGCAAGAAATGTCGAAAGAATCATATGGGGATTTATCTGAAAGGAAATAATGTATGCTATAATTGTGGCCAAGATGGTCATATTGCTCCCAACTGTAAAAGTCCAAAGAAGAGCGGATGCTTCACATATGGTGTGATTGATCATCAGATTAAAAATTGTCCAAAGAAGGGAATGACAGGTAAGACGAAGTAAGAGCAGTGGCAGCAAACTTATAATATCAGAACCGCTAACCCCCAAGTCGACCAATAACAAGGACTTTTAACATGACGATCAAGGACGTGGTGGCATCAAAGGAAGTTGTATAAGGTATTATTCTGGACAATAATATTAACGCTTATATATTATTTGATTCGGGTGCTATCTGTTTATTTATATCACATGAATTTGCACAATGATTAAATTTACCCCAAGAGAAATTAGAGTATCCCCTAAATATATAGATAGCTAATAAAGAAGTAATTCCCTTGGATTATGTGCATAAGAACTATTACGTAGAAATAAAGGGACATGAATTGTTAGTGGATTTAATTCCAGTTAGACTAAGAGAATTTTATGTGATACTAGGAATGGACTCGCTAAACAGTTATGGGGCGATTATAGATTATCAATGGAAGTGAATAAACCTTATGACTCCATGCCAGTCCAAGGTGGTATTTTATGAAAGTTGCTCGTCGAGGCAGTCTTGTTGTCTAACAATAATGTAGGCTAAAAGACTGCTTAAGAAGGGAAGTGTAGGGTATCTAGCCCATGTTGTAGACACCCAATGGAAGGGTATAGAGTTAGGGCAGATACCAGTGGTAAGGAAATTTGAAGATGTATTTTTAGAGGATTTACTTTGTCTGCCACCAGAAAGGGAGATCGAGTTCGTGATTAATGTGGTGTCGAGAACCGCACTTATTTCTAAAGCACCGTATAGAATGACTTCGGTGGAAATTAAAGATTTGATGATCCAGTTACAAGAACTGTTGAATAAGAGGTGCATCCAACCTAGTGTGTCACCATGGTGAGCACCGGTGTTGTTTATAAAGAAGAAGGATAGGTCATTAAGACTTTGCGTTGACTATCGAGAGTTTAATAAAGTCATCATTAAGAACAAGTATTTGTTATCAAGAATTGATGATTTGTTCGATCAATTAAAAGGAGTTGATATTTTTTGAAAATAGATTTGTAATGGGACCATGATCATCAATTAAAGGTAGGGAAAGAAGATGTCCCTAAGATAGCTGTTAAAACTAGATATGGACATTACGAGTTTCTAGTAATGCCTTTTGGGGTAATAAATGCCCAGCAGTGTTTATTATGGATATGATGAATAGGGTATTCAAGAAATTTTTGTACAAGTTTGTGGTGGTGTTTATTGATGATATTTTGATTTATTTGAAGACATAGGAGAAACATGCAGAGCACTTAAGAATTGTGCTAAAAAAGTTAAGGAATGAAAGTTTATACACAAAAATTTGAAAGTGTAAATTCTGGTTAGAGATGGTGCAATTTCTGGGACACGTCATCGACAAGGATGAAATTTCTTTAGATTCGGCGAAGGTGGAAGCTGTAATAAATTGGGAACAACGAAAGATGATGACAGAGGTTAGAAGATTCTTAGGATTAGAGGGATATTATTGTAGGTTCATTCAAGAATTTTTTAAAGTAGTGGTACCATTGACTAACTTGGCAAGGAAGTTGTAAAATTTGTTTGGATGGACAAGTGCGAAGAAAGCTTCTAAGAATTAAAGAAGAAGTTAATCACGACACCAATATTATCTTTACAAGAAGATATTGGTGGTTTTGTGATTTACAGTGATGCTTTACATAAGGGGTTGGGTTATGTACTAATGCAAAATAGAAAAGTTATTGTGTATACATCCCAACAACTGAAAGATTATGAGAAGAAATATTCTACACATGATTTGGAGCTAGCAGTTGTGGTATTTGTATTAAAAATTAGAGACATTATTTTTATGGAGAAAAGTATGAGATATACATAGACCACAAAAGTCTTAAATATATTTTTACACAGAAAGAATTGAATATGAGACAAATGAGGTGGTTGGAGTTAATAAAATATTATGATTGTGAGATTTTTTATCATCTTAGCAAGGAAAATATTGTGGCTGATGCCTTAAACCAAAAGAATTAGGAGAAGTTAATGAAGTTAACAGTGCAGGATGAATTGATAAAAGAATTTGAGAGATTTGAAATAGAAGTAAGAAGTTCAGGAGAATCCCTTAAGAAATTGTATGAATGACGGAATGCTCAACGTGTTGTTGAGACGGTGCGGTACTATTTCGTCATAAGATGATTCAACACCATAAAGTATGCTTTATGGTGTAGGAATTATTAACGATGAAATTCTCAACGGACTGTCAAGATGACGCGGTAACATGAAGTCATAAATGATTTTGATTTATGAAGGTATGTCAAAGCTATAAGTCAATGCCATTTGACTCGGCTGAACGTTTTGAAAGTTTTGACATGATGAATGTTTTAAAAATTTCTGCGAATTATAAATTGTTAAAAGAAAGTCTATGCTAATTGATCTGGCTAAACAAGCGTTGAAGAAATATAAGTCTGAGCTATTGATTCAGCTAGACAAAATTTGAAATAAATGCATTGAATTCAGATTCTTTGAAAGTTACACCAAATCAAATTACTTTTGAATTAGTTTTAAGGCTGAGATGAACAAAAAAAAATTAAGAATATTGCAGGTTGATCGAATGGTCACCTGGCATCGCAAGACACAGGCATTGTAGATTGATCATCTGGCGTGCCAATGTATGGTGAAACATCCATCACTTTAATGGCAGATTGATCCACTGTCAGGGTTTGCAGTATGAAGTACTCGGGGAGCGAAGTACTGTAAACCGGGATAAATGTTCATTCAACAAAGCATGAAAGTTTTCCAAAATAAATTTTTTTTGAATTCTTCTACTCTTATGAAGATTGGATGGTAGGATGGGGTAGTGAACGATAATGAAAGTAATAATTGTGAAGTAAAGAAAGTATGAAATGTGATGGATTAGAAAATTGTAATGTACAATGACTACGAGAAAGAAAAGAAATAAAGATATGGGGAATAAATGTAAAGAAATTATGTAAGTTACAAATGAATGAAGTATGAGAACATAGAAATTTCGAGGACGAAATTTTATGAAGGAGGGGTGAATGTGACACCCAGGATTTTTGAAATAATTCCAAATAAGGATTATGATAAATCAAGTAAATGTTAGTATTTAAAATCCAATGTTGAATAATGGAAGTATTAAAGAATGAATTATGAAATATGAAGAAGATTATGAATGTGAATTAAGAAGAAAAGGATGAATATACAGAGTATAAATGATGTACGATATAAGGTATGAAATAAGTGGATTGAAAAAGGGTAAATGCAATTAAAGAAAAGAAATTTTCAAAGAATGAGAACCTATCTTGATAAGTATATCAAGAAATGAATTAAAGTTTTATGAATAAAATTTTTAGAGAATTATAAAATATAATGTTTAGTTAAGAATTGAATATTCTAACAGTTCTGATTTTTTATTGGAATTATCCATGTAAGTTAAGGATTTAAAGAGGTAAGATATGATTATTATGAAAATAGTTGTGATTCATCAAGATAAAGGTATAGCAAGGTACTATAAATGAAATACGTATGATTATTACGGTAATTATGATTCCGAGGACGGAATCCTGTTAAGTGGGGAAGAATGTGAGGATCCGAATTTTCAGAATTTCTTTAATAATATTAAATGAGAATTTAATTGATAAAATTATCAAGGTTGTTTAAACTAATTATTATATTATGTGATTTAAGGTATGTGAAGGGATTTAATTGATAAAATTAAATCAGTATAGAGATGGTGATAATTGATGTGGATTTAAATTAATTGAAAAGTAAATAAATTGTTTAAAAATAATTTATGAAAAATAAAAGAAATTATATGTAAAGGTACAATAAATTGTACAATAAAATTATTGTGAAGGCGCAGGAATTATTATTTAAATAATGTTATTAGATATGAATATATATACATTTGTATATATATGTGTTATGTTTAATTGTGGAAGTAAAATGATTAATAATTAAATTAATCCAATTTTAAATAAAAAACGAATGAGGAAGTTAATAAAATTGTAATTATTGATTTTTGATTTAAGAATTATGGGGAAAATTTAGAAATTATTGAGAAGAAATGTAATTATATAAATTATATAATAATGAATTATATAATTTATATAAGAAAATTAATGTAGTGTATAAAGGAAATTATAATTATATAAATTATATAAGAATAAATTATATAATTTATATAAGAAAATTAAAATAATGAGAGAGTTAGTAAATGTGAAAATATTGATTTATTGATAATTATGGAGGAATTTAAGAAATGAGAATGTAAATATATAAATTATATAATATTAAATTATATAATTTATATATAAAGAAATTATTGTAAATATTAAAGAAATTAAATAATAAATAAGAAAAAAGAATGTTTTAAGTTATTAAAAATTATATTTATGTATAATGAAATTATTATGACTTTTATGAAGATAATATTTCGGAAACGTGAACATGTTAATGTAACATGTTGTCCAAGTAACGAAGCGAAAAATTATGAAAAATAATTTTTATAAGTCATATGAATTATTTTATGATTTTTGGAGGTATAAATTATCTCATATAATTACATGCATGGCGTTATGCGTGCACAAAATTTGTCAAGTAAAGTACCCAAAAATGGTATAAATATTAATAATAAATCATGTTATGATTTTTGGTGAATTAAAATAAATATTTTATATACATTATATAAAATATTTATTACACGATATAATTACGTAATGTGTTAAATTAACTAAAGTTTTGCATGGAATTCTCTAGAAAATCCGGAAACTTGCAAGTTGGTTGGCGTGAGAGAGAGAGAGGCGGTGGACTTGTCTTTGTTTTCAAACTAGTTAAATTCTTTGGTTATTAAAAAGGAAAGAAATAAGGAAATAAAGGGAGGATGCACATAAAATAATAAAACACTCTCTCTTTCTCTCTATTGGCACCACCCGAAGCCACCACCTTGCCACCGGAAACCTTCATGAGCCACCAAGAGGATGTCATCAAGTATAGAAAAGCTTTAAAAGAAGGATTTGCAAAGCTTTGGGAAGGTTGATCGAGTTAAGGGTTTGAGCTATCAATTTAAATAATTGGACGCCAGGCAAGTTCTTCAGTCCCTTTTATGTTAAATGTTGAACTGTTATGATGTGTAATTCGTGTTTTAACTGCATACAAATTATGTGTTATACGTGATTAATATGACCACAATGTGTATTTTATGCAACGATATGAATATATATGAGATATATTGCTATAGTAGAAGCACAAGCACATGATGCATGACACACACCAAGCATGATAAGGTATGTGTTACGTGAAGTATAACTGTTGAACTTGCTGAGCCGTTGTGCTCATTACTTGCTTAATAAACATTTTTGCAGGAAATAAATGAATTTCAAAAATATCAGATGATATAAAGACGGATAATCACAGAAGGTTGTGAACGTTATTGTTATATTTCAATAATATAATGTGAATACTATTGTTAAGTTTATATTGTTATTTTGTATGTACATATATGCTGAATCCAGACAGGATAAGTCAAGTTAAATTTTGAACCGTGATTGTACTAGATTGATATTACGATAGAAATTATTAAATGGATTAATTATGGATTATGAAATCAAGAATAATTTGTATGGATACGAACAATATTAAGTTTTGAATTTTGAGCTTTATAATGCGTGTAAAAGAAAGAATAAGTTAAGGTTACGATCCAGGGACTAGGATCCAAATGTAAGGATTTTAAATATCCAAAGGTTTTATTGCGATGATTAAGTTGAGAAAAGAAAAAATAAATAAATAAAAAATAAAAATAAAAATAAAATTATTATACCAAAATTTTGGTAATTGTTGATTTTAAATATCAGATAATGGATCAAATAAGGTGGTTAAAGATATATTAACGAACCGAAATTTGGACGTTAAGGAAATAATGTATAATAAATACAAGATTAAAAGAGTAAAGTGTGTTGAATTTCGGGGTCGTTACAATGCCAGCATTGGAATTGTGATAACTAAGAAATTTTTATGCACTTATGCGTCTGTTATGAAATTAATAATTCAAGTAAATTAAATTAATTATGTGACAAATAAGAAAATTAAGTGATGATAATTGTGAGCTTAAATTATAATTAATTTAAGTATATGTAATATGTCTTGTGTGGCATAATGGTTAAAATGGATTAATTAATTAATTAAATTAAATTAATTGTGAGATGACAAGGTAATGTCATGGATTAATGAGGGTAATGGAATTAAGCCCAATGTAAATATTTAGAGGTCACATGAATTAATGTGATATGGTCCAATGTACTAGAAATTAAAATTCAATTATGGAAGGTTGCTAGAGTTAATTAATTAGCCCAATAAAAATTGTGCATGACCCAAATTAAATTAAATTAAATTAGTAGACCTGGTGTGATGTCGCAAGCACCCAAAAATAAAATCTTACTTTGAAAAAATAAATATGTAGTAGTGTAAGTAAGAGTCGATCCCACAAAGAATGATTAATTTAATTTTATGTTTTGTAAACCAAAATTTGGGGGGGGGGGGGGGTTTACTTAAAGAAATAATTTAAATAAAATTTAGTAAAATAAATATACAAAAAATAAATAAGAAGAAAAAGTCTTGGTTTAAGTTAATATTCACCATCAAGAATTTATAACTGATCTTTGATGCAAGAATAACTCAATTTATACATTGAACATTCACTGTAGAAAGAACTACTAGCAGGTGGAATAATTTTTCTCCTCCCTCCTTAATTTTAGATAAGTAGAGTCACGTGGTCTAAATACTCTTACTACTAAACAACCTCCGGTACGTGCTAAAGATTTAATTTAATAGCAGCTTTAAGAATTAGAGAAATCGTTAAACTAAACAACACAAGCCACCCGTTTGCATTTAATTTAGATGAATATTCTTCCTAAGATAAAATAATCTTTTGATCTGCAAAACAATTATTAAACTTAGTTGCTTCACAAATAGCAGTAGATTAATATGAATAATAAACTAGTAGGTCTCCTAGCAATTAAACAAATCAATCATAAAATTAAGCACAGAAAAATATTCAATACTCAAAATATAAATTGAATAATTAAAATAAATTAGATCTCACAGTGTATAAATCTTGATGGCTCCAATCACTTAAACCAAGAAAAATAATTTAGCTACTCATAATTGTAGAGAACACTAAAGAATAGAAGAGAGAATTTTTATTCTAATTAGAGTTGTATGTTACATTGTGTGTCAAGCCCTCTATTTATATGCTCAAAAATCCTCCTAACCCTAGTAGGAAGTACACTTTCCAAACCCTAATAGGATTTAAAATAAAAATAAAAATAAAAGAAAACTTAAATAATTATTATTCTAACCGTAATTGGAATTAAAATCCAATTTGGAATCAAATTAATGCTCAATCAGCGAAATAATCTGTTTCTGACCAATTAACGCGCAACCAAATAGCCCCTTCGCTACAGTACCAACGCGCGGTCAACGCCAGCCCGCGCATTGCGCGGATAGGGATCTAAACGACGTCGTTTTGTTCCTTTTCTTGCCATTGTTCCGCTCAACGCGCGCATTGCGCGGACGCTCTGAAGAAACGGCGTCGTTTCATCTGCTCGGCCAATCCATCCGCGCGCATTGTGCGGGCGCCAACTTTTTCAGAATTTACCAAAATGCCACCGTGCTGCTTAATTACCAAAATGCTATCAGAGCTTTGCAGAATTTACAAAAAAATGCCGCCAAAGCTTATTTTACCTACAAAATAAAATATAAAATAATTAAAAATAAATAAAAATAATATAAAAATAATAAAAATGCATAATAATAAATAAAACACCTAAAATACTAAAAACACATAAATAAAAGGAAATATAAAAATACTATAAAATTATCTAAATTAACATAAATTAACTAACATCCTATAAAACCTATTAAAACCAAAATAAGCTAAATAATTAAACATTTAAGCACACAATAAATATAAAAACTAAGTATTAGGGAATAAAAATATCGTATAATATAACTCTATCAAGGCCCAATGGAATATAATTGGATAAGTCCAATATGAATTCTAGTTGATGTTTATGTGTGTGCGTGTGTGTGTGTGTGTGTGCGCGTATATATATATATATATATATATATATATATATATATATATATATATATATATTAAGACCCCATGTCCGAACCCCTTACCCCCCCCCCCCCCAATGATGGCCTAAATGCTAATTTTCTACCTCCTTGAGCCTTGTGAAATATAATAATTATGAGAAGTATGGTTTATTTCCTAAAAATGGGGGAATTAGTACACATTTTTACCAAGTTCCCTTTTTCCTTTGGATAATAACTAGTTGGTTGTATAAAATACATGTATTGTTACAAGCTGCTAAACGCACAACGAGAATCGAGTCATTTGAGGCGAGACATACGGTCAATCCAGACAAAGCCCGATGCAATCGCCAAAGACGGCAACGGACCATTACGTTTACAGCAGTAGGGGGCCTCGCTCCCGGAAAACCATGCACTAAAATGATTTATGTATCAGGAAACAACCTTCCAAAATAATACACCAGAAATTGGCAATTTAAGACCGCGTGGCACGAAAATCGAAAAAAGCAAGTCGGGCAGCCGCGGGTGCACCTGCGGCCACCGACAAAGGGGACAGTGCGCGGCTCGAGGAGACAACCCGACAACCGAGGATTCGGCGCGGGCGGCTAGCGAGCCCAGCCGCAGAGGCACCTGCGGCCAGCCGCAGTTGCACCTGCGACTGCCTGCGGAATGCTATACATTGCCATTTCCACCCGAGAGAAAGAAAGAGGAGAAATTTTCTAAGTTTTAGAGAGAGAGAGACAGGCGAGGTGGAGAGAGAAAAGCTCGGGTGTAGCTTAAACATAGTGAGATTCGCATTTACCTTGCCCAAATAGTGAGATTTTCTCGTGTTCTTGCTCAACAGTGAAATATATAACGATTTTTGAAGCATTGCAAGGTGAAAAGGAGCTTTTATTGAAGTTTTATCTTACTTTTTCTTGTGATTTCTTGATTTTGTAGGTCTATTAGATGTAATCCGTTTATGTTGCTTTAGCAGTTAAATCGATAAATATTCAAATTTTGTGCTTCATTGGGTGGATCTACTGTAGATCCGAAGATATTTGGTACATTGCGATTTAAATATTTTGATTTTGTGTATGTGGAAGTTAGATCCGATGTAGTCGACATATGTTTTGGATCTATGGATTAGGGATGGTTAGAGAGGATTTATTGCGGATGGAATCTCCTCCTAACCTCCCGATGATATCCTTTTAGTTTATTTTATATAGCTTTTACGTATGTAGCGATCGTAATGCGCCTTTGTTGTAAATATGTAAATTTTTGGGCCTTAAAACGACATTGAGTCGAAGATCGGGTTTAAGGCCCCGTGATAGTGAAATGTGTGATTGTGGGTGTTCGGGGTTATTTAGACGGCTCACATGCCCATGGATGGCCCCGACACGTTTTGAATGCTTGTTTTGATTTACGACACAAAGAACGGTTTTCCAAAATAAGGCAAACGATGAAGATTTTCTAAAAAATGATCAAATTAGGATATTAGATTCACGAGGTTTAAAAATTAAGAGTTTTGGCGAACTTTAATCCTTGTTTGACGAAAAGGCTCCATTTGGTTTTGAACTGTCATAAAAGACGTTTTTCGTAAAAAATAAATAAACATTTTCATTAAACTTTGTGCATAGGGTTAAAGAGTTTCTAGAAGTTGCCTTCATTTTATTTGAATTTACTGTCGTACGGCAATGTATAGTCTCAATTCCTATTTGACAAAAGTTTTTAAAACTATTGTTTTCTAAAAATGACATCTACTAAAAAACCCTCATCGTTTTCGAAATTAAAATCAATCTTTATTATAAAACGAAGCCTTGTCATTTGGATCAAAAGACGTTTAAACACTTTCTCAATAAAACACATTTGCCATATAAATTAAAGCAAATTTTGATGCAAAAATTCACCACAAACATTGAATCTCGGTCAAAAGGATAGGATTTAAAAGGATAGGAAAAAATTGAGATTACGGTAACCGTGTTTCACGGAAGTCGGGGGGTGCCTAACACCTTCCCCTCGCTTAAGCAAGCCCCCGAACTCTATGAATCTCGGTTCGCGGACCAATTGAATCGGAGTCACATATGAGCCAGCGATTACGAAAACAAAATTCGGATGAGTTGGTACATCCATTTCAAATATACCAACTGGCGACTCTGGTCAACTGGCTCATTATAAAAATCGACCTTTCGAAAACCCCGTCGACACTTAAGCCGACCCTTTTCAAAAATCACATCTTAAATCCAAAAGGCTAAAATTGGAAAGGGCTTTTTAATATTAAAAAACGAAGTGACGAAATCCCGGCGTCGACAGTAACGATTACAAAACTTGGGACGCAAATATTTATGTTACATCAATGTAAAGATTTCTATTATTTCACATTTAGGTGTTATTAGTATGTTATATGAGTTGTATCATGAAGCACCGAATTTGAGGTATAGGTATCTAAATTTTAGAGCGTCACAAGTTGATATCAGAGTAGTAGGTTATAAACATTAGGAAAGAAAATCCTTAGGCTATAACCTTAGAAAAGAGAGTGAGAATGGAATGAGATAAAACTCATGTAGAGTTTTACGCATTAGTAGACTTGTCATAGAGAGTCAGTAGTGTCATGTAATATATTTTCATTCCATACAATAAATTTATATTTTACTTTGAGATACTGATAGAGTTTGTTTATTTTGTGTTTGTGGTTATAGGCTGCTAGAGTTGGGGGAGCCGAGTCATACTATGGAGGATGAGCCGAGGGACTTCCAAATAGATCCATAGTCATTTCCTAGTGTGGAGTCCATTACCGTCGGAGAGTCAAAGCCTGAGGAGGAGGCGAATCCTGAGAAGGATCTTGCTAAGGAGTCTATGCCAATGGAGGAGTCCGACGGAGGGTCTTTTATATTTCACACAATTGAGGATGACTTGATGGGGGAGCAGGGGCACAGGATTGAGGAGCTGGAGCATGGGGCCCAAGAGCATCAGGAGATGATCCAGGAGTTAGAGACCGAGGTGCATAAATGTCGAGAGGTTTCTATTCAGTTGGGGGCCATGGTCCATCATATGTTGGCCCATAATGTAGAGTTGGTGGGTAAATTAGAGCAGTCTGAGCTACAAGTGCAGAGTCTTCAGGCCGAGAATGAGACCACTAGAGAGCAGTTAGAAAAAGAGGTAGCTAACGGGATTTAGCTCGATGAGATGTGGGAGGACGCTTGTGATAGAGGAGGAGGTGAGAGTTAAAAATAAGAGGATTAATAGGATGAGCTACACTTTTGGCCCAACATTTGGGAGATAGATGGATGGTACACGACATTATCATGTAGAAGGTGGGGCAGACTCACCATATGATGAGTAGAGACTTGGTGATCCACATGGGTCAACTGGAGTATGAGAGTGCTTTGGAGTGCGGTCTACACTGATAGACTGTTTAGATGTTATGTGTCATTATGTATATATAGTACGATGGTCTTTACTTTTGATTATCATGTATGGTAAATCTCGAACTCTTATGTAGGATGGTATGTGTAAACCCCAACTTTTATACTTGATAGCGAGGTAGTATTTTATACTTGATAGCGAGGTAGTATGATAATAGATCCCCATATTTTGTCTTATTAGGGGATAGATGATAACATTTATAGTAGTATGCTATAAGATATTCATATATGATGTATTGATCATTGGCATATGAATATAAATGTTTTTATTAAATGTGTTATGTGTTATTTACATTGTGCATTAAAAAGATAAGTATTTAAAAGAATGTAATGAGATAATAATATTAAGTTTTCTTTAATATACAAAAAATGCCACCAAAGACGTAGACAACCTGTTCAAGCTACTTAGGAAGAATCCGTAAATAATGAGGGAGATTTGAAAGACCCAGTATAGAGATTGGTAAAATTATTAGAAGATGTTTTTTAGGGGAGAAACCTGAAACCAGTGAATCCAAACCCAAATCCCCCAACAACTTCAATAACTAGCTTTAAAGATTTTAAAAATGTAGGACCCTTGGAGTTTAAGGGCACAACTTATCCGATTAAAGCCAAATTTTGGGTTAAAGAAATGGAGAATGCTTTCGCCATTGCTCATGTGGGAGATGATCAGAAGATAGCTTTTGCCACGTACATGATGAAGGGATAAGTAAATTTCTGATGGGAGGCAAATCAACAGAGAGTGGGAGAAGGAATTGTGTCGCATGAGAGGTTTAAGGAGTTATTCTTCAAAAATTATTTTTCTAAGAGCATGTAGAATAGAATGGAGGTTAAGTTTTTAGAGTTGAAGCAGGGAGAGATGTTGGTGGCACAATAAACAACCAAATTTAATACACTTGCATGCTTTGCTCCACACCAGGTGGATATGGAAGAAAGAGACTCGATGTTTTGAGCAAGGGTTAAAGCCATAGTTGTATAGTAAAGTATCTGTTTTTCAAATCGATTACTTTGGAAGTCTATAGGAAAAAGGACATTATAGCTGAGAGAGAAAGTGAGGCCTTAAGTCAGTATAATATGGAGAAGAAAAATAAGAAGAGTGTGAGAGATAACCGAGGTGGAGGTAGTAGTTGAGGAAGTAATTTGGAAAAGAAAAAGTAGGATAGTAACACCAACAATAACAATAATCAATCTGGTAGTAGGCAAGGGAATTCTAAGAAAATAATTAAGGCTTGTTCAAAGTGTGGGAAGAAACATTAAGGGGAGTGTTGGAAAGGACGAAACAACTGTTACAACTGCGGTCAAGAGGGGCACATTTCACCAAATTTCCTAAACCCGAAAAAGATCTGAGGATGCTTTGCGTGTGGATCAACAGACCACCAGATTAAAGACCGCCCGAAGAAGGTGAACAACGGAGGAAGTAACAACAAAGGAAGGAATAATAAGGCGATGATTGGGGGATCTGCTCAAGAAAATTAGCCAATTGTGAGAACTTTCAACATGAAGGTCCAGGATGCGGTAGCTTCGAAGGACGTTGTATCAGGTATTATTCCGATCAATAACATAAATGCATATATGTTATTTGATTTGGGTGTTACTTGTTCATTTGTATCTGATGAATTTGCACGACATTTAAATTTACCCCCATAGCGATAAAATAATCCTCTAAACATAGAAGTCACAAACAAAGAAGTAATCCCCATATAATTTATACATAAAATTATTGCACAGAGATTAGGGGACACAAGTTATCGATATATTTAATCCCTATAAGATTGGGAGAGCTTGATGTGATATTAGGGATGAGCTAGTTATATAACCATGGGATAGTGATTGACTGTCAAAAGAAAAGTGTGAACCTTCATATTCTGACTCAGTCTAAGATAGTATTTTATGGTAGCACATTGCCTAGGAAATCTTGCTGCTTAACGATGATGCAGGCTAATAAGTTGTTAAGAAAGGGATACGTTGGTTATCTAGCCCATATTGTAGATACTTAAAAAGTAGGAGTAGAAATGGGTAGTATACTTGTTGTGTGAGAATTTTCGGATGTATTTTCAGACAATTTTCTCAATCTACCTCTAGAAAGGGAAATTGAGTTCGTAACAGATTTAGTGCCAGGAACGGTATCGATTTCGAAGGTTCCATATCAAATGGCTCTTGTTGAGATGAAGGAATTGATGATACAATTGTAGGATTTGCTTGACAATGGATATATTTAGCTGAGTGTGTCTCTATGGGGAGCACCAGTTTTGTTTGTCGAAAAGAAAGATGAATCGTTATGACTTTGTATCAACTATCGAGAGTTAAACAAAGTGACGATCAAGAATAAGTATCCGTTACTAAGAATCAATGATTTGTTCGATCAACTGAAAGGAACAAGATGTTTTTCAAAGATAGATTTGAGAATGGGATATCATCAATTAAAAGTGCAAAAAGAAAACATACCAAAGACAACATTTATGACCCGATATGGACATTACGAGTTTTTGGTGATGTCATTTGATTTGACTAACGCACCGATAACCTTTATGGACCTGATGAACCAAGTTTTCATGACCTATTTGGAGAAAATTGTGGTAGTTTTTATTAATGATATTTGATCTATTTGAAGACAAAGGAGGAACATGCAGAACATTTGAGGGTGGTGTTGGAGACATTGAGGAGAGATAAATTATATGCGAAGTTTTCTAAGTGTGAGTTTTGGTTGAAAAGTGTATAGTTTTTGGGACATGTAATTGATAAAGATAAAGTATATGTGGATCCTACAAAGGTGGAGGCGGTGATTAATTGGGAGCAGCCAAAGATGCTTATAGTAGTGCATAATTTCTTAGGACTGACAGGATACTACCGAAGATTTATGCAAGATTTCTTGAAGATCGTGACACCGTTGACCAATCTAACAATAAAAACAGTGAAGTTTGTATGGACAAAAAAGTGCGAAGAGAGTTTTAGAGAGTTGAAGAAGAGGTTGAGCGAAGCGCCTGTATTATCATTACCGGATAGTAGGGAGGTTTTGTAGTGTTTAGTGAAGCGTAACACCTCTTGGTTATGTATTGATGCAGTATAGCAAGGTCATTGTGTTCGCGTCACGTCAGCTGAAGGAGTATGAGAAAAGATACCTTACTCACAACCTAGAGCTAATGGCTATAATTTTTTGTGTTGAAAATTTGGAGGCATTATATTTGTGGAGAGAAATATGATATATATATATATGGACCATAAGATTCTGAAATATATCTTCACATAGAAAAAGTTGAACATACAGCAAAGAAGATGGTTAGAGTTGATAAAAAAGTATGACTGCTAGATACTTTATCATCCAGGGAAAGGGAATATAGTAGCAGATGCGCTAAGTAGAAAGGGTAAGGAGAAATTGTCAATGTTGACAGCTCAGGAAGAGCTCATAAAAAAATGGAAACGCTGGAAATAGAGGTGAGGGGATCAAAAGAATGCAAGGAGAAATTATTTGTGATGGAGGCTCGTCCAATGTTTTTGGACAAAATAAAGGAAGCCTAAGAGAGAAATGAGAAGTGTGAACGAATAAGAAGAATGATTGCAGAAAATGAAGAAGAAAAATTTCAATTGAATAAGGATGGGATTTTAAAATTTGAAGGAAGAATGTGGGTGCCGGTAGAACCCGAAGTAAAAGAGGACATTTTGCAAGAGATTCATAATTTAGCGTATTCAATTCATCTAGGCAGTTCAAAGATGTATCGAGATCTTCCCCAACACTTTTGGTGCCCTAACATGAAGCGGGATGTTGCAAAATATGTCAGTAAGTGTCTTACCTGTCAGAAGGTGAAAGCAGAGCATCAAAGGCCAAGTGGTATACTTCAATCGTTGGAGATACCAGAATAGAAATAGGAGCACATCACTATGGACTTCGTGGTAGGACTTCAAGTCACTCAGAAAGGGTATGATGTGATATGGGTCATCGTGGATAGATTGATAAAATCAGCACACTTTTTGCCCATTAAGGTCCGATTTAATCTCAATCGGCTAGCAAAATTATATATAAAATAGATTGTTTCACGACACGGGGTGCCGGTATCGATTGTTTTTACTAAGATCCACTCTTTATGTCAAATTTTTGGAGAAGTTTACAATAGAGAATGGAAACACAGTTGAAACTGAGTACTGTATACCATCCGCATATAAATGGATAAAGTGAAAGAACTATTCAGACTTTGGAGGACATGCTCAAAGCCTGTGTAATGGACTTCAAAGGAAAATGGGACAATCACCCACCTCTTATCGAATTTTCTTTTAATAACAGTTATAATGCAAACATTGGCATGCCATGATATATACAAAGCTTTTTATGGAATAAAATGCAGAACGCCTTTATGTTGGGACGAGGTAGGGAAACGTCGACTTTTTGGGCCATAATTAGTTTAACAGATAGTTGAGGTTGTGAAGACAATAAGAGCTCGACTAGTTACAACCCAAGAACGGCAGAAGAAATATGCAGATCTACACCGTTAAAGCCAAGATTTTGAAGTTGGTAGCTATGTGTTTATGAAAGTATCTCTCTAGAAAGGGAAAATAAGGTTTGGGAAGAAATGGATATTAAGTCCAAGGTTCATAGGACCATTCGAGATACTAAAGAGAATAGACAAAGTGGCGTATGAGGTAGCTTTGCCTTCTGAACTAGAGCATATCCACAATGTGTTCCATGTTTCAGTGTTTCGACAATATAAGCTAGATTATAAGCACATGATATCCTATGCACCCATTCAACTAGAGAAGAATTTGACGTATGAGAAAATTCCTGTACAATTAGTGGATAGAAAGTAACAAATATTAAGGAATAAGGTTATACCTTCTGTAAAGATAGTATGGCGTAACAATAAGGCCGAGGAGGTTACATAGGAGTTAGAAGATAAGATGAAGAGAGATTACCCCCACTTGTTTATATAACTTTGTACTGATTCCGAGGACGGAATCTTTATAGGGGAGAATGTGATAACCAAGAAATTTGTACATACTTATATTAATGGAAATAAGAATTTTTTTTGAAAATAATTGTGTACACTTATGTGTCTACATGTGTTATAAAATTAATAATTCAAGTAAATTGAATTATTTATACGACAAATAAGAAAATTAAGTGATGATAATGGTGAGCTTAAATTATAATTAATTTAAGCATATATAATATGCCTTGTGTGGTATAATGGTTAAAATTGATTAATTAATTAATTAATTGTGAGATGACTAGGTAATATCTTGGATTAATGAGGGTAATTGAATTAAGCCCAATGTGAATATTATGAGCTCACATGAATTACTGTGATATGGTCCAATGTGCTAGAAATTAAAATTCAATTGTGGAAGGTTGCTAGAATTAATTAATTAGCCCAATGGAAATTGGGCATAACCCAAATTAACTTAAATTAGTAGGCCCAATGAAATATAATAGGATAAGTCCAATGTGAATGCTAGTTGGGGGTGTGTGTGTGTGTGAATAGTACAAATTTTTTTTTATCTTATGTATATAGAGACCCCATATCCAACCCCTCCCCCCTGATGGCCTAAATGTAGATTTTCTACCTCCATGAGCCTTGTGAGATATAATAATTATGAGAAGTATGGTTTATTTCCTAAAAATGGGGGAATTAGTACACCTTTTTACCAAATTCCCTTTTTCCTTTGGATAATAACTAGTTGGTTATATAAAATACATGTATTTATACATGTATTGTTTCAAGTATTTGTATCTTGGATTTGGCTATAAATAGGAGTTCATAAGACATTTTACAAAGTTACTTAAAATTTCTAAGTGTTAGTCTTAGAGAGAAAACAAGGAAGCTTGGGAGAAATTAAGAAAACTAAAGGAGGCTCTTTCAAGTTGGTGATTCAACTAAGGAATAAAGTGGATTGCTACCTAATATTCATCTCTAAAAGAAAAAGAGCATCAAGAAGGTATAATCTCCTAACCTTAAAATTTATAAGTTAAACTTGTATATGCTAGTATATTTAGTTTGTAAGTTAGATATGCATGTTTGGTTGTGGGAGGAATTTTTTGTGGGAATCATGATGGATTCCAAAAGCATAAGGAATGATTTATGAAGGAGAAAAAAATGAAAAAATGAGATTTGGTACAAAATGAAATAAAATTTGTAAGTTATTTGCATGGTCTAAATATTGTATGTTGTAGATCTATGAAATATGAAAATATTTCCAGTGGAACAAACAAAAACAGAACTAAAATAGATTTATGGTAAATTTTCTTGTAAAACATGTCAAAATAAAATAATTTTTGGTTAAATGAATATTTTTAAAAATAATTTTAAATTTTGAATATTGTAGATTTATGAGTTTATAAAAGAATGAAACTGATTTGAGTTCATTTGAATGTAAATTGTAACGACCCCGAAATTCGACCTATTTTATTATCTTAATTCTCATGTTTATTAAACATTATTTTCCTTACGTCCAAATTTCGGTTCGTTAATAAATCTTTAATCTCCTTCTTTAATCCAATAATTGATTTTAAAATCATCAATTATCAATTTTTCGGTATAAATTTTTCTTTTTCTCGATTCAATCGTTGTATTAAAATATTTGGATGTTTAAAATCTTTACATCTGGATCCTAGTCCCTGGATCGCAACCTTAACTTTTTCTTTCTTTTACACATATCATAAAACTCATCATTTAAAATTTACTGTTATTTATTTTCATACAAATATTTCTTGTTGCGTCATTCATAATCAAACATATAATAATTTCTACCATAACAATTATCCTGACCAATCACAGTTCATAATTGAACTTTTATCATATCTAGATTCAACTTATATATACATACAATTCATCACAGTAAATTAACAAATCCCTCACATTGATTTATAATATTAACAATATAATAATCACGTTTTCTACCTTCTAGGCAATTCATCTCTAACATAACCCAATATTCTTGAATTTCATTTATTTCCTGCAAAAATGTTTATTAAACAAGTAATGAGCACAGCGGCTCAGCAAGTTCAACAGTTCATGTTTCACGTAGCACATACCTTAACATGCTTGGTATGTGTCATATATCATGTGCTTGTGCTTCAACTATAGTAATATATCTCATATCATTGCACAAAGAACACATTGTGGTCATATTAAACACGTATCACATAGCACATAATTTGTATGCATTTAAAACAAGAATTGCATATCATAATAGTTCAACATTTAACATAAAAGGGACTAAAGAACTTGCCTGAACGTCCAATTACTAAATTGATAGCTCGTACCCTTTACTCGATCAACCTATGATCATAAAATAATCAAATAATAATTATTTATCTCTTTATGATATTAATTTATTTAATTAATATCATCTCTGGGCCAATTATTAATTTATATGGTTAATTATATTAACCTCGTCCTTTAAAATATTAACATAACTTAATATTTAATGCCTTCACTACGGACAACCCGGCTCATCGGATAAAATTTAACATATTTGGTTGCCCGAAAATTTTATTTAAACATTTTCTAAATTATAACCTTATTAGATTAATATTTAAACATTTAAATATTAATCTCCAATATTTAATATTTTTACAAAAATATTAAATTTAATGCCCAAACATCATTTCTATATTTTTAGTATTTTTCTATAATTTTTAAACAATTTTTTAAACATTTATTTCATTAAAAACCACTTCTGAGGGCATTTATGTAATTTCCGCGGTCAAAGGGACAAAATTGGCATTTTCCGGAAAGCTCAGGGGCATTTACGTAAATTCCGCAACGTTAGGGACATGACTGGCATTAACAGAAAAGATTAGGGGCATAACCGAAATTTCGCGTGGCCAAAGGACACGCTGGGTATTCACCGGAAAGGCCAGGGGCATTTTCGTACTTTTTTTCCAAAACGCGGTCGCGCAATGCGCGGACCATCCCTGTCGTTCCAAAACGACGTCGTTTGTTGGGCCGTTCCGGAAACTTCTTTCGCGCATGGCGCGACCTGCCTACACGCCAAAAACGGCGTCGTTTTTGTGAGGATCCGAATTTCCAGGATTTCTTTAAGAATATTAAATAAGAATTTAATTGATAAAATCATCAAAATTGTTTAATTTATTTATGAAATAAGTAATTTAAAGTATGAAAAGGAATTTAATTGTTAAGTTAAATGTGTATTAAGATGGTGATGAATTGTGTGGATTTAAAATAATTAAAAAGTAAATAAATTGTTTAAAAACAATTTATGAGGAATAAGAGAATTTTGGTTAAATGTACAATAAATTGTACAATAAAATGGTTATGAAAATGCAGAAATTATAATTTAATTAAGGCTATGTGGTAATGTGAAATGCAGGAGTTAGATATGTATATATTTATATATATACATTTATATGTATGTGTTATGTTTAATTGATAAAATTATAAATTTCATTAATTATGAAAATTAAGGGATTAATAATTAAATTAATCCAAGAATTTATGAAAAGCTAATGAAGAAGTTTGTAAAATTGTAGTTATCGATTTTAGAGTTTATCAAGAATTTTGGAAGAAGTTTAGAAATTAGTGGAGAAGGAAAGGTAATTATATAAATTATATAATAATAATTATATGGTTTATATAAGGAAATTAAAATAAGGTATGAAGAAAATAATAATTATATAGATTATATAAGAATAATTATGTAATTTATATAAGGTGATTAAATGGAATAAAGTGGGAAGAAATGAAGAAATTATTTAAAAGGAGAATGTAATTATATAAATTATATAATATTAAATTATATAATTTATATATAAAGAAATTAATATTAATATTAAAGAAATTGAATAATAAATTAGAAAAAGGAATGTTTTAAGTTATTAAAAATTATATTTATGTATAATGAAATTATTATGACTTTTATGAAGAATAATATTTCAGAAACGAGAACATGTTAGTGTAACATGTTGTCCAAGTAACGGAGTGAAAAATTATGAAAAATAATTTTTATATGTCCTATGAATTATTTTATGATTTTTGGAGGTATAAATTACCTCATATAATTACATGCATGGCATTATGCGTGTACAAAATTTGTTAAGTAAAGCACCCAAAAATGGTATAAATATTAATAATAAATCATGTTATGATTTTTAGTAAATTAAAATAAATATTTTATATACACTATATAAAATATTTATTACACGAAATGATTACGTAAGGTATTAAATTAATTATTTATGCATGAATTGTGGCGTTGGAATTTTCGAGAAGTAAGAAAGGTGGTGGAAGTTTTGGTGTAATCCAAATTGGTTAAGTGAGTTTTATATATAAAGGAAAGAAAAGAGAAGAAAGAAAAGCAAATAAAAGAAAGCAAAAAGAAAATAAAACAATATCACTCTCTCTTGCTATATTTCTTCCCCATCCGACACCACCATGCCGCCACCCGTGTACCACCATAGCCGACCAAGAAGAAGAAGATAGTTGAAGCCTCAAAGGAAGGTTTACAAGTGTTTGGAAGGTATAAATATTAATTTATATTATTTATTATGTATTTTTAGTGGTAAATTAATGTTGTGGAAAAATTATAAATAATTAGTATAATTATTTTAAATAATTTATAGATATATATCTATAAATTATGTGATTTTTGGAATTATTATGTGGTAGAAATTGGGAGCAAAAATGGTAGAAAATGGTTAAATTTATGCATGGCTGGTATACTGTGCGGGAAGAAGAAAGAAAAAAAAGAAAACTGAACAGGGCCGCGCATTGCGCGCGGCTGAAAGTGGCACAGGGCCAAAAACGACGTTGTTTTTGGGCGTGTCGGAGAGAGTCCCGCGCCTTGCGCGGAAGCTTCAGGAAGAAACATGAAACGACGTCGTTTTGGCGTCGGCAGAAACAGTCGCCGCGCATTGCGCGGGCTACCGGCACGGCTGGAAATTATCAGCGTGCCCTTGGTCTTTTACGATAATACCCGTTGTGTCCTTGGACCATCGAAACTACGAAAATGCCCCTGGACTTTCCGGTAAATCCCGGTTATGTCCTTAACGTTGCTAAAGTTACGGAAATGCCCCCGGCCTTTCCAAGAAATGCCGAATGGGTCCTTAAGGTGCGGAAATTACGGATAAGCCCCTGAGCTTTTCTGTTAATGCCAATTGTCCCTTTGACCGCGAAAATGACTAAAATGCCCCCAGAAAGTGATTTTAATGAAATAAATGTTTAAAAATTGTTTAAAAATCATAGAAAATTATAGAAAAATACTAAAAATATAGAAATGATGTTTGGGTGTTAAATTTAATATTTTTGTAAAAATATTTAATATTAGGGATTAATATTTAAATATTTTAAATATTAATCTAATGAGTTTAAAGGTTAGAAAATGATTAAATGAAAATTCGGACAACCAAATATGTTAAATTTTATCCGATGAGCTGGGTTGTCCGTATTAGAGGTATTGGATATTAAGTTAAACGAATATTTTAAGGAACGAGGTTAATATAATTGGCCATATAAATTAATAATGGGCCTAGAGATGATATTAATTAATTAAATTAATATCATAAGGAGTTAAATAATTATTATTTGATTATTTTATGATCATAGGTTGATCGAGTTAAGGGTTTGAGCTAACAATTTAAATAACTGGACGTCAGGCAAGTTCTTCAGTCCCTTTTTATGTTAAATGTTGGATTGTATGATATATAATTCTTGTTTTAAATGCATACAAATTATGTGTTACGTGATACGTGATTAATATGACCACGATGTGTATTTTGTGCAACGTTATGAATATATATGAGATATATTGCTATAATAGAAGCACAAGCACATGATGTATGACACACACCAAGCATGATAAGGTATGTGCTACGTGAAGTATAACTGTTGAACTTGCTGAGCCGTTGTGCTCATTACTTGCTTAATAAACATTTTTGCAGGAAAGAAATGAATTTCAAAAATATCAGATGATTAAAGACGGATAATCACAGAAGGTTGTGAACGTTATTGTTATATTTCAATAACATAATGTGAATACTATTGTTAAGTTTATAGTGTTATTTTGTATGTACATATATGTTGAATCCAGACAGGATAAGTCAAGTTAAATTTTGAACTGTGATTGTACTAGATAGATGTTACGATAGAAATTATTAAATGGCTTAGTTATGGATTATGAAATCAAGAATAATTTGTATGGATACGAACAATATTAAGTTTTGAATTTTGAGCTTTATGATGCATGTAAAAGAAAGAATAAGTTAAGGTTGCGATCCATGGGACTAGGATCGAAATGTAAGGATTTTAAATATCCAAATATTTTAATGCAATGATTAAAAGAAAAAGAAAAATTTATACCGAAAATTTAGTAATTGATGATATTGATATTAAATAATGAATCAATTTAGGTGATGAAAGATTTATTAACGGGCCGAAATTTGGACGTTAGGGAGATAATGTATCATAAATACAAAATTTAAAGGAATAAAGTTGGTCGAATTTCGAGGTCGTTAAAGTTGGTATCAGAGCTAGAGGTTATAAAACTTAGGTAAATGATACCTTAGGCTATAACCTAAGTAAGAAAGAGTATAGTTAGTTGCGTGTTCTGAAAATTCAAGCGTATAGTAAGCTCGTGACTCATGATTATATGGTGGAGCCCCTTTAGCGAATGGGCGACTATGGCCTGACTAGGACAAGCTCCTCAACCATATGATTATGGTAAGTTCCTGAGTCCAAATACGTGATAAGTTTGATGAACACGGGGGGATTAAAATAGAAAGATATAAGTTAAGAAATACAGATCTCAGATATTGGCTAAAGTAAAGAAAATATGAAAGATAGAAGATTATAAGAAAGAGATAAAGATGTTAATAAAGATCTGAACGAAGGTAGGGGATTGAGAAAATTCATGAGTAAGAATTAAGAATATACTTGAAAGAATAATTAAGATGATTCAAAGATGAATCACAAAGATAATCAGGGGACACCTGATTTAAGCAATAAAGGTAAAAGGAAATCTAAAGAGCATAGAAAGAGATCATAATAACATGATCAGGAATGGTAAGAAGATCGTACTACGATACGATCACGAGATAAGAGAAGCGAGTAAGAAGTAGGTTGTGAAGCAAGATCATGATGGGATCAAGTGAAAATGTGAAATAACAGAGAGACTTATTAATGGTCGAAAAGGCATATTTTAATGTTATAAAGAGATATGGTACTATGAAATAGTACAAGAAGAATTCAGAGAATGATGAGACATGAATGACAGAAGGGTTATGATAAAGGGTAGAAAGCTTGGGTACGAAATTTCAATTGAGAACTCATGTGGTGACTGAGTTGCACAATCCTTTGTATGGGCGGGGGATTTGTGTTTACTTAGTTATTATGTGATAATCATTGAAATATTAGAGTCGCGCTAAGAGTTTTTGATAGGTAATAATATTAAGTTTAGGCACGAGTTCTTAAAACTCATGCATGTGGTAAGTCCATGACTCATAATTGTATGGTATATTTGAGCCCCTCAGCATATGGATAGTCTTTGATTTGTTCTTAGACTACATATTGCTAGGACAAGCTTCTAAACTCATATTCTTGTGGTAAGTTTCTGGACTCATAATGTGTGGCAAGTTGGATGAACTATACGGGGGTATAGAAAAGTTGGAGTAGATAGAAATTTTAATACGATAAAGAATAATAGTCCTAGCAATAAATTTTGTAATTAAATGAAGAAGCAGAAAGTGAATGTTAGGGAATTTAGGATATTCCCACTCTTCTAGCTTTGCTAGATTTCGAAATTTTTGGCTTCAAGTTGATTTGGCACGTGTGTGCTTTGAAAAATATAAATGAATTTAAGCGATTTAAAAAGTGTCTATGCTACTTGTTTCGGCTAGACAAAAATATTTTAACATCAAAATGTATTTCAAAAGAATCATCCACGCACCTTTTTGCATATATATGCATTCTAAAATTACCACAAAATTATTCACAATTTTTCTACAAAATTATTCTAAAAATCACATAATTCATATATATGCATTCTAAAATCACCACAAAATTATTCTAAAAATCACATAATTCATATATATGCATTCTAAAATTATTTAGAATAATTATATTAATTATTCACAATTTTTCTACAAAATTATTTTATCTCTAATAATACATAAAATAAACTAAATTAATTGATTTATACCTTAAAACTCATTCCTTGAAGCTTGTTCCTTCCTCTTCATGGCATAAAACTTCCTCTCTCTTGGTGGTGCCGGCATGGTGGTCGGGTGGTGAGTGGTGGTGGCGTTGGATGGAAGAGAAAGAGAGGGTTTGTTTTATTTTTCTTTTCCTTTCTTTCTTGATTTTCCTCTTTCCCTTCTAATTCTATTTCTTTTATAGCCAACTCACTTAACCACTTTGAAAGCTCATAATAATTCCACCGCCTCTTACTTCCTTCCCGAAATTTCCAAAAATTTCCATAATTCATGCGTAAATAATTTATTTAATACATTATGTAATTATATCGTGTAATAAATATTTTATATAATATATATAAAATATTTATTTTAATTCACTAAAAATCATAACATGATTTATGAATAATTTTAATATCTCTTTCGGGTACTTTTCTTGACAAATTTTGTACACGCATAATGACATGCATGTAATTAAATGAGGTAATTTATACCTCCAAAAATCATAAAATAATTCATATGACTTATAAAAATTATTTTTCATAATTTTTCACTTCGTTACTTGGACAACATGTTACACTAACATGTTCCCGTTTCTGAAATATTATTCTTCATAAACATCATAAAAATTCCATTATAAATAAATATAATTTTTTAATAACTTAAAACATTCCTTTTTCTTATTTATTATTCAATTTCTTTAATATTTACAATAATTTCTTTATATATAAATTATATAATTTAATATTATATAATTTATATATTTACATTCTCCTTTCTTAATTAATTTCTTAAATTCTTCCATAATTATCAATTAATCAATAATTTCACATTTATTAACTCTCTCATTATTTTAATTCTCTTATATAAATAATTTATATAATTATAATTTCCTTTAAACATTACTTTAATTTTCTTATATAAATTATATAATTTATTATTATATAATTTATATAATTACATTTCTTCTCACTAAACTTCTAAACTTCCTCCATAATTCTTAATTAAAATTTAAAATCAATAATTACATCTTTACCAACTTTCTCCTTAACTTTTCATAAATTTACGGATTAATTTGATTATTAATCCCTTAATTCTCATAATTAATGAAATCTATAATTATCAATTAAACATTCACATATATATATACAAATGTATATATATACATATTCAATTTCTTCCATATTTCACATTATCACATAACCTCATTTAAAATCATAATTTATGTACTTTCATAACAATTTCATTGTACAATTTATTGTACATTTACATGAAATTTCTCTTATTCTTAATAAATTGTTTTTAACAATTTATTTACTTTTCAATTGTTTTAATTTAACACAAATCATCAACATCTTTGTACAGATTTAATTTATCAATTAAATCTCATCAAATATCTTAAATCATATAAAATATCTCAAATAATTTATTTAACAACCTTGATAATTTTATTAATTAAATTCTCATTTGATATTATTAAAGGAATCCTGAAAATTCGGATTCTCACATAAACTGAGCAAGTTATGAAAGATTGATTAAAAAAGGGTAAGGATCAACAAAATCAAAAATCTGCCTTGAACATTCTCCCTACCGCCAAGGCGCTAGTAGTAGTGTATTTCTCAGCGTCGAGGCATTGGGGTTATATTTTTTTTTTAAATTCAGATACAGCAACGGCCACTATCCCTTAGTGTAAATCAAGCGCTAGGGGGGGGGGGGGGGGGGGCTAGTCTTCTTAACCAGTTGACCAGGTTGGTCAAACCCAGGTTAAACTAGTTGGGTTGACCCGATCCGATCTGACCCAACCTAAATTAATGAGAAATAATAAATAAAATAAAATATTATTATATAAGTAAAATAATAATTAAAAATTATTTTATTTGTTAGTTAATTAAAATAATAATTAAAAATTATTTCTATTTGTGAGTTAATTAAAATAATATGAAACAAATAAAATAATAATTAAAAATTATTTTATTTGTGAGTTAATTAAAATAATACTAAAGATTATTTTAATTAATGTTAAGAATTACTTTAAACAATTAAAATAATATTAAATATTATTTTAATTGTGGTTTAGTAATGTATGAACAATTAAAGTAATAATAAATAGGCTTAAAGAATTAAGATAATATTAGGAATTATTTTAATTGTTAATTAATAAAGGATAAACAATTAAAATAATATTGAGAATTATTTTAATTGTATACTAACGAAGCATAATTAAAATAAGAGTTATGGTTACTTTGATTTGGAATTAAATAAATAAATAATAACTTAAATTATTTTATTTTTGAATTAATAAAGTGTGATCAAAGAAAATAATAATTGAATAATAGGGAGTCATAAATAAATAGAGTAAAGACACTTTATTGGTGAATACTTAAATGATGATTAAGAATAATGAAACAAATAGAATAATACTAAATATTATTTTATTTGTGATGATTAAGGAATGAATTAAAAAAAAATGAGAGACGATAATATTCAAACAAATATTGTTATTTGAGATTGCAATTTGTGAGTCCTAGTTATATAAAACTAGTAGTTAGATCGACTAGATCATTATGTAAAGGTTAATAAAGATTAATCGTTAGGTGAATATGATGAACATATGTTGTTCAAAGAATAAGGAGCTAAGCCGGATAAAGTTGAAGATTCAGACAAATACTCTAACTTGTACTCTTATTAAATCGTACAAGTAGAATCAATTGATGGAATAATTATTATTTATTTATAATTCTGAAGATTAAATTATATACTCTGAAACATGAATATATTCTTGGACAATTATTCGAACCCTGTTTGCAAATCTTGAACGTATTAACTGTCCCTAATTATATTGAAGAAGTATGTCTACGTCATTTGTATCGGCTAAACCAATTATAAGACTTATTGTTAAACAATCATAATTTCTTTGAGAAAGCTATCCAAACCAATTGTCTTGGCGTGGACTTTTATGATATACTGAGGTGAATAACTATTTTACTTCGGGAATTTGACACATGCGCAAATACCATGTTTAAGTGTTATACATAACATATGGTACTTTAGGCTGATCACCTCTTGTACTTGTTTATTATATGGGTTGTCGGTGATATACTATCAATTCTAGTAAGGTTCACGGTCCATAATGACATATCAATTTTGATTATTCATTAACTTGGAATTATCGAATTATTGATTTTCCTTTAAATATCAATATCCTTTGGTCCGTAGAGACTCTTCAGTATTGGAAATGATCAAATTTGGGAATTGTCGAGACTCTCTTTGTTCACAATCCAATTTCTAAATTCCTGAATTATTAATTACTGTTGCATTTTTCGAGATTATGAAACCTTATACACGAACGTTTACCTTTATTGCTTTATACTTGCTATACAAACCTATCGCTCATTCCTGCTTTTCTTAAATATTACAGTTAAGACTGAGCAAAGTACCGGTTGGAGAAAGGATAAGGGGAAAGGCAAAGCTACGGAGTAGCTTTGTTTTAAGTCTATGTTATTAGTTATTTGTACTAAGACTTATGGTTTTTGTTATGTTATGTTTAGTAACGGTTGCGAAACTTTGGACGCAAATATTTATGTTACATCAATGTATATATTTATATTATTCCACATTTAGTTGTTATTAGGATTTTGTACGAGATGTATCGTGAAGCATCAGATTCGAGGTACAAGTATCTGAATTTGGGGGCGTCACAAGAATGTCGTCGTGCAAAGCCTTATATTGAAGGAAGTATAGAACACCTTTATACTGGGATGAAGTTGGTGAACATCATCTACTCGGACCAAAAATCATACAGCAAACGGAAAAGACAGTTCGAGTGATCCCTAATAGGTTTAAAGTGGTGCAGGATCGACATAATAAATATACCGATCAAGATAGACAAAAGAGGGAGTTTGAGGTTAGAAGTTATGTGTTTTTGAAGGTATCTCCTTGGAAAGAAAATATAAGATTTGGTAAAAAAGAAAAATTGAGTCCAAGATTTATTGGCCCTTTTGAAATTTTAAGAAGAATGAGGGAAGGTGCATAAGAAGTTGCGTTACCTCTGGAGTTGGAGCATATACATAATGTATTTCATGTAATAGTATTACGACCATATAAACCAGATTACAAACATGCACTCGACTTGGAACCGATATAGATCGAGAAGGATTTGTGTTATAAGGAAGTTCATGTGCAAATAGTTTACAGAAAAGAACAGGTATTGAGGAACAAGATAATACCTTTAGTAAAGGAAATCTGGAGGAATCGGTAGCAAGAAGAAGCTAAATGAGAAATTAAAGAGGAAATGAAGCAGAATTGTCCCTATCTGTTTGAATAATTTGTAATGACGATTCCGGGGATGGAATCTGGGATCCCTATAAAGGAGGAGAATGTAATACCCTCGATGCACAAAAAATGTAAATGAGAAGTTCGTGTGTAAATTGAAAGTTGATATGAAATAAAAAAAAGACTGATTTCCTTATGTATCATAAACTAATAAAAAAAAATTGAAAAATCGACATGCAAAAATCAATGAGCGATAACACATGCAAATGGAGGCGTATGTAAAGGTGTTATGTATGGTTGGAAAGATGTTAAGCCATGAAAGAATACTTGCAAGTAAACATAGTCAAATGTTTAAACTAATTTCCAAGCTAGGTCAAAGATTCAACAAGACCAAAAGACTTGGTCAATTTTTCAAATTTTCCAACTAATCTAGCAATTAATAAAATAGGAAAAATGAAGAAAACTAAATTAGTCACGTGGAAAGTATGATGGGGGTAGGCCACTTGAGGATAAGGGAGCTAAGATTTTTTTAGAGAAACTTCAAGAATACTTGACCCAAAATTAACCAAACTTATTATATAAACATATAAGCATAATTGCTAATTAAGAAGTAAGAGAGAAGCACAACACTTAAGAGAAAAAAAGGGAGCTAGCCATGGAAGATTCATAGAGGAAGTGAGAGTGAGGAAGAGTAGAGAAAAAATTAGAAAAGAAAAAAAAACAGGGAAGGAAGCAAGAGAAGAAAAACTAGAAGGTATATTTCTAAACTTTCTTTTTATTTTTGTACATATTGGTTGCTATGCATAGGAAAAAGAATCGACTCAAAACTCCTTATAGATTGTCTGCAAAAAAATCTTAGAAGCAAATTGGTTCAATATGCCAAAAACTGACATATAGATTATGATTGGGATTTTGTGCGAACTTTCTAGACTCGTGTGTATAGAATTTTTATATAGTGTGTATAGAATTTTTATATAATATAAAAAGCAAAGTTGTAGATACTGAAGTTGTCTACCCATGTATGTAAGAATCAACCAAAAACAATTTGTAGGTTATTTGTTATGATTTTTCTAGATAAGTAGGGTAAAGTTGAAACTGAAATAGGGCAAATTTTGTACTTGTTTTTGTGAGACCTGTGTAATGTTGTGTGTACAGAATTTGCAAATGGTATAAAAATTGAAATTGTAGCGCCATAAGTAATATAAACATCCCCATAAGTTTCGTCAAATTCTACCTACTAGGTTAATTGTTATGATTTTTCTAGTAACAGGGCCAAAATCAAAATTTTGAGAAAACTTTAAAACTTTAAAACTAAAAATTGTAATTTGGGATCTGGTGATTTTTGAGATTATGGAACGCGTAAAATATATTATACATATATTTAAGTACAAAAAATGAAAAAATCTTGAAATTTATGTCAAATATTAATAATTTATGCAAATTTGGACAGAAAAGATTAAGTGGAAAAGTAGTAAAATAATTAAGAAGAATCTAGTTAGAAAATTTCAGAAAATTTTATGAAATTCTAAAAATTGCAAGGTAAAAGAAAAAAGGTGATAAATGAGTATTTAAGGTAAAATTGAATATTTAAGCATGTAAGAAAATATCCAATTTCAAGAAGTTGGAAAAAAATGTTAAATACATTTTTCATAATAAATAAGTTAGAATAAAACTTATAGAACTCAATTAAGGGTAAAAATATAATTTGATGGATTAAATCACGAAAATAGTATAAAATGATAATTAAGTTGCAATTGTAATACCCGATATATTCTAAATTAAGAATTTGGGTAATTATTGACTAAGAATAAAATCATTATAAATGAAGAAATGATAAATTAATACTTTTGGCCTTCATGAATAATGTAGGTTAGTTGAGGATAAAATTATTTCAGATAGATAGTAATAATCAAAGATCAGGCAAGTTTTCTAAACCTTAAGCAATATTAATCTTTTGTTTCTGGTCAAGTTTACCTGAATTATGAATTTCATTCCAATTAATTGCAGTTATGAGAATTTTCATATCTTGCAATATTATTAAATCCCAAAATATATTTCTTTGTTTAGAAGTATATTAAACTTTGAGTTATTCATGATAAAGAGAAAGCTATTTGTTTTGGCTTACTCTAAAATTTAAGATTTAAAATTAATTTTCAAACCAAATTATTTTGGGACAGAATCCTAGACTTAGATGAACAACCCTATCTTATATATATAGGGGATGTTATTGTCGAAAAATCCGACTTGAGAATATTAATATTATGTATAACATAGGGTACGATATGCTAATCCCCTAAATTACGTATAGATAGTTTTTTAGTCTTTGCGATTGTTAAACATTTATGGAGAGTTCGCAATTTTTATAAATATTGGACATTTATGTTCATGGTCCTTATGCCCACTCAGCTCAGAGAAGAAATTTATTGATTCCCGTCGCTTTATTCTTGTTTGGTTAATTGTTCAATTATTTAAATATTCTCATTCAGTTATTTATTTTAGTTATTTCTATCATTCTAGTTGCTTTTATATACTTGCTGAACAAACTTGTTGCTCACCCTTACGATTATCTATATTCCTTGTAGATAGAGACGACATAGTAGAACGGTCCCAGTCCAAAAGTAAGGGAAAAGAAAAATTAAAAGAAGAATATAGTTGTAGATAAATTATATGTTATGTATTAATTGTATAATATTAATAGTTGCTCGTAAATAATAGTAAGGTAGAAGACCGGGGATGTATTATGTACATGATATAAATTATGTAATAAAATAGTAAATATTAGGTAGTGTAGTGTGTAGTGACTACTGTATCTGAATTATCGAGTACTTAGATATAGGGGCGTCACACACAATCATACCCAATCCATGAAAGGGTATTTGATATGATCTAAACCATCAATCTGTGTGCTGGTATTGTTATTTTGAGAGCCAACAATGCCCCAACTGTAATAACCCGAATATTTAACAATATTTATTTTAATGAAAATATTGAGGAGATTAATAAAGGTGGTAAAATTTAAAAAAACCTAGTTCTGTGAGAAGGGTGAAAATAGATGGATAATTTTTTTTCCTATGTGTTAGTAAGAACCTGGGAGGTTCAAGTTTTGTAGAAACCTGAAAATTTTCTCTTGGAGCAGAGATGCCTTAGAGGGGCGAGTAAATCAGTCATTAACTTAGGATGCGATTAGTGACTCGATAGATAATGGAATTATAATAAAGATAATTCGCTAGGGTAAAACAAGGTAGTACGATACATTTAAAAATTCGATGAATTATTTGATGGATAAGATAAGCTAGGTTGTTGCGGTAATTCGATTTAAGCCAACCTAGTTGAAATGAACCTAACAATTTAATAATGTTATAAATAAAATTTTAAATTTTAAATTAATGAATTAATGAAGGGTGATCATTGCAAACCCTAGGAAAGGGTATTATGAATATTTAAATATTCGAGAATTTATTTTAAGGTTGTTTCGATCAAATGGGTTATTAACTAATGAACAAACTTAGGAAATTAATATCGAGCGAGTGGTATGTTGAGAAACCCAAATTAGGATTCAATTAGGCTTAATTAGGGCAAGTCTAATTGGGTTATGTAAATTAATTAATATAATTATTAATTAATAATAACTATGTGAAATATTAATAATATTAATTAATAGTTCAACTAGTAGTTAAATACTAGTAGGCTAGCTCATACTCCCTCCGTCCCAAGATAAAAGTCCTCTATTAACTTTTGCGGACCATTTTTAAAATTAATAATTAAACATATATATTTAGATTTTCAAAAAAATAAATATTGAGATTAGTACTAAATTAGTATGTAGTTTAAATGTTTATAAGCTTTATATATATATATATATATATATATATATATATATATATATATATATATATATATATATAAGAATAATAAAAGATATTGATTTGAAAAATGGTCAATTTGACCATAAAAGTCAATAGAAGACTTTTATCCTGGGACGGAGGGAGTATATTATTTTTAAACAAGTCCACTTAATTAATTAAGTATGAATTTGTATGTTGGTTGTATTAATTTAATTAGGTAAGCCCAATGATTTATTTAAATTGGGAGACTAATAAATTAATGTTTAAGCCCAATGTTGGTAAATTAATTTGGTGTTATAGTAACCCAACCAAGATGAATAGTAAGCCCAAACAATTAAATTGAAAGCCCAATTTTTGATCCAAATTAAAAGCTTTTAGAAGAATTTTTATTTTGCAAGTTAACTAATAAAAATAAATCAAAAATTGGGGCAATGTTGAGAAAAAGTGTGGAATACTCGACCTTTTTTGGCTAGAATTTGTAGAATGCTTGAAGTCCAATTTATATGCTTACAAGGTGTGTATGTATAGGTTGGCTCCACTATAAATAAATCACTTGGTTCATTGGCTAAGAGTTTAAAAAGTTGCAAGAGAGAGCTTTTATATTGGTGCTAGTGAGTTGGAGTGAATTCCAAGTGAGTCGAGTAAAATAGTGAATAAACTAATGAGTTAACTCAACCGAGTCGAGCCACTAGTTATGCTTGTTATGTGATTAAAATAAGAAATAAATGGTAAAAATACCATCTTTATGTTCTTTAAGTCTAGATCCATGCTAGATATGTTAAATAGGTGTTTCGTGGATTTTTGGTATGGATCCATAAGCATTTATGTGAAAAAACTTAGCAAAAGTTGTAAAATGATGTTTACCGAAAAACTAAAAATCTAGTAGCCTCATTCCCAGAATTACTGTTCATGATTCGTAAGTCGGAATCATAATCCGTCATTTATTTATACTAGATCTTGAAGTTATGTAAATTCTCCAACTTGAATGACTAAAATCCGATTTAAAACGAGTGAGATATGATTTTTCTACTCAAACACTCCATTGTCGAAAGTTTTGCGTGAACAGTCCGGTTTTAGGCTATTTTCAGTGGTCAAATCATGTCCGAAAAATTAATCCGATAATTGAAAATTATAGTTCGGGAAGTCACGATTCCAACAATATAAAGTAGAGCTTAATCGGAGTTATAGAACTCAAGTTATTAAAGTTTTAGTGAAAGACCCCAAAATTGGACAAAATTAAAACCTACTGCCGGGTTTTTTTTTCCGGTGAACTGGCCGGAGCATTCCGGCGGCCGGTTCACCCATTTTTCGGTTGGTTCCGGCGACGGCCCAAATTGGAAAGTTGCTTGGAATTTCGCTTACTATATTCTGGTATTTAATGGTATTTTTATAATGTCAGTAGCTATTTTTCATAATTATTGAATGATAAAAGCTTACTAAATGTATGAAAAATAATAAAAAGCATTTATGGTGAGATATGTATTATTTGAAGTGTTATATGTATTGTGACAGTATTATTTCCGAAAATTTGTATTTTTCATATTATTTATGGTGTAAATGTATACTAATTTGTGACAGCCTAGCTAATACATCAAGAAAATTATAAATAAATTATTATTAAATCTTAAATATATTCTTTATGTATTTAATAATAATATCAACATGTTTGGAGAAAATAAATAAATTATTTATTATTTAATTAGGTATTAAATAGTAAATAAAGGAAAGTAAATAACTAATTATTCTTTAATTAATATTAAATAATAATTAGAGTAAGATAAAGATTTTAAACTTTAATTATTTATTATTTAATAAGATTAAATAATAAATAAAGAGAGTTAGGTAATTATTATTTAATTAACATTAAATAATAATTACAGTTAAGTAAAGTTGATAACATAATTATTTATTATTTTATTTAATTAAGAGTAAATAATAGATAAAGATAATTAATTAATTAATTATTATTTAATTAATATTAAATAATAATTAAAGAGGATTAAAATTAATTAAGTATTATTTAATTAAGGATAATTAATTAATTATTATTTAATTAATATTAAATAATAATTAAAGAAGGAGTTAGTAATAAAATTAATTATTTATTAAAGATTAGATAATAAGTAAGGATTTAATTAATTATTATTTAATTAATATTAAATAATAATTAAAGGAGATTAAAAGTTTACAATTAATTATTTATTATTTAATTAAAGATTAGATAATAAGTGAGTAGAGTTAATTAATTAATTATTAAAGGAGGATTTAATTAATAAAACTAATTACTTATTATTTAATTAAATAATAAGTAGGGATAAGTAATGTAATTAATTTTTATTTAATTAACATCAAATAACAATTAAAGAAGGTTATTAAAAGTAAGTTAATTATTTATCATTTAATAATTGATTAGTGATAAATAAAGGGAACTATTAGCACATAAATAATTTAGTTTTGTGCAACTACAAATAAAGATAATTAAAGGTATTAAAATAATTTTAAATAAATTGTTTAGCACTTAATTAATCATATTGATGTCTATTTAAAGTGTTATTTAATAATTAAATAACATTATAAATTATTACTAATTGATAGTAAGAGTTTAAAATATTATCCAAGGCGGGTAATATTATGATAAATCATCGAGTTAAATGATGTGATTAAGTTAAACAAAGGGTATGGTACATTAGTGACTAATTAGTTATTCGACCTAAATAGAAATAAGGTCCAGGCATTAATGCAGTGATATTAATAAATGTCAGAACTGCATAGTTTGTACAAAAGATTTACGGTGTTGAATATGAAATAGTGAGTCAAGTCAACGAGAGACTAAAATATGAAATTAACCCTATTGATTTAAAAGGGGACGATAAGAAGAAATAAATATATTTAAAGATTTAGTATTGAGTCAAACTGTGACTGATATTGTGCACCGTTGATCTCACATACTGTATAGGTGATACAAGAAACGTAAAAGATTAGCGTAAGCTGGTTATACAAGTCCAGACAAGTTTTTCAGAACGTGTTGCATTATGTGCCTAATTTAGAATACTATAAAATTATTATATGTGCATATGTTATTATGTGCAATAATCTGGTAATGTGCTTTTGTGATACAAGTTGAAATAAATTGTTGATATACAGTAGATGATTAAGTTGATTGTTCTATATATATATTGAACTATATGAAATTGTAAATGACATGCATGAATAGCATGAATCATTAAGTAAATACAAAGCATGATATGCATGAGATATGTAGTCATTGCAAAGCATGAAATGCACGAAGCATGATGAAATATGTTTATGTGTTATGTGAAACTGTTAGACTTGCTGAGCCGTCGTGCTCATTCTTACTTAAAATAAAACATTACAGAGCAGCTTGGGAAAGCGGATTATTCTGGTAGAGGCGGATGAAGATTTACTAACGAGTCATTAAGATTGAAGTGTAGGTGCCTTTATAGTAAAACTTGCGATAGATTAAATTACCTTCCTTGTGTAATATTTGCGATTAGGTAATGTTTTAATATGCTACAGAATAGCAAACCTAAATGTTGAAAGAACATGTATAGATTATTTAAGATCGTTGCAGATGTTGTCCTTTATGTATAAGGATAATAGATAGGGTAATTGAGTCAATATACATATGATCTCAAAGTTGTAATAGCATGTTTAAAGATTGCGATTCTAGAATGGAATAGAGTTGAAGGTTGTATTTAAACGTACCGTTTGTATTCATTTAAGGTTTAATACTTAGATTATAGTAATAATTGTATTAACTTATTGTTTATGAGTTTAACATAATTAGTTTAAACTCAGGATTGAGGTTACTTTTAACGAACCAGATCCGGGGTCGTTACACCAACGCCTCACACGCCATGGCAGCTTTTCCATGGACTGGGTGGATTTCACATATCATCCTTCCCCTATAGTAGACATTAAGAAAATATCCAAATTCTCACTAACAAATATCAGTTATGCTTGAACATTCATAATATATACCCCTGGGCATACCATTTAGCCAGTTGTCTTGCCACGCGATACCTTGCCCGCACAGGTTGAGTGTCAAAGTTAAGTCTTGGTACGCTGTCTGGCCATCCATCATGCCAAACTCACGTCAACCCATTAAGGGGCTAACAATAATAGTATTTGTATAATTTATTAGTCATTTATACTAAACCATTCTTAATTGTATATATAAAAAAAATTATAATAGTGACTTATGTTTTTAGAATTTAAACTTATATTTTGTTCACTATCATTATTGACTTTTTAAAGTCTATTTAAAATATTTAATAAGATAGTGAACATTATAAACAATGTAAAGAGTACTACTATTTATAAAAATTCATATTTTCATCATTGTTAATAAATCATATAAAATTTGAATTTTAAAATATCCCAAATTTTCTTTCAAAATTAACCTTACAATCCTACTAGATTTACATGATTACACTATAAATACTCACAAATATGTAGAGTTTTAATTTCTTTACTTTTTCAGCCATTTTTTTTTTTGTAATACAAATGTAAAATCTTTTATACGTATTTAGGGATCTTAAAAATGTTAAATCTTATATTTATTTGGAACTAGGAGTTTAAAATTTTTGGAGGGAAAAAAATGTCAAGTGTAATATAAAAGAAAAAAGGGTTATAAAGTGTAATACTATATGACTATTTTTAACTTGTAACTTTTTTTATATGAAAATTCCGGCCTCCTCCCACTCAAATTCCTAGCTACGCCCCTCTTTGAGTTTAAAAACTCCAAAAAATAGGTCTAAACAGCCCATGTTGGTGCTTAACTAGCTTGAATCAAGCTTGAATCAAGTGAGGTAAGATAGACGCATACATGTTAGATTAATTTGATTAAAAATTGTGATCATGTAAAAATATTATTTTCTCATTGAAAAATATCACTTCTAGTCAGTTTTTGGTACATATAATGAGAAATGCGATCCTTCAACATTTAGATTTTGATTGTTTCCCTATTTATTAGTCTCTACATCATTAACTATATATAGTAATCTAAGGGAGAATCTTAATTTAAATTAATTTGGTTAGTCATTAATAAGTATTTTATGAACTCACATTTTTCACATTAAGACTAGGCTAGTACAAAATTATGCATTAGCCTAGATTGACCTAAATCTATTTTACACATATCCTACACACACACGTACACACATATGAAAAAAGATCTATAGCAAGTAGTTGTTATGGACCAAAAACTAGCATATACCATCTATACTATTGAAAAGAAAAAGGAATGACCATGATTAGAAACTGAAAATCGACGTTTGCTAGTATTAGTAGCAGACGCTGATCGAAAAATCAAACCCTAAATATTATATTAGAAAGCTCAACCTCACAGCTACATCCAATTCTAGTACTGATTAAAAGACCTACTAACTATAAGATAGGGTATATTTTTTAGGTTTTAGTTTCTTGGGTTTATTGTTTATTTTTTAGTGTTTTGGGAGTTTTTAGGATTTAGGGTTTAGTTTCTAGGGTATGGTTTAGTTTTTAGGGTTTATGGTTTAGTTTGTAAGGTTTAGGGTTTAGCTTCTAGGATTTAGTTTCTAAGGTTTAGGATTTAGGGCCTATCTATCTGATCTAATATTTAGAATTTGACTTTCTGATCAACGTCACTATTAGTGGCAGACATTTAAATTTTTTTAAACGTTCGCTACTAATACTAGCAGACGTCGATTTTCAGTTTCTAATTCTAGTCGTTCCTTCTTGTTTTTAATAGTATAGATATTGTATGTCAGTTTTTGGTCCATAGCAACTGCTTGCTCTCTCTCTCTCTCTCTCTCTCTCTCTTTCTACATATATATATATATATATATATATATATATATATATACACGCACACACACACACACACAACTACTTGTTATAGATTATTCTTGGATCAATAGTTTTATAACCATCCATTAGATTAACAAACGCCCAAGATTTAAAATTAGTTCTTGTTATCCGCCACTAATAATAGCATCATTAATTACAAATTTTCATCCGCTATAGCAGATAGCAGATATGAACCATCCGCTAGTTATAGTAGCGTATGTAATCCCCGCAATCGCTACTAATAGTAGCAGATGATGAAAGTAGTATGCCCTCAAGCCAATCACATTTGATGTGATAAACATATACTTTGTAATCTTGTTCATTTATTAATAAAAGTATCAAGGCATTTCTTTATTCATTATTAATTACTTGAATTTATCAAATGGATAAACCTATAGTTTTTGAGCAATGCTTTTAGAACTATGATGAGGATCATGCTAATGAGATCTAAATTCAAGATACTCAAAACTAAAATTGTTCCTAATCGTTGGATCACTAAAAAGGGGATTAGTAGATCCGGATAGATTGGTACATACTATGCTTGCTCTTATGAAGAAGATGATTGATCTCATAATCATTTGTGTAGAGACACTAAAGCAAGTATGTAGGTGCTTATTAGAGAATAAGTTCACTGAACGTGACTCGCTCAAGGAACACCTAATAGAGTTTTACTCGTCTGTCAATAGGAGTTCCTTATGTGATAGTCGTACAAGTGATCCTTAGACTTGAGATCATCTTAGTATCTTGTATGTACTAAGTTATACTTTGACATATTCCTTAAGACCTATTGGTATATCAAAGGATATGATTGGGTATAATAAGGTACACATGGAGATAGATGAATGATCAACAAAGGATCTATCACTTCCAGTAAAGGGAGAGAATGTCCTATGCGATTCAATAAGTGACAACTCAGAAATCCCTGGCCAGGGTTGCATGGAATTAGAAATGAGTTTCTAATTTACATTAACTAGAGTTGTGTATTTGTGAATTGAAATGCATATAATCAAATAAATAAGACTTGACAGAAATTCCGTGTCTTATATTTGATTGGGACATTGTATGGTAGAATGATTGAATTGTACGATAACTATTTGCTGAAAGGTTCTTTTACGATTAAATGTTGAAATCTATATTATCTGGAAAGTCGACTAATCGCTAAGGGGGCTTACCCTTATTGTGGAATAATTATTTATTCTGAATTAAAGAGTTAATTCGTAATAAATGAATTAGAATTGTTCTAATTTATTTATTATACAACCGATTTAATATGGAGAACCTAAAGGGTCACACCGCAAAAGAGTAATATTTATTTTAGAAGTGGATGGCATAATTGTAATAATAAATTAAGTATATTTAATTTATACTATGGTGATAGAATAAATTAAATAGCTTAATATTTATAATTTAGTATTTTAGAAATATTAATTATAAATTAATAAAAGGAGTCTTATTATTATTATTATTACTATTATTATTATTACTAGTATTATTATTTAGTTCCTAAATGGTTTAGGAATTAATTAATAAATAGTAATATTATTATTAAATAATTAAGTTCCTAAATAGTTTAGGAATTATAATTATAATAATTAATTAAGTTACTAAATAGTTTAGTAATTAATTAATAAGTAGTAATATTATTATTAGTAAATAATTAAGTTCCTAAATAGTTTAGGAATTATAATTATTAATAATTAATTAAGTTACTAAATGGTTTAGTAATTAATTAATAAGAAGTACTCTCATTATTAAATAATTAAGTTCCTAAATGGTTTAGGAATTGTAATTAATTAATTTAGTTCCTAATTAAATTGGGAATTAAATTAAAACCCTAATCTTAAATAGTTTAGGAGGGTTGACTAGATCTATAAATAAGAGGAGTCTTATCATAGATCAAGGTTACACACTCTTTCATTAGATAAGAGAGAGTACTCCATAATTCTCTAGATCTAAGGAGTTAGAGAGAGAGAGAGAATTAGGGCTAGCCACCCATGGTTTGGAGAAACCAAGATCCACTTCTTTAATTCATAGATCTCTTGGTGGATCATCTCTAGAGGCTCAACACTTGGGGAGCTAACATTGATCCGTGGAATCTAATCGGTAAATTTGAAGAAGAACGCGAAGGATTAAAGGGAGATGAACTTGTACCCGTGGAAGCTTGGTTCTACAAAGGTATAAATTCTTTTATCCTTCCTCAATTAATAATAGTCGCATAAGAAAGATCCGGGTTATTGGTTTGTACAAAAAAATTTAAAATCTGATTTTCTTGCTTCCGTTGTGCTTATATAATTTGATTATACGTATGTCATATTTTTGTAAACCAACAGATGATAAGTTCTAATATTTAGTCTTGGTTGTTAGTTAAGTTAATGGATGACTGTAGATCTGTTTGTCTAAAATTGATCCATAGTAAATGTAATATCCTAGATATTTACAAGAACTGTAAATAAGATTTAAAATAATTAATTAAAGGTTATGGTTTAAAACTTAGAGTTGTCGAAGTGAGATATGTAGAAAATGGATAAACATTTTTTTTAACATAAATTATTTATTAAAAATTAAATGTGGGAATATTTTAATGATGCATATAGAGAATTTATTTCCTTTCATTTGAGAATTGAAGGTGGATATATATATATATATATATATATATATATATATATATATATATATATATATATATATATGTATATATGTATATGTATATATATACCTACAGCGTGCTTGTTAGCCAAATAAGAGGATGAGTAAGTTAATACTCAATTAAACTAATAAATTAATTAGTTTAAATTTGAAGTCATGAAATATAATTAATTAGGTTAATTATATTAATATGAGTTAAAATTGTGGAAAATTTACGATGATTGTCTTGGATGGCAATAATGTGAAGTAATTAATTTAATTATTAAGTTGTTATATAAAGTCCATTAATGGATTTAAAGCAAACCCAATATTTTAATTGTTAAAAGTCTTGTTGGTATTTATAAAGAAGTCCAAATAAATTTAAGGATTTAGCCTCATGAAAAGTCCAAGTAATTTAATTACTACTAGTGGACTAGCCCAAAAGGATTATAGATGTTAGCCCAATATGAGAATATTTGCATGAAGTGGGTAATTAAATAAGAAAGCCCAATAAAAATTAAGCTATGTAACTCAAATCATTTAAAAGTCAAATGATGGTCAAAGTGTTGGGAAATATTGTTGAGTATAGAGAATTAATTAATGTAAGGTTAATTGAATAACCCTAGTTGGTAGGCAAAAAAGGGCATTAACCAAATATTAGCTAATTACTAGGTGAGTGAATTTGATGGTGAGAATTAACTAATGTATGGTTAATTGAGTAACCCAATGTGGTAAAATAATTAAGGCAATTCTAATTGGATTATATTATAAGTCCAATTGATGTATTAAACTAAGTTAAATAAATTAACCTAGTAGTCTATGTAATTAATTAAACCTTGATCCATGTAATAATTAAACTAGCTCAATGCTTGTTTTAATTAAATGTAACATAGAGTATTTAATGTTAGCCCAATGTAACAATTAAATTGAACCCAAATAAATTAAATGAATAAGACTAACTTATTTAATTCCTAAGTCCAAAGTGGAGCCTAATATGAAGTCAAAATGTTGGTCAATGGTTATATATAGAAGTATATAAGTATATATATATATATATATATATATATATATATATTTATAAGCTATAAAAATAAAGCAAAAATTGAGGATTTAATCCCATTTTGCTGAGATTTAGTGGGGCCCCAATGAGGTGTCTAGCTAGCTTTGTGGTTGAGTGTTTTATACACAAAGGGTTGCTTGATAAGTTATGTGACGGATGTCATTCATGAAAGTCATTCAAAGTTGTCATTCAAGGTAATACTAAGCATGATTAAGCTCCTAATTGACTAGCATTGGTTGATTAGGAGATGTTAAACTAGTCTAGAGGAGGTTCTATATATAGCATGCTCCACCAAGTTGTTATATTGGTTAGTCATTTTGCAAGAAATTCAAGAGAGAATAGAGAGAGAGAGAGCAATCTAGAGAAAATAAAGAGAACTCTTGAGAATTGAGGTTTCACTAAGGAGAGATTGCTAGAGAATAATCAAGGTGAAGTCACTAGTGAAGTTCATGGCCAAGTGAAGAAGAGCATCCATGTCCAAGAGGTTCAAAAGTGATTTATCTCATCCTTAGTGCATTTTTTTTATAGTCTATATAAGTTTTAAATGGTCAAAAAGTATTTTTAACCGATCAAAAGTTATTTTGATGTTCTAGAAGTCTAAAACAATGATATATAGGTAGATTCATGGTTTAGTATATTTATTTCATGAATTTGTTAGGGTGGTATGCAAATAAATGGAAGGAAATTTCATATTGTGTTACCGGTAAAACCCTAGATGGTTCGATCTTTAATTTCTTTTCAAAACATTTTCAAAAATATGATCGAACCATGAAATATTGTAAAACAAGAAGTTAGGAAGACATCAATACTGAGTTGGTGTCATTTGGATGTGAAGATTTCATTTTATTCAAGTTTGAACCAATCGAACCAAGGGTTTATGAAACTAGTTTTTCATTCTGTCCTTGTGAGCGATTTTACGGATACTTTCATTTGGAATTTAGATTTGTGATCTAAATAAAAGTTGTAGATCATGAAATTCTAATAAATTTAGACTCAAGAATTACCTCATGTTTCCGTATGACAAAGTTATGGCTAAACTACTGAGAGAGATTATGGCAGCCAAAGTACCCAGCGTCTAGACGCCCAAATGTACGCCCGGCCTATTTTTGGTTCTGCCAATGGGCATATCTAAGCCCCAAAACAGCTTTGGGTCGGCGTCTGGACGCCCAAGCTTATAGAAAAATTTGATTTTTAGTCCAGACTTGTTCGGAACTGAAAGTTTCGCTTGTCGGACATTGTAAAACTTAACAAAACGTAATTACACAATTAAAATAAAGATAAACTATTGTAAAAGAGTTTATTAGTGACTTAATGGTATCTAAATGTTTAAAATAAAGACTAAAGTTAACACAATTAAAAGTTAACTATTATTATTGTTTGAAGAATATTAAAATATTATTAAATAATGAATAATATTAGTATAGATTAAAAGGTTATTAAATGAGTAATAACATTAGTATATGATGAAAATATTATTAAATAATTAATGACATTAATAAGTGATTAAAATATTATTAAATGGTTAATAAAATTAGTAATAGATTAAAATAATATTAAATGATTAATAATATTAATAAGTATAAAAATATTATTAAATGGTTAATAATATTAATAAGAGGTTAAAATACTATTAAAAGGTTAATAATATTAATAAATAATTAAAATATTATTAAATGATTAATAATATTAGTAAGAGATTAAAATATTATTAAATGGTTAATAATATTTGAATGTAGTTGTATATTATCAAAGGTAGATAATATTTTAAGATATTTGGTACATTATTAAATGTCAAAATCATTAAATTATGTAAAAGAAGAAAGTTTAATTGAATTAAACCAAAGTAAATAGTCCGTTTGTGACTAAATTTTAGACAACTTATTAAAATAAGTCATACGAAGAACGTGTAGTGAATACGTAAGTTGGTTAAGTGTACCCGACATGTCCAACTAGGTTTGGACTAGGGTTTTTGTCCGAAACTTAAGAGTTCATTTGTCGGACAACTAAAAAGTTAATAATTTGAAGTTAATGTCTTAAGTTAAGACTAATTAATAGTCATTGAGTATAATAAGGTACACATGGAGATAGATGAATGATCAACAAAGAATCTACCACTTCCAGTAAAGGGAGAGAATGTCCTATGCGATTCAATAAGTGACAACTCAGAAATCCCTGGCCAGGGTTGCATGGAATTAGAAATGAATTTCTAATTTACATTAACTAGAGTTGTGTATTTGTGAATTGAAATGCATATAATCAAATAAATAAGACTTGACAGAAATTCCGTGTCTTATAATTGATTGGAACATTGTATGGTAGAAGGATTGAATTGTACGGTAACTATTTGCTGAAAGGTTCTTTTACGATTAAATGTTGAAATCTATATTATCTGGAAAGTCGACTAATCGCTAAGGGGGCTTACCCTTATTGTGGAATAATTATTTATTCTGAATTAAAGAGTTAATTCGTAATAAATGAATTAGAATTGTTCTAATTTATTTATTATACAACCGGTTTAATATGGAGAACCTAAAGGGTCACACCACAAAAGAGTAATATTTATTTTAGAAGTGGATGGCATAATTGTAATAATAAATTAAGTATATTTAATTTATACTATGGTGATAGAATAAATTAAATAGCTTAATATTTATAATTTAGTATTTTAGAAATATTAATTATAAATTAATAAAAGGAGTCTTATTATTATTATTATTATTACTATTATTATTATTACTAGTATTATTATTTAGTTCCTAAATGGTTTAGGAATTAATTAATAAATAGTAATATTATTATTAAATAATTAAGTTCCTAAATAGTTTAGGAATTATAATTATAATAATTAATTAAGTTACTAAATAGTTTAGTAATTAATTAATAAGTAGTAATATTATTATTAGTAAATAATTAAGTTCCTAAATAGTTTAGAAATTATAATTATTAATAATTAATTAAGTTACTAAATGGTTTAGTAATTAATTAATAAGAAGTACTCTCATTATTAAATAATTAAGTTCCTAAATGGTTTAGGAATTGTAATTAATTAATTTAATTCCTAATTAAATTGGGAATTAAATTAAAACCCTAATCCTAAATAGTTTAGGAGGGTTGACTAGATCTATAAATAAGAGGAGTCTTATCATAGATCAAGGTTACACACTCTTTCATTAGATAAGAGAGAGTACTCCATAATTCTCTAGATCTAAGGAGTTAGAGAGAGAGAGAATTAGGGCTAGCCACCCATGGTTTGGAGAAACCAAGATCCACTTCTTTAATTCGTAGATCTCTTGGTGGATCACCTCTAGAGGCTCAACACTTGGGGAGCTAACATTGATCCGTGGAATCTAATCGGTGAATTTGAAGAAGAACGCGAAGGATTAAAGGGAGATGAATTTGTACCCGTGGAAGCTTGGTTCTACAAAGGTATAAATTCTTTTATCCTTCCTCAATTAATAATAGTCGCATAAGAAAGATCCGGGTTATTGGTTTGTACAAAAAAATTTAAAATCTGATTTTCTTGCTTCCGTTGTGCTTATATAATTTGATTATATGTATGCCATATTTTTGCAAACCAACAGTGGCATCAAGAGCCAAACTTATACGAATTATTAATTGTTTTAATTTCATATATGTATGAGTATGTATTTAGAATAATTTATTGGGCATAATTATTGTATAAAATTATTTTTATTTAGAAAAATAACCAATCTGTGAATTTATGATTTAATCCGCGGAACAAAAATTTGCGAATTGTTTTATTTTTCAAATTACCGAACATGATTCATGCCATAGCCGAAAGTTAGAATGATTACCGAATTTTATTATTCTAAAGCCGCACGGATTCATGTCCAGGATTCATACTATATATATATATATAATATCCATTACGTTAATTATCATGCTGGGATCCTATATATATATATATAGTTGTTATCATGTTGGCATCCTGTTTTCGGCTTTGGTATAGATATATTATATATATATATCAACAAGCACAAGCAGCTTACGGTTTGGTATATATATATATTTGTATATTATTATGCTCATGTCCCGAAATGAATGTCGCAATTGATAAAAAGAAGGTCACTGTTTTCGGCAATTCATAGCAGCCATGAATCATATAATTATGATTCTTAATTGCTACAGGAATTCCGGAATTTAGAAAAAAAACTGTACACGGTAATGTAATATATATATATTACCGTACACGGTTATTAATATATATTATTAATATATATGATATAGTTATAATATATATATTAATTAGCCAGTTTAGTAATTTTGTGTAGATTTTAAAATTTCAAAATAAAAGAGTTTATTTTGGGTAATTTTAAAATAATAAAAATAAATAGTTTATTTTTAAATAATTTTATAATTAAAATAAAAGGTTTATTTTAAACGTGAAATTGGATTTCATGCAACTTTAAATTGCCCATTAAATGATACCAATACATATATGGAATGTTTTATTTAATTCATGAGATGAATATTATTTATTAATATATATGTTGATATATATGATAATAAATGAGATTGATTATGGATAATTGACCAATGTGATTGGATTTAATTTTAATTAAATGCATGAATGAATGAGTTTTAATAAATGGGGTCTGCGTACCTCGTCTTTCTAATTTTTCTTATGTATAATTCTATCTCCCTCCTATGTACTTCCCCTTGACTGTTGATCAAGATTTCTATTTATTGTAAATAATTTGTAATAGGATTAGTTAGAATTATTTTGAAGAATTGGAGAAAAGAAACAAGGAGCGCATGAAGATCCATTTGTAATGGAGCCCGAATTTAAATGTAATAGTTACATTTAATTTAATTTATTCTTGCACCTTAGGTTTGACCAATTGGTTTATTTGGTGGCTCGAATAAACCAAACTAGAATAAAAGTCCATAATCAATCCAAGTAGAATATAGTATTCTATATGTGCATGCTTATTTATATATATTATATATATTATCAAACATGCTTCGCATGTTAATTAATATGACACGTATTTTATATATATATATGTGCATGCGCGCTAAACAAGATGAGACATTTAATATTAACAAACCCCTCATGATGTAGAATAAATATTATTTATAAAATAAATTAAAATGTTTAATTCATGAATTAAAGGAGTTTAATTCAATTAAATAAAATTAGAATTGTTCTAATTTGTTTATTCTACTACTCATAATATTAAGTTGTAACGTTCAAAGATATTTATTAAAAATATCGAACGTCGCCTTCTAGCATGATAAAACGATAGAGTATCAAATACTCGATATAGTTTGTTGTGCACACACAAGGCTCATATCGATTATTTGAGATGTTGTTTTATCACATTTGATGCTTATAAAGGAATTGAACATTACTGTTTTATTGTGCACACACAAGGGCGGTATTTTTCTCTTCACTTATATAGAAGTGCTAGGTTTGACTTAACTTAGATAATTTTGATTTGGATGTGCACACACATGATCATAATAATCTAAGAGGCAAAATACAAAGGAGTTACATGTTGATGTAATTGACAAGGAGTTGTCTACCTATTGAATAAACTATAGTTTGTTGTGCACACACAAGGCTGTATTTATGTCGATAGGATCATTTTCTCACTAGCAAATCTTTAACTAGATTTGCCGAACTATATAAGGAGGGTAAAATAATTTGATGAAAATAGTGGGAGACACCATTTTAAATAAAGACCTAATTTATTTTGGTAATTAATAAAATGAATGCATGTTAATGTTGTTATTAATTCACTTAAAGAATATTGTTCTGTTTAATTCACTAACACTGCATAGCATAATGTATGCTAACAATTAATCGAACCGAATTGTTCGGATTGATTAAACAAATTTGAGAATAGTTCTCAATGCTGAAAAGCTAGCAAATGTCCTTAATTTGTCTATTCCTACAAACGTTGTAGACTAAGCCTCTGAGGAAGAGATTGCTATTTTATGAAATGGCAAGATGATGCAAAGGTTGCTCAATGCATCATGCTCGCATCCATAAGTATCGAGTTACAGCGTCAACACGAGAAAATGGATGCACCTACTATATTGTTGCACATTCAATAGTTGTATGGTGAGCAAAATAGGTCAACTAGATATAAGATATCTAAGGAGCTCTTCCGATCTATAATAACCAATGGCACTACAGTAAAAGACACATGTCCTAAAGATGATCAATTGGATTGATCAATTAGGACAACCAGTTTTGTTAAGGATGGAGAGTTGACTCAAGATTCGATCTTGCAGTCACTCACTGACTCTAATTCACAATATGTTGTGAACTTCAAACATTAATAAGCTAGAAGTCAGTTTAACTGATTTGCTTAAATATGTTGAAGACTGTTGAGAGTCACTTTCCTTCCTAGAAAAACCAAGTTTTACTTGTAGATGAATCTTCTAAGCGGAGGAAGATGGCCAAAGGTATTTCTGAGGAGTCAGAAAGAGTAGAAGGCAAAAGAAAGGCTAAACAAAGGACATAAACAAAAGTGATCCCGAGGGCAAAGGAGTTTGCTTTCATTGCGATAAGCTGGGACACTGGAAGAACAACTGCAAGAGAGTTGTAATAGTTAAGTAGAAGAAGTTTAGTGAAACTTCAGCTACAGATATAGATTTGTTCATAATGAAATAGAACTTTCTATAAGTCAAGTTCTACTTAGGTATTAGATACCGAATGGTGGTCTCACATATGCAAGTCGTTGCAGAGACTAAGCAGAAGTAGAAAGCTAAATAAATGATAAGTAATCATGTGTTGGGGAATGAAGTAAAGGTTGTTGCATTAGCCGTGTGAACTTATAATTTAGCACTGCCTACGGGCAAGCCTATTAAGTTAGTAAGTTGTTACTATGTTCCAGTTCTTAGAAACATTATTTCAGTTCCATGTGATGACAATGAATGTTTTTTTTGACATTATAATAATGAACAATCGTTGTTCTGTTTATAATGATAATGTTTTATTTAGAACTGGTTGATTACTTAATAGATTTTGTATACATGACTTATATGAAAAATATTCCAATTTGAACAAACTAAAAGCAAATAGATGATATGAATCATACCTTCATGCAATACTGTTAACTCGGTCATACTAATGAAACAAGACTAAAACAAGTTGTATAAAGATAGGCTTTTAGAGCTTTTGATTATGAATCAAATACAACTTGTGAATCTTGTATCATGGATAATATGACTAAATCTCAATTTAGTGGACATGGAGAGCGAGTTACGGAGTTGTTAGAGATGGTACACACAGTGGTGTGTGTGACCTATGACAACAAATGCAAGAGGAGGGTATTCATTCATTACTTTCACTGATGATTCTAGATTTTGATATATGTATTTAATGAAATACAAATCCAAATCATTTGAAACGTTCAAAGAATTCAAAAGTGAAGTATAGAAACTAAATGCCAAAAGTATTAAAATTCTTCGATTAGATCGAGAAGGGAATACTTAAAGCAATAAGTTTCTAGATCATCTCAAGCGAAATGGTATTCTCACAATGGACATGGTGATGATCCATAATGAGTATTACCGATCTTCCAGTATCCTTCTAGGGTTATGCTCTAGAAACGATCGCATATCTACTAAATAAGATGCCTTCAAATTCCGTCCCTAAGACTTCATATGAGTCATGGATAGGGAGGAAACCAAGTCTTAAGCATGTTAAGATTTGAATTGTTCAGCTTATGTCAAAAGGTTTGACAAAGATAAGCTAGGGACATGATCTGATAAGTGTAAACTTGTGGGATATCCTAAATAAAGTTTAGGGTATCACTTCTATAATCCAACTAACTAAAAGGTGTTTGTTTGAAACACGTTGCCTTATAGGAAAATGAGTTTTTCCTTAAAGGGTTAGTGGGAGTAAAATAGATCTTGAAGAAGTTCAAGAACCACAAAACACTACAGATAAAATGAAGAAATCTGTACAAGTAGATAAACCTATTGTACCACAACCAAGTCGTAAATCTGGTTTAGTACCGAAGATACCTGAATGGTATGGATTCATCATAGATGATGATGATAAGGTACGCATCATAGTGGATGATGATCCAGATATATACGATGAGGTATGAGTATTAGATACTCAAGAGAAATGGCTGATGACCATAAAATCCGAAATGGGTCTTTGGAGAAAGACTAAAGCAGATGGCTAGGTGGAGACCTATAAGACCTAACTAGTGGTAAAAAGATTTCAAACAAGGTCAATGAGTTGACTAAGATGAAATCTTTCACTAGTGAAAATGCATATATCCATTCAGATTTTATTTGCAGTTGCAGCTTACTACACAAAAGGATGTATGTATGATACAACCAAAAGGATTTGTCTCCATAATGATGGAGCAAATCAAGTATGTAAGTTACAACGATCCAATTATGAATTGAAGCAAGTTTCTCGAAAATGGAACATCTATTTTGATGAGACAATCAAAAGAGTTTGATTTTATCAAAGACAAGGATGAACCAAGTATGTACAAAGGTTAGTGGGAGTACTGTGACATTCCTAGTATTATATGTTGATATAATATCAATAAGGAATGACATACCGATGCTACAATCAGTAAAGATGTGGTTATCTAAAAACTTCTCCATTAAGGACTTGGGAGAAGCGTCCTAACATTCTATTTAGGATAAAGGTCTATAGAGATAGATCATAAAGGATGCTCGGCTTAACCCAAGGGACGTACATTGATTCGTTGAAATGTACTAGACTTGATATTGCTTATGTATAATAAGCAGATATCAGTTCAATTTTGGAGAAGAATATTAGAAAAGAATTTCTAATGATGGGTCTGATATAAAACTAGAGGGTTTGACAAACTCAAGTTTGTTCAGACTAACCAAGATAACAACATATCCGTTTCAGGTAATATGATTACCATGAACGGTGCTGTAGTGAGTTGGAAAAGTTCCAAACATCAAAGAGTTGCTGATTTAGTGACAAAGACATAGTAAATAACTATAAGCGAAGTTGCAAAGGTGATTGTTTGGTTAAACAAGTTCATTACAGAACTTATAATGGTTCCTAACATTAAACGAGTTTAATTCGCCAAGGAACCTAGGTCTCATCTGAAATCCAAACATGTGTTGCGGCACTTTTATATGATTAGATGAATCATTGAAAAGGAGACGACACCATAAAGATGGCAGACTCTTAGAACAACATTACAGATCCATTAACTAAAGCATTTACTAAGCAATTTGTACGCCACTTAGAGAATAATGGTATAGGGATACCAAATGGCGATTGGCTTTAGTGCAAGTGGGAGATTGAAAGTAGTATGCCCTCAAGCCAATCACATTTGATGTGATAAGCATATACTTTGTAATCTTGTTCATTTATTAATAAAAGTATCAAGGCATTTCTTTATTCATTATTAATTACTTGAATTAATCAAATGGATAAACCCATAGTTTTTGAGCAATGCTTTTAGAACCATGATGAGGATCTTGCTAATGAGATCTAAATTCAAGATAGCTCAAAACTAAAATTGTTCCTAATCGTTGGATCACTAAAAAGGGGATTAGTAGATCCGAATAGATTGGTACATACTATGCTTGCTCTTATGAAGAGGATGATTGATCTCATAATCATTTGTGTAGAGACACTAAAGCAAGTATGTAGGTGCTTATTAGAGAATAAGTTCACTGAACGTGACTCGCTCAAGGAACACCTAATAGAGTTTTACTCGTCTGTCAATAGGAGTTCCTTATGTGATAGTCGTACAAGTGATCCTTAGACTTGAGATCATCTTAGTATCTTGTATGTACTAAGTTATACTTTGACATATTCCTTAAGACCTATTGGTATATCAAAGGATATGATTGGGTATAATAAGGTACACATGGAGATAGATGAATGATCAACAAAGGATCTATCACTTCCAGTAAAGGGAGAGAATGTCCTATGCGATTCAATAAGTGACAACTCAGAAATCCCTGGCCAGGGTTGCATGGAATTAGAAATGAGTTTCTAATTTACATTAACTAGAGTTGTGTATTTGTGAATTGAAATGCATATAATCAAATAAATAAGACTTGACAGAAATTCCGTGTCTTATATTTGATTGGGACATTGTATGGTAGAATGATTGAATTGTACGATAACTATTTGCTGAAAGGTTCTTTTACGATTAAATGTTGAAATCTATATTATCTGGAAAGTCGACTAATCGCTAAGGGGTCTTACCCTTATTGTGGAATAATTATTTATTCTGAATTAAAGAGTTAATTCGTAATAAATGAATTAGAATTGTTCTAATTTATTTATTATACAACCGATTTAATATGGAGAACCTAAAGGGTCACACCGCAAAAGAGTAATATTTATTTTAGAAGTGGATGGCATAATTGTAATAATAAATTAAGTATATTTAATTTATACTATGGTGATAGAATAAATTAAATAGCTTAATATTTATAATTTAGTATTTTAGAAATATTAATTATAAATTAATAAAAGGAGTCTTATTATTATTATTATTACTATTATTATTATTACTAGTATTATTATTTAGTTCCTAAATGGTTTAGGAATTAATTAATAAATAGTAATATTATTATTAAATAATTAAGTTCCTAAATAGTTTAGGAATTATAATTATAATAATTAATTAAGTTACTAAATAGTTTAGTAATTAATTAATAAGTAGTAATATTATTATTAGTAAATAATTAAGTTCCTAAATAGTTTAGGAATTATAATTATTAATAATTAATTAAGTTACTAAATGGTTTAGTAATTAATTAATAAGAAGTACTCTCATTATTAAATAATTAAGTTCCTAAATGGTTTAGGAATTGTAATTAATTAATTTAGTTCCTAATTAAATTGGGAATTAAATTAAAACCCTAATCTTAAATAGTTTAGGAGGGTTGACTAGATCTATAAATAAGAGGAGTCTTATCATAGATCAAGGTTACACACTCTTTCATTAGATAAGAGAGAGTACTCCATAATTCTCTAGATCTAAGGAGTTAGAGAGAGAGAGAGAATTAGGGCTAGCCACCCATGGTTTGGAGAAACCAAGATCCACTTCTTTAATTCATAGATCTCTTGGTGGATCATCTCTAGAGGCTCAACACTTGGGGAGCTAACATTGATCCGTGGAATCTAATCGGTAAATTTGAAGAAGAACGCGAAGGATTAAAGGGAGATGAACTTGTACCCGTGGAAGCTTGGTTCTACAAAGGTATAAATTCTTTTATCCTTCCTCAATTAATAATAGTCGCATAAGAAAGATCCGGGTTATTGGTTTGTACAAAAAAATTTAAAATCTGATTTTCTTGCTTCCGTTGTGCTTATATAATTTGATTATACGTATGTCATATTTTTGTAAACCAACAGATGATAAGTTCTAATATTTAGTCTTGGTTGTTAGTTAAGTTAATGGATGACTGTAGATCTGTTTGTCTAAAATTGATCCATAGTAAATGTAATATCCTAGATATTTACAAGAACTGTAAATAAGATTTAAAATAATTAATTAAAGGTTATGGTTTAAAACTTAGAGTTGTCGAAGTGAGATATGTAGAAAATGGATAAACATTTTTTTTAACATAAATTATTTATTAAAAATTAAATGTGGGAATATTTTAATGATGCATATAGAGAATTTATTTCCTTTCATTTGAGAATTGAAGGTGGATATATATATATATATATATATATATATATATATATATGTATATATGTATATGTATATATATACCTACAGCGTGCTTGTTAGCCAAATAAGAGGATGAGTAAGTTAATACTCAATTAAACTAATAAATTAATTAGTTTAAATTTGAAGTCATGAAATATAATTAATTAGGTTAATTATATTAATATGAGTTAAAATTGTGGAAAATTTACGATGATTGTCTTGGATGGCAATAATGTGAAGTAATTAATTTAATTATTAAGTTGTTATATAAAGTCCATTAATGGATTTAAAGCAAACCCAATATTTTAATTGTTAAAAGTCTTGTTGGTATTTATAAAGAAGTCCAAATAAATTTAAGGATTTAGCCTCATGAAAAGTCCAAGTAATTTAATTACTACTAGTGGACTAGCCCAAAAGGATTATAGATGTTAGCCCAATATGAGAATATTTGCATGAAGTGGGTAATTAAATAAGAAAGCCCAATAAAAATTAAGCTATGTAACTCAAATCATTTAAAAGTCAAATGATGGTCAAAGTGTTGGGAAATATTGTTGAGTATAGAGAATTAATTAATGTAAGGTTAATTGAATAACCCTAGTTGGTAGGCAAAAAAGGGCATTAACCAAATATTAGCTAATTACTAGGTGAGTGAATTTGATGGTGAGAATTAACTAATGTATGGTTAATTGAGTAACCCAATGTGGTAAAATAATTAAGGCAATTCTAATTGGATTATATTATAAGTCCAATTGATGTATTAAACTAAGTTAAATAAATTAACCTAGTAGTCTATGTAATTAATTAAACCTTGATCCATGTAATAATTAAACTAGCTCAATGCTTGTTTTAATTAAATGTAACATAGAGTATTTAATGTTAGCCCAATGTAACAATTAAATTGAACCCAAATAAATTAAATGAATAAGACTAACTTATTTAATTCCTAAGTCCAAAGTGGAGCCTAATATGAAGTCAAAATGTTGGTCAATGGTTATATATAGAAGTATATAAGTATATATATATATATATATATATATATATATATATATATATATATATATATATTTATAAGCTATAAAAATAAAGCAAAAATTGAGGATTTAATCCCATTTTGCTGAGATTTAGTGGGGCCCCAATGAGGTGTCTAGCTAGCTTTGTGGTTGAGTGTTTTATACACAAAGGGTTGCTTGATAAGTTATGTGACGGATGTCATTCATGAAAGTCATTCAAAGTTGTCATTCAAGGTAATACTAAGCATGATTAAGCTCCTAATTGACTAGCATTGGTTGATTAGGAGATGTTAAACTAGTCTAGAGGAGGTTCTATATATAGCATGCTCCACCAAGTTGTTATATTGGTTAGTCATTTTGCAAGAAATTCAAGAGAGAATAGAGAGAGAGAGAGCAATCTAGAGAAAATAAAGAGAACTCTTGAGAATTGAGGTTTCACTAAGGAGAGATTGCTAGAGAATAATCAAGGTGAAGTCACTAGTGAAGTTCATGGCCAAGTGAAGAAGAGCATCCATGTCCAAGAGGTTCAAAAGTGATTTATCTCATCCTTAGTGCATTTTTTTTATAGTCTATATAAGTTTTAAATGGTCAAAAAGTATTTTTAACCGATCAAAAGTTATTTTGATGTTCTAGAAGTCTAAAACAATGATATATAGGTAGATTCATGGTTTAGTATATTTATTTCATGAATTTGTTAGGGTGGTATGCAAATAAATGGAAGGAAATTTCATATTGTGTTACCGGTAAAACCCTAGATGGTTCGATCTTTAATTTCTTTTCAAAACATTTTCAAAAATATGATCGAACCATGAAATATTGTAAAACAAGAAGTTAGGAAGACATCAATACTGAGTTGGTGTCATTTGGATGTGAAGATTTCATTTTATTCAAGTTTGAACCAATCGAACCAAGGGTTTATGAAACTAGTTTTTCATTCTGTCCTTGTGAGCGATTTTACGGATACTTTCATTTGGAATTTAGATTTGTGATCTAAATAAAAGTTGTAGATCATGAAATTCTAATAAATTTAGACTCAAGAATTACCTCATGTTTCCGTATGACAAAGTTATGGCTAAACTACTGAGAGAGATTATGGCAGCCAAAGTACCCAGCGTCTAGACGCCCAAATGTACGCCCGGCCTATTTTTGGTTCTGCCAATGGGCATATCTAAGCCCCAAAACAGCTTTGGGTCGGCGTCTGGACGCCCAAGCTTATAGAAAAATTTGATTTTTAGTCCAGACTTGTTCGGAACTGAAAGTTTCGCTTGTCGGACATTGTAAAACTTAACAAAACGTAATTACACAATTAAAATAAAGATAAACTATTGTAAAAGAGTTTATTAGTGACTTAATGGTATCTAAATGTTTAAAATAAAGACTAAAGTTAACACAATTAAAAGTTAACTATTATTATTGTTTGAAGAATATTAAAATATTATTAAATAATGAATAATATTAGTATAGATTAAAAGGTTATTAAATGAGTAATAACATTAGTATATGATGAAAATATTATTAAATAATTAATGACATTAATAAGTGATTAAAATATTATTAAATGGTTAATAAAATTAGTAATAGATTAAAATAATATTAAATGATTAATAATATTAATAAGTATAAAAATATTATTAAATGGTTAATAATATTAATAAGAGGTTAAAATACTATTAAAAGGTTAATAATATTAATAAATAATTAAAATATTATTAAATGATTAATAATATTAGTAAGAGATTAAAATATTATTAAATGGTTAATAATATTTGAATGTAGTTGTATATTATCAAAGGTAGATAATATTTTAAGATATTTGGTACATTATTAAATGTCAAAATCATTAAATTATGTAAAAGAAGAAAGTTTAATTGAATTAAACCAAAGTAAATAGTCCGTTTGTGACTAAATTTTAGACAACTTATTAAAATAAGTCATACGAAGAACGTGTAGTGAATACGTAAGTTGGTTAAGTGTACCCGACATGTCCAACTAGGTTTGGACTAGGGTTTTTGTCCGAAACTTAAGAGTTCATTTGTCGGACAACTAAAAAGTTAATAATTTGAAGTTAATGTCTTAAGTTAAGACTAATTAATAGTCATTGTAACTAATGATTATGTTGATTTTATATATAAATTGTAGGTTGAACGAAAGACGCAAATAAGCGTAAACGGTAAAAGCGAACCAGGCAAGATTTTTCATAACTTGCTTCTATGTGCATTGCTATGCTATGATATGATGTTAAATTGTTAATAGGAAGATACATTGATGCTATTTATGATATGTGAACAACATGAGATATGGTTACATGTGAAATATATACAGATATGAAGCATGATTTGTTAGATGCTAGTTGTTTATTGTATGTGATGCATACGATATATGAAGCATTCATAAAATGAAAAGTATGAAATGCATAATGTAAGAATAAAATATAGAGCATGTATAATATGTGAAGCATGTAATATGTTATGTGTAACTGTTAAACTTGCTGAGCCGTCGTGCTCACTCTTGCTTAAAACCAATATTTTCAGATAGTGCAAGTTATTCGAAGTTTTTGATAAAGATCAAGAAACAGGAATGCATATTACATTCACTGAATGGTCTAACCCGACTATTGTAGATATCGGTCCGAATTGGACAGGTAAAATAATTATGTAGTATAAGAATTGGTTGGTATGTAGTATGAGTGTTAAATACTCAAATTAACTGTAATAGAATGTCGTATCATGTATGATATTGAAACATACAAGGAATGTATAAAGATTGCAATTCTGGAATAGAAAGAGATGCTGTAAAATTATAAATAAATAATTATTTAGCAATTATAATATTGTTGTAAATCATAAACAATAAGGAAAATGTAGTACTAGTGTTGAACCGGATCCAAGGTTCAAGGGATCCGGATTTGGGGTCATCACAGTAAATAGTTACTATATGGATTATTTACCTCTATGTGTGTGTGTGTAGTAACAATCTAAAAGAGAATCCTACAAATGAATTAATTTGATTAATCATAAAATTACTAGATAACTACAAAAAAAATAAAAAATAATGAACCTAAATTGAAATGACTCTCAATTGCAAAATAAATAAATAAATAAATAAATCCTACACCACATAGAAGAAACATATAAGAAAGTTGGTACATGCCCACACGAGTTCCAAGGTAGTTTAACTTAAAAAAAATCTTTAAAAAAATCTAAATTATATATATATATATATATATATATATATATATATATATATATATATTAGGATGACTATTTCGCTAAGCCTGGTCTGGTAATTCATATTGGACTAGGCCCAATGGACCATCAGCTTGGTAGTCTCTTATGAGGACTCCTTGGTCAGATAGGCTTGGGTGGGGTTCCTAAGACTGCTTGGATGATGACTACTTACTACATCTAATCCTAATTAGAGTAGGAGTCATGTGTCCTAAGTGGCTTTGGATAGTTACCTTCCTATTCAACTACTACTTCTCCGATGGACATTCCTATTAGGACGGGATTTTTAGATGACCCCAATCTTTAAGTTCCTTCTAACTAGGGAACTACCCAAAAATAAATCTTTGGCCCGAAGAATAAACTACAAGTCCTCCAAATACTGTGTCATAAATGATCAGTTATATCGAAGGTCTTATTCTTCTCTATTGCTTCGCTGTCTTGACCCAAGGGAGTCCGATTATGTTCTTCGGGAAGTCTATGAAGGAATCTGCGGGGACCATGTGGGAGCAAAAACATTGGCTCATAAAATTTTACGACAAGGATATTTTTGGTCGACCATGCTTGAAGATGCCAAAGACTTCGTCAAAAAATGTCACAAGTGTCAACTCTTTGCATCTGTCCCACATCATCCTCTCGAAGATCTTGCTCCGATAGTTTCTCCGATACCTTTTGCTGTCTGGGGAATAAATATCTTGGGGGATAAGGGACAAGTAAAGTTTGTGATCGTAACCATCAATTACTTCACTAAGTGGGTAGAAGCCAAACCCCTCACCAAAATCACCGAGCACACATGTCTCCAATTCTTCAAAGAGCAAGTAGTATACCGTTTCGACATTCCGATGATTCTAGTCTCTGATAATGGGCTTCAGTTCGTAAGCAATATATTCGAAGGATTCTTAACCGAACTTAACATTCAGCATCGTCGGACTTCGGTAGCCCATCTACAGGAAAATAGTCAAGTAAAAGTTACAAACAGAACATTCCTTAATGGTATAAAGAGAATATTGGAAGATACAAAAGGAGCTTGGCCCAAGGAGATGTTACATGTTCTATGGGCCTACCAAACAACTCCTCGGACTACCACTGGGGAGACACCCTTTAAGTAGGCCTACGGTTCCGAAGCTTTGATACCTATTGAGATCGGGATACCTACACCAGAGTCCTAAACTTTGATGAAATCCTCAATAGCGAAAGGCTTCGACAGAATCTCGACTTGTTGGAAGAGGAACATGATTCAGTGGTCCTCATATTAGCTATCTATCAACAACGGACTGCTCAACATTTCAATAAAAATGTTGAGAACGGGTCATTCAATGTCGGCCACCTGGTTCTTCGGCAAGCTGAGGCATCTACACCTCGGGACACTGGTAAATTGATGCCCACATGAGAATGGCCTTATTTGGTGATCGAAGTCTTAAGGGTTGGGACTTACAAGCTTCAATGCATGGATGAAAAGAATGTTCCCAATACTTGGCATGTCGTTCGGCTTCGTAGGTATTATCAGTAGTTCAGATCTTGTACTTAGTCCAATTTTGAGGCTATATTTTAGCTAGTAGGATTTGTACTTGGATCATTTTTTAAGGCTATATTTTTAGCCGATATATGTTATATTTTCGATATTAATGAGAATCTTTTACATCTTCCTTTTGTATTATTGTTTTGATACACACACTTTCAGTTTATCTCCTAGCTTCATCGGGTATGTATCCGATTAAGCTAGCGGAGGGCGAAGTAGTATAAGTAAGCAGTTGTACATGCAGATGAAAAGACTTAATTCATAAGAAAAGATAATAGGGCATAATCAGTCAGTTATAACAAAAGGTTGATTGAAGTAAATTTGAAATTCATATTACAATAAAAATTGATCCCGATAGTACAATCAGTCATCGGGAATAACAATTCCTAATTTATCGGGGTCATAACCCTTCCCCCTAGCAAGTTCCTGAGCAAATTCGAAGCCGTCATTAAACTCGTTCACCACCGATGCATAGATATCTGTCTGAAAATCGTTTGAGGCCTTGTACTCATCAATGGCCTTTTACTTGAGCTAGGGAGTTAAGACGCTCGAGGAGGCAGAAGCTATCAGTCCCTTTAACCAATAGGCCTCCTTAACAGCCCAACCTTCGACGATCAGTTCAATGTTGTCTTTAAGATTCTTCAGCTGATCGGTTTGAAGCTTGGTAATGCTTTCCGATTGATCTAGGAGCTCCTTTTGCCTCTGGATTTGGGCTTCGAGATCGACCTGATTCTTCTCAAGAAGAACTTTCTTGAGCTCCTTAGCCTCGGCCAATTCAACTGCCTAGGTCCTTCTCTTCACAGAGTCATAGAGTTAGGTCTGCAGATGGCTGATCTCTTTATCTTTGTCAGCTTGCACGTTCCTTGTCTCTTCATAGTCTTTTTTCATGATGTGGAAGACATCATGTAGAGCTTTTAGCTGATCCCAAGTTTTCTGGTGATTTTTCACCGATTCGGCATGCTCGCTGCGACTTTCTTTCAGTTTTCTCTCTAAAGCCTTTTGCTCATCGGACACTCGCAGGAGAACAGCATTTCCCTGCAACACGATTTTCAGATTATTAGGCAAGAGGGGACTATTGTAAATCAAGACCAAAAGGCAAATCAGGGAGAAGATTTTACCTTTGCATAAAAGGAGAATAACATCTCCATCAACGTTTTCAGATCGGCATCTTCATATCCGGTTGCAGCAAAGGGGACCATTGAGGAACCCAGATTATTCAAATTAGGTCCCTCCTCGGATCTACTTGTTGAACATTGAATGATTAAATTTGATGATTAGAAATAATGTACAAGGGCTGTATTAGATAAGATCAAAACTGTTAGGTTGATCTATTATTAATTGTATAAAAGTCTTGTGTGTTGTACTAAGACTTAGATAGATCAAAACTGTTAGGTTGATCTGTTGATGTAATAAAATCGTAGAAAGAACTCTACGATTTATGTCAAGGAAACTCTACGATTCGAACAGACTCTACGATTAAGGCAACCAATCGTAAAATGGACTCTACGACTGTGATTCCGAAGACTCTACGATCAAGACAACCAATCGTAGAATGGACTCTACGATTGTGGTCCAAAAGACTCTACGACCAACCAGACTGTTCTTTCCGAAAGACTTTAAATTGGACTCTACGATCAACATTCTAACAGTTGAGTAAACTCTACGATGATCAGTAAGAGATGATCCTTTACAGATCAATCACGTAAACAAGGGTATTCGTAGAATTGATCATATAAGATCGTTGAGCAAAAAGGCAAGAGACATCACGATTCTCAGATCAGGAGCCATTCTATTCAAGTATTTAATCTTCATCAAAGTAACCAAAAAAAAAGGAAGCCTCTGCAAATCGATCAAGTCAGAAAAGTCAGGAGTCTGACCCAAGCGCACTATGGAACAGAAAGAAGACTTTCAAGGCAGAAAAGTCAGAAGACTGTGTCCTATCAGACCTATAGTTTGGGAAGACCAAACGACTCTACAAAAGTTAGTGGGAACCTACGTCTGACATTTCTGTCACAGAGGAAAAAGGAAAACAACCTTGCATGGACTAACAGGTCAGATCAAATAATATCTCATCAGAGATTTAATGAGCTTTATTAATACAATATTCAGCAGCTCTCCTCTATGAGGTAACGAGAAGAAATACACGTTCAAACAGATGATCCAACGGGAAGAAATCTGAAGCCCTTACTTCTTAAATACGAAGATCAGCAGAAGAAAAGAAGTAGCACTGCACAAAAAGAAAAACGCAAGAAGTGAAAAAGATTGAACTGATAAGAAAGCCTGCATTGCTACTAAGCCCTTCAAACATTCAAGCTGATAAGCAACTTAGTAGCACATCCAAATATACATCAATCCAGAAGAGTTCTCTGTGAACTGGTATAAGCAAGTCTGTTAGACTTGGAGAGTTCTTTGTGAACTAGTGTAAGCAAGTCTGTTAGACTTGTAAAGTTCTTTGTGAACTAAAATTCCAAGACTGCGGATCTTGAAGGAATCTTAGTGATTCAGCTATTGTAAAAGTATCCTTAGTGGATTTGCTGCTGAAAGAGCAGAACAGTGGAGTAGGAGTATTGTGTGCTCTGAACCACTTAAAACCCAACGTCTCTCTCTTTGTGTCTTTCATTTGCTATGTCTGTCATATAATTGTTTGTTGATTTATTAATTTAACATTTCAAGAAAAGATTAACTAAATCATATTCCGCTGTGTTAAACTTCTGTTTAAGAATTAATCGAGTGAGATAATTTCAAAGAGAAGAAATTTTAAAAGAATCTATTCAACACCCCCCCCTTCTAGATTACTATCGTGTCATTGGGAACTAACACTACTCTCTTCGGTCGTCAACGGAGGAATGGCAGGATCTTTTTATTTTGCCTTTAGAATCTCCTATTCCTCAGGAACATCTTTAGCAATGGCTTGAGGAGGGACAGATGTTTCTTTCGATTTTTTGATGATGGTCAGGTCGGTAGGTTGGTTGCTTGGGGAATTGAGGGGAAGTGGAGCTTGTTCGGCTCTTGCCTCTAGTGAGGACTTCAATACCAACCTTCTTCTCTTTGTCTTCGATTTTTCTGGCCTCGACTCTTCGGAAGCAGTAGCATCCTCCCTTGAAGGTTTCACAGTATCAGTCATCGGGGAGGGCTCCGCCACTACTTCGGCAATGGGGGGTTCTTCTGCTGGGCCTTTGGATTTAGCGGCCCTCAGGTTACGAGCCGCCTTCACTTTCTCGGCTCCGCTCAATTTTGCCCTCAGGGCTCCTGCCGCCTCGAGAATGGCCGCATTGTTAGGGTTCTTTCCTTGATCGGCCACTACAACATAATAAATAAAAAAATTAGTATCTTAATCAATTCAGAATAAATAAATAAGTATGGCAGAGGACTTACAGCCGAAGGAATATAACCAGTCTTGGTCATTAAGGAGATTCAGGTTCCACTTCACAAACGGTCTCTTAGAGTATAAGACCTCGAACGCTTCTAACCTTGCTCGAGAGATCCTCTTCAGATTCAACTGGTCTTTGTTCGGATCTGTCCAAGGTCCGACCATCTCAGTGTCCGGCCCCTTAATGAAGAATTAGTCCCCATGCCATCCTTTATTGCTCAATGGGGTATCCATCAAGGTTTCTCTTCCGGAATTCTTTATTACTTGGAAGAACCTTTTTTCCTTAGTATTGGTGATTGAAAAGAATTGAAAAAAGAAATCGATGGCTAGAGGGGTCGACTCAGAGAGACAGAAGGCTATGAAGCTATTCAGATGGATGAAGGAATTGGGGGATAGTTGATTCAAGCTAAGCCATGTCGTGTGTAGTAACTCCAATACGAATGGGCGAAGAGGGAATCAGACCCCGTAGATCAGCATCTGTCGATGAATAGGAATCCATCCCCCCTCGAGCTGATAGTACATTCTTTCACCGGCTCCAGGCCTCTTAATTTTGTACGACTCGGGGATATAGAACTCTGTTTGTGCTAGGTCGAAGTGATGGTTTCGGATGGAAGAGGGGGTGTTCGTTACTCTGTATTGGAGGGTGAAATATTTGGTCCTATTATATTCTTCTGCATCCCTCATCTGCTCGATAACTATGGGCTTCCACGGTTGACCCTCTGGGATCCCCGGTTCGGCGACCGTGACTTCGTCTTCAACCCGGGAAGACGAAGCTTATGCTCTCGTGTTTTGTGTGCTTTCAACCATTGTGAAGTATTGAAGAATAGAGGGGAAGGAACTTACTTGATGCTAAGATGAGGATCGATGGATCGATATCAAAGGAAGGCAGGTCGGGCACGATGGAATCTCGAGTGGATGATGGGAGTCTCTCTCTTAGGCATCTTTTCTTCTTCAAAAATAACTGCTTCTAGTAAAAATGACGATTGAGTGATTTTTCTCATCTTATTCAACGTTCAACGGTCCGGATAAGTTTGATCCAATAGATGGGGCGCGTTTGCAGTGTTTATGACAGCGTAATAAATGACCCTTCTCGTGTGCTCATTATCAGCTATCTAGCACTGTTTTTAAAATTCAAAAAATGTAATACGAAATGTTTATATAAGTTGTTAGGTCGGGCTGGCTGGATTGAATGGAAAAACCTTGGGCTTGATGGGTACATAGGGTCTGACACCTGAAATCCAGTTTACAAGGGCCCAAGGTTGTTGGAACAACTTTCTCTTCGGTTCGATACCTCCGGGTTCCTGAATGACTTTATCTTCGGTTCGATACCTCCGGGTTCCCAAATGATTTCCTCTTTAGACTGAGACCTCTGGGTCCCCGAAAGGTTTTTCCCTTCAGATAAACACCCCTGTGTTCCCGAAGGAGTTTTCCCTTCGGTTCGATGCTTTCAGCTCCCGAAGGAGTTTTCCTCCTCTGTTATGTTGCCCCTGAATTCCTATATGAAGTTCAAAGAGGGTATGCCTTCGGTCTGATATCTCTTGTGTACATACACCTGGAATCCCGAAGTGTTGATTTCCCTCTAGATCTATCCGCTTACATATACTTTCAGAATGTTTTATTCTACTCCCCTAGCACATTTATATATTGGAGGAGTGGGGGGTAATGTTAGGATGACTATTTCGCTAAGCCTGATCTGGTAATTCATATTAGGCTAGGCCCAATGGACCATCAGCTTGGCAGTCTCTTATGAGAACTCCCTGGTCCGATAGGCTTGGGTTGGGTTCCTAAGACTTCTCGGATGATGACTACTTACTACATCTAATCCTAATTGGAGTAGGAGTCATGCGTCCTAAGTGGTTTAGGATAGTTACCTTCCTATTCAACTACTACTTCTCCGATAGACATTCCTATTAGGACTGGTAAGTGTTAAAGTAAGTGTTATAAATACCTGGTCAATAATAGAGGTGAAGGTGACACTATTCTACTCTACTAAATACTTAAGTCTCCATTGTCAACCTATTTTGAAACCTTCACTAACACTAACACCGGAGGAGTCCACCGACGGCCCAAGCCGTTAGGACTTTTGTGCAGGTATTCTTCCCAAACGGCCAGCAGGATGTGCAAACGAAATTCGAGAGTTAACATATATATATATATATATATATATACAGTCCCCTTCTCCAGCGAACCTTAAAAAGCGAACCAAAGACGAACCGTCGTCTTTGGTATCTATAGCGACGGTTCGACCCGTCGCTTTTTAAAGTTCGCTTTTGAAAATTTTCCTATATATATACATATATATATATATATATATATATATATATAAATTGGCGTGAGGTTTATTTACAGAAAAAACAAGAATATAATTCATATTGTGATTATAGGAACAAAAAGGAAGAGTAAGAAAAATGAAGTCTGTTGGAAGGAAAAAGAAAAGCTGAGAGTTTTGCATGAAGGATTGATCACGGTTTCGCCATTCCAAGTTAATTAATTGCTTAAAGATTTTAATTAATTTGGAAGATTTTGGTTGGTGGGGTAGTTTGAGTTTTCTCTTAATTTAAGGTATTTTTGTACTCTCTCAATTTTGCAATTTTTCGAGTTTTTTTTATTTGTTCAAACTTGAAGTACTATTTGTACTCACAGTTGATTAGAGTAAAATTTTCAGAGCTCGACCCGAAGTTTTTACCTCTTAGGTTTAGAGGGTTTTCCATGTAAAATTTGGTGACTTGTGTTTGATTATTTTTTATTTATTTTTTTGCGATTTTTATTTGGTGGAATTATATTAATTTTTTGACGCGATTTGTTATTTAATTTATCCAAAATGATTTTAGTTAGAGGAGTTTTCCCAATGCTAAAATGAAAAAAAGACAAATCACTGGCGGGCTTCCCCTTGCAAAATCCACCATCTTTGTTTTGCTGATGATTTGCTTCTCTTCAGTCATGGTCACTCAAAATTTGTTGGTATCCTTATCAAGAGCCTCACCACATTCAAAATTTGTTGGTATCCTTATCAAGAGCCGTCGATAAATACTATAGCGACAGTCCTACCTATCAATAGCGACGGTCATGACCGTCACTACAGTTGCTTTGCTACCCTACTAAAAAAGGTCTATAGCAACGGTCGGTCTGAATATTTAAAAAAAATATTATAAGGCTTGTAGCGACGGTCTTCGACCATCACTATAGGTCTTCTAAATATTAAAAAAATAAATTATTAATAAATTTGTTGTTCAACACACAATAAAATGTCATGTAACAATCATAAATAAATTTATATAATTTAAAATTATTTACATCATAATTGTTAAATACATCAAATCATAGTTAAACAAAAGAAAAATGAAAAGATTTCTAATCACATTTCAATGGCCTCTACATTGAGAACAATCATCTCTTTTAACATGAACTCGAATGGTAAGTTCTCAACTGCAAATACAAACATGAAGAAAGTAAGTTTATATATGCAGTTTAAAGTCTATAATCTAAACATCATAAAATAAACTACGAAAATCTTTCATTTCTGCAATTGCCCAGAGCAACTAAGTTTATTGTCTACACCCAGAAGCCATAATAAAAACTTATTGCATATTAAACAATAGCAGGTAAACATTAGGATACTAAAATACATATATATCTTGGTCAAATACACACCACAAACATGCATTTGATTGAGAACTTAGGAACCAAATGCCATATATTGGTCTGAAAAAGAAGGAAATCAGGGTATTTGGGAAATTCTTCAAAGGAAAACCAAAACGTAGAATCATATTTCATATAGGAAATAAGAAATTCTAAGAGGATATTGTATTCGCATTCCAATTGAGATAAAATTAGGGATAATAGCACCCTGCAAGCTATGGTGCACAATGGTTGCATTATTAACGTTCTGCACATATGACATGGGAAAATATAATGCAGTGAAAAGAAAAAAAAATATAATAGATGTTAAGATAATAAGGAATAAGAATGTGTATATGAAGATGTATAGAATATTTTTCCACTTACCTTACATATTTGTTTGACCAGATTATGGACCTCTACAAACATAGAAAATAAAACACTGATGACCACTGGCTCTTTACCATCACTTCAGTAAATAAGCATCCAATTCTCAAGCAAAGATCAACTAATAATGCAAATACAAAAAGTAAACAAAATTGACAGCTTATAAGTAAATGGTTCAAAATATTACAATAACAAACCTCACCAATACCTTTCTTAGTTTGTATTTCTTAGTTTGTAATCAGGAGCGGATCCAGCTCCGGTGTTCAGTAGGGTCAATTTTTTTTTTAAAATAATGAAATAACAAAAAAATAAAAATATAATAAAATAAATTACAAAATTAAATAATGTTTGTATTCGACTCACCAGGAAAAAAAGGTACTCAAATCCGGCTCGATTCGACTCGAATATGAAGTACTTAAATCCGGTTCAATTCGTCTCGAACAAATGTTCAAACTATTTGTTTTGATTCAAACTCGAGTAAACAAATTATTTGAATATTATGATATAATTTGTTTATTTGAATATCATTTTAAAGGAGAAAACAACAAATAGGAGAAGAAAATCAGCATAAATCATAAATCATCCTCAACCTACATCAAAAAAAAAAAAAAATCACAAAATCAAATCGAAAACGTAGTTGTCACTTTAAAATAATAGATCCAATACATTTAAAGATCTTTCCCCCAAAATAAAAAGATCAATTAATTTCTTAAAACAGAAGAGATAGATTATCGATTCGAACTAGTATCATATTATTGATTTTGCAAATTTCAATAGATCTAAAGCTTGAAGCCTCTAACTTTAATCAAAACTCTTTTCATATCGATTTGTAACAAATTTAGTCTTAGAAATGCTTTATAAGGAGATACATAATTAAATGCAAGATTTATAGAGATACTTTGTATAAAATATGAAGATCTGAGTTTTGAAAAACATAAAAAGTAGTTTTAATAGGTAAAACATGTTCATACACATTTTAATCGGACTGATCTAATGAAAAAAATTGTTTAAAAAATATGATTTGATCTTTAGAAAACTAGGTTTAGACATGTCTTTCAGAAAGAGAAGAAACAGTCGGCAGCTGATAAAAGAGAGAAGAAGAGGATAGAAAATGATTTTGAAAAATAATTTGCAGCTTTTATATTTTAAGCTAACCTTTTGATCCGACAACTGAAATTTAATTATCAAATTATCAAAGTTGATCAATATATGGTGAATATTAATGATCTGTGTGCTTGATTTTGATTGGCCCTTGAGGGATCATTAAAATACTAATAGTTGTCATCAACCCAAACTGATGAATAATCAGGAGAAAAACATTTTTGGAGTTCATAAAGAAGCTATAAACAACATTAATTTAAAATTAAATGTTCATAGAAGTTAACAAACAGTAGGGTGTTAAGTATATTATAACCCTGAAGTTAAGAATGATATATATCCCAAAATCTGTTTATTTGTATGTTTGTTAACTATGGTCATGTCACAGATATTCCAAGCATATAATGACTGTGTAGCCGAAACTAGGGAAACTATAAAGTCCGCTATAATATCCATCCATTGCCATGAGAGAGACAGAAAGAGATATTAAGCCATATGGAATCAGCAATTAAGATCAAAAAGCAAATGAATTCTAGAATGGGCACCAACTTAACTTCATGTCAATGAAATATTTAGCAAAGTCGAATTGCAACACATTGCAATGTAAAATGAAATAAATGTGGCAAAGAGATACGAAGATAGAAACTACCTGAAGATCCCTTTGTTGAGAAAGAAGTTTTATGTCAACCAATTTGTATTGCTCAAGTCTGCAAGAGAATTAAACAACATGGACACCAATTACCTTAAATGTCAAAGTACTGCCACATAACTTGAATTAAAGTGATAAAGCCAAATACCATGGAAGCATATGGTCTTGAGCCATTCCCAAATGGCTTTTTCAAAATAAAAAACCTAAAGCTAACCGATTGTCAGGAGCCAATCGTCGCTATATAAACCTATAGCGATGGTTCTATGTTGACCGTCGCTATATCTCGTCACCGCAAGTCAATTTTCTAGTAGTGCAATCAATTGCAACAAGAGTGTTTGTTTTCTTGCAAATGTTCATCTTTCTAAAGTCAACATCATTAATACCTTAACTCAAATCCCTTTGGGTGTTCTCCCTGTAAAATTCTTAGGGGTTCCACTTATTGCATCCAACCTTTCAGCACAGGATTATATCCCTTTGCTTCACAGGATGACTTAAAGAATCACCTACACCGGAAGATTGCAACTCATTAAATCCATTCTCTTTGCTATCCAATCTTACTGGTCAGCTCACTTTCTCTTACCAAAATCTATTATTAAAAAGATTGAACAACTGCTTCAGGCTCCGCATTGGATAAATACGGGTCTAAGGTTGCTTGGGCTAAAATCACTCTCCCCCTTAAGGAAGGTAGTTTGGGTCTGAAAAGTGTGGAAGACTGGAATAAAGTGCAAACTCTTTATCATCTTTGGCAGGTTGTTAGTTTCAACTCTACTTCTTTTTTAGCAGAGTGGGTTGGGAAAACTGTCCTTCTCAAGCATAACTTCTGGCTAACTCCCACTGCACAGGATTCCTCATGGATTTGGCGAAAAATTCTGAAGCTTAGGAGTTTGGCTGCTAGGTATATCTCTTATAAGGTAGGAAATGGATCTCTTATTTCTTTATGAAAATATCCCTGGCTTAAGGAACAGCCTCTTGTTTACAATCCTTCTGACCCTATCATTTAGAACTCGGGGCTGCCATATTTTGCTAAGGTTGTAGACATTATTTCGGGAACCAATTGGCATCCACCATTGTCCAACCGCTCGAGTGTCCTGATTTTGAAAACAAGCTGTTAGCAGCTCCTCCCCCTTCAGGCGGTCAGGATTTGATTTTATGGGATGGTCACTTGCATATGCATGCATATCAAAACTGCAACTATTTGGAATTCCATAAGAAGAGTTGGCTCTCCAGTTAGTTGGTACAATCTTATTTGGCATAAATTACAATATTCCTCGGTTTTCTTTCTTCCTCTGGTTGGCTATGCACAAGAGATTACTTACATGGGGATTTAACTTGTGCTGTTTTTGTGATCAATAATTTGAATATTTCGAGCATATTTTCTTTTAATGCAAATATTCGAAATTGCTGCTTCATACTGTTTTTGAATTACGGGGTTGGTTTGGGGTACCTAACTGTTGGGATCATCTGGCTAATCTCATTCAAGTTTCACGGATGGATCATATGACCTCTAACATTACTAAACTTTGCCTTGCAACTGTGGTGTATAAATTATGGATTGAAAGAAATAGAAGGCTTCATGGAGATCATCCAACTCCTGCAGTTACTCTACCAAAAGAATGGATTAAAATGGTTAAATGTAGGTCGGCTTCAGTTATGAAGTTCAAGATCAGTGTTGAAAAATATCCTCACCTTCGGGTATGGCAATTGTAGACTATGTTTGCTTTTTGTATTCTATAGTTTTGGCATCATCTGGTATGCCTTGTGATGCGGGAGCTATAACAGTCATGGGGTAAGTCGCTGGCTTGTACTTCTTTTTTCAGTAATATAATTATTCAAATTAGCAGCAAAAAAAAAAGTTAAATAATAAAAACAATATGCCATGATTCAACTACAAAGGAAGCACACTGAAGTTTAGATTCCAATCGGTGGAAGAAGAAAAGATGGCGGAGAGTTTTTTTTTTCTTCTTTTCCTCTCCTGCGTACATGAAGGAATAAAAGAGAAAAAATTACTCCTCCCTCTAAAATACAAGTCCCTATTTATAAATAGAAAAAAATTATTTGTGCCTTAATCTAAAATCAATGAATTTGTTCTCTACTTTCCTTTTTAACTTCAACTTCTACATATTAATCTTGTAAAGTCCTTTTCATTATTTAAAATCTGAATTATTATCTTTTACTTGGCTCATCAAAATTAATGAATAATAAATCTTATTAAAAAAATAATTGATATTAATTAAATAAAATAGACGTATAAAATAATAAAATTCAGGAATAATAATATGCAATAATATATGTCTATCAGTGGCCTACCCAATATTAAAATTTATAAGACCTTGAAATCTTATTATAGCACGTGATTTAATTATATTAATATTATTTGTGATTTGGTTCAATAGTAATAGTGGATTTCTTACTTAAACTAGTGTTATAAGTAAACTAATATTCATTAAAACCTGAATTTTAGATATCCATTTATATAATATTCCAAGAAAATTTCCTTTTTACATTGTGACTACAATACAACCTTTATATATAATTTAATGGCTAACCTAAAAAAAACTATAATATGATATTAGTTATCTCCTAGAATCCTAATTTGAACAATCTATTACATTCAATAGCTTTAAAAATTGACCAATAAAACGTATACTATATAATTCAATTAATTGTGTGCCCTATTAAACATCTAATAAAACTAATTAATAATTATTCTCTCAAATTCCTAAAATAAAAGGAAATAATGAACTTGTTAGCAGTTAAGGAAATAAAAGGGCGTGTGGACTATCTCAGTTGGCCCAATAAGTGTAAGGAATTTTTTTTGTGTAATTCATTGGGTCCTTAACATTAATATACAACAATTAGAAAGTAATTATAAAAACAAAACACATATAAAATAATTACAAAAAGATTACAACAAGATAAATTTATTAAATCATTCAGTTTCCTACAAATAAGGAATTCCTTAAATCAAGGATAATTAACTGTCATATGCGGCAGTTACCAAAACGACCTTTAATACAGAGGTAACAAACATTTAATACAGAGGTAACCAAACTTTAATACAAAGATAATCAAACTTTAATACAGAGGTAACCGACCTTTAATACAAAGGTAACCAAAACTAGTTACTACACATTCAGGAATTGGTTACCTTCATACTAGTGTTTGGTTACCTCCATAACATTGTTTGATTACCTAGATTTACCTTTGTATGAAGATTTAGTTACCAACTGGAATATAAAAAAAATGGTTACTGTATAGAAAATTTTTTTATGAATATTTGGTTAGACACAAAAACTAAAATGGTTACCTTTGTATAAATATTTGGATACCAATTAGAATATTAAAAAAAATGTTTACTGTATTGAATTTTTTTTTTATCAACATAAAGGAATGACCATGGCGTATTTTTTTCTTCTCGTAGATCTGCCGCTAATTATGTATTCCAAGGTGCAGAACTTTGAAGGAATAATTTCACAGAAATAATCATGGCATTAGGAAAATACGCTAAAGTTGATGGTAGAAAATCGCAGACAGGGTATTGTTCGACGGTTACTTTTGTTGTATTTGTGGGCATGTGCTTAGTTGGAGTATGGATGATGACATCATCATCGATCGTTCCTGTTCAAAATGTAGATGAGACCTCTCAAGAGAACAAGAATGAGGTGAAGACAGAGCAGGTAAAGGAGACCAGCAATGAGGACAACCCAAGCAATGAGAGCAACACAGTCAGTGAGAAAAACTCAAGCAGCAGAGTCAAAGAAGGAAACAAATAAATCTCCTGAACCCGGAGGGGGAGAGGGGAGGGAGGTGGGAAATCTGGTACACAGAGAGAGAGATTTGTGCAATTGATTTTTTTAAATTTGAATTTTAAAATCATCCAACTAAATTAAAGGGATAAGAATATACTAATTTTATAAATATATTTTAAAAAAGTACTCTTTTTGTAAATACTTCTAATATGTATTTTTTATGTAATTATTTTTTAAAAAGTACTATAATGTGTAATTTGTCCTAATTCATTTTGTGCGTGTTAAAGATGTAATTCGTTATGGGAGTTAAGTCTTGTTTAATTTTGGTTTGTGCTTTGAAGAGTATTTCACTTTGTATTTTTCTATGCCAACATTCGAGATTTAATTTTTATTTAATTTAATTTATTTTAATTGAGAACCAACATTCGAGATAATTGAAGATTTAGTGTCTTTAATAGATTTTACTTTTAGATGTAGGTATTTCTTGGTGAGATTAACTGGTCTACTTAATTTGACTGAGATAATCTTTCTATTAGTGGTGATAAGTTTTAGGACATAAATTAGAAATAATTATTAGAATCACATAATTATTCTTATATTTGAGATCAAAATTCATCCTTGATTTCTCTATTTAAAGGTTTTCCACATTAATATTGTCCTTTTCTGATGATTAATGTTGTTTTTCATTTGGTTCTTATTTTTGGGTATTGTTGATTTTTCATGTAATTTTTTAATATTTCATAGGATTATTTAGGGTCGACTTTTTCAACAATTAGGCAGCCTAATGCGGAGCTTATATATCCTTTTGCTGGAGAATAACAGCACAACAAGAAACAATAGTAAAGAGATATTGAAAAAAATATTATCACACCAGACACAAAATTTATATATGTGGTTCACCCAAACGTGGAGATAGCACTAGTTAAGGTGGATGACAAATCAGTTTCATTATCTTTAATAATTTTGTACATCATACAATGTAGGATCCTTTCTTTTATAACAACACAAAATTGTTTCCACCAATAATAGTGATAAATATATCAAGGCTTCAGATGCTTCAGATAAGGCAACTCGAGATAAGACTTCACAGAAGGATGCTCTAGATAAGACTTCACAGAAGGATGCTAATTACTGAGGATATTCAGAATGATATTTCAGAGCATGTTCTGTAATTCAGTATAATAACATTCTATTTTAGTTGAGGGATATTATAGTCTTTTCATGTATTTTTATTTGGATAGTTTAGTCTTTATTCAGTTGGTTATTTCTGTCTGTTTTGGCTGATATAAGTAGATTGCTGCTGCTATGTAAAGAAAGCATATTCGATAATAATATGTGAAGGTTTCTAAATCATGTTTTCCAGATTTATCATGGTATCAGAGCTAGCTTGAGGGCTTTCAGTGACGAGGGTTTTCTGTGACTTCCATTTTAGATCTACACCTCAATTCTTCTCCGTTCTTCTTTCTAATCTGTGCATCTTCTTCGTCTCATTACACAGCATACACTACTATCTGTTTTGTTGTGCGTTTTGTATCTGTTATTGACCTTTCACCATTGAAGTCTGTGTAAGCAATAGAAGATAAATATGGCTTCTTATGCTGCAATGGTAGCTTCTGGTTCTAATCCGGCAACACATGGACTCATTGATATTAATCATCCTTATTATCTCCAAAATTCAGATCATCCAGGCATGGTTCTAGTCACTCAATTGCTTACTGACCAAAACTATAATCAGTGGAAAAGATCTGTAATGATAGCTTTGTCAGCTAAATACAAATTGGGCATGATTGATGGTTCACTCCCTAAACCAGCTGATAATTCACCATATCTAAATCACTGGATTAGATGCAATGACATGGTAATCTCTTGGATCTTAAACTCTGTATCAACAGACATTCGTAACAGCATTGTTTACTTACCAACTGCTAAGATAATGTGGGATGATCTCGCTACAAGGTTCTCTCAAAGCAATGTTCCTAGATTGTTTCATTTGAGAAAAGAAATATCCATGTGTAAAACTCAGTATGAACAGAGTATAAAACTCAGTCAATTCTTAATGGGACTTACTGATTCTTACACTGGAACTAGAGGACAAATTTTGCTTATGAATCCATTACCATCATTAAATCAAGCTTATTCTATGTTACTGCAAGAAGAACAACAAAGAGAAAATGTTAGTAATCAATTCATTACTGCTGAAAACACTGCAATGAGTGTGAAACATCAGAATTTCCAGAGAAATGTTAAAAGTTTTAACAAGAAACCTGCATCAGACTCTACACTCATGGAACAGTCAAATGTAACTTGCACCTTTTGTCATCAAGATAAACATACAAGAGACAAATGCTTCTTTCTACATGGATATCCTCCTTGGCATAGGTTGTATGGGCAGCCTAAACCCAAATTAAGGTTCAAAAATAATTCAAGTGTGGCTCAAGTGTCAGTTGATACTGAAGTGATGAATAAGTCTTCAGGAGACAAGATTTCTGATGATGCACTTCCTTTTTCAGATGTTCAATGTAAACAGATTTTGCAGATGATTCAAGCAGGAATGAAAAGTATGAGTAATTCCACTCACCTATCTGGTAATGTGCAGGCTCATTCATCTTCTTTCTATTTTGCTGGTCCCATTCATAATTGTGCATCTATTAATGCAACTCACTGGATTTTAGACTCTGGAGCAACCGATCATATAACACCATTTGTTCATCTTCTTGAGAAACCTATACAAATCAATACAGTGTTACACCTGCCAAATGGAAATTCATCTACAGTAACTCATATAGGGACTGTAACTCTGCATCCTCACATAAAACTACTCAATGTTTTATGTGTTCCCTCATTTCAGTATAACCTTCTTTCCATTCCTAAGCTAACTAATGATGGTCATTGTTCTGTGTTTTTTAATTCATCAACTTGTTTGCTACAGGACCATATCTTGAAGAAGGAGACAGAGATTGGTAAACTGTCTGAGGGTCTTTACAAACTGAATTCTAAGTTCATTGCTTCCAGTATTTTTGATTGTAGGCTTTCACAACATTGTATGAATCTTAGAAGTTCAAACCATATTCCAACTTCTGTATGGCATTCCAGACTTGGTCATGTTCCAATACATATTCTAAAGAAACTTCCCATAGTCATTGAATGTACTGAAAACACTCATTGTGATGTATGTTGTCTTGCTAAGCAAACTAGACTGTCTTTTCCTCTTAGTGAAACACATAGTAAGTCAAAATTTGATCTTATACACTGTGATGTATGGGGACCATACAAACATCATACTCATGGAAGTTGTAATCAATTTTTGACTATTGTTGATGATTTTTCTCGATGTACTTGGGTGTTTCTCTTTCATACTAAATCTCAAGTGCCAACTCTTCTTAAAAACTTTCTTACACTTGTTCATAATCAATTCAACTGTTCTGTTAAAGTACTTAGATCAGATAATGGAACAGAATTTATGAACAAAGATGTTAATGCTCTTTTGACTTCTTTTGGTATCTTGCATCAAACAAGCTGTGTTTATACACCTCAGCAAAATGGAGTTGTTGAAAGGAAACATAGGCATCTTCTTAATATGGCCAGAGCTTTGAGGTTTCAGTCAAATCTTCCTATTTCATTTTGGGGAGATTGTCTCTTGACTGCTACATATCTTATTAACAGGATTCCATCACATGTTCTTCAAGGAAAAACTCCTTATGAACTCTTGTTTGGCTGTCAACCTGGTTATACTCATTTGAGAGTATTTGGTTGTCTGTGTTTTGCTACAAATGTACATAATCTTGATAAGTTTGCTGTAAGATCTTTAAAGTGTATTTTCTTAGGATATCCATATGACAAAAAGGGTTATAGGGTGATGGAGTTGGAAACCAAAAAGTGTTTTGTTACCAGAGATGTGCATTTTGTTGAACACCTCTTTCCTTTTCAATCCTCAGCTACTAACATTCCTGTTTCTTCTAGTCTTTTTCCATCTCCTCCTTCTTTTAGTCTCAATTCTGATGATCCTTTTTGTGTTGACTTATCACTCAATTCTGAAAATTCTGCACATTCTGAACATTCTGAACATTCTGAAAGTACTGATTCTAACAATAATCAGTCTCCTGCAGAACTTTTATCTTCTTCCAGACCAGTACGAGTAAAACAACTTCCAATCAAATTTCATAGTTATACTGGTCTACCCTCATATCTTGTTAATACCAATGTTTGTCAGTCTAATGATCTTACTTCATCTTCTACTTCTTATCCTATGAGCAACTATGTTTCATATGCACGACTTTCTCCTACTTATATTCAGTTTTTAGCTGCAACTGCTATGATTTCAGAACCAAAAACCTACTCACAAGCAGTTAAAGATAACAATTGGTGCAAAGCTATGATCACTGAAATTACAGCATTAGAAGATAATCACACATGGGAATTAGTTCCTCTTCCTCCAGATAAAAAGGTTATTGGCTGTAAATGGATATATAAAGTTAAATACAATCCTGATGGCTCTGTGGATAGATATAAGGCACGATTGGTGGCTAAAGGCTTTACTCAAACAGAAGGCTTAGACTATTTTGAAACTTTTGCTCCAGTGGCAAAAATGACTACTGTGAGAGTTCTTATTGCTGTGGCCGCTTTAAAAGGATGGTCTTTGACTCAAATGGATGTAACTAATGCATTTTTGCATGGTGATCTTGATGAAGAGGTCTACATGGAACTCCCACCCGGTTTTCAGTTCTTATCTGTAGGAACTAAATCCAATGTTGTATGTAAGCTTACTAAATCCTTGTATGGACTTAAACAAGCTCCAAGACAATGGTTTATAAAGTTTTCTTCAGCTTTGAAAACTTTTGGATTCTGTCAATCTTACAATGATCACAGTCTCTTTACCTATGTCTCTGCTACTGACTTTATAGCTATTCTGGTTTATGTTGATGACATTTTAATCACTGGTACAAGTCTCACTCTTATTCGTCAAGTCAAGCAGTATCTTAGCAAGCAGTTCAAAATCAAGGATATGGGTCCTTTGAAATATTTTCTTGGTATTGAAGTTGCCAGATCAGAACAAGGTATATACCTAAATCAAAGAAAATATGTTCTAGACATTCTAAAAGACACTGGACTCACTGGAGCTAAACCATCTAAAGTTCCTATAGAGCAACATCACAGTCTACTAGACTCTTCTGGTAATCTATTATCTGATGCAGAAGTTGCTTCTTATAGAAGATTAGTTGGTAGACTGATATACCTTACCATTACCAGACCAGATATTGCTTATTCAGTCCATGTTTTAGCTCAATTTCTGTCTAAACCTACAGATATGCATCTTCATGCTGCTTTGAAATTAGTCAGATATTTGAAGCAGGCTCCAGGTCTTGGCTTGTTATTTTCTGCTTCTACTTCTTCCACTGGTCCTAATCTTACTGCGTATTGTGATTCTGACTGGGGAGGATGTAAAACTTCAAGACAATCATTGACTGGCTATTGTATTTTATTGGGGACCTCTCTTATCTCTTGGAAGAGCAAAAAGCAACCTACTGTTTCTAGGTCCTCAGCTGAAGCAGAATACAGAGCCATGGCAGATACATGTTGTGAAATTACATGGTTGATTTCTTTGCTACATGACTTTGGAGTCCATCATCTTACTCCTGTTTCTCTATTCTGTGACAATAAATCTGCTCTTCATATTGCCTCAAATCCTGTTTTTCATGAAAGGACAAAACATATTGAAATAGATTGTCATATTGTTCGTGAAAAGCTGCTTAAAGGAGTTATTGTCACAGCTCATCTTTCTTCATCTAATCAGCCTGCAGATCTTTTTACCAAAGCTTTATCTTCTGATCAGCTTCACAGATTATCTTCCAAGTTGGGCGTCTGTAATTTGTTTCATACTTCCAACTTGAGGGGGGATGATAAATATATCAAGGCTTCAGATGCTTCAGATAAGGCAACTCGAGATAAGACTTCACAGAAGGATGCTCTAGATAAGACTTCACAGAAGGATGCTAATTACTGAGGATATTCAGAATGATATTTCAGAGCATGTTCTGTAATTCAGTATAATAACATTCTATTTTAGTTGAGGGATATTATAGTCTTTTCATGTATTTTTATTTGGATAGTTTAGTCTTTATTCAGTTGGTTATTTCTGTCTGTTTTGGCTGATATAAGTAGATTGCTGCTGCTATGTAAAGAAAGCATATTCGATAATAATATGTGAAGGTTTCTAAATCATGTTTTCCAGATTTATCAAATAGTTTTCTCCAATAATCAAGAAACTTTCTTTTTGGTTGGGATATGGAAAATATGAGAAACACATTATAATTAATGTCATTAAAATGCAAAGTTTTTCTCCTCTTGAACCAACTATTTTTTGTCCTTCTATTCTTGAATAGTCCTTCAAAGGCCAATGTTGGATCAAGTGAAGTGTGAGTGCATGCATCTTATAGATCCAAAAATTGAGAGTCTGTTTGAGTTTGTTTGCAAAGAGAGATCTTATTCATGAAATTTCAAGTCCTTAATAATGATGGGTGGATTTTTGGCACATCTAGTGAGAAATGTGATCCTAATTAAAGACCGATGTAATATTGCGAAGACTTGGTCCATTTTGACAAGTCTAGCTTCTTGGATGAAGAAAGATTGGTGTTTCATTTAAAACTTTGTTCACTAAAAAAAATATTTACTCTTAAAAGTGTTAAACGTTTTGTTAAAAGTATTAGTTGTTACTAGAACAATTTTCAATGTGGCTAAATTTATATTTTCTGTAATAATATTATTTTTTTCCCTTGATAATATCAACAACTAGACAACCAAAATATGATCCATCTTTGTTTTACAAAAAGAGCATTTTTCCTCTACATAATGAATCTTCTTTTTACTGATAGTGGTATAAAATGACATAGTATTCTTAATTTTGTCATTGTATTTCATTATCATGCATGTTATTTTGGTAGACATGAAATAAAAATAAATTTTTAGTATTTATAAATTTTATAAATAGGACTCTTCGTGTGAGAAATGATGGATTTATTATTTTTAGGGTTAATTAAAATAGAATAAAAGTATATCTTTAATATTTACAAATTTTATAAGCAAGATTTTTTTTGTGGTACAGAGCTATTTACGTTAGAATCCAAATTAGTTGGCAATCTTATCGTGGAGCAATATTTATGCACATACACGTAACAATCACCTTGTTACATTGAAAGCAAGATACATGCATAATCACACATAAAAACATCCTTAAAAAAATTCGAGGACAGATGAACCGAGATTGACGGTTGATAGAATCCTTGTTGAATTTAACCACCATCCATTTCAAGGATCTATGCTTAACTAAATCAATCATATCTCGGCAACACATAATGCTCAGATTAAAGATGACTTTATTTCTGACATCCTTAACATAAAGTTAGAATTATTTTGGACGAAAGAATGTTTAAGCATACAATAAAATTTATTATAAATGATTGTGGTACTAATAGAATTATTAAAAATAATATTTATGTCGTTAAGTAAAAAATGTAACGAATAACATAACATACATGCTAATGGTATTGAACCGGTTAACATATGGGCACTAAAAGAAATTAATCTCACAAAAATATAAGTGATGCAACCTTTTGATATACAGTAGGAAATGTTAATTACATCTATTGAAAATAAAACAAGTTTAGCATATGCAACATTTTCTGCTAGGATGGTATAAAATAAACTTAAATCCATGCTTTTCCCCCCCAAAATTTGGTCGTGTGTGTATATGATTTTAACCTTATCAACACAAAAATATACCAAGTTTAAAACGAGTCATTTTAGCTAGTCTTAAGTCGACACAATAGTTTAATATTTTTTTATAAACTCATTAGTTCAAATTTTTTTCTTTTGGGTTTTAACATTAAACATACAAACTCCAAGAGTTTTTTTGGTTGTATTATTAAACAATCACTACTAGAAAAATAAGAATACGTGACGGAATTTTGTGACAGTTTTTAAAAACAAACACAAAATATAGTAATTTGTGATGGACTTTTTGAGCAATCACAAAATAATAGTATATATGATGGCTCTTAGTGATGGCTAATTTTGCCATCAATATATTATAATTGTGATGGTCATGTCAATCACCAAAATTTTCACGCAAAATAAAATTTCTTTTTGTGACGCATTAAGTCATCACTTATTGATATACCCTTTTCATGATTGCATTTAAGCTATTACCAATATTTTAATGAAAGAAATAATTAAAACAATATTTTATGACGGCCATGACAATCATTAAAAAGATAAATTTTTGTGACGAAGTTTATTTGTAATTACAAAAAGAAAGTATTTTGTGATGGAATTTCCAAGCAATCACAAAATAATAAAATACATGATGGCTCTCAGTGATGACTAATTTTTCCATCATTACAGAGTATTTGTGACTGTCATTGCAATCACCAAATCTTATGTGAAACTAATTTTATTTAGTAAGCCAACTCACATATGTTTCATTTTATATATTTTTTTAAAATTATAACCATGATCTGGGTTTTGGTGTAGTGGTAATACTCGTTATTTAGTTTGCAAATGGGATAAGGTTTCGAATCCTACAAGTATCATTTGATACACTTAATATATATAGTGAAATAAATTATCCGTAAAAGGAATTTCACGTTCTTACTTTTGATTCCTAAAGTCATGTGTTTTTTTGTGATGGCTTTGACAATCACAATAGATCAATATATTATTTGTTAATGTGATTGTATTAATCATCACAAAAACTTTTTGTGATGATTTTTTGAATTTATATGATGGATTTGAGCCATCACAAAAGACCATTTTTTTTTGTAGTGAATCAATGTATCCTTTACATTAATATTATTAGTTACGTTGTATTTAAATTTTAACTTTTGAACTTACCAATAATATTTTATAATGTATTAACTTTTAGTTTCTTAATTCATGAACTTAATTACTAGAAAGTTATCTCATTTATTATAGATATATTAATTTTACTACATACCAAATTACAGCCAAAAAATTTACAAGCTTAATATGGATCAATAATCTCTTGGACCAATTATTTTCTACAAGTGATGATATTACTATACAAAAATAATTATCAACACCAATGTTATTCTATTAAATGAATAGGTATCCATTACATTATTATAAATGTTCGTTTAAATATGTCATTTCTAAAATTTGTTTGATATATAATTTAAATTTTTAACCGTTTTTTACGTGACGTATCAAGCTTGTTAAACATTAATACAAAAAGTAATTTACTTGTAACTGAATCATAACAAATTACATATCTTGAAGGGACATACTCAGACATAAAGATGGTATTCTTGAATAGTCCTTAAATCAAGTGAAGAAAGGTCAGTGCATGCATGTTCGAGACCCAATAAAAAAATCGACGGCCAGGTTAAGCTTGCACGATATTATGATGGGTGGATTTTTGGCACATCTAGTTAGACATCTAGATGCATTCATGTTTATATTGCGCAGTGTTTTCACAAGTCAAGTTTGTGATTTTTGAAATGCAAATGTTTGAATGGACTAGCTTTTTTCTCGGATGAATAAAGATTCATTGGTGTTACACTCAAAGTTTTGTTTGTCTTATTAGAAATATACGTGATTGATATTGTTAGAATAAAAATAGTATTATAAAATTTATTGTCTGTTAAAAAGTTAGGTGTCTCTAAAATAATTATAAAAGTGTGGTTAAATATATATTTATTTTGACAATATCAACAATCAAAATATTAGAATTAACATTCCTTCTATTATATTTATTTTCTAATTTTTTTTCTATACACATTTAGTAAAATAAAAATAGCTTTCAAGGACACTTTTAGAAACATAATTACTTATGATAAATTTTATTGTGTAACTAATTGTTTGCAACGAATTTTATTTTATCGTTAGATACAATGTGTTGCTGAATGTTATTTAGAAAAATTGAAGGATAAGTTTGTAACGTAAAAAATTCTAATTGTGAAACGAGTTTTTTATTCCTCAAAAATGAGTTCTCTTTTTATTATTAGTAGTATCAAATGACATAATATTCTCAAATTTATAATCATAATTTTATTATCATGTTATTATTATTAATAAACAAATAAATTATTATTAATATTATTATAAATAATCTGTCTGTGAGAACGGTGGGAGTACGTTACTTCTTTTATGTAGCCTTATTATTATTAAGAGTATATACGAAATAAAAGTATATTCTTAATATTTTTAAATTTTGTAAGTGAGACCTTTTTATTTGCAGCCAGTATTTAATTCTTTGTTAGGATCCAACAACTAATATTTTAATTCCTCACCCTCATGAAATTTTAATTTCTTTTTATCATTTTTATTCTCTAATTTTTTACAATACATATTTAGAAACACAAATACTATTATAACCTGAACCAAATAAATTCGCATGTTCTACAACCAGATATTTCTACATTGCCCAATTACCATGTAAGCAATTCAAAACAAAAAAAATGGACGTAACATGAAAAGTGAAAAATTATTAGTTGACAATCTTATCGTGGAGGGCTGTAAAAATTGAAGATTTCATTTACTAAGACTACGTTTATTTGTAAGAATTATAATTTTGAAATTATAATCTCAAGACATAATTTATAATTATAATATTATATTTATTTACAAGTATTACACTTAAGATAAATTTATTAATTCCAAAAATATCTTGCTTGTTTTTAAATTTGAACATAGGACTATTAATTCATGGATTATAAAATAACTTAATAGTATTGGAATTAAAATTTCTAATTAAACATGATATTAAATAGTCTCTCATATTATGTCATTATATAACTTTTGGATTAATAGTCCTAATTCTTAAGTCCAAAATTAAAAATAAATAATACAAAGATAAAATTAGTAATCTTATTCTAAATATAATTTTTATAAATAAATAAAATTTTAAAATTATAATTTATATCTTAAAATTATAGTTCTAAAATTATAATCGTTACAAACTAACATGAACCAAGTATTTGGAGTCCCGTAAGATGTTTTTCTTGTGGAAAATTATTCATTCAACGGACTTGACTCGAAGTTTTGTTAAGCCAGTAAGATCTTGATACTTGGCAACAGTTGACAAACTTGCAACATTTTCCGCACATATTTTACCACTATATGAACCGTATGCGTATGATGATCGGTCTAGCACGTTTACATGGCCCACTAGACCTAACTATACAATTATATTCTGCCCCTGAAAACCTAAAATATTTATTGTTATGGGACGAAATATATATATTGCTCTTGATTTTCTTTATACTTACAAAATAGAGAGCAATACTTAAATAGATAAATATTTGTAATAACGATGCATGCATGGTCTTACGTGGCAATGTCGTATTGTATCTTTTTTACATAGATAAAAAGGTAAAATTCTTATTATAAACTAAGAAAAGAGTACATAAATATATAGTGAGAGACTCTTGGACTAAATAAGATTGAGCTGCGTTCTTCTTATTTTTTTCCATTTCCGAATATTCAAAAATGTAACTAATAAGTCGATTTTATATTAATTTATTAGGTATTTTATACTTAATTATTTGTTAATTTTTAAGTATTTTAAGTAATTTATTTAATTTTATACATTTCTATTATATTTATACTATTTTTATTTATTTTTAATTTTATTTTTATACGAAAAATAAAGTTGGTGGCAATTTTGTAATTTAGCTACTGATGGCAAAATCATAATTAACCTGAAATGAAACTGGTCGAGCCATGCGCGCATGGGTTCAAATCAACCACCGGACGACGTCGTTGACAGTTCAAAGAGAAGAGGAGAGCATCCGCGCAATGCGCGGGAGTCAGGCAAACAAATATAAAGCGCGCAATGCGCAGCAGAGGCTAAAAAGAAAGAAAACGCGCACGTGGGCGTGGCTGGCGGCTGGGCAGATTTCTTCTCTCTCTCACGTGTGGGTCCCGACACTTCTTCTCTTTCCTAGCAGCTGGTAGCTTGTTCTTTCCTTGGTTTTCGTGTGGGGTTTCTTTCAGCAATCAAATAAATTACAAATCCAATTGCAATTTGGAATAAGAAGATACATAGAAATTTTTATATTTTATTATTTATATTTTAAATCCTATTAGGGTTTGGAAATAATAATTCCTATTAGGTTTAGGAGGATTATGTAGCCTATAAATAGAGGGCTTAAGATACACTTGAACATACAACTTTTATTAAAAAAAATCTTTCTTCTATTCTTTGTTGTTTTCTACAGCTATGTATGGCTAAATTATTATTTTTAGTTTAAGTGATTGAAGTCATCAAGATTTATACACTGTGAGATCTAATTTATTTTAATTGTTCAATTTATATTTTGAGTATTGAATATTTTTCTGTGCTTAATTTTATGATTGGTTTGTTTAATTGCTAGGAGCGCTACTGGTTTATTTTTCATATTAATTGATTTATTCTTACATCAATGATCAGTTATAAATTCTTGATGGTGGATGTTAACTTAAACCGATGCTTTTTCTGCTTATTTATTTCTTGCGTATTTATTTTAGTTAATTTTATTTAAATTATTTATTTAATTAAAAATCTCCTAATTTTGGTTTACAAAACATAAAATTAAATTAATCATTCTCTGTGGGATCGACTCTTACTTTCACTACTATATATTTATTTTTCAAAATAAGATTTTATTTTTGGGTGTCTGCGACAGCACACCAAATTTTGGTGCCGTTGCCGGGGAATTGATTTATTCACTTTTGTGTTTATTGTGATCCTTATTTCATTTTAGTGATTTTTCGTAGTTATTTTATTTTTTATTTTTCTAGTTTATTTGACTGTTTATGACCATAACTCGTTCTACTAATCAAAGTGATTTGAGGTTTGATCCAGAAATTGAGAGAACTTCACGCTGATTAAGTAAAGAAAGTCGGACAAATCTTGAAGAAAAGGGCATCATGGCTGGAAGTCGAACTCTGAAGGAACTTGCGGCCCCAGATTTGAACCAACAACCTTTATGCATAATTTTTTCTAATTTAAATGTTAACACTTCTTTTGAGTTAAAGTCTGGTCTAATATATCTTTTGCCTACTTTTCATGGCCTTGCAGGTGAAGACCCTCACAAACACTTAAAAGAATTTCATGTGGTATGCACGAGTATGAAACCTCCCGGAGTTACTGAAGAGCAAATCAAATTAAAAGCTTTTCCATTATCTTTGAAAATTTTGGCTAAAGATTGGCTCTACTATCTTCCCTCCAGAAGTATAACCACATAGGAAGAAATGAAGAGATTATTCTTGGAAAAATACTTCCCATCTTCAAGGGCAGCCAACATAAGAAAAGAAATTTGCGGTGAGAGACAGAACCATGGAGAATCCCTATACGAATATTGATGTTGCTAGTGGCCGAGCTTTTGTGGACAAAACTCCCGAAGTTGCAAGAAACTTGATTGCCAACATGGCGGCTAATTCCCAACAATTCGGCACTAGGCTTAATTTTTCATCCAAAAATGTCAATGAGGTAGAAATTTCTTCACTTAAAGAACAAATTGCTAGTCTAACTTCTCTTGTTCGTCAAGTGGTTGTAGGTAATATACAACAAGTGAAAGCTTGCAAAATTTGTGATGTAGTAGGACATCCAACGGATATGTGCCCTACTCTTCAAGAAGAGTCCTATGAACAAGTGAATGCAGCAGGTGGTTTCCCTGGTCAACCACAAAGGAGATATGATCCTTACTCGAACACGTACAACTCAAGTTGGAGAGATCATCCTAATTTTGGCTATGGAAATTCACAAATGAATCAACCCACAAATTAGATCTTTACAAGCTATCAACAATACAAGTAGCCGTATCCCAACAAACAACAGGGTCAATCATCTCATTCTAATATGTCTTTAGAGGATATAGTTAAACAACTTAGCACTAACACTTTGCAATTTTAACAAAAAACGAAGGCAACTATGCAGAATTTGGAAACACAGATGGGACAAATGGCAACTGCAATTAGTCGACTAGAGGCGTACGGTTCTGAAAAATTACCCTCTCAAACGGTAATGAATCTAAAAGAGAACGCAAGTGCAATCACTTTGAGAAGTGGTAAAAAGATCCAAACTCCAGAAAAGACCGAGTCTGCACCAAAAGAGCAAAGCAAAGCAGAAGCAAACAATACAAAAAGCAGGCGACAGTAGAGAGGAAGACAATATTTTAGGCAACAATGGTACCCCTAAGTATAAATTTTCACCTCTCTTTGATTATAAACCAGTACCACCTTTTCCTCTTGCTTTAATCGCAAAAAGAGAATATGAAAAAGATTCAAATTTATATGAAACTTTCTGCAAATGTGAGGTAAATATTTCATTGTTAGATGTTATTAAACAAGTACCTCGCTTTGCTAGATTTCTGAAATAATTGTGTATACACAAAAGAAAACAAGCACTCAAAAGATATGAAAAGGTAAAAGTAGGAAAGAATGTGTCTGCAGTAATTCAAAGAAAACTCCCTACTAAGTGTCAAGATCTAGGGATGTTTACTATTCCTTGTAAGATAAGTGACACTAGATTTGAAAAAGCCATGTTAGACTTATGAGCATTTATTAATGGCATGCTATATTCTATATATGCTTCTTTGAAACTTGAACTTTTGAATAAAACTGGTACGATGATTCAGTTGGCTGACAGATCTAATGCATATCCTAAGGGTATAATAGAGGATGTTCTTGTGCAAGTAAATAATTTGATTTTTTCTATTATTTTTATGTGCTTGATATGGAGAATGGTGATCAAAATACTCCTATTTTGTTAGGAAGACCCTTCTTAAAGACATCCAAAACCAAGATAAATGTTCATAGTGGTACACTTACAATGGAATTTGATGTCGAGGTTGTTCAGTTTAATATTTATGAGGCCATGAAATATCCTAATGATGATAATCCTGTTTATTCTATTGATGTGATTGACTCATTAACGTATGATGTTTTTGAACTTGATGAAAATGATGAATTAGAAACGACAATCAGTCAGAATCTTGAGGAGGAAAAAGAGTTAGCCTTGACTACTGAATTGAAGGATGTTATTGCAACATTAAATGATTCTCCAAAAGCAGGTAATGTTCCTTATATTGATCTACCAGTTTCTAACGAGGACTCTTTACCATCTGTTTTGCAGGCACCCACTTCAGACTTAAAGGCCCTTCCTGATCATCTCAAGTATGTTTTCCTTAGAGAAGAAAAGACATTGTCAGTGATCATCTCCAATAAACTTAGTACATCACAAGAAGAAGAACTCGTACGAGTTCTTAAGGAGCATAAGAAGGCCATTGGTTGAACGATTGCTGATATCAAAGGAATAAGCCCGTCCACATGCATGCATCGGATATTACTTGAAGAAGGAGCGAACCTACCCGTCAATTGCAAAGAAAACTAAATCTGCCCATGATGGATGTTGTGAAAAAAGAAATTCAAAAGCTTCTTGAAGTTGGCATGATTTACCCTATTTCGAATAGCAATTGGGTTAGCCCAGTTCAAGTAGTTCCAAAAAAACGGGAATTACGGTAGTAAAGAATCAAAATGATGAGTTAATTCTCACCCGTGTTCAAAATGGGTGGCGGGTTTGTATAGATTATAGAAAATTAAATGTTGTAACCCGCAAATACCACTTCCATTTACCTTTTATTAATCAAATGCTTGAACGATTAGCTGGTCATTCTTACTATTGTTTTCTTGATGGTTATTCAGGTTATTTCCGAATTGCAATTGCTCCGGAGGACCAAGAGAAGACGACATTTATATGCTCATTTAGAACTTTTGCATACCGTCGCATGCCGTTTGGACTTTGCAACGCCCCAGCTACTTTTCAAAGGTGTATGGTCAGTATATTTTCAGATTATATTAAGCATATCATGGAAGTTTTTATGGACGATTTCACGATTTATAGAGATTCTTTTGATAGTTGTTTGCACCACCTTACACTTGTTCTTCAAAGATATAGTTTTGGGTCATGTTATTTCGCCTAAGGGAATTGAAGTAGACAAAGCAAAAATTGATATTATTCAATCTCTAGCTTATCCCACTAGTGTGCGAGAAGTGCGTTCTTTTCTTGGACATGCAGATTTTTATCGGAGATTCATAAATGACTTTTCCAAGATAGCATCACCTCTATGCAAGCTGTTACAAAAGGATGCAGATTTCAATTTTGACAAGGAGTGTAAGAAAGTGTTTGATAAGTTGAAGGAATTGTTGACCTCTACTCCAATTATCCAGCCTCCAAATTGGGACATGCCTTTCGAGATTATGTGCGACGCAAGTGATTATGTAGTAGGAGCTGTTTTTGGTCAAAAAGTTGGGAAAGTATCTCATGCTATTTATTGTGCTTCGAGGACTTTGAACGATATCCAGAGAAATTATTCGACCACTGAAAAAGAACGTTTAGCTGTTGTTTTTGCTTTAAAAAAATTTCGATCTTATTTGTTTGGTACTAAAGTTATTGTTTATTCTGATCATGCAGCTCTTCGTTATTTGATGACAAAAAAATAGGCAAAATCAAGGTTGATAAGATGGATACTTCTCTTAAGTGAATTCGATTTGGAGATTAAAGACAAAAAAAAGGGACAGAAAATAGTGTTGCAGATCACTTAAGTCGATTGGCGAATGTGAAGAATGAGCTTCCTCTACAAGAGACGTTTCATGATAAACAATTGTTCTCTGCATATAAAAAATTACCTTGGTATGCTAATATTGTTAATTATTTGGCTACTAACATTTTGCCTCCTGATTTTTCTAAAGCTCAAAGGGATCAATATTGTTAAGTACTATGTATGGGATGATCCTTACTTATGGAAGCATTATGCGGACCAAGTAATTAGAAGGTGCGTTCCTGAAATTGAAATTAATCATATTCTCACTTTTTGTCACTCATATGCTTGTGGAGGTCACTTTGGATCTAAGAGGACAACGAGAAAAGTGCTTGACTGTGGTTTTTATTGGTCATCTCTATTCCAAGATTCGTATTTGTTCCGCAAGTCGTGTTATAATTGTCAAAAGACAGGTAATATGTCCAAACGAAATGAGATGTTGAAAACTCCCATATTATTTTGTGAAATTTTTTATGTTTGGGGCATTGATTTCATGGGACCGTTTCCTGTATCATTCGATAATGTTTATATTTTGTGAAATTTTCGATTATGTTTCAAAATGGGTGACAGCCAAAGTCACAAGGACTAACGATTCTAAAGTGGTTGCAGATTTTCTCCGTACTAACATATTTGTCAGGTTTGGAGTTCCTAGAGCTCTAATAAGTGATCGAGACACTCATTTTTGCAATCGAACTATGGACGCTTTGTTGAAAAAATACCATGTCACTCATAAGGTGTCGATTGCATACCATCCGCAAACTAATGGACAAGAGGAAGTGTCAAATAGAGAAATCAAGTCCATTCTTGAAAAGACAATAAATCCGAGCAGAAAAGATTGGAGTTTACAATTGGATGATGCTTTATGGGCGTATAGGATAGCTTAAAAGACGCCTATTGGTATGTTACCTTATAGATTGGTATTTAAAAAACCATGTCACTTACCTGTTGAGCTAGAACACAAGGCTTATTGGGCTATTAAGAGTTTTAATATGAATATTAGTGAAAGTGGAGAGCATAGTAAGTTGCAATTACAAGAGTTAGAAAAAATTCGCAATGATGCTTATGAGAGTGCAAGAATTTACAAGTAGAAGACAAAGGTTTTTTATGACAAGATGATTTCTAGAAAAAAAAATTACAATTGGTCAAAAAGTCCTTTTATATCAATCTCGACTTCGGTTGTTTCCAGGTAAGTTACGTTCTCGTTGGATTGGACCTTTTGTTGTTACTAATATTTTTCCTCATGGTGCAGTTGAAATTCAAAGTTTGGAAACTTCTAAAGTACTCAAGGTGAATGGTCATAGACTCAAGCATTTTCATGAGAATTTTCAAAAAGAAGACGCGACTAATTTGGACCTTGATGATCCAATTTATACTACTTGAAAAGGGAAGCATGTTGTCAAACCAATGACAATAAACAAATATGATGCTTGGGAGGCAACCCAAGGGGAGTATAATTTTCTTTCTTTTTAATTTTTGCATTTATATTTTTAGTTATCTGTGCCTTTTTCTTTGCATTTTATTTTATATTGGGGATAATATAAATTTTAAGTGTGGGGGAAGGGATTTAGGATTTTTGTTATTTTTTTAGGGAATTTAAAAAAAAATGAAATTGAAAATTTTGTGGGTCAATTCACTTCAAACCATCGAGAGTCAAAACTCGTCCACTTGGGATAACCTTGGGGTTTAAAGGCTTATTGCACACGTTAAGTGTAACCGTGTTTCCTACGAAAATAGTTTATTTTTATTTTTAGAATGTGTTACTTGAGCAATGAGTTAATTGAATTTTAAATTTTTAGTCAATGATAAAAAATTTGATTTAATTTAACAACTTTTGGAAAATGGATAAATTTTTGCATAGACAGAATTTTTGACCTATTGTTAGTATTTACTATATTTGAGACTTTTAAAATTTTTATGCACTTATGTCCATTTGTTTGAGCTAGTTTTAATTAAGAGAAAGTTTATATGGTTAATGTTTATGAAAGATATTTTTGAACTCTATATCTTATTTGATCATTAGTTGAAGTGAAATATAAGAGAAAATATAATTTGAAGGAGATGATTTAGGTAATTTTTTTAGGATTATTAAATTGAAAAAGAAAAATTATATGGTGGGTTGAGATGAAGCGTAAAACGCACTCACTCATAAACACATGAAAAAGTGAGATGGGGCATAAAATACACTCACTAAAGAAGAAAAAAAAGAGAAAGAAAGAAAGAAAATGGGATGGAGCATAAAATGCACCCATTAAAAGAAAAGAAAATTGGAAAAATATTTAAAAAATTGATATTAATAATCCTAGTATGTTTCATTAATTAAAAGCCTTTTGATCTTTTGGTATATATTTGTCTGTATTAGCAAAGAGTAATGTAAAAAATAAGTATATTGAGTTTTGTTATATATCTTTTATAAGGTAATTAATGACCGAAGCTTATATGAGTTTTAATTAGTTTGATACATTTGAATTCACACACACACAAAAGGTCTTGAATAGAGTAAGATTAATAAATATGTTGAAGTTCTAGATTTTGCATGATTTTAAAATTTTTGAGAGTTATTATTTTTGAAATCTTTAAGGCTAATATTGACTTCATATTCATTTGTTGCTCAGGTAAGTAAGTCGGGTTAATTGATTTATTTAGTAGAGTTTTAATTTTCTAGTTTTTATTCTTGTTTGGCTTGAGGACAAGTAAAGAGTTAAGTGTGGGGGTATTTGATAAGTCGATTTTATATCAATTTATTAGGTATTTTATACTTAATTATTTGTGAATTTTTAAGTATTTTTAGTGTTTTAGGTAATTCATTTAATTTTATGCATTTTTATTATATTTATTATTTTTATATTATTATTATTTATTTTTAATTTTATTTTTATAGGAAAAATAAAGCTGGTGGCAATTTTGTAATTTAGCTGTTGATGGCAAAATCGTAATTAACCTGAAATGAAACTAGTCGCGCCATGCGCACATGGGTTTAAATCAACCGCACAACCGGACGACATCGTTGGTAGTTCAAGGAGAAGAGGTGAGCATTCACGTAATGCGTGGGAGTCAGGCAAACAAATGTAAAGTGCGCAATGCACGGTAGACGCTAAAAAGAAAGAAAACGTGCGCGTGGCTGGCAGCTGGGCAAATTTCTTCTCTCTCTCACGTGTGGGTCCCGCTACTTCTTCTCTTTCCTAGCAACTGGCAACTTGTTCTTTCCTTGGTTTTCGCGTGGGGTTTCCTTCAGCAATCAAATAAATTATAAATCCAATTGCAATTTGGAATAAGAAGATAAATAGTAATTTTTATATTTTATTATTTGTATTTTAAATTCTATTAGGGCTTGAAAATAATAATTCCTATTAGGGTTAGGAAGATTATGTAGCCTATAAATAGAGGACTTGAGATACATTTGAACATACAACTTTTATTAGAAAAATTCTCTCTTCTATTCTTTGGTGTGTTCTACAGCTATGTGTGGCTAAATTATTTTTTTTGGTTTAAGTGATTGAAGCCATCAAGATTTATACACTGTGAGATCTAATTTATTTTAATTGTTCAATTTATATTTTGAGTATTGAATATTTTTATGTGCTTAATTTTATGATTAGTTTGTTTAATTGCTAGGAACGCTACTAGTTTATTATTCACATTAATCTACTGCTATTTGTGAAGCAACTAAGTTTAATAATTATTTTGCAGATCAAAAGATTATTTTATCTTAGGAAGAATTTTCATCTAAATTAAATGCAAACGTGTGGCTGGTGTTGTTTAGTTCAACGATCTCTCTAATTCTTAAAGCTACTACTAAATTAAATCTTTAGCACGTGCCAGAAGTTGTTTAGTAGAAGGGTAATTTAGAACGCGTATGTCTACTTAACTAAAATTAAGGAGAAAGGAAAAAAATTATTCCACCCGCGAGTAGTTCTTTCTACGGTGAATGTTTAAAATATTAATTGATTTATTCTTGCATCAATGATCAGTTGTAAATTCTTTATGGTGGATGTTAAGTTAAACCAAGGCTTTTTCTGCTTATTTATTTCTTGCGTATTTATTTTAGTTAATTTTATTTAAATTATTTCTTTAATTAAACCCCCCCAAATATTTGGTTTACAAAACATAAAATTTAATTAATCATTCTTTGTGGGATCGACTCTTACTTGCACTACTACATATTTATTTTTCAAAGTAAGATTTTATTTTCGGATGCCTGTGATAGAGTTAAATTATACGATATTTTTATTGCCTAAGACTTAGTTTTTATATTTATTGTGTGCTTAAATGTTTAATTATTTAGCTTATTTTGGTTTTAATAGGTTTTATAGGATTTAGTTAATTTATGTTAATTTAGGTAATTTTATTGTATTTTTATATTTCTTTTTATTTATGTATTTTTATTTATTTTAGGAATTTTATTTATTATTATGTGTTTTTAAGATTTTTAGTATTTTTATATTATTTTTATTTATTTTATATTTTATTTTGTAGGAAAAATAAGTTTGGGGGAAATCTGTAAATTCTGCAAAAGTTCAATGGCAATTTCGTAATTAATCAACTTTGGTGGCAGAATCGTAATTACATGAAAATAGGTTGACCGCGCAATGCGCGCGGAGTAATGAACAGAGAAGCAACAGAACGACGCCGTTTCACTAGAAAGAGAAAACGTTCGCACAATGCGCGCAAGGAACCGGTTGAGGCAGGGACGCGGAGTATAGAAACGATGTCGTATTGGCCAAGCTTCCGCGCAATACGCGGAGGTGCACGGTGACGTCAGCAATGCGGAAGCGCGCTTGACTGGTCAACTGGCGTGTTAAGGCTGCGTTTGGCAACGCGAAAATGCTGCAAAATAGGATTATTTCGGGATTTTTGCTACTTTTTGATTCCAAATTGAATTTTAATTTCAACTAGGGTTAGGATAATAATTATTTTATTTTTCTTTTATTTTTAATTGTAAATCCTATTAGGGTTTGGACAAGTTAAAGGCCTATAAATAGAGGGCCAACCTCTCATTATTCATTGTAAGTTTTTGGGAGATCTTTCTTCTAGTTTCTTGGAAATAGCTTTTCAACTAGTGGAGATTATTTTGAAGGATGTCAGGCTAAGTTTTTATTTTCAGTTTTAAAGGGATGTTGAACCTTATTTTTAATTGATGTTTTAATTGAGTTTTATAATCTATTTCTTCATGCATGAGATTTATTCTTGATATTTTGTTTTAATTGTTTTATGATATTTGCTTGATTAATTTGATAAGGGCCTGTTAAGTTAATCAATAATTTATTATATGCTAGATTAAGATTTGATATTAAGCAAACGATATTTTATCTGATCATAAGTAGCAATTAATAATATTTTATTGTGGACAAACTTTTGAATATTGTTATGATTATCAAGATAGCAAGTTAAATAATCTGCGATGTTATGATTGTTGCTTGGAATAATCTAATTCTCTAATTTTTAATGCAACTTTTATATTAAATCTAGACTGATAGTTCTAGGTTGTATGATAGTTAGGGTCTTTTGTGAGCGATCACTGCATTAGATTTATAATTTAAGGAGGATTTCGGGTAGCTTGGCGATTGTCGGTTATCTAGGATTATTAATTTCAACTGAAAGAAAAGAAAATAATAACTTGATTAATTTGTTAATTAAAAGAAAGGAATACTGAACTAAGGAACTGGAGTTTGTTTTAATTGATTTTTCTCATCATTATTATTTATTATTTAGTTTTATTTGTTTGAATTTTAATTAGTTAATTAATAATTCCAAACCCCCCATTTAATTAGATATTTTTGAAAATATTAGATTTATTAAAACAATTCACTCTATGTGGGTTCGACTCTTAATTTCACTACTACATTAATATTTTTCAAAGTAAGATTTTATTTTTGGTTGCTTGCGGCAGCATCCCAAATTTTGGCGCCGTTGCCGGGGAGTGTTATTTGTTTTATTTATCTTTGTTTTCTTTAGTTAACTATTTAATTTGTTTTCTTTGTTTTGCAGTGTATGACCCGCTCCTCTCACATTGGCGAATTGAATTTTGATTAAGAAATCGAGAGAACTGCAAGAAGGTTAAGAAGAGAGACTCGTTAAGCTAAGAGAGCAGTTGAGGAAGAAGCTTTCATATCCTCACTAGGCCTCATCGTTGCACTTGAACTCTATTCCAATAGTTCACCTAGCGATTCTGAAGTGGAGAAGATGGCTGTAAACCATAACAATAACAGGACCTTAAAGGAGTTGGCTACTTCTAATTTAAATCAACAGCCATTTTGTATTGAGTATCCTACTTTAGATGCTTCTTTTGAACTTAAATCTGGACTAATTCATCTTTTGCCTACTTTTCGTGGTCTTACAGGTGAAAATCCATACAAGCATCTAAAGGAGTTCCATGTGCTATGTTCAACTATGAAACTACAAGGAGTCAATGAGGAGCACATCAAGCTGAGAGCATTCCCTTTCTCCTTGACAGACCTAACCAAGGATTGGTTGTACTTTCTCCCTTCAGGTTCAATACAATCATGGAGTGACATGCAAAGGCTATTCTTGGAGAAATACTTTCCTGCTTCAAGAGTTGCCAACATAAGGAAGGAGCTATGCGTCATCCGACAGTACAATGGAGAGACTCTGTACGAGTATTGAGAAAGGTTCAAGAAGTTGTGCTCAAGCTGTCCACTACACCAAATCGATGAACAACATCTTATCCAATATTTTTATGAGGGATTATTGTCAATGGATAGATGTATGATCGATGCTGCAAGTGGTAGAGCACTAGTTGACAAGACTCCCGACGCTGTAAAGAACTTGATTGCAAATATGGTAGCTAACTCACAGCAGTATGGAACTAGGGTGGATCACTCACCGAAAAGGGTCAATGAGGTGAACACAGGCACTATTGAGCAACAATTGTCGGATTTAACTGCTTTAGTCTTAAAGATGTCCGCAGGAAATACACCTGTTGCAAAGAGTTGTGGGATTTGCTTGATATCGAATCATTCTACAGATGCTTGTCCCACATTACAAGAGGATGACACCATACAACAAGCCAACGCAGTGGGGAACTTTCAAGGACAACCTCAACACAAATATGATCCCTATTCTAACACATACAATCCAGGATGGAGGGATAATCCCAATCTGAGCTACGGAGGAAATAGGCCGCCACCATCGCCATCGAATGCTTTTCCAAATAGACAACAAGGATTCTAACAACCTCAACAGCAGTATCCACCTCGTCAAGGACCACCTGTAAATTCTGGGCCATCTTTAGAAGACATGTTCAAAACTTTCATGAGCTAAACACAAACTTCCATCCATAATCTAGAAAATCAGATTAGTCAGTTGGCTACAACTGTTGGCCAAATGCAAGCTCAAGGCTCAGGGAAGTTACCATCTCAAACTATTGTCAACCCTAAAGAGAATGCAAGTGCTATCACCTTGAGGAGTGGCAAACAACTGGCTACACCAAAAGCTACTGTTGAGCTCGATGAGGACAAAGCTAAGGAGGAGGCAGTGATATCACAGGTACTTCCTAAACCTCATGTTCAGCTTAAGACTAATCCTTTACATTTCCCTCCTAGGAATCTTAGAACTTCAAAGAAAGATGAGCAAGAGAAGGAGATATTGGATATTTTCAAGAAGGTAGAGGTGAATATTCCATTACTCGGTGCGATTAAGCAAGTTCCAAGATATGCCAAATGTCTAAAAGAATTAAGCATAAGTAAAAGAAAATTAAAAAATGATGAAAAAGTGACGGTCGGAGAGAAAGTGTCAGCGGTCCTCCAAAGAAAGATGCCCCCTAAATGCAAGGATCCAGGTATGTTCACTATCCCATGCAAAATAGGTAATACCAGATTTGAGAAAGTCATGCTAGATTTAAGTGCTTCAATCAATGTCATGCCATTATCTATTTATGCTTCTTTAAATCTAGGACCTTTGGAAAATATTGGTGTTATTATTCAATTGGCTGACCGTACTAACACTTACCCCGAATGGGTAATTGAGGATGTGTTGGTGTAGGTCAATGAGCTTATATTTCCTGCAGATTTTTACATCGTGGATATGGAGTATGATACATCTCTAAATCCCGCCCATATACTGTTAGGGAGGCCCTTTTTTAAGACAGCAAGAACCATGATTGATGTGCACAATGGAACCTTGACCATAGAGTTCGATGGCGAGAAAATTCAGTTCAATATCTATGAAGCCATGAGGTATCCTAGTGATGTCAATCCTATTTTTTGCTATTAACGTCCTTGATTCATTATTGCAGGATTCATTCGATTAAGTGCATAAGGATAGCTTGGAGATATCCATCACAAAGAGTTTGGAGGAAATTCAAGAGGAAGGAGTAACGTAGGGTTTAAGCATGTTGTCGAGCCAATGACAATAAACAAATGCGCTGCTTGGGAGGCAACCCAAGAAACCAGATTTGTATTTCTTTTCCTTTTTCTTTTTATAGTTATTTATACCTGTTTCTTTGCATTATAGTTTACATTGGGACAATGTAAATTTTAAGTGTGGGGGAAGAGATTTAGGATATTTGTTTTATTTTTAGGGAAATTTTAAAATTTTGTTTTCTTTTTAAAAAAAAATTGTTTTATTTTAGGGATTTTTTTTAAAAAAAAAAATTAATTGTTGAATTTTGTGGGTAAATTCACTGCAAACCCTCACGAGATAAAACTCGTCCACTTGGGGTAACCTTGGGGTTTAAAGGCTTGTTGCACGTGCTAAGTGTAACCGTGTTTCCTACAAAAATGAGATAGTTTTTTTAGGATTGAGTCAGTTGAGCAATATTTTGATTTGAATTTTAATTTTTAACCGATGATAAAATTTTGATTTTTATTTAATAACTCGTGAAAAATTGATAAATTTTGCTTAATCTGAATTTTGACATTTTTGTTGGTCAGTACTTTGTTTGAAATCTTTTATTTTATTATTTGCACATATCCATATGTTTGAACTAATTTTAATTGGGAGAAAATTTATTTAGTTAAATGCTTATAAGATATGTTTTTAATTCTATATCTTATTTGAACTTTACTTGAAGCAAATATAAGGTAAATATAATGTGGAGAAATGATTAAGGTAATTTTTCTAGGATTATTAGATTGAACTTACCCGAAGTAAAAAAAAGTAAAACAATTGTCATGTGGTGGGTTGAGATGGAGCGTAAAACGCACTCACTCATAAACACATGCAGCGAGATGGAGCGTAAAACGCATTCGCTGGTGAGATGGAGCATAAAATGCACTCACCGTGGAAAAAAAACAAAGAAAAAAAAGAAGAAAAAGTCTTCCTAGCAGATTTTAATAATACATGGGAAGGTATGTGATTAAAGTTAAATCCTAGTGTGGTTAAAATATAAAACCTTTTGATCTTCTAGTTTGTATTTATCTGTGTTAAATGGAAAGTGATGTGAAAATAAATGTATAGAATTTTAATATATTTTATGATGTATTTGATTAGATGAATTGATTTAAATTTTTATTAGTTTGATATATATGAATTTTCACACACACACGAAGGATTGAGAATAAAGTGAAATTAATAATTAAGTTAAAATTTTGGATGATGTATTATTTTGAAATTTTCTAAGAGTTGTTGATTATAATCATTAAGGTTGATGTGAGGTTCATATTAATTTATTGCTCATGTAAAAAGTCGAGTTAGTTGAGTCGCTTTAGTCTGTTGGGCTAGTTAGATTTATTTTATTTTTGTTTATTTTTATTTTGCCCAAGGACGAGCAAAAGCTAAGTGTGGGGGTATTTGATAAGGTTAAATTATACGATATTTTTATTCCCTAAGACTTAGTTTTTATATTTATTGTGTGCTTAAATGTTTAATTATTTAGCTTATTTTGGTTTTAATAGGTTTTATAGGATTTTAGTTAATTTATGTTAATTTAGGTAATTTTATTGTATTTTTAAATTTCTTTTTATTTATGTGTTTTTATTTATTTTAGGAATTTTATTTATTATTATGTGTTTTTAGGATTTTTAGTATTTTTATATTATTTTTATTTATTTTTAATTATTTTATATTTTATTTTGTAGGAAAAATAAGCTTGAGGGCAAATCTGTAAATTCTGCAAAAGTTCAATGACAATTTCGTAATTAATCAACTTTGGTGGCAGAATCGTAATTACATGAAAATAGGTCGACCGCGCAATGCGCGCGGAGTAATGAACAGAGAAGCAACGGAACGACGCCATTTCACCAGAAAGAGAAAACGTTCGCGCAATGTGCGCGAGGAACCGGTTGAGGCAGGGGCGCGGAGTAAAGAAACGACGTCGTATTGGCCAAGCTTCCGCGTAATGCGCGGAGGTGCACGGTGACGTCATCAACGCGGAAGCGCGTTTGACCGGTCAACTAGCGTGTTAAGGCTGCGTTTGGCAACGCGGAAATGCTACAAAACAGGATTATTTCGGGATTTTTGCTACTTTTTGATTCCAAATTGGATTTTAATTCCAACTTGGGTTAGGATAATAATTATTTTATTTTTCTTTTATTTTTAATTGTAAATCCTATTAGGGTTTGGACAAGTTAGAGGCCTATAAATAGAGGGTCAACCTCTCATTATTCATTGTAAGTTTTTGGGAGATTTTTCTTCTAGAGTTTTGGAAAGAGCTTTTCAACTAGTGGAGATTATTTTGAAGAATGTCAGGCTAAGTTTTTATTTTCAGTTCTAAAGGGATGTTGAACCTTATTTTTAATTGATGTTTTAATTGAGTTTTATAATCTATTCCATACAGCACACCAGTAACAACTATTTAGGTCCAAAAAAATTCAACATACATGTCAAAAAATGCATGGTTTTTCTCCTTTTGAACAAACTTTCTTGTCCTTCTATTAATGACTAGTTGCTTAAGTTCACGGGTGGAGCCACGTTGGCGCCCTTATTCTTTTTTACCTAGTGTATATATAATTATCATATAGTCTATGTTTGACAATAATTTTTTTGCATCAATTTTTCTACTTATTATGTATTGATTTGCCACCAAATTACTCAGCAATGTTTACGCACACTCACATGTTTATATGTAAATTATACAATCAACACACAAATCACGCACACACACAAAGTTACACTTTACAGGACAACGTCCTAACCTTTTTATTCCACTCTCACTACTAAGGACACACTGGCTAGAAGCTTGCATGCCGAACTCATACTAATTGTCTATCATTCACAACCCCAACAATACAAATAAATAGATTACAAAATAGGTTTGAAGTTGACATACCCAATTGCCTATGAATTTCCAGCCAATGGGTATCAAGCATTCAAATTCAAACATTAAACTGCTTAAAAACAACCGACAACAGATATGTCTGATGCCCACATTTCAAATTTGAATTCAAGATAATCCCGCATATGTGATGTTGTCTGAATAGAGTAGCTGCCCGTAACTACCATCAACACTGTCGTTTGACCCATACAACCCAACCCATGAAGTCAGCCCACATCTTGTTGTCTCAGCCCACAAATATGTCTAACATTTACCACAATGCCTTACCAAACTAGTACCGGCGAAATTCAACCAAGTCAAGTACTTGTACAAGTTGTTGCCCATGAATAACATGCCCATGCATGCATTGTTCTTGCTCAATCATGCCCAGCCCATGTAAGCTAGGGTCTTTGATTTGATTCAAAGCAACAATCTATATGCTAGCATTATTTTTAGAGGAACCCAATAATTCCCCAGTGCTCCGCACGCATAGGTCATGGTTGTGACGCCCCCAAATCCATGTACTCGCTACGTACGTTAGATCTAGTGTATCACGGTACAGCATCTTCCATACATGTACAAAAAATATAATTGGTTTAACTAGTATTATTACATACTTTACATGATATTCTTCATCTTGGGATCTTAACTTAGTCATTACATCCAAAATCATACATTTAAGAATGATAATTAAATCTTTATATCTACATCATATATATATATATGCTATATGCACTTGCTTTCCTTTTATTTACAAAAATATTGCTCGCGACCCCACTTGTTTTTTAAAAGAATCTTCAAAACGACGTAGTTTCAATAAATGTATGTTATTTAAGAGGTATATTTTAGATATATCATACACATATATAATACATTAGCTATGTCACTCTGTGACGTCAACCCTATACTGATACCAACATGTGACCTTTCTTAATGCCACCTTATGATACCAACTCTCTAACTCTGATACATTTACTTTTCTTTTCTTTAATCTTGAGCTTAACTCTTCTCCATCTTTCTTGCTTGTATGCAGACCCTTCTGGTCTTATCATTCCTGTCTGCATTATTTAAAATATATATATAAGTAAGGGTGAGCATTAAATATGCTTAACAAGTATGAAACTAAAATGTAACGGTTCAATGAATAGACATGAATAATTATTTCAATATCTTTGGATTCAAAGAATTAAAAACTTTTTGATTCACAGTACTAGCAACTTTTACGTTACTTGGATGATCATAAACGACAAAGAAATTTTTTCATATCGTACTGTAGGTGATTAGCCTAACAACACTATTTGTGACTTGTAACATGTTACCTCACTTTAATTTATAGTGGTTTATTAGAATAAACCATATCAAGGAATAAACATATCATGACCAAATGAATAAATATTAAAGAAATTCTCAATTTTTGAAACTTCAAAAATGTGAAACAACATATGACTCATAAGAAATATGTTGTTATTTACAAAGATTTTAATATGTTTACGGATAACTGATCAGGGGTCGTAGGGACCATGAACAATCTTTCAAAACATTTACTTTAACAGTCATTCAAAACTGAAAAAATTCTTCGTCATGAAGTTTAACAGTCACATAAGTTTGTAAACTCTTCCACATTGAAGCATAGTCTAACAATCACACAGATTGTAGACTCCTACACGCCAAAGCGCTAAACATCATTAAGTTTGACAGTCAAATAAAACTACAAACTCTTCCAATGTCTGACAGTCACGCAGACTGTAGACTCTTTACATAATGTTTGACAGTTACACAGACTATAAACTCTTGCACATCGAAACCTAAACAGTCACACAGACTATAAAATATTTACCCGTCGAAGCATAAAAATCCCTCTATTATATAGGGTTGTTCATCCTCAGTCATAACATTAGAATCCGCACCAAAATAATTTAGATTAGACAATACTAGAGTAACCGAAACAATTGATTTCCACTTTATTTCAATAAATTAATGGATATCAATAACTTTAGAGTTCAACAAAATTTCAACGCGAACAGTAAAATACGTTCAAAATAATTTGTTTAATTTCAAAAAAACTTGCACAAAGTAAAGTGTTCATAACAATAATAACTTTCACAGAAAATACATTCAATAACTTGCACAAATCAAGGAACTTGCCTGCTAAATCCGTCATTCATCATTTACATCCAACACTTCTATCCTCCAAGTGACCTATAACATTTATGAAGGTCTCACATCAAATCTTATTCATTCTTTTAATCTTTCTCAGCAGTAATTATCCGAAATCCTAATTCGATATTTTTCGGGTATCATAACTATAATTCAACTATCGTTTTACACCTTCTTTATACATTAACTTGTAAAAATTATATTTTTACCCTTAACCCAACTTTATAAGTATTATTTAAATTATTTATCTGGAAAAAAAATTATTTTACATTTATTAGCTCCCTTAAACTCAGTTTTTCACACTTGTCCAAAATTTCCTTTTCATCTTAAAATCACTTAAACATCTTATTAAAACAATGTCTCTTAACTTGGTACTCCAGTACTCTTACCAGATTTTCTCAATTTTTCTAAATTTTTTCAAATATTTTCAATATTTCTTTTATAGCCATTTCTATCCAAAATTACTAAAATCCTTAAAAATCGAATTTTACTACAAAAATTTTGAAATTAGTACAAAACCTTAATAACATCTCAGAGAACCTCCAGTAAATATTTTGTACTCAAACCCTTTACATAACTCAACTAATTCCCATTTTAGTGTTTCAAATTACAAAACTATTTTATTTTTTCTGCTTTTGGTCAATTTTGGGCGTGAGCTATAGTACATCAACAAGCATGTTTTGTAAATTTTTCAGATTTTTCGAAGCTATCTAACATGACATAACACCCTTTAGAAATTTTAGGGTAGTAGGTTTTATAGTCTTACCAACTTACTTAAAAAATTCACCTTAAATAATTTATAAAGAATTTTGACCCCAATCTATTTCCTATTGATGGAGGATTTTTAGAGCTATCTTTACCCAAAGTTTCAAGTCCTAACTCTTACCATACCTAGAGTTATGCCTTTTGCAAAAAAGGGACAGAAACTACGGTTTTTCCAAGTCCTTATTCTTAAACTTAAAAATAGGTATGTGGGGATCCCATTGAAAAAAAAAAAAAAATTACTTTATAATGTAGAGTAAATTTTAAAAAAAATTAAGTATTATATATAAATTGACATCACTCAAATTTTATAAATTTTTCTACTATACGGGGTTAAATTGAAATTTTATAACTTTGTCAATCAAATTTTAACTCCTATACCCTCAATATGTGTATCTCTCGTTATAATATTTGTAAACTAAATAATAATCTAATTTATATTATTTTTTAAAATAATTATTGAATTAATTGATTATGAATAATTGTGATTAGCAAAGTCAATTATGAGTCAATAAAATTGACTCAGGAAAAAATTGACTCAGGGACAGCCCCCACTAAATTATTTATAGCTTAATAATAATTTTGACCCCACTAAAAATAGTTCTAACTTCGCCATTGTGCATGCGTGTTAGATTAATTTGATTAAAAATTGCGACCATGTAAAAATACCATTTCCTCATTGGGAAATATCACTTTCAGTCGATTTTTTGCACATCTAGTGAGAAACGGAGTCCTTCAACACTTGCATTTTGATGGTTTCCCAATTGATTACTCCCTACATCAGTAACTATATATAGTAATCTAAAGGAGAATCTTAAATTAAATTAATTTAGTTGTTCATGAATATTTATTTTATGGACTCATGTTTTTCACATCAAGACTAAACTGACACAAAATTATGCATTAGCCTAAATTAACCCAAAATCTATTTTACAATTATCCGTGCATACTACTATTTAAACTTGGCAAAAAAGGGGCCCAAGCCCACGGGCCGAATTGACCCAAAAAAAGTGGGCTATGAGTTCTATTCTTTAGTCCAAAAAAAGTAGGTCATTTTGGCCTGCCCTAACCCGAGGTGGCCCGGCTCGGCCTGTGGGCCAAATTATTATTATTATTTTAAAAAAAAAATATATCAATACATAAAAAAATATGTTAAAAATAACTTAATCCATTAATCGTTTAGATCAATTTATGGAACAAAACCTTTATTCATTTGTTCAAAATACTATTATCTCCAAACATATGGCTATTAGATATGAATGAACTTAAATAAAGCAAAATTTAAAATATTATTGATTAGCAAATGTTAATAAAAATATAATAATTAATTATGTTTTTATACACTTGCACATAGCAGAATGCGTTACATGTATAATCAAATAATTGTCACTATATAAATACATACATGTATAATGTGTTCGTGGTATTATTCTAGCATTTTTTTAAAATTAGTCACTTGATATTTAATTACAATTATTAGTTTCACATATTTAATCAAATAAATAATACTCACAATAGTTTATAAAGTTAAAATTATTTCTTAATTAAACTTAAATTTTTTAATATTTTTTGTTAATAAGTACATTTTTATTGAATAAAATAAATTGCATGCTATACTCAATAGCCCAGAATCAAAACATCATGTTATGTATCATAATTATATAATAATAATAATAATAATAATAATAATCAAATGGCCCGCGGAATGGCCCGACTCGACACGTCCGGGCCACAGGCTGAAGAATTTTGGCCCAAAAAAACCCGGCTCGTTTGCCAAGTCTACTACTATTACATCAATTAAAACATATATATATATATATATATATATATATATATATATATATATATATATATATATATATATATATAGTAACAACCTAAAAGAGAATCCTATGAATGAATTAATTTGATTAATCATAAAATTACTAGATAGCTACAAAAAATAACAAATTTAAATTGAAATGACTCCCAAGCATGCAAAAAAATAAAAGCCCACACCATATAGAAGAAACATATAAGAAAGTTAGCACCTACCTTGCATAGACAATGTTCTAAAAGGCGCTAGGCGGAAGGTGAGTTAGGAGCGGGGAGCGGGGAGCGGGGAGCGGGGGGGGGGGGGGGGGGGGGGCTAGCTCCTAGTGGGCCTAGGCAGGGCCTAAGAGATATTTTTTTTTATTTTAAGTCAATTTTAATATTTTATCTTACCTTTATCCAAACAAAACAATAATATAAAGCAAAAAATCTAAAAAAAAAATAATAAAGGTCTTTGCTTAAAGTTTAAACATATATCCATGTTGTCAAAGTTCAAACACAAACATGTAATTATTCAAAGTTCAAAAACAAATAAATAATAAAAAATACAAACTAATAGTTCTCATCTTCATATCTCTCCAAGATAATTTTCTATCAGTCTCAGACTCATACTCCTCATCTCCCTCTTCCACCGCGACATCATCAAACAGAAAATCTTCTTCATGGAGTTCTCTTACTCCAACATTTCTACTTGTTCTCCTTGGCTCTAGCACGCTATCCACTCCGAATGTTTCACCAATTGTCTCCCAAGTAAGACCCGAACAGCCCTTAACTTCATCATCCACTCTCACGACGTCATTTTGTAGCTTAGTTATTAAAATAAAACAAAAATAATTACAACCCTAATTTCACCGCCTTGAACTCGTCTAAGCTGCCTAATTTTCTAGAGAGATTTTTTTTTCCGCCTTAGGCCTAAGCGAGGCCTTAGGCGGCGCGGGGGGGGGGGGGGGGGGGGGGGGGGGGGGGCGACCCCACTTTTTAAAACACTGCGCATAGGTTTGAAGGTTGTTTAACATAAAAGAGTAATTTGTAATTTGAATGTAATTTTGTTATATATTTAATTATTGCCTTAAAATAATTAGTTATTAATTAAATTTTACTATTGACATACTAGTGAAATTGTGATGATAAAAAGTATGTATCATTTACAAGAATATCAATAAAAAAAGATGGCTCCTTTTTTGGAAAAATAAATAAATAACAATGAGACCCTATTATGGAATAGGTGAATATTTAAAATATCCAAAATATAAAATTAAAGCTATATCCAAATACGAACATAATATTAAATTAACATGCATGCGTATATTATTGACCTAATATATGAGAAATTTTGGAAAGAGATAACAGATATTGTTTTTTCCTATACGAGAAAATGTTGCATTTGTAAACAAAGTTGCATCCATCCTATTTCTTACATATTTCTTCTGGTATCTATAGTTTTACCCTTACTGAACTAGCTCCTAGTGGGCCTAGGCAGGGCCTAAGAGATATTTTTTTTTATTTTAAGTCAATTTTAATATTTTATCTTACCTTTATCCAAACAAAACAATAATATAAAGCAAAAAATCTAAAAAAAAAATAATAAAGGTCTTTGCTTAAAGTTTAAACATATATCCATGTTGTCAAAGTTCAAACACAAACATGTAATTATTCAAAGTTCAAAAACAAATAAATAATAAAAAATACAAACTAATAGTTCTCATCTTCATATCTCTCCAAGATAATTTTCTATCAGTCTCAGACTCATATTCCTCATCTCCCTCTTCCACCGCGACATCATCAAACAGAAAATCTTCTTCATGGAGTTCTCTTACTCCAACATTTCTACTTGTTCTCCTTGGCTCTAGCACGCTATCCACTCCGAATGTTTCACCAATTGTCTCCCAAGTAAGACCCGAACAGCCCTTAACTTCATCATCCACTCTCACGACGTCATTTTGTAGCTTAGTTATTAAAATAAAACAAAAATAATTACAACCCTAATTTCACCGCCTTGAACTCGTCTAAGCTGCCTAATTTTCTAGAGAGATTTTTTTTTCCGCCTTAGGCCTAAGCGAGGCCTTAGGCGGCGCGGGGGGGGGGGGGGGGGGGGGGGGGCTACCCCACTTTTTAAAACACTGCGCATAGGTTTGAAGGTTGTTTAACATAAAAGAGTAATTTGTAATTTGAATGTAATTTTGTTATATATTTAATTATTGCCTTAAAATAATTAGTTATTAATTAAATTTTACTATTGACATACTAGTGAAATTGTGATGATAAAAAGTATGTATCATTTACAAGAATATCAATAAAAAAAGATGGCTCCTTTTTTGGAAAAATAAATAAATAACAATGAGACCCTATTATGGAATAGGTGAATATTTAAAATATCCAAAATATAAAATTAAAGCTATATCCAAATACGAACATAATATTAAATTAACATGCATGCGTATATTATTGACCTAATATATGAGAAATTTTGGAAAGAGATAACAGATTGTTTTTTCCTATACGAGAAAATGTTGCATTTGTAAACAAAGTTGCATCCATCCTATTTCTTACATATTTCTTCTGGTATCTATAGTTTTACCCTTACTGAACTAGCAAGACGACAGATAATTAGTTTGGCCATCTTGTCCTTTCAAAACGACAGAAAATTAATTTGACTTTTGAAACGTATAGAATGTAGTATATTTGTATACGAAGTCTTTGAAGTTCCGTAAATGTTTTCCCTGTAGAAAACTATTCTGCAACTCATCACTTGACTTGAATGATTGGTCTATGAAGTTCCGTAAATGTTATATTTTCCACGCATATTTTAGCACTATATAAATCCTTGCTCTTTGATCTTATTCCGCAGCATCGTTGCATATTAGTATCATACAAAACAAACTTAACAAAGCAATCCACGATGGGATTTGGCATTCTCTTTTCTCTTTCATTTGCCGCCCTTTTGATACTGGGTAAGTTAATGCATTCATGGACATTCATTTTACTTGATTGATGCACGTATACATGTATACGTTACATGCATACATACATAGATACAAATCTCACACTCAGAGTAAACAATTACCGCTAAATAATTGCACTACGAGACAGATTTGTTATATTGTAAAATCGAGTACTATATCTGCCAAGGCTGTTAAGCTCACGCTTCTCTTATACAAAATTAGATGCATAATTTTTTCCCTTTTTTTTTTCTTTCGTAAAATGAGTTATGCTATGTACTCCAAATGTTTTTTATTATTATTTTAATTACAAGTGTAACGTGTGTGTATATATATATATATATATATATATAAGATTAGTCTACCAAATTATGAATCTGATTAAAGAGTTTAAACTAATAATTATCTATATAATTGGTAAAAAAAAAATTATACATAAAAGTCACAAGATATATCATTTTTCTTGCAAAAATTGAGAAGTATTTTATTAATATAAATAATATTTCAGGGGGTGAATCTGCTACATTCACAATCACAAACAATTGTCCTTACACAATCTGGCCAGCAACCCTAACCAGTAGCGGTCCACAACCATCAACATCCGGGTTTGAACTACCCTCAAAAGCCTCGAACACCATCAATGCCCCAGCTCCGTGGTCCGGTCGAATCTGGGCTAGAACATTCTGTACCACCGACGGATCATTCAAATGTCCAATCGGAGACTGTGGTCGAGGCCTAGCGTGCAATGGCGCTGGCGGAGTTCCCCCCGTAACTCTAGTTGAATTCACCTTGAATGGCGACGGTGGGAAAGATTTTTACGACGTTAGCCTTGTTGATGGCTTTAATTTACCAGTTCGTGTAGCTCCACAAGCCGCCTGCGAAACAACAAGCTGCCCAGTCGACATAAATAAAGACTGTCCCGGGAATTTGGCAGTAAGAGATCAAAATGGTGCTACCATCGGATGCAAGAGCGCTTGTACTGCCTTTAATAAGCCCGAAGATTGTTGCACCGGTGAATTTAATTCTCCAGATAAATGCAAGCCATCAAGCTACTCAACTTTCGTCAAGGGAAAGTGTCCACAAGCTTATAGTTATGCGTATGATGATCCGTCTAGCACGTTTACATGCCCTACTGGACCTAACTATGCAATTACATTCTGTCCTTAAAAATCTATAACAAATAACATTGTTATGGGACAATATATTGCTCTTGATTTTCTTTATACGTACAATAAAGAGAGCAATATTTGAACAAATAAATGTTTGTAATAATCTCATGTAATGCTGTTACGGGTAATGTTGTATTGTATCTTTTTTACATATATAAAAAGATTAAATTTTAAATAGTGCTCCCTCCTTCCTTCAGGTCATAAAAAATTACTTTCATGTCTACTCTTTTCTTATTATAAACTAAGAAAAGAGTACACATGGAGTGAGATTCTTAGACTAAATATATCATTGCGCTACTTAACCGTGAGGGATATTCATTTTGCTTGATGCACTTATATATACATACATAATGCATATATTGTGTAATTCATTTTGTGCGTGCTAAACCTATACTATATAATTCAATTAATTGCGTACCCTATTAAAAATCTAATAAAACTAATTAATAATTATTCTCTCAAATTACTAAAATAAAAGGAAATAATGAGCTTGTTAGGAGTTGAGGAAATGAAAGGGCGTGTGGACTATCTCAGTAGGCGCACTAAGTGTAAGGCTTGTTTAATTCTGGTTTGAACTTTGACGAGTATTTCACTTTGTATTTTTCAACACCAACATTCGAGATTTATTTTTTATTTAATTTAATTTAATTGAGAACCAACATTCGAGATAATTGAAGATTTAGAGTCTTTAACAGATTTTATTTTCCACATAGAGGTAGGTATTTCCTTGTGAGATTAATCTGGGCTGTGTAATTTGACTGAGGTAATCTTTCCGCTAGTAATGATAACTCAAGTTTTAGGACATAAATTAAAAATAATTATTTGAATCACATAATTATTCTTATATTTGAGATCAAAATTCATCCTTGATTTCTCTATTTAAAGGTTTTCCACATTAATATTGTCCCTTTCCGTTGATATTGAAAGAAAAAATTATCATACAAGAGACAAAATTTATGTTCACTCAAACGTGGAGTTAGCACTAGTTCAAGTTAATGGCAGATTAATTTTATTAATTTTAAAATTTCTGTATATCATACAATGTAGAATCCCTTCTTTTATAACAACATAATATAAGAAACTCTAATTCAATCCAAAAGTACAAAATTGTTTTCACTAATAATAGTTTTCTCCAATAACCAAGAAACTTTCTTCTTGGTTGAAGAAAGATTGCATGGTGTTACATTTAAAGCTTTGTTCCTTTCACTAAAAATATATTTACTCTTAAAAAGTGTTAAAAGTTTTTTTTTAAATATTAGTTATTGCTAGAACAATTTTAAATGTAGTTAAATTTATATTTACTCAAACAATATTATTTTTTCCCTTGCCAATATCAACAACCAGACAACCAAAATATGATCCATTTCTGTCCTACAAAAGAAGCGTTTTTCCTTCGCATAATGAGTCTTTTTTTTTTTTTTTTTATAGTGGTATTTAATGACATAGTATTCTCAAATTTGTCATTATATTTCGTTATTATGCATATTATTTTGGTAGACATGAAACAAAAATAAATTCTTAGTACTTACAAATTTTATAAATAGGACTCTTTGTATTTCAGTTTTTGTTGCCATCCTATTAACGGAACAACTTTTTATTTTTAGGGCTAATTAAAATAAAATAAAAGTATATCCTTAATATAGTTGTTTCTTTGGTCACCAACTGGGATCCTCTTTTTCATGAAATTTATCTCCTTACTATTTCTATATTTTGCTTGAACCATATACATTCCCATATTCTGCATTGCCTGATTATCCTTTAAACTATTCAAAAACAAAAAACGGACGTAACATGAGAAATGAAAAATAATTAGTTGGCAATCTTATCGTGTGGCGACCAAGGTTTTATTTATTATTATTTTTTTCGAGACATTAAAAGAAAAATATTTTATTATAATTCAACAATAATACATGTGACGCCCTCAAATCCGGGTACTTTGAACCTTGAACTTGGTACGTCACGATATGTCCTCTTCTTACACTCTATACAATTAACGCGGAAAATGTAAACATACATTGTTTATTCCAAATAATTCCACAACAATTTCCCCAAGAGTGTATCAACCTTAACTTAATACATACCTTTAATAACTAAAAAAGTTTACATAGTCATACCACATTAGATAACATAACAGATAATATCGCTTGATAATCTACCCTTGAATTTCTCATCTTGTCTTTGTCCTTCTTGATGCATTCGAACTTAACTGAAATATTATCATGCTATAGCAAGAGTGAGCAACTATTTTGTTCAGCAAGTTTAAATACAAGAAAGATATATCATGATTGAAAAGGAATAGGCTTTCGAATTTTTAACAATATATAATAATTGAGAAAGAACGATAAATAATTGAATAACTGAATCAATAACGCTGAGGGGCCAACAATGACCATGAACAAATACTTTGGTAATCAAGGTGATCAGCCTTTCATACCCGATGAACATATGCAATTTCACCAAGTGCGATTAACAATGAATATTATTGAAATGGAATAATAGACAATAATTAAACCACAAGCATGCTTGAAAATGATAATTCAAGCCAAAGTTAGGAACTTACTCAAATAATGAGTTTAAGATATATGCACTTACAAAATAAACAAGTTGAAGGTTTAGAAACTTGCCTGTCAATCGACTTACTGCTAGCTTTCTTTAGACTCAGAAATTCTCTTGAAAGACCTAACATAGACAACGTTGGCCTATCAATTAGTATTGCACGTATTTATTCACGTATACGTTTACTCATGCCATTGACTCAGCATTTAAATCACTTGGGGCAATTCACATAGCACATAACCCTATACTCTATCACATAACCTTAATTGTCATTTAAATCCGACTCTGATTAATGATTTAACTGTCTACTACTATTTCCCATTGAGAAAATTAATTGAAACACCCAGAATATCTTTGTTAAGTTTAATTACACTCTTGTACAATCTGTTGGACTTGTCCAATTAGTTTATTTGCTTTTGCCCCTTAACCATTTGATGATTAATTATTTATATTGCCTTTATTGATTAGTTAATTACTAATCAAATAATAGATAATCATTTTTCAGCTTTATTTTAACTCATAATTTAATAGTTATCATCCTTATTTATCATTTAATGTTAGTTAAATAATAAATAAGGACTTACTCATTTTATAGATCCTTAAATTCTTATTCACTCAAAAATAATTTATTTAATCATCCTTTCTTATTGTTTAATATTTCTTAAATATTAAGTAATAAGTTTATTGTCCCTTAATCATTATTTAATATGCATTAAATAATAATTAATTAACTAATTACCTTTACTTTATTATTTAATCTCCATTAAATAATAAGTAATTAATTACTATCGCTTAATTATTATTTAATATAAATTAAATAATAATTAATTAATTTGTCATCTTCATTTATTATTTAATGATAAATGATTAACTTATAATCCTTTAATTATTATATAACCCATTAAATAATAATTAATTAACTTAATACACCTTAATTATTATTTAATCCAAATTAAATAAAAATTAATTAACTAGTTTCCTTATTCTTTTAATTTCATCGTAGCTAACTAATAATTAATCTTAATAGCATTTAATCATCATTTACCAAGTAATAGTTAATTAATTAGTTACTTTACTTATTATTTAACCATAGTTAAATAATAATTAGCTTAATACCCTCTAATTATTATTTGATCATACCTAAATAATAATTAGTTACTTAATTATATTTATCTATTTATTAATAATAGATCATTAATTTATCCATCCTTAATTATTATTTAAGATAATAATTTATTATTTGATCACCTTTATTCATTATTTACATCAAATAATAAATAATTAACTTGTTATCCTTTAATTAATATTTAAAGTCATTTAAATAATAATTAAATAACTTATTATAATAAAGCTTAAATTACCGAAAATGTTGTTTTATTAACGGTTATTTAAATACTAAATAATTACTACCCATGTTTTATTCAGCTTATTTATTATTTAAAACCATTTAAATAACAAATAATTACTTTAATGTGGGTCTCATATTAATTAATTGGTATTACCTTATGACCCATTCATTTTATCTAAGCCTGGCCCCTTGTATTTGACCCGACTTGTCACAGCAGCAAGGAACAATGTTGTATGACAAGTAACAGCAGTCCTCGGTAGCAGCTGTGGCTCAGCCTCGACAATGGGCAGGAGCAGGCAGCAACGCTGGGGCCAGTAGCACATGGCAGTAGACATGCAAGGTACTCGGTCAAGCAAGCAGGCAGGCATGGCCGTAGCAGCGCGTTGCAGGCAACCATCTGCGTGCAGCCTCGATAGCGGTCGTGCGCACAGCAGCGGTTGCGCGCGCGCGCTCCCAGCCCCTGTCTTCTCTACCTGCCCATAAACAGCTCAAACACTAAACTGACTCACACAAGCATAAACACAAACACCATTTGGGCATGAAAAATCGGTACCTAGCATACCTATAATCCAAGTGTATTGGCGCCACTCAAATGGGTCTTAGATAAATACAAATCTGTGTACAACATCATGACTCAACTATTGAACAACCAAATCATCGCAACAAAAATACAGCAACTACTTATCACATACCCATCTGAATCGTAGCAGCTATCTTAATCATCAAACAAATAATACACATGAATAATTAAATAAAAGAAACGTTGGGTTACCCTTGTTGCGGTTCTCTCCTCTTGGACCGGAAGCTTGACTATAAACGGCGCTTCTACGTGCCTTCAATGCTTGATCCAAACGCTTCTCTCTCTGAATTAATTTCTCTACTGCTACTTGGTTCTATCTAACGTGTTAGGTAAAGAATTTCAGCGCATTGAATGCACTAAGAGCTGATTATAAGGTTATTCTCCCATCCTTGACCCTCGGTTAAAGCTCTCTAGACGCTCGGTTAGACCTCCTGCTGCCACTGCCGACGTGATGGCTTGGTACAGCTCCTTGAGCTGCACCCCCTGATGCTGCAGCAGCCACAAATTCCAGGCCCTTCCTGTCGCGCCCACTGCTTACTTGATTTGTCAGACACCGCTCTATTTCCATCCTAATTTGAGAGTCATGCTTGGTTAAATGATATTCTACGGTTTGGGCTAGGAAAATAATTGTCAGCTATCCTTGTTTTAACTATCATCACTTAAGCTGGATTCTTAATAGACACTTTGGGCTGCTGACTTTATTAAATGGAATTGGGCTGCTAAGTCTTGGGCTGATTTAGTATATCAACAAATGGGGTTTAATGCATATTGCTCCCACATCCTATTTAAGTTATATTAACTTAAATTTAAATCTTATATTATGTAATTAAATTGGTGAATTTAATTACATAATAAATTAAATCCCACACGCATTGGCTATCCTTTTTTATTTTAATTCAAATACGCATTTATAATAATGTACTTGCCCACCATATTGCACCATAATTATTTAATTATCATAATTATAAATCTTGTTAATATTAAACGGGAACTTATCTAGGCTGATTCATTTAATTTATTTTCCCATTAATTGAACCTTCCTTTAATTAATTTGGCACCTAATTTATTAAATAACACTATTGTACAGTGTTTTAATTAAATCAAAAATTAATTACATTAATTAAGATTAAATCTTGCGGTTATTACAATAACCCTTAGGTTATTTAATTCCCCTACCTAATGTATAATATTAGATTACAAAGCTTTCTTTTTAATTTCTTAGTCACTTATATTAAATTAACTAACTTATTTTATTCACGTAACACATATTCACTCATATTCCATACAAATGGAAATTTATTCACAAAATAAGATATTACAATTAAAATAATCTTCTCTCTTTATTAAAATAATTCAATGCTAGAATTTATTTTAATATCCTTTATTTAAAGTACACAATATTTATGTATACTTAAACTAATGATTTCGCTTCGTAATACAAATTATTTCATAACAATTTATTCACATGTAATAAATATTCATACATATATTTATCACATATAATAAAATACAATTTATTTACTAAATTCTTTATTCTTCTATCATTCACATTCATTTGATAGAATATTAAATATTTTATCATTATTCATGTTACATGAAATTATTGTAACACAATCTTCATTATTAACTAAATAAAAGAAATAACTTCTTTTACTCCATTAATCAACTTTAATCCAATATATATACCATATATATATATATATATATATATATATATATATATATATATATATATATATATATATATATATATATATATAAATTTAATTCTCCTCAAATCACATTATAAGAATTTACTAACCAAATTCTTATTTAATAATATTAAAATAATTCCGAAAATTTTGGTCGTCACAATACATATGTGAAATTTTATTTTTTATTTTTAAAAAAAAGCCACAATATTAAGCACATACACGTACCAATCAGGCAATCACCTTGTTACATAGAAAGCAAGATACGTGCATAATCACACATAAAAACATCCTAAAAAAAATTAAAGGACAGATGAACCAAGATTGACGGTTGATAAAATGATTGTATCGCTAATACAATTTTTAAAACTAATATATGCATAGTTAAATATATATATAAGGAAAAATTAAGTAAAAAATGTAAGGTATAAAATCCTAATCCGAAATCCTCTTCTTCAAAAAATGGAACTCATTACTAATAGTACATTTTACTTGAACCCAGTCATAAATTCGCATGTTCTTCATCCAAATTTTAATTTGCCTAGTCATTATTTAAATAATTCAAAAGTTAAAAAAAAAAATGGACATAACATGCATGCTAATATTATTGAACCAATTAAGATATGGGCTCTAAAAGAAATTAATCTCACAAAAATATAAGTGATGCAGCCTTTTGAAATACAGCAGGAAATATTAATTACCTCTATTTAAAATAAAACAGGTTTAGCATAGCAACATTTTCTTCGATGATGGTATAAAATAAAATAAAAATTGTATCGCTAATACAATTTTTAAAACTAATATATGCATAGTTAAATATATATATATGGAAAAATTAAGTAAAAAATGTAACGGATAAAATCCTAATCCGAAATCCTCTTCTTCAAAAAATGGAACTCATTACTAATAGTACATTTTACTTGAACCCAGTCATAAATTCGCATGTTATTCATCCAAATTTTAATTTGCCTAGTCATTATTTAAATAATTCAAAAGTAAAAAAAAAAATGGACATAACATGCATGCTAATACTATTGAACCAGTTAAGATATGGGCTCTAAAAGAAATTAATCTCACAAAAATATAAGTGATGCAGCCTTTTGAAATACAGCAGGATATATTAATTACCTCTATTTAAAATAAAGGCAACATTTTCTTCGATGATGGTATAAAATAAAGGCAACATTTTCTTCGATGATGGTATAAAATAAAGTCATATCCATGCTCCCTCCCCCCCCCCCCCCCCCCCCCCCCCCCCCCCAAAATTTGTCCGGGTGTCTATAATTTTAACCTTATCAATACAAAAAATATAATAAACTAAACCCGAGTCATTTTGGTTGATATCAAGCCGATTTAATAATTTAATATTTTTTTATCAACTCAGTGATTCAATTTTTTTTAACATTAAACGTACAATGTCCAAGGGTTTTTTTGATTGTATTATTAAACATTCAACGTATCCTCTAGATTAGTTAATGAATTTTTATTATAATATTAAGAAATTGAAATAAATTGGTTTAAGTATAGTTAATGAATTTTTACTATTACAAAGTTAAAATATCTAAAATGTATCATTTAACAAGTGTTATAAATATCATTTAACAAGTGTTACAATATAACTTTTGGATCATTTAACAAGTATTACAATATAACTTTTGGATTATTTAACAAGTATTTTAAATGTTATAAATATCATTTAAATATTATAATTATAAATTAGAAATATCCATACACACTACAGTATTACTCCAAACACATAAAATGTACATCAACTTATTAATAGACATCTAAACTTTAATAAATAGAGCATTCATTTTGAAAGTTAGGATTTCAAAAATAATGAAAACTTATTTAGATTGTAATTTAGAGCATTGATTATTGTATTTATTAAAAATAAATAAGTTAACATTCATTCATTAATGAACTATACTTTAAAACTCATTATTTTTTTCCCTTATTCTAGTTATATATAGTGTTACAATATATCTAAAATGCATCATTTAACAAGTGTTATAAATATCATTTAAATGTTATAATTATATATTATAAATATTCATACACATTATAGTATTACTCTAAATTAACACATAAAATGAACATCTACTTATTAATGGACATCTAAATATTAATAAGTAGAACATTCATTTTGAATTTAGAATTTCAAAAATAATAAAAACTTATTTGAATTGTAATTTAGAACATTGATTATTGTATTTATTAAAAATAAATAAATTAACATTCATTCATTAGTATGTATGATTTAAATTTTAAATTGTGATTGGTTATGAGTAATTATTCAATTTTTTTCTTCTTTTTTTTTTGTAAATAATTTGAATGAATTTTATATTAGGTGACCGATAAACGAATCTAGATATCCGAATATTCGAATAATCTGTTTATGCGAATAAAATAAAAGGAAATGGATATTATCTGTATTCGGATATTATTTCAAATATAAGATAAAGATAGCATTTTTAAAATCCGCCAAATACCAGTTACGAATATGGATAGCGAATTGATTTTTCAGATATGGATAATACAGTATTCAAATTTATTTATATCCGTTTACACCCCTATCTAAAAGGGACATACCCAGTCATAACAAAGATATTATTCTTGAATAGTCCTTAAATCAAGTGAAGAAAGGTCAGTACACGCATGTTAGAGACCCGATTAAAAATTGACATCTATCTAGAAGCATTCATGCTTATACTGCGAAGACTTTTTCTGTTTTCACAAGTCTATTTTGTGATTGTTGAAATGCAAATGTTTGAACTAGATTAGCTTTTTCGATGTAGAAAGATTAATTGGTATTTCATTTAAAGCTTTGTTTGTTTTATTAGAAATATAGGCGATTAATATTGTTAGAGTAAAAATGATATTGTAAGAGTTACTGTATGTTAAAAAATTAGTTGCCACTAAAATGGTTATAAAAGTGTGGTTAAATACATATTTGTTTCAACAATATCAATAACCAAAATATTCGAATTAATATTCTCTCTATTATATCTATCTTTTAATTTTTCTCAATACACATTTAGCTACAAAAAATAGCTTTTAGGGACACTTTTAGAAACATAATTGCTTATGATGAATTTTATTGTGTAGCTAATTGTTTGTGTTGACTTAGTCATATTCTAGCCTTATGTTTTGATGATGAGATGTTCAAAGTACTAAATTGTTTTATGGTTTTTCAGGTATTTTGATGATAAATAGCTTTCATTGGATATTCAAGCAATTGAAGGATTTTCTATTTTCTAGGAAAAACAATGTAAGGTCAATTGCATAGTAATTGATTTTTCATTTAAAGGCTCTAGGACATTTTATTGCATTATATCTTGTTATATAAATTGAAAATGTTTTAAAATCTAATGAAAAAGGTTTTTCTAATATTAAATTAATATTAGATGTGATTTAAGATTTATAGACATATCTTCAGTTTCAAAAGAGATTAATATTTTTGATATATGATATAATGCTACACGTGGATTTGCATGATCTTTTAGAATTTTAACTTTTGGAAGTTGATGTGAGTTACAAGTGATTTACATTTTTCGAGGAAAGGTTATTGATGTGATAAAAACTAGTAACTGCAATTGCACAGTATCAAATTGAAGAACGGGCAAATACAGGTCGAACCACAGATACTAGTTAATTTTCAATGTATCCTTAATTTAAATTTCAGGCAAATTAGGAATAAAAATTGTGAAGATGATTAATTAACTAACTAATGCAAAATTAAATTAATAACAAAAACTATTAATGAGAAAAACTACCTAGGAATCCGAATCCATTAAATACTAACATAATGATTAAATTCTTCATTTCCTTAATTAATCTCTAATTATTTTTCTTCCCTTTAAAAATAGTGATTCATATAATTAATATGGGCAAGCATAGATTATGAAAATTTAAGGATTAACTATAACTCATCAAAACTTCGTTGAGCAAGCATGAATTATGAAAAACTCATATCTTAACAATAACCTATCAAAATCTCATAATTAATTTAGAACCAAAACGAATTATGCGCGAAAGGTAATTTTGAAGAAATAAGCAATTAAACATTAATATCGGAACGAAAATAATATAATTAATATGCACTATTTAATTTCATCTTCATCCTAGATATTAAAAATTTAGCTAGCCATGAAATGATAAACTAATACTAATAATAATAACAATTGCATGAAGAAGAAAAAACCTAGTTAAATAACAATTAAATAGAATTTTAATATTAAACTAATAAGGAATTGCAATAAAGTAACAAAAGTAATACTCCCTCCTCGCAAACCGTGAGTGCATGAATGGAATACAACATGAAGTCTCTGACTATTCCTACATGAATTCTACCGAAAGCTAAAAGAGAGAAAAAGAAGAATAAAATATGATATCCCCTACTCTCTAAAATAATACTCTTATTTATAGAGAAAATAAACTAAACCCTAATCTAATTTGAAATAGCTTGGACTCTTCTTTCCTTCTTGATTTCAACTTCTACATGGTAATATTGGAGTCCAAATAGAAATCAACTTGGAAGCTTTTAGAATCCTTTTTCAGCTCAACTTTATTTATTTCTTTATTTCCTGCAAAACAAAATAAAATTAATTAATTAAATAAAATAAACAAATAAAATAATAAAAATGGGAATATAAAAAATACAAAATTACGTGTTTATCAAATACCCACATACCTAGCTTTTACTCGTCCTCGAGTGAAACAAAAACAAAAAGGAAACAAAATCAAAATAAAATTTAAACTACCCCATTTTCGTAGAAAACACGATTGCACTTAGCATGTGCAATAAGCCTTTAAACCCCAAGGTTAACCCAAGTGGACGAGTTGTGTCTCGTGAGGGTTTGCAGTGAATATACCCACAAAATTCAAAATAAAATAAAATAAAAATCTTTTTGAATTTAACCAATTATGAAATCGAAAGAAAAACTTCTAAGTATCCATGGGCATTACACATAAATAAGATCAAATTCAAAATCACACTTTCACCTTATCAAAAATCTTCCATCTTCATTCTAAATACCATCCTTCATAAAATTAATTCCATGTGATGCATGCATGTGTATGTGATGTAACTCTTAGTAGGGACTTTTACCTTGAAAATCAAGGAAACTCAAATTTTTCTTTTTCTATTTTTTTATTCTTGACTTGTGCAATGTCTATTTTTCTTAGGCTTTTCAGAGTTACCCATGTAACGAGCGTTTGACCAATGACTCCCAAACCAGTTGGCTTTAGGACACTAGGTGTAAAGACACCCCTAAGGGCTTACTAACTCGAGTAACAAATGCCACAAAAATCAGACTAGTCAAACTACTTATATCCATCATACTTTTCAACGTGAATTTTCTTATACTCAATGGATACTGAAGCAGTATTTATTATTTTTCAACTATTTTTTTCTTTTTTCTTACAAAGAGTGCGTTTTACGCTCCATCTCGTTGATTTTCTACTCTATTTTTTTTTACAACGAGTGCGTTTTACGCTCCATCTCGTTGATTATTATTTTTTTCCTTCTATTTTTTTTCTTGAAATTACTTGACTCATAGTTTATACCCCACAACCAAGAATTAGTACGGACGTGAAGTGCAAAAATGCATGTGAATTCTAATTTTATTCAAGATGGCATTTCAAACTAGGATTTTGTATTTTATCAAAGGTTTAAGCATTCTAAATCTTTTAACCCTACTCAAAGTTTTTTACTCCACAGACACTTATTAGAATTAATCCAATTCATAAAAAGTCAAACAATTTTTTTCGTTTTTTTCAATTTTTTATATATATTTTTTTTAAAAACTTTTTTTGAAATAAAATAAAATGCTAAAAAAAAAAAATGCAATAGAGAAATAAAAATGTTAAATTCCCCCCATACCTAAATCATGCATTGTCCTCAATGTATGCAAATGAAGAATAGAGAACAAAGAAATAAAAGAAATTGTACCTTGTATGGTGGGTAGGAACGGGACGGAAAGAAAAATATATATACAAAACTTACAATTACAAGTGCAGTTTCAGTCATCCGGAATAGTGTGGGTCAACAAGGTCCACCACCTCCTCTGTTTCGGTTGGCATTTCTAAAAAGGATTTAAGTCGTTGACCATTAACTTTGAAAATTTCACCAGTTTTTGGATTTTCAATATCAACTGCCCCATGAGGGTAAACTACCTTTACTACAAAAGGTCCATCCCATCTAGAACGCAATTTGCCAGGAAATAGATGTAGCCTAGAGTTATACAAGAGAACTTTTTGACCAGGTGAAAATAATTTTCTCAAAATTGATTTATCATGAAACACTTTTGTTCTTTCCTTGTAAATTTTAGCATTTTCGTAAGCATCATTCCTAATCTCGTCCAACTCATTCAATTGCAATTGTCTATGACTCCCACAACTTGACATATCAAAATTTAACTGTTTTATGGCCCATAAAGCACGATGTTCAAGTTCCACAGGTAAGTGACAAGCTTTTCCAAACACAAGCCTATATGGTGACATTCCTAAGTTAGTCTTAAAGGCAGTACGGTAAGCCCACAATGCATCTAACAATTTAAGAGACCAGTCTTTTCTATTAGAACTCACCGTTTTTTCCAAGATTTATTTGATTTGCCTATTCGAGACCTCTACTTGACCACTTGTCTGAGGGTGATATGGTGTGGCAAGCTTGTGGGTGATGGAATATTTTTTCAACAAGGATTCAAAAGGCTGATTGCGAAAATGTTTTCCTTGATCACTGATTATAGCCCTAGGGGTACCAAAGCGAGAAAAAATATTATCTTTCAGAAATTTAACAACAACCTTATTGTCATTGGTCTTGGTTGGTATAGCTTCTACCCACTTAGACACGTAATCAACCGCAAGTAAAATGTACAGATTTCCAAAAGAATTTGGGAATGGACCCATGAAATCTATCCCCCACACATCAAATAACTCAATGACTAGAATGGGTTGCATTGGCATCATATTTCTCCTAGTGATCCTTCCTAAATGTTGACACCTATTGCAATTGGCACAAAATTATGTGGCATCCTTGAATAGACTAGGCCAATAAAAACCACACTGGAGAACTTTGGCAGCGGTCTTTTTACCTCCAAAATGTCCTCCACAAGCTTGGTCATGACAAAATGATAGGACACTCCTAAACTCGTGGTCGGGTACACACCTCCTAATGATTTGATCAGGGCAATATTTAAACAAATATGGGTCGTCCCAATAAAAATATTTGACTTGTGAAAGAAATTTTGATCGGTCTTGTTTGGACCAATGAGAAGGAATGTCACTAGTAACTAGGTAGTTCAAAATATCAGCAAACCAAGGTGTAGTGGATATGGAGAAAAGGCGCTCATCTGGGAAAGAATCATTTAAAGGCAGTTCAGAATTAGACTCCACAACTAAACGAGACAAATGATCAGCTACCACATTTTCAGACCCTTTTTTATCCCTTATTTCTAGGTCAAATTCTTGGAGCAATAAGACCCATCGAATTAATCGGGCTTTGGAGTCTTTTTTGGAGAGAAGGTGTCTAAGGGCTGCATGGTCAGTGTAAACGATGATTTTAGACCCAATAAGATAAGATCGAAACTTTTTTAGGGCAAAAACTACAACTAGAAGTTCTTTTTCAGTAGTTGAATAATTCAATTGTGCATCATTCAAAGTCCTACTAGCATAGTATATAACATGGGGGATCTTATTAATTTGTTGCCCTAGAACAGCACCAACTGCATAGTCAGATGCATCACACATTAACTCAAATGGTTGATTCCAATCGGGTGATTTGATGATAGGAGCTGAGGTCAACTCCTTTTTAAGTTGTTCGAATGATTGGAAACATTTGTCATTAAATTCAAATTTTGCATCTTTACTTAGAAGATTGGTTAAGGGTCTTGCTTTCTTACTGAAATCTTTGATGAATCGCCTATAAAAGCCTGCATGTCCTAGGAATGAACGAATTTCTTTGACTGTCCGAGGTGGTGGAAGATTGGCAATGAGGTCAATTTTGGCTTTATCTACTTCAATTCCCTTTTCAGATATTATATGACCAAGAACAATTCCCTTTTTAACCATGAAATGACATTTTTCCCAATTTAAGATTAAGTCAGTGTCCTTACATCTCCTTAAAACTAAGTCGAGGTAGTGAAGACACTCAGGAAATGTAGACCCAAATATGGAAAAATCATCTATAAAAATCTCTAGGAATTTGTCTATCATGTTAGAAAAAATGCTCATCATGCATCTTTGAAAGGTGGAAGGGGCACTACATAGCCCAAATGGTAGACGACGATATGCAAAAGTTCCATAAGGGCAAGTGAATGTAGTCTTTTCTTGGTCTTCTGGGGCTATGGGAATTTGAAAGTAACCCGAGTATCCATCAAGGAAACAATAGTAAGCATGGCCAGCTAACCTTTCTAGGATTTGGTCTATGAAGGGTAAAGGAAAATGATCCTTCCTTGTGGCCTCATTGAGTTTTCTATAGTCTATGCAAACCCTCCAACCAGATTGGACACGAGTGGGAACTAACTCATTATCGTCATTTTGAACAACAGTTAAGCCAGACTTTTTAGGCACCACCTGAACAGGACTTACCCAAGAGCTATCAGAAATGGGATAGATGATCCCATTATCTAGACATTTAAGAATTTCCTTCCTAACAACCTCTTTTAAAACTGGGTTCAACCGCCTCTGTGGGTCTCTCACGGGTTTAGCATCATCTATTAAATGGATCCTATGTTGGACAATGGTAGGACTGATCCCCTTAATATCTGTTATGCTCCATCCTATGGCTTCTTTGTTCTGTCTAAGGATGGTCAATAATTCTTCCTCTTGTGGGTTTGTTAAATCGGACGCAATGATCACAGGAAGAGTTTTGGAAGGACCTAAATAGGAATATTTAAGATCAACAGGAAGATGTTTGAGTTCTAACTCTGGTGGACTCGATTCTGAAGATTGTAAAATTGGCTCGATCACAGGTTCCCATTTAGAATACATTGATGTAGATGGCTCTAACAGTTCATTCACCTCATGTACATATTCTGTATCATCCCAATTTTGACCAAAGTGATTTAAACAAAAGTTAAAAATTTCATCTTCCCCATTAAGTTCATTTTCAGACATTTCTTGAATCATGTTTGTTTCAACGGGTTGGTCAGAAAAATCACTAGGTTATTTTCCCACATTAAACACATTTAAATCAATTGTCATGTTCCCAAATGTCAATTTCATTAGTCCATTTCTACAATTGATTAACGCATTAGAGGTTGCTAAAAATGGTCTACCTAAAATGACAGGAATTTGACTGTTGGGATTGACAACAGGTTGGGTTTCAAGAACAACAAAAAATCGACAGGGAACACAAAATCGCCAACCTTAATGAGTACATCTTCCACTATTCCCTTTGGTACTTTGATAGAACGGTCAGCTAGCTGGAGTGTGACTCTTGTCTTTTTCAACTCCCCTAAGCCCAAGGTTTGGTACACAGAAAATGGTAGAAGGTTAACACTCGCTCCTAAATCAAGCAAAGCCTTTTCAATTAAGGTGTCTCCTATGATGCATGAAATAGTAGGACAACCAGGGTCTTTGTACTTCACAGGGACTTGGTATGACAGGATAGAACTAACATGGGCTGTTAGAAAAGCTTTCTTAGGAACATGAGTGGTTCTTTTGTGTGTGCACAAATCTTTTAGACATTTAGCATATGAGGGAACTTGTTGAATGGCATCTAGAAGAGGGATATTAATTTTCACTTGTTTGAACACTTCTAGAATTTTGTCTAATTGGGCTGACTGCTTGTTTGAAATTAGTCTTTGGGGGAATGGGGCTTTTGGTTTAAAGACTTTTTCATTAGATTCCGAAGATATGGTTTTCTCATAATTGTTTGTTAGATGGGCCTACTGACTCAGAAATGGTGGGCTTTTCAGGCTGGGCTGACTGTGAAGATAGATTATTAGATTTATCAATTAAATTTTCCTCTTCTTCATTATCAATACCAGCATGATTGTTAAAATGATTTCCAGACCTTAAAGAGATTACGGAATTCACGATTGACTTGGTTGTGGTTGTTTTCAAGTGAATTAGCATGATAAGGTTTTTGATTAGGGACTGGAAATTTCGGGTTGGTCTCGGGTTGGCTAGGAAACTTTCCCTTCTCTCTTTCACTAACTATAGTGGCCAATTGACTCATTTGAATCTCTAACCGAGATATGGCTTGGTTATTATTTTGCATGAAATTAGTTTGAGAGTTTATTAAAGTTTCCTGAGATTTCATTAAAGATTCCATGCTTTTCTCTAAATTGCTAAGTCTCTTTTCACTTTCATTAGGGAACCCTGGTGGACATTGAGTTGTTGAATTTGAATTTTGGTACAGACCAGGATTCGACTTTTGATAGGGTTGAAAAGTTTGATTTTGAGACCGATTAACCTGATTTGAAGAGTTATTTGGGTATGATCCTTGGTTCCATGCAACATTAGGATGATTTCTCCAACCTGGATTATAAGTGGGTGCAAATGGGTCGTTCCTAGGTCTTTGAGACATTACATTGACTTGGTCAAATTCTTCAAGTTGGTTTACAGGTGATGTATCCCTAGTTTCTAAAACTTCAAGTCTTTTAAGTACACTTGCCAACTTAGCTTCGGTAGCAATTGAATTGTCAATTGTATGAACACCCCTAAATGAGCTAGATTTGTCGGTCTTTCGGATGGTTTCCCATTGCACGGTTTTTTCTGCTAAGTCTTCTAAAAACTCCCAAGCCCTTTCCTCATCATTTTTTAGAAAATCCCCTTGACACATTGACTCTAACATCGTTTTAGTGGAAAAATCTAAACCTTCGTAGGCAATTTGACACAATCTCCATTTTTCAATTCCATGGTGTGGACACTGGGATAACAAATTTTTAAATCTATCAAAATATTTCCAAAACGACTCGTTTTCAAGTTGGTAAAATTGATGAATTGCAGTCCTAATCTCGGAAGTTTTTTGATTTGGAAAATATTTATTTAGAAATGTAACAACAAATCCCTTCCAGGTTGTTATGGAATTATTCGCTAGGCTATATAACCACTTTTTAGCATTATCTTTCAAAGCAAATGTGATAAATCTTAGCCTAATCGAATCTTCAGACAATTGTTGAATTTTCATTAAAGCACAGACTTCCTCAAATTCCCGAATGAATAAATATGGATCTTCTATTCCAGTAAACCTAGGTAACATATTTATAAAGTGCGGTTTTAGTTCAAAATTATTACCATTTACTGGTGGTAGACTGATGCATGAAGGGTGGGCAGAGCGAGAAGGATAACATCGGTCCCTTAAAGAAACAGTTTGTGCAACTTCCATGTTTGTAGAAGTGATGTCTTTTAAAGTGAAATCTGAAAAATCAATTCTTCTCACTAACCGAGATGTTTTATCCCTAACCCACACTTTTTGCATATACTACTTAGCAGATAAGCACGTAAACAAATAAGCACACAAAAATGAATAAGGAAAATAAAATAAAATAAAAACTACTTCTAAGGTCAACCTAAATAAAATATAGACCGCTCCTAACTGTTCCAAGTTACTCTTTAAGGTCCACCAAATTCAAAATTAATCACACCGCTAGCCAGGTAAGTGTAAGAACGGCGGGAGTCTCTCCGTGGGTACGGTGACTAATTGAGTAACCGCGCGTCCTTTAGGCGTTTACCTTTTGAACCACTTTCCTAGACACCAGTAATATGATTAATTAGGAATTCAGACTCCTCTCAGAATTTCTTGTCCTAATTGAGCTCGAGAGTCTTAGGGGCTAACGTCTACTTGATTTTATTAAGTCGGTTATGCAAAGTTAGGTTGTTTGTGGGCCAAGGAAGGGTGATGAAATCCCCACCTTATCTTGTTAAGGTTTGTGCCCTTAAAGTCAAATTAAAAATAAGAATAAACAAATAAAATAAAAACTGTAAACAAATAAAATGTCCTAAAACTATGTGAATTATGAAAGAATGAGAAATTTGACGTACCTCAATCCTCCAGCAATCACCACAGTTTATATTTAACAAAAATAAAATAATTAAAAAAATAAAAACCTAAGCAAGATGTGCTCTACGTGAGTGAATGCATGAATGCGGCAATTAGTTTTTAAACTAAAAATAATAAACTAAACTACTAATTTTTTTTTGTTTTTTTTTGTTTTTTTGTTTTTTTTTATATTTTTTTTTATTTTATATAAAAAAATTATGAAAATATGAAGTACCAAGAAAGCGCAGCAACAAAATATCTATGTTTTTGCTCCTTCGATCCGCTTCGATAATCCTGAAAAATAAAAATAAAAAATATTAGTGGTAAAAACTAATTCGAAGAAATAAAAATTAAGGAATAAAAAATTAAATCTAGTCCCCGGCAACGGCGCCAAAAACTTGATGTGATAAAAACTAGTAACTGCAAGTGCACAGTATCAAATTGAAGAACGGGCAAATACAGGTCGAACCACAGAGACTAGTTAATTTTCAATGTATCCTTAATTTAAATTTCAGGCAAATTAGGAATAAAAATTGTGAAGATGATTAATTAACTAACTAATGCAAAATTAAATTAATAACAAAAACTATTAATGAGAAAAACTACCTAGGAATCCGAATCCATTAAATACTAACATAATAATTAAATTCTTCATTTCCTTAATTAATCTCTAATTATTTTTCTTCCCTTTAAAAATAGTGATTCATATAATTAATATGGGCAAGCATAGATTATGAAAATTTAAGGATTAACTATAACTCATCAAAACTTCGTTAAGCAAGCATGAACTATGAAAAACTCATATCTTAACAATAACCTATCAAAATCTCATAATTAATTTAGAACCAAAACGAATTATGCGCGAAAGGTAATTTTGAAGAAATAAACAATTAAACATTAATATCGGAACGAAAATAATATAATTAATATGCACTATTTAATTTCATCTTCATCCTAGATATTAAAAATTTAGCTAGTCATGAAATGATAAACTATTACTAATAATAATAACAATTGCATGAAGAAGAAAAAACCTAATTAAATAACAATTAAATAGAATTTTAATATTAAACTAATAAGGAATTGCAATAAAGTAACAAAAGTAATACTCCCTCCTCGCAAACCGTGAGTGCATGAATGGAATACAACATGAAGTCTCTGACTATTCCTACATGAATTCTACCGAAAGCTAAAAGAGAGAAAAAGAAGAATAAAATATGATATCCCCTACTCTCTAAAATAATACTCTTATTTATAGAGAAAATAAACTAAACCCTAATCTAATTTGAAATAGCTTGGACTCTTCTTTCCTTCTTGATTTCAACTTCTACATGGTAATATTGGAGTCCAAATAGAAATCAACTTGGAAGCTTTTAGAATCCTTTTTCAGCTCAACTTTATTTATTTCTTTATTTCCTGCAAAACAAAATAAAACTAATTAATTAAATAAAATAAACAAATAAAATAATAAAAATGAGAATATAAAAAATACAAAATTACGTGTTTATCAGTTATCATTATTATCTTCGACTTCTAAAGATTTGAAATGATTTTTGACTGAGGAGTAGTTCAATTCTCTACGTCACAAACTTAAATGCTGATGAGAGAGAATATGTGTTGGCTTTATAAAGTATCACTTGTGAGGTCAGTAGGAATGATGTTAAAGACATACAAGGATTCTGTTTTAGATACCAAGTCAAATGTATATCTGTTAAATAAGAGTCTCTTTCGGATCTGTTTCTAACTGGATATTTAGTTTCCGAGTAAAAAGGTTTTTAACGGAAATAATTGTTGAACATCATTTATCCTCTGATTAGCAACTTTTATTAACAGATATTTGCGTTCAACGGTAATAATATTGGCTATATAAATCAGTGTTTGCATGTTTAGAAATATAGAACTCACGAAATATTCATTACACTTATTATTATTATTGATCAATCCGATTCTGCTAAGTGCAATCTTTTGAAGTTATGCAATTTAATTTCTGGTATTATTTAAGGTAGTATTCGGTGAGAAATTTATTGTTTATTTATTTTTTGCTACTTGATCATTGCATATAGTTGAGCCTTTAATTGTTAAATTGATTACTCTTGCATTGATCATAGACTTCTATATTTGTATTGAATTTTCTGTTTTAGACTAAGTATAGTTTAAAGTTTTTAATCCTAGTGGATTAAGGAAAGTTACAAAAAGATTCAAGGAAGCAAAGGTGCTTGAAGGGTGCATAGGTGCACAAGGAGCAAGAGAGCTCAAGGAATTATTAGTTAAATAATTTTGATTGGAATTTGTTTTGTAATCTGTGATTATTTATAAAGAAATAAATAAAGTGAGTCTCCAATACTCGTTGGTATTGGACGTGGACTAGGCTATTATTATAGAGGGTAATAGCTGAACTACGAAAAAAATCTTGGTGTTGATTTTATTATTTGCTTTGCTTAAATCACTTAAGTTATTCAATTATCTTAATAACTAAAAACTAAATTATTGCTTTATATTAAGATAATTCTTTAACACCAAGTATATTCTATTTTCAGTAGACTATTATTATTCAGTAAGTTAATTTCATTATTTTGGTAGCCTGGAATTAATAGTTCATTTTAAAATACAAAAGTTGGTCATAGACTGCTCCCACACTTATTAAACCCCCCTTCTAAGTGTGCCTAGTTAAATTTCATTTGGTATCAGAGCAAGGCTCTACTTATCTTGGTCTTAAAGGTGACTTGTAAGGAAAGATTTTGTCATGGCACAGTTCAACAATCAAGAAGGTCAATCAACCAATAGACCTCCTTTACTGCTTGGAACGGAAAACTACAACTTCTGGAAGTTTCAAATGAGGATCTATCTGAAAAGAGATCCTTGGGAATGGTGGGTTGTGGAGAACGGACCAGTAATTCCACGAAGAGATGATGGGACACCAAAGATTCTACTAGAAATGGATGCAACCGAAATTTACATGGTCTCATATGATTCAAAGGCAATGAACACGCTTCTCAGTGGCATGGTACAATCCGAGATAGACAAAGTTTCCTCATGCAACACAGCTAAGGAAATCTGGGATACTCTAGTGGTAAGTCATGAAGGTACTTCCAAGGTACGTGAAGTCAAGTTGAGCATGCTTATGCACGATTATGAAATGTTCAAACTCGAAAAGGATGAAACCATTAAGCTAGCTCAAGCAAGATTTCCAGTCCTTATAAACTCCTTGAAGCTATTGGACAGGACTATTCCTCAAAGTGAGATCAACCGTAAGTTGCTTCGGGCTATGCCCACGAGGTTTTCTTCTAAAATCACTACTCTTCAAGATTCTGCAACTATTTCTTCCATGGATACTTTAACTTTGTTTGGTGAACTAGAAGAATATGAACATCAGTTAAAGAGATATGATGACGAGGAGGAAACTCTTAGGAGAAAGGTTTTGGCTCTTAATGCAGATAACGGAGAGGAGCTCGATGATGACTCGGATGAAGAAATAGCCATGATGTCAAGAAGACTCAAGGGGCTACTACAAAGGAAGAACAAGAAAAGAAATGCTTTCAATTCAAATAAGTCCAAAGGAAAGCAAACTGAAGAGACGTGCTTCGAATGTGGACGTCCTGAACATTTCAAGAAAGATTGTTTTCAATTGAAGAACAAAGGGAAGACAAACAACAAAAAGAACAGAGCCCTTGTGACTTGGGATGATGAGGAATCCGAAGTGGAAATCGATGCTAAAGATGAGATAACACAAGTATGCTTTGTGGGAATTGAAGGTGAATCCAATCAGGTATCTTTTAATGAAATGAATTTCTTAGAACAAGAAAATAAAAAGTTAAAAGAAAATAATGCATGCTTAAAAAGTTTAGTCAATACTTTGATGAGTGAAGTGGATTCATTAATAGATGAAAAGAAAGAAATTGAAAAGGAATCTACATGCAAAGAAGAAAAGGTTTTGATTGCTAAGATTGATTATTTAGATAATTATAACAAAATACTTTTCAACAAGGTAAATTTCTTGAATAATGAAATCCGAAAATTGACTAATGAGCTAGAAATGAGAGACGTATATATTGATGCATTTAGTGATAAATCTCCTGTTAAAGCCTCTCCTGATAGTGAACTTCAAAAAGAAATAGCTTCATTAAAATTATCTCTTGCTAAATTTGTCCAAGGTGAAGAAAATTTAAATGTTATATTAGGTAAACAAAGACCTAGTTTTGATAAACAAGGAATTGATTATGATTCTATACTTAGTAAGAGTAATATTAAGATGTTAAGATCAAAGTCACGTTTTAGTCTAAATTATTGCTCTCCTTTTACGACTTGCAAGCATTGTGGTATTAAAGGTCATTTAGATATAAATTGTTCCAAGAAACGAAATAAGGTTAAACAAGTATGGATTAAAAAGAATGATTTACATGCTACTAACATAAATGGACCCAAAAAGATATGGGTACCAAAAAGATGAATCATTTTTTCTTGACATGTATGTTTAAAGGCAAAAGTTCCATCTCAGAAATGGATTCTTGATAGTGGGTGTTCTCGGCACATGACAGGTGACAAATCAAAATTTGTAGAATTAAATATCAAGAAGAATGATGGAACAGTCACATTTGGAGACAACAAGACATGCGAGATAATTGGGAAAGGTAAAATAGGTAATGGAAAGGTAAGTATAAATAATGTGCATCTTGTTAATGGTCTTGAATTCAACTTAATTAGTATTAGCCAATTAATGGATAATGGTCATCAAGTTAATTTTGAAAAGGATAAATGCACAATATTTCATGGTACTAACAATACTACTTTAGTTGCACAAAGAGAAGGAAATATATATACACTTGATTTTGAGCAACAGGATGAAGAACTGTGTCTTACATCTGTACAAAACGAGGCTGACTTATGGCATAAAAGGATGGGACATGTTCACATGGACTTAATCAATAAGTTATCCTCAAAGAATCTCGTCAAAGGATTGCCAAAAATCAGGTTTGAAAAGAGAGAAATATGCATTCCTTGTCAACTAGGAAAACAAGTAAGAACTTCTTTTACAGTAAAGAATATGGTATCAACTTCTTCTCCTTTGCAACACTTCATCTTGATTTATTTGGTCCAGAAAGGCATTCAAGCATTAATGGTAAATTCTATGCTTTTGTAATTGTTGATGATTTCTCAAGATACACATGGATACTATTTTTGAGAACTAAAGATGAAGCATTTAAAGAGTTTGAAAAATTAATAAGAAATCTTGAAACTAAGTATAGTTATAAACTCATTAGAATTAGAAATGATCATGGCACTGAATTCCAAAAAGATTTTATAACCTTTTGTGATCAAAGAGGTATTAGCCATGAATTCTCAGCTCCAAGGACTCCTCAACAAAACGGGGTGGTGGAAAGAAAGAATAGGATTCTACAAGAGACGGCAAGAACTCTACTACAAGAAAGTAAGCTTCCAAAGAAATTTTGGGCCGAAGCAGTAAGTACATCATGTTATGTTTTAAATAGAGTACTCATTCGTCCTATTATTTTGAAAACACCTTATGAGCTTCTAAATAATAAAATTCCAAACATAAGTTATTTCAAAGTTTTTGGTTCGAAATGTTTCATCTTAAATACAAGTGATAATTTGGGAAAATTTGATGCCAAATCATATGAAGCAATTTTCATTGGTTATTCTCAAAATAGTAAGGCTTATCGTATTTTCAATATTATAAAGTCATGTGTAGAAGAATCTGTTCATATTACTTTCAATGAGATTAACAATGATCTGCCAAAAGAAAGTGAAGATGATGCAGGAAAATTAGAGACAGTCATAATTTCAGCAAACCGAAATAGACAACATGGGACACCAAATGAGCAATTTCAGGAAACTGAAATGGACAACCAGCAAGAACATGAACCTGAAAATTTCCAGGTTGCTGAAGATGAGTCCCATGATCAAGAGGAAGTTTTGCATGATATTCAAATGCCAAAAACAGCTAGATATGTGAAGAATCATCCTCTGGAAAATATCATTGGAGATATCAACAAAGGTGTAACCACACGAAGAGGTTTACAAAACCATTGCGCATTTTCTGCATTTTTGTCACAGGTTGAGCCAAAGAATGCAAAGGATGCAGTTCTTGATGAAAATTGGTTGTTGGCGATGCAAGAAGAGCTTCAACAATTCGAAAGTTGCCAAGTATGGGAACTTATGCCTCCTCCAAAAGATGCTTCTATCATTGGTACGAAATGGGTATTCAAAAACAAGCTTGATGAGCACGGAATAATCACTCGAAACAAAGCAAGGCTAGTAGCCCAAGGGTATAACCAACAAGAGGGAATCGACTATGAAGAAACCTATGCACCCGTAGCTAGGTTGGAATCAATCCGAATTTTGTTGGCATTTGCATGCTACAAAAAGTTTAAGCTGTATCAAATGGACGTAAAGAGTGCTTTCCTCAACGGATACATTAATGAAGAGGTGTACGTGAAACAACCTCCTGGATTCGAGCATGAAAAGTATCCTAATCATGTCTACAAATTACAGAAAGCTCTTTATGGCTTGAAACAAGCTCCAAGAACGTGGTACGACAGGTTAAGTAAGTATCTCTTGTCAAATGGTTTTAGTAGAGGTAAAATCGATTCTACATTATTTATTAAGCATAAAAATATAGATATCATTATTGTTCAAATATATGTAGATGATATAATTTTTGGTGCTACTAATGATCATCTTTGTGAGTGGTTTTCCAAGTGCATGCATAAAGAATTTGATATGAGTTTAATGGGTGAACTCAACTACTTTTTGGGACTTCAAATCAAGCAAACGAAGGACGGAATTTACATCCATCAAACCAAATATACAAAAGAATTACTCAAGCGATTTGGCTTTGAAGGATCTAACTCAAAAGGTACACCTATGAGCACATCAATAAAGCTTACAGCTGATGACAAAGGTATTGATGTAGATATAATAAAATATCGAGGTATGATTGGATGCTTATTGTATTTAACTGCTTCTAGACCTGACATTATGTATAGTGTTTGTCTATGTGCAAGATTTCAGGCAAAACCCAAAGAATCACATTTAAATGCTGTCAAAAGGATTTTGAAATATTTATGTGGTACAATAAATTTAGGGTTATTTTATCTAATTTCCAATCATTTTGAACTAATAGGTTATTCAGATGCTGACTATGCAGGGTGTCAAATCGATAGAAAAAGTACGAGTGGTGCTTGTACTTTCTTGGGACAAAGTCTCGTTTCATGGCATAGTAAAAAGTAAACCTCAGTTGCTCTTTCAACTACTGAGGGTGAATACCTAGCTGCAGGAAGTTGTTGTTCTCAGATATTATGGATGCGTCAAACTCTACGTGATTTTGATATATTATGTGATTCTGTGCCTATTTATTGTGATAATTCAAGTGCTATAGATATATCTAAAAATCCTGTGTTGCATTCACGAACAAAGCACATAGAAGTTAGACATCATTTTTTAAGAGACAATGTGTCAAAAGGCTTAATTAAGTTGATTTTTATTCCAACTGAAAATCAAATTGCAGATGTTTTTACTAAACCATTAAGTGAAGATAGGTTTTGCATGCTGCGAAGAGAACTTGGGATGTGTATTGCATGATTTTTAATATCTGTTTTTTTAGTGTTATCCTAGTTTTACATGTATATCATATTAGCTGTTAATAAGGATAATTATGTTTTCGGTTGATAATTTAAATCACCTAATTTAAGGACGCGAGAATCAAGGATTATATCATGATTAGCTTTGGATATCGAAAAGACCGAATGGAAAAAGGGGTCTTGAGAGACGTGTGTATGCGTGCGTGTGTTATATCTATTTAAAATTTTTGAAAGCTGAAAAGACGGGACTGTAAGGGTTTCTAGGGAGACGTAAAGTCTTGAGATACAATACATGCATTCAGTTATTTTATATCCTATATCTCCTCATATCTTCTTATTCTCTCTGTCTCTCGTATCTAATCACCATGAGAACCCGTACGAGCAAGCGAGCAGTTACCGATTCCGACGACGATCAAGCGCCGGTTTCACCGCCATCAACTGCCGGACCATCTCGCCAGAAAAGGAAGATGAAGAAGGTCGTGTCGACAGAGGAAGAGTATTTGGACTCTTCGGCATCTGAAGCATCAACTTTCAATCCTTCACTGCCCAAGTCTACCAGACCCTCACGGCGTCGACAGACTCAGTCCTCCAAGCCAGAAGTTTCACCCCCACCAATCTCGGTAAACCCTAATTTGTCCTCTGATCTCCCTGAAAATTCCTTTCGGAGTAATGCTTACAAGGTACAGCTTAAAACAGTCATTTTTCCAAAACAATTTGTCTATGAAAAATCTGTTGATCAGATCTGTTTTCAACAATCTCCTCTCAAATTGTTATTTGAGTCATGTGGAATTTCTTCAATGCTTTTTCCTCCTTCTGTGGCTTATCCCAGACTTGTCCAACAATTTTACACAAATCTAGAATGTCATGGTGATTTTTATACTACTTTTGTCAAAGGAAAATCGTTGTATTTTACTGTCATGGATTTTGGTAGTATTTTGAAAATTCCATTTTCTGGTGTGTGTCCATTTACAAAGAAAGGTGTTGTTCATTCTCCTTTCACTCCTCTGGAACAGTTGCAAATTGTCATGAACAATAATCAGTTAACTGATGTTTTCACTCCTAAGACTGTGGATGTTTCTCCAATCTCTTGTGTCCTTCATCATATTATTAGGTATAATCTGTTGCCTCAGGTAAGTGGAGGAGCGGATTTTACTTATCAGGTTCTGATTGTTGTTGCTTTGATTTTACGTGGTGAGTCCTTCAATTTGTCTCAACTTATGCTTCATCATATTACTGCTTGTCTGCGAAAATCAAAAACTTGTTTGCCTTACAGTGCTACTCTCACTATTTTGTTTAAGCATTTTAAAATTTCTTTTGAAGATGAAAATTCTGTTTCTGTCACTGATTCTATTAGTGTCAGTTCCCTGAAAATGTCACGTATCAGTTTGATTGATGGGTTGTTTGTTAGAATTTCTTCTGAAATTCCTATTCCTCCTGTCTCTATTCCATCATCTCCTACTCAGCTTCCTACTCAATCCTCTCCTGAAATTGTTGAGTTGTTGAAAGTAATTTTGTCTAATCAAGAGAAAATGCAAGTTGAGATGTCTGCCCTTCATAATCCTATGACTTTGTTGGAAAAGGGCAAGTTGCCATTAGGTGCACCTGAAATTAATAACCTCTATCATAACATTGAAGATGAGTTTATTGATTTGCAAGCTGGATTTGAGGTGCAAACCACTGCTTTGGCTGAGTTAATGCAAAGACGTGTCAATCGCAATTCTTGTCAATTGAGTCAGGAAATCAAATTTGTTAGTAATCAAATAGGGGAATTGGCAGAGTTTGTTTCTGAGCGGTTCAACGATATGGGCTCTAGACTCCATATGCAGCGTAAGCATTCAACGATTCCGGAGTGGGTGCACTGCAACTGGTTGGCTGAGTATCGAGGAGAGTTTCTGGATGTCCCTCTACCCCCTACCACTATCACTATCATTTCAAGACCTCCACAATTTGCTGCTGAGTTAAGTGTCGTTGAGAAGGTACACCGAGCCAATCATTGCCCATATTTCACTCAGCGTGCAGCTCGACGTGCGGCAGTGGTAGAGATCGACCAATAAACTGCTCTTCTTTTTGTTGATGACCAAGGGGGAGAGTTTTTGGTTTTAATTATGTTTTAATGTTGGTTTTTGGTTTGGTGTGTTTCACCAAAAAGACATGTTTCTAAACTTTACTGGAGCTTATTATTTTATGCATATAGCTTATTATTTTATGCATATATTCAGGGGGAATTTTTGAGAGTTAAAACAATTTTGGGTTGTCATCATCAAAAAGAGGGAGAATGTTGACTTAGTCATATTCTAGCCTTATGTTTTGATGATGAGATGTTCAAAGTACTAAATTGTTTTATGGCTTTTCAGGTATTTTGATGATAAAAAGCTTTCATTGGATATTCAAGCAATTGAAGGATTTTCTATTTTCTAGGAAAAACAATGTAAGGTCAATTGCATAGTAATTGATTTTTCATTTAAAGGCTCAAGGACATTTTATTGCATTATATCTTGTTATATAAATTGAAAATGTTTTAAAATCTAATGAAAAAGGTTTTTCTAATATTAAATTAATATTAGATGTGATTTAAGATTTATAGACATATCTTCAGTTTCAAAAGAGATTAATATTTTTGATATATGATATAATGCTACACGTGGATTTGCATGATCTTTTAGAATTTTAACTTTTGGAAGTTGATGTGAGATACAAGTGATTTACATTTTTCGAGGAAAGGTTATCATTATTATCTTGGACTTCTAAAGATTTGAAATGATTTTTGACTGAGGAGTAGTTCAATTCTCTACGTCACAAACTTAAATGCTGATGAGAGAGAATATGTGTTGGCTTTATAAAGTATCACTTGTGAGGTCAGTATGAATGATGTTAAAGACATACAAGGACTCTGTTTTAGATACCAAGTCAAATGTATATCTGTTAAATAAGAGTCTCTTTCGGATCTGTTTCTAACTGGATATTTAGTTTCCGAGTAAAAAGGTTTTTAACGGAAATAATCGTTGAACATCATTTATCTTCTGATTAACAACTTTTATTAACAGATATTTGCGTTCAACGGTAATAATATTGGCTATATAAATCAGTGTTTGCATGTTTAGAAACATAGAACTCACGAAATATTCATTGCACTTATTATTATTATTGATCAATCCGATTCTGCTAAGTGCAATCTTTTGAAGTTAAGCAATTTAATTTCTGGTATTATTTAAGGTAGTATTCGGTGAGAAATTTATTGCTTATTTATTTTGTGCTACTTGATCATTGCATATAGTTGAGCCTTTAATTGTTAAATTGATTACTCTTGCATTGATTATAGACTTCTATATTTGTATTGAATTTTCTGTTTTAGACTAAGTATAGTTTAAAGTTTTTAATCCTAGTGGATTAAGGAAAGTTACAAACAGATTCAAGGAAGCAAAGGTGCTTGAAGGGTGCATAGGTGCACAAGGAGCAAGAGAGCTCAAGGAATTATTAGTTAAATAATTTTGATTGGAATTTGTTTTGTAATCTGTGATTATTTATAAAGAAATAAATAAAGTGAGTCTCCAATACTCGTTGGTATTGGACGTGGACTAGGCTATTATTATAGAGGGTAATAGCTGAACCACGTAAAAAATCTTAGTGTTGATTTTATTATTTGCTTTGCTTAAATCACTTAAGTTATTCAATTATCTTAATAACTAAAAACTAAATTATTGCTTTATATTAAGATAATTCTTTAACACCAAGTATATTCTATTTTCAGTAGACTATTATTATTCAGTAAGTTAATTTCATTATTTTGGTAGCCTGAAATTAATAGTTCATTTTAAAATACAAAAGTTGGTCATTAAATACAATGTATCGTGTGTATTTGAAGAAATTGAAGGAAATTCTAATCCAAAATATCCTTCATCTTGTCCCACAAAAAGAGTTTTTCGTTTCACAAAATGAGTTTTCTTTTTTATTGTTAGTAGTATCAAATGACATAGTATTTTTCAATTTGTAATCACAATTTCATTATCATGGGAGTCCGTTTACTTCTTTTATGTAGCAACTATTACAACAACAACTTATTATTATTAAGAGTATATTTGAAACAAAAGTATATACTTAATATTTTTTAAAAATTTAAGTGAGACTTTTTTTATTCGGAGCTAGTATTTACTTCTTTGTTAGGATCCAACGACTAATATTTTAATTCCTTACCTTCAGGAAAATTTAATTTCTTACTAATTTTCAAGGATTAGGATCTTTCCATCATACTTATTCTCTAATTTCTTTTATTACATATGTAGGAACTCAAATATTATTATTATCGAAACTAAATAAATTCGCATGTTCTACAACCAGATATTTCTACATTAATTGCCCAAAAAATTATTATTTGGCAATCTTGTCGTGGAGGGCTGTAAACAATTCAAAACCAAAAAAATGGACGTAATATGAAAAATGAAAAATGAAAATTTATTAGTTGGCAATCTTATCGTGGAGGGCTGTAAAAATTGAAGATTTCAAATGTTAAGTCTTTGATGTTTTTTTCTTGTGGAAAATTATTCATTCAGTGGACTTGACTCGAAGTTTTGTTAAGCCAATAAGATCTTGAAACTTATCAACCAGTAACAAACTTGCTAAATTTTCCACACATATTTTACCACTATAAAAACCGCATGTGTATGATGATCGGTCTAGCACGTTTACATGCCCCACTATATATATATATATATATATATATATATATATATATATATATATATATATATATATATATAGCCCTTGATTTTCTTTATACTTACGTTAAATAGAGCAATATTTAAATAAATAAATGTTTGTAATAACGACGCGTACATAGTGCAATGTTGTATTGTATTTTTTTATATACATAAAAAGATCAAATCTCTTATTATAAACTAGGAAAAGAGTATATACATATATGAAATGAGAGATTCTTGGACTAAATAAGATTGCGCTTCTTTCTTATTATTTTCTTCCATTTCTGCATATTCAGAAATGTAACAATTATTTAGGTCAACTTTTTTCGACAATTAGGTTGGTTATGGCGGAGCTTATATATCTTTTTTGCTCTGATGACATTTTTTTTTTTCGTAATGGAAAATGCGTGTCAAAAAAATGCATGGCTTTTTTCTCCTTTTGAACAAACTTTCTCGGCCTATTCTTGACTAGTCCCTTGAACACCCCCCCCCCCCCCCCCCCCCCCCCCGCCAAAAAAAAAATCTGCAGTATATATAATTATCACACAGTTTACGTTTGACACTAAATTTTATGTGTTAATTATTCTACCCATGACGCACTGATTTGCTACCAAATCAGTGAACAATGTTCACACACAATCACACACGTTTATCTGTAAATTACAGAATCAACACACAGATCCCATACACTTACAAAGCCGCACTTTATAGCACAACGTCCCAATCTTTTTATTGCACTCTCAATAATAACGACACGCCGGCTAGACGCTTTCCAGACTCACACCAATTGTCTATCATTCACAATCCCAGCAATGCATATAAATAGATTACAAAATAGACTTGCAGTTAACATACCCAACTTTCAAATGAATTTCTAGCCAATGACTATTAAGCATTCAAATTTAAACATTAAACTGCTTAACAACTGCCCACAACAGATATGTATGATGTCCACATTTTAAATTTGAACTGAAGACAATCCCAGCATGTGTGATGTTGTCTGAATGGAGTAAATGTTCGTAATTGCCACCAACTCTACTATCTAACCCATTCACCCCAACATTCAATCCAACCCACGAAATCAACTCATATCTTGTTGCTTCAACCCACTAATCTTCCCAACATGTGTCACAATGCCTTACCAAACTAGTTCACACGAAATTCCAACCAAGCCAAGCACTTACCCAATGTGCTGCCCATAAAGAACATGCTCATGAATGCATTGAGCTTGCCCAATCACTCTTAGCTAACGAAAGGATCTTTGATTTGATCCAAACCACCAATCCGACCGTATGCTAGCATTGTTGTTAGGGGACCCTAACAATGCCACAACGCCCTGCACGTAGGCCTGATCATTTGGTTATAACTGAACTGAATAATATATTCGATTATAATCAAAAACCAAAATTTACGTAATTTTAATATACGAATAAATATCTGAATTATGATGTAACCGAAAACTGAATAACCAAATGTGGATTAACAATCTCTTGGACCAATTATTTTATTCAAGTGACAATTTTACTAGCTATACATAAATGATTATCAATACCAATATTATTTTATTAAATGAATAGGTATGCATTCTATTATTATAAATATTCGTTCAAATATATCATTTCTAAAATTTCTTTGATATATAATTTTAAAGCTTATCGGTTCTTTACACGAGTTATCAAGCTCGTTAAACATTAAAACAAAAAGTAATGAACTTGTAACTGAATAATAGCGAATAACATATCTAGAAGGGACATGCCCAGTCATAACAAGGATAGTATTCTCGAATAGTC